>OY744535.1:63394798-63494798 GCA_963556195.1 Sepiola atlantica | reverse complement strand
CACATATTTTGAATAATTTGTTTTTCTGCTGGACCAAATTTGAATTTCTTCTTTCAAAAAAGGCTTGGGACGAATTAATTCTAATGCAAAACACCGCATCAAGTTTGGATCAAAACTGAATTAATGACAAGCCCAAGAATCGATCACGATTGGGTAAATGTTGACCATAAGCATATTATTCACACTGCCGTGTGTGAATGATATATATATATATATATATATATATATATATATATATATATATATATATGTATGTAAAATAAAATGTGAAACTAAAAGTATACATTTAGTAGATAGAACCTATAATGAAATGGTTTAAGCTCAATATACGAGATAGAGCAATTATAAAGATAAATGAAAGAAGAGTGATAAACATGTACGAATGACAAATTTATTTCAACTTGGCTTAAGGAAAGAATAATAAACATGTTTTTAACGAGTACACCTTGACTTGAACAATCGAACTTGAAATAAATTTTTCATTCGTACGCGTTATCCCTCTTCTTTCACCTATCTTTATATATATATATATATATATATTTGCTTTATTATATTTTACATTTTTCTTTTTTCCTTATAACGATGATCCAGAGAAATTAATACGAGGGCGGAGCTGGAGGAGGGGATTAAGAATTTCAGGAATCCACAAGGGAACTTAATGTCTTTATTTAATATAAGTTGTGATAGAATTAAATTTTAATTTTACTTAATTAAGTCTCTTAATTTTTAGGATGGTATTTCCATCAGTTAGTTTTAATCTAATTTAGATTAAACTTTATCCTCGTTTCAATATTGTAACAACATTAATATTTCAGAGACTTGCGCCACGCAGAGTGATTTAAATTCTCCAATAATTTGTTAAATGTGCCTTATACCGATGCTCTAGAGAAATGAATATAAAGGGGCATGGTAGAGGGGGTTTGAGATTTTAGGGACCCACTGGGGAGTTAAAGATGTTACGCTGGAGTAAGTTGTATATAATGCCTCAAGTAAGTTGAAGGTTTTGAGAATCACTTTGGGAAATTTGTCAACCTATGAATCCATTTTCACTTACGTATTTACTATTTATTCATTTAATGATATTTTAAATTATATAATTTTAAATTCATTTGTATATCTATTTGTCTAGTTATATATACGTACTCACTTATTCAAGAACTCCTCAAGTTAATCAATTCATAAACTTTTTATGGCTTATACTCTTAATTCTGAATTATTAATTTAAAAATTTAATATTTTAATTAAGTCGCTAAAACAACGCAATGCTTTAGCTCCGTTTGTCTAATATAAACAACCCGATCGGCTAAATTCGTTTCGATTATGAACTGCGCCCCACTGAATAGACAACTTTAACTTTATAAGTTAAAATTTCTCAGGCTGATTAAATGATTTTTTATTCCCCAACTTGGTCATACGAACCTTGCCTACGTAAAAACTAAAATAAATAAAGTAAAACAGAAAGCAACTCTGACGATCTCCGAGAAACGAACATGGAGGTAAGTATTTTATTCCAGTTTGATGAGTGCCTTGATTCCTTCCATCCACATACTGCACAGAAAATAAAATAATGAGAAATCCCCTAATATAGTCGGAAAAAACTAAAATGGGGGAACACTCTCTGAATTAGTTTCTTATACATAGATATTCGGCACATAATAGATAACATAGATATTCGGCGCATAATAGATAACATAGAGATTCGCCACATAATACATAACATAGATATTCGGCACATAATACATAACATAGATATTCGGCACATAATAGTTAACATAGATATTCGGCACATAATACATAACATAGATATTCGGCACATAATAGTTAACATAGATATTCGGCACATAATACATAACATAGATATTCGGCACATAATAGATAACATAGAGATTCGGCACATAATAGATAACATAGATATTCGGCACATAATACATAACATAGATATTCGGCACATAATAGTTAACATAGAGATTCGGCACATAATACATAACATAGATATTCGGCACATAATAGATAACATAGAGATTCGGCACATAATAGATAACATAGAGATTCGGCACATAATAGATAACATATAGATTCGGCACATAATAGATAACATAGAGATTCGGCACATAATAGATAACATATAGATTCGGCACATAATAGATAACATAGAGATTCGGCACATAATAGATAACATAGATATTCGGCACATAATACATAACATAGATATTCGGCACATAATAGTTAACATAGATATTCGGCACATAATACATAACATAGATATTCGGCACATAATAGTTAACATAGATATTCGGCACATAATACATAACATAGATATTCGGCACATAATAGATAACATAGAGATTCGGCACATAATAGATAACATAGAGATTCGGCACATAATAGATAACATAGAGACTCGGCACATAATAGAGAACATAGAGATTCGGCACATAATACATAACATAGAGATTCGGCACATAATAGATAACATAGATATTCGGCACATAATAGATAACATAGAGATTCGGCACATAATAGATAACATAGAGATTCGGCACATAATAGATAACATAGAGATTCGGCACATAATAGATAACATAGAGATTCGGCACATAATAGATAACATAGAGATTGGCACATAATACATGACATAGATATTCGGCACATAATACATAACATAGAGATTCGTCACATAATAGATAGCATAGATATTCGGCACATAATAGATAACATAGATATTCGGCACATAATACATAACATAGATATTCGGCACATAATAGATAACATAGAGATTCGGCACATAATAGATAACATAGAGATTCGGCACATAATAGATAGCATAGATATTCGGCACATAATAGATAACATAGATATTCGGCACATAATACATAACATAGATATTCGGCACATAATAGATAACATAGAGATTCGGCACATAATAGATAACATAAAGATTCGGCACATAATAGATAACATAGATATTCGGCACATAATAGATAACATAGATATTCGGCACATAATAGATAATATAGAGATTCGGCACATAATACATAACATAGATATTCGGCACATAATAGATAACATAGAGATTCGGCACATAATACATAACATAGATATTCGGCACATAATACATAACATAGAGATTCGTCACATAATAGATAACATAGATATTCGGCACATAATACATAACATAGAGATTCGGCACATAATAGATAACATAGAGATTCGGCATATAATAGATAACATAGATATTCGGCACATAATGGATAACATAGATATTCGGCACATAATAGAGAACATAGAGATTCGGCACATAATACATAACATAGATATTCGGCACATAATAGATAGCATAGATATTCGGCACATAATAGATAACATAGATATTCGGCACATAATACATAACATAGATATTCGGCACATAATAGATAACATAGAGATTCGGCACATAATAGATAACATAGAGATTCGGCACATAATAGATAACATAGAGATTCGGCACATAATAGATAACATAGATATTCGGCACATAATAGATAACATAGATATTCGGCACATAATAGATAACATAGATATTCGGCACATAATGGATAACATAGATATTCGGCACATAATAGAGAACATAGAGATTCGGCACATAATACATAACATAGATATTCGGCACATAATAGATAGCATAGATATTCGGCACATAATAGATAACATAGATATTCGGCACATAATACATAACATAGATATTCGGCACATAATAGATAACATAGAGATTCGGCACATAATAGATAACATAGAGATTCGGCACATAATAGATAACATAGATATTCGGCACATAATACATAACATAGAGATTCGGCACATAATAGATAACATAGAGATTCGGCACATAATAGATAACATAGATATTCGGCACATAATACATAACATAGAGATTCGGCACATAATAGATAACATAGAGATTCGGCACATAATAGATAACATAGATATTCGGCACATAATAGATAACATAGATATTCGGCACATAATAGATAACATAGAGATTCGGCACATAATACATAACATAGATATTCGGCACATAATAGATAACATAGAGATTCATCACATAATACATAACATAGATATTCGACACATAATAGATAACATAGATATTCGGCACATAATAGATAACATAGAGATTCGGCACATCATAGATAACATAGAGATTCGGGACCACTTACATTGACTTCCCTGGAAAATTATATACGTATAATTTATATTTCATTAAAATAAGATATATTTAAAGTTTTAAAAGAGATTTGGCAACGTAGTTCCCTTGGGTTATGAGGGCACTTCGAAATTCGTGACCACTTCCATTGTCTTCTCCAGAAAATTATATATATATATATATTTTAACTTTCATAAAAATAGGATATATTTAAAATTGTAAGGGTGTTATGCCTTCATAATGCCCCTTAGTGGTGCACCTAGAGATTCGAAGACACATCCAGTGACTTCCCGGCAAATTTTACATAGGAATACACTTTTAGATTTTATGTAGATTCTCTAACCATTATTTCCATAGGGAACATACAAACATCACACTCACATACACACAGACATTGAGTTATACGCACACCCTCATACACTCACACACATAGCTATATACATATATAAATAAAAACATATATATATATATATATATATATATATATATATATATATATATATATGTGATTTTATGAAGGCTTACCAAAGCATTCTTTTCAAGACACCAATGATCACCATTAAAGATATTTTTTCTTACAAATACTATTTATTCAAATTAAATGTTTTTTCCTACACGTGTTTCACTACCAAGCAGTTACTTGCTTGGCAGATCATCAGGGAAATTAAATGTCTGGAATACTGGTTTCAACTGCCGACAAAACACAATGTGGCGTTGTAATAGTTGAGGTCACTTAAGAAGAGAAGAGGAAAAAAATAAAAATAAAAATAAAAATAAAAGTCAAACTTAAAAAGCAAGGAAGAACAACGATAAGAAAAGAAAGTCCTAGAAAAGTCTTAGAAAAGTAGCTTGTGCATTATTTCTTCCACCAAGCCAACAAGCAAGTAATCGGTCCCAAATACATTCAATAAAACCACAAAACCGGAACAATGTGCGATAATACACTTTCACGTTAGCCGGTACAATGATGAATAAATCCCCCCCCCACAAGAAAACAAAAGAACTAAATCATTCAAGATTCCGCTCACAAGTTACCATTCCAATCCAATGATAGTATGGGAAATTCTAAATCCAACTTCTCACAAAGAAAAGTCAACACAAATGTTCGTCCGAGTTCAAAGAGTCTTATTTCAATTGTTGATTTATTACCCTTCGAAAAAAACACACGACGAGTTGAATGTCAATCCCGCAGAAAACTCCCTTCCATCAGGAAAAAATCTCAATATAGAAACTATTTATTCAAAATACTGTTTCCAAAAATATTTATTATTAAACTTATTCCTTATAGAAATTAATCATCTAGTGTCTGGGACGTCATTTTACATTTTGGGAAAATATCCTTCATTTAATTAACTGCCGAATTATTATCATTTTGTTTAACGAAGCGAAAAAAGCCCATCCCGCAGAATTTGTTTTTAAATTTTTTTTTCATATATCAAAAATAAACTGTTATTATAAAAAAGCCTTCTACAAAAATCTAGTTATTATTTTAAATCATTTAAAATATTTCCTTAACGACTGTGTCTGTTTGTAACTCTCTGTGGAGAATATTATTCTATATTCCATAAATAAATGTTACAACGGAATATCGTTATCAGAAATCTATTTTCTATTTTGAAAAAAAAACAAACTTTTTTTTAATGGACCGGTTTATTTTTTTGTCAACTTTACGGGAAAATATCACTCTTACTCGTTAAATGACAGGGGACTTTATTATTACTAATTTAAAATCCCGTACAAAATACTTTTTTATAAAAATCCAATTGTTTCTATTTTTAGAAATTAAGTCCGTGTCGGCATGCATGTTTTTAAAATTATTTTTTCCTTAATTACTTTTCCCCATTCCTGCCACCAAATTGTTTTATTTATTTTAATCTAATTAAAAACTAATTTAATTTAACCTAATTTAATTAAATAGTGATAGCATCCAGGTTGCTATTTCTTATTTTTCACTTAAAATTACTTGAAATCCCCAATGCATTTCGTATAATATATCTATTTCTGAGAATAAATTGTGATTTATTATTTATTATTCCACTATCTTTTTATATGTAACACAATTTCCCCCCTCTATTCCGCTGAATAAGTATTTACTATAGTTGACTATCACTGGGCCTTATTCCGATAGAATATTCCCACCTTATCACCCCCAACCTAAGTCTCGAGTATCCGCTAATAATTGAATCAAGACATATCTTAGCATAAGTACGTGTTACTAATTCTCATCCTCCCTATTATACACTAATTATTGCCCCAGATTGCCACAGGAAGTGTCCATCTTGCCTATCTCTGCTGTAAGTTTATACTTCCCCCAATTCCCCTCCTATCCAGGTTTTAGGCTTGATAACAGGTAACGGTTTCTATTCAGACAGCATTGTAGTATTTCCTGCCTAGCGTTCAGTAAATTATCTCTAGATGTCATGATGTGGTACGACTCCAATGCACATAGGTTGCATCTCTTCTTTTTGTTCGGTTTATATTTGTTAGCCCTCCCCAAAATTGACCATTTCAGTTCGAAAGGGTCTTGCCTAGCAATGAGGTTTCTCACAAAACGGCCAACAGAAGTGTTAGGCCTATCTATGTCTTCCCTTTGGCCTCCCCTGAAGGAACTCATGTGGTTTCTGAATCTATCTTTGAACTCACCCCCGGTTGAACCGATATATGATTTCCTACTACTCTCTGTTATCACATCGCATTTGTAGACAATGCTTGAAACTCTACAGTTCCCCCCAGTGGACAGATGTTAGAAGCTCTGCAGTTACAGTTGTGTGCTGGGCCGTTGCTGGATGTTCTACTACTATGGTTATTTATAATGGAGGTTCTCACTGAACTGGTGTTACTGGGATCAACACCAGAAGAGAACATGGCTTCCCTTGTTTTAGTTATCTTAGAATTATTATATCCTATGATGGATGTGGCTATATTTCTACAGGTTGAATAAGACAGTTTTACAGTATTTTTGTTAATGATTCCCCCCAATCTGCTATCCCTTGGAAAGTTTTTTTCCACTATGCTATAAAAAATCTTTGGGATATTAGTCTTAATATGCTGGCTATAGGGGGGGTTGAACCATGTAGTGGTCTTTCTCCTATTTTTCTTCCTACCTCCCCCCCCGGTTTGGGTAGCATGTGAGTTCAATTCGTTACTTCCAACTTCACGAATATTATCATCAACCGGTTCCCACCCTACCTGGTTTACATTACCGTGGGATACACCAGGTCTCCTATATCTAGCCTTGCCCATTGCCCTATTATATGAAACCATTGATCGAGAGGCAATCGGTCTCCCGTTTAGTCCCCCATTCCCAACCGAAGGAGGCACAAGGTAATTAATTTTTTCCTTGTATCCTGATCTGTTTAAAGCTTCATTGTAGAATTGCTTACTGCTGTCGAATATTTGTTGATTCTTGGACAGCTTAGATATCCTACTCGATATTGCAGGAATAATGGCTCTTTTCACCATCGGTGGGTGATTCGATTTAGCGTCGATATAGTAGAGTGTGTGGTTGGGCTTGTGATAAGGTTCATATGTGTTGTTGCATAGATCAAGCGTAATATCCAAAAAATTGACCCTCCGGTAGTTTATATCCATAGTTACGCTAAGTTGTATTGAGCTGAAGAATATATTGAGTTTTTTCTTCTTAGTTTCAAGATTCCTTATACTTGTGTTGACAAAGAATAAAGCGTCGTCCCTATATAGACCGCCCGCCAGTTCAGGTATTTTCATACAAATTTCTCTGAGGATATATATCCCTACCAGGTCAGTAACCTGCGCTGAGTCCGGTGCCCCCATAGTAATATCGAAATTGTTTTCCCTATCCTTTCTAGTCCATAACTTATCATTGTAGGATATTAGCGTCCTTCTGGCTAGTCTAATTATATCCATTTCTAAGTTTGTAATGTTGGATTCATTTCTAGCCATGGTAAGCGCCTTTTCAAGTAAAGTAGAGGATATGGAGGGATAGTATGAATCTATATCAAACATTATAAATTTACTTTGATTAGTAATGTGTAATTCTTTATACCAACTTAGCACTTCCTCTGATGAGGTCCACAGATTCAATTGAGTTCTGCGTTTAATTCCTGGCAATATTCTGTCTAGTATTTTTTTGCTGATTACACCCATGTCTGAAATACACGGCGAGATCAGTCTAATGGATGGGTTATTACTAAAATCTGGCTTATGATCCTTAAGAGTGAAACGAGGGCATTTAGGGGTATATATCTCAACATTACCTTCCATACCAATCTCAGAGCAGATCTTAAGAGCGGCCAAGTTAATATCCTGTAACACCCCGTTCCCTACGGTCTTGGATTGGAATGGTAACTTATGAGCGGAATCTTGAATGATTTAGTTCTTTTGTTTTCTTGTGGGGGGGGGGATTTATTCATCATTGTACCGGCTAACGTGAAAGTGTATTATCGCACATTGTTCCGGTTTTGTGGTTTTATTGAATGTATTTGGGACCGATTACTTGCTTGTTGGCTTGGTGGAAGAAATAATGCACAAGCTACTTTTCTAAGACTTTTCTAGGACTTTCTTTTCTTATCGTTGTTCTTCCTTGCTTTTTAAGTTTGACTTTTATTTTTATTTTTATTTTTATTTTTTTCCTCTTCTCTTCTTAAGTGACCTCAACTATTACAACGCCACATTGTGTTTTGTCGGCAGTTGAAACCAGTATTCCAGACATTTAATTTCCCTGATGATCTGCCAAGCAAGTAACTGCTTGGTAGTGAAACACGTGTAGGAAAAAACATTTAATTTGAATAAATAGTATTTGTAAGAAAAAATATCTTTAATGGTGATCATTGGTGTCTTGAAAGGAATGCTTTGGTAAGCCTTCATAAAATCACATATAAATGCTCTGTACTCTGTAATCGAGTATCATCGAGCTTGTTTTTTATTGGAACAACCCCGGTCTTCACTGAATGATCTATTTTATAAGTGAAAAATCTAAATCTATATATATATATATATATATAAAATATTTATTTTGCATAATGTTTTAAGGGATTTTATTTTTTATTTTATCTTTTTTTCTTATTAATCATAATCTTTATAAGCTGCCAAATAGAGTGTTATATACATTAAGACAATCGTTATTTATTAATTAATTAAAAATCTTCATAAATATCAATCATATTTACCAACGAACTAAGTTTATCCAACAATAATATTATTCCCCTAATTATTTGAGAATTAGAAACCAAGATTTTATTATCGACTAGTTATTATTTTTATCTAGTTCTTTATGATAATCTACTTAATACTTTATTATTTGTAATGATTTTGCGTTATTTTATAAAGAAATGTAATTTTTTATTTAATTTTTTATTTTATTCTATATTAATTATATTCTCTCTTTGAATTGATCTTAAATTCTGTGTCAATCTATATTGACTTAGCTTAACGGACGTTTAATTGGTATTAATTTAAGTTCCCTAATTTTATCATTATGTTCACCCTTCAACAAATCTCTTTTTTCAATATAAAGTCTAAACCTTGTAAACTATTAATTTATAGATCTCCTAGTTACTAATAGTTATCTCATCATCCAGAGTCATACCAATACAAATAGTTACATAACCTATTATGTACAATAATAACATACTAAAATAATCTGAAAACTATATCTATAATACTTACATTAATATCTATACATGACCAAAATTTAAATTAATAGTGGTTTTGATTAACCTATCTTTATTTTCATTAAAAAACAAATGAAGAATAAAAAAATAAAAAAAGTTATATTATTGTTATTAATTACATATTTAAAATCTCTACATCAAGTTATCCTATTAACTAGTTAGTTGACCAAATCCTACCTATCATCGTAAATTATGATACATTAACTACGCGATCCGTTATCATTTGTAATAATTTAATGTTATGTTTAAAGAGATAGTGATTTTAATTTTTAATCTTTATTTTTAAATTTTTAAAAAGTTATGTTTACATCATTCTCACAATACTTATCTAAGGTGAACCATTTGAAAAGCCTGCAATTGTAACTTACCTCGTCTCTCTGGTTTAGTAAAGCATTCTTATTAGGAAACAAAATTATAGCCAGTTTTTCATTTAAACACTGAAAACAGGTAAGGTTGTTTAGTGTAGGTATTGGTGCTCTTTTTAAAATACTTCATTTTACTACAGGAACTATGCCATTTCTTTTTATGGATAAAATATATCGGGAAAATGAAGTACTCTTTCTATCAGTATCTATGTTGTTTAATGAGCATTTATGGTTTCTGTACCTATCCTTAAAATCAGTACAGTACCCCCTATGTAGAATCTTTTTAAATTAGGATCATTCTCTGGGAAAACTGTGCTTAGATATACTACATTTTTCATTAAACATTTTTCTTGTAATGGACACTCACTTTTATTTCCACAATTACATTTATTATCCTGTATGCTACTTACATTGTTTGTGTCATGTTCCTTTAGTATTTGTCTATTGTGACGATTGGTTATCTTTTCTAAATTATTAGTGCAACTATAACTAAGTTTAATTGTGTCTTGTTAAAGATTTTATGCAGTGGGTTGTTATTTGGGAAATGCTTATTTAACAAGTTAAGAAACATATGTCCAATATTTGATTTAACTAGTTGGTTAAATGGAGGTGTATATAAAATACTTTTTCGTTTTCTATTTGTCCTACTTTTATTTCTATTTCTATCATCTTGATATTCGATAGTCGTGTTACTTAGAGCATTATTGTAAGCACTACTATTGTTATTGAAATTACTTCATTAGAAGAATTATTGCTAATTCTATGTCCTATGGATAACGGGATGTGTTTAATAATGCTTGGTCGATGGTTTGATTTTGGATTTACGTATATTGGATCATAGTTACCCTTCATATATGGTTTGTATACTCCTTGGTTAAGATTAAGGGTTATATCTAAAAAGTTTGTAATTTTGATATCTGCAGTTATTTTAACTTTGAGTCCTAACTTTTTCATAGTTCTGAAGATAAATTTCTTAGTCATAAATTTCTTTAGGGCCATTACTATTTTCACTAACTGCCAAACCATCGTCCTTATATAATCTTATATTCCTAAAACTAAACATACCTGTCACAATAAGCTTGTATAATATAAATAATCCAACCAGATCAGACATTTCAGCCGAACCAATAAACCCATTGCAACATCAAAGGAATCAGTAGAGTCTTTTTTATCCATTGTTCCTCTTAACCAATACAGTTTTCCGGCATTTGTATATTATGTCCCTTTCCTCACTAGTAATATCCACGTGAGTACTCGCGTTATGGAATAACTCCTTTGTGATTGAAGGGTAATAATCCACAATGTCGAACTGGAAAAAGTACAGTTATCCTTGTTGCTAATTCCATCAAACCAATTAATGGTACTCGTTGTATTAATCCATTGATTTAGCCGCAAAATAAATAAATATATATTTATGTTTTTATTTATATATGTATATAGGTGTGTATGTGTGTATGTGAGTATGTGAGTGTATGAGTGTGTGCGTATAAGCGTGGGTGTGTGTATGTGTGAGTGTGGGTATGTCTGGGTGTGTGTGCATGTAGTTAAGGAAGAGGAGACGGCCGATTTTAGCCAGTCCTGTCTATAGTTTGAGCTGACGGACTTTCTTAAGCGTCGATAGGTAGGTGTCAAGGTGTCATCTTACGCAAAAGGGTTTCTCGTCTGAAAATTTTAAAATGTAATTTGTCTGTTTGTTTGTTTGTTTTTTTATGATTGTGTATTGGCGGATCTAATCTTTACACATCAGTATATCCCTGAGGAGGAGCCGAAGAGGTTCTGAAACAATTGTCGGATATTCAAACTATGTTTATTCTGATATATATATATATATATATATATATATATATATATATATATATATATATATATATATATATATGCGACTACTTTTGGAGAATTAAACCTATAGTGAAATGATTTAAGCTCAATATACGAGATAGAGCAATGATAAAGATAATTGAAGGAAGATAGATAAAGATTTGCGGATGACAAATCTATTTCATCTTCTTTTGTTCAATGCAAGGTGTACTCGATAAAAAACATGTTTTTTTCTTTCTTATCGAGTACACCTTGCATTGAACAATCGATGATGAAATAGATTTGTAATCCGCACATCTTTATCTCCCTTCTTTCATTCATATATATATATTACGCCGGGTAATTTTGCTAGTATATACTAGCGGTGTTATCCGTGTTACAATACAAATTCCAATAACAATATTTTACCTAACTATCTCTATAATGGAAAATGTTATGTCTTGATGTTTATACGTTTTGGTTCAATTACAACTCAGAAAAATGAAGGAAGTACGAAGTAGAACCGTTAACAGATTTATTTAACTAACACACTGATTAATTTAGAATGTAGAAAAAGTCGCTGAATGCGAGATGCTTGTTTGATTGTGAGATCGTTCTGTTTACATTTCACTGATCGCAGACGACATTTTTAAAAATCCAGGGGCAATAACTCTTCTTTGCTTCAAGGGAAATAACTTGATTTTGATTTGTCGGGTTTACCTAACAGGATAATAGGTCATTTACAAATCGAAGATACAATAATATTACTTGAATTTCTAAACATATTTTGGTACTTGAAAAACCAAAATGAACAATGCCAGATTGAATGGTCAATTATTAAGAAGGCTGCATCATATAAACCCGGTGTAAAATCTTGCCTTCTTTAAATCCGACTCCAATCTTTCAAATCTCATCATGTCACCAGAGGTGAAAATACAAATTTGACTTATACAAGATTATTTAGGCCTCTATATCGTTTTCCTACTACTGTCTTTTAATTCCAACACATTTCACATCAATTTTAGGAGCTAGAAATTTACAACATCTACCTATTCCACCCGATTTTCACTTAAGTGATATTTAGTTTTCTTATACATACAACTTGTCCTCAATATTATTCTGAGGCTTTCTTGTACCTGATATCCTCTCTTATTACTTCCACGCAACTTATAAGTTATTTGATGAATTTACAATATACATACTTTTAATATCAATCAGATATACATGAAAAGGTTTATTTTATATGTTTCTAAAATATGATATATCAAACATGATATATTAAATATGATATATTAAATATTATATATAAAATATGATATATTAAATATAATATAAATATTATACATAAAGTATAATTAAAATATGATACATAAAATATGATATATGAAATATGAAATATAAAATATGATATATAAAATATGATATATTAAATATGATATATAAAATATGATATACCTCTATTTTCCCCAAAATAAGTTCATTTTAAGTATTAATTCTATATCTATGATTAAATAAAATTTGTAAACGTACACATTATTTTAATTCTTGCTTCCAATATTATGACAATTAGTCTGTCACTCTGTAGTTTCCCATTTATTTATGGGAATCATTTTTACTTTAAATAAACATTATATTTGGCAACTTAATAACACAATTGTGATTATAATTAAATACTTTATTATATAAGTAACTCACATTATATTATTTGAAGCCTAGCATCTAAATACTAGAATATATCCATCTTATTTCTAGGGTATTTACTTTGTTACAAGGTAAAACTTTTCTCCCTTACACATAGTATTTTCTTAGTATAACTTAATGAACAAACCTTAGTTATTTTACCTAATTTGAGTATCATCCTTAGAAGGAACTCTTCGACCTTTGATCTTTTACCGCAAATGGAGGACGTTATTAAGTATTTGCTACTTGTTTTGACCTGATTTACGGACAGTTAACTTCATAAAATATTTTAGATTTATACCATAAACATTTAACAGTGCTTTGGACATAATTATTTGTTTCTTGAAACTGGCTTCGACTGTTCCTTGTTGGAGAGTTTCTCTTTGCTTGACTTTTCATATCTAACAATTTGAAATCTCTAATCATCCATGTGCCATTTGTCTTTAAATGTTTTCGCATTGCCTTTGCATGTTTCTTTTTCTCGACTTTCTGATGAAAGACGGTGTTGAAGTAAACAACCTGGATTACCTGTTTTTGCTTCCGCCTCAGTTAGAAACATGTGTGAAAGTTATTTTGTTCCGAAATTGTTGTAAAATCATAGAATGATAGAATTATATAATTTTAAATTTAATACTTATATACATATATACAACACCCACAAACACACACAGATAAACAGAGAGAGAGAGAGAGAGAGAGAGAGAGAGAGAGAGAGAGAGAGAGAGAGAGAGAGAGAGAGAGAAACACACACACACACCCACACATATATATATATATATCTATATATATATATATATATATATATATATATATATATATATATATATATATATATATATATATTATTTCATGTATCCACATAAAATGTTATAAGGAGATATCATTTTTATGTATCAATTTTCAGTATTTACTTCAACAGTGCTCGATAGGAGAGGAGAGCTAGGTAGTAAGTTATGAAAATATATTTATGGCAATTAAGCTACACAGCTAGCAAGCATGGATACATTATTAACTTAATTTTAAAAAACCCGAACTAATACGCCAAATGCGATGGCGAGAACACTTATTCCTTAATAATAAACATAAACACCTAGATACAAAAGAATCCTACGGATCAAAAGCCTAAAAAACGCATAACCAATAGATCTCATGATTAGCTTTGAAAATTACCTCTTAAATGTAATTAAAAATTTAAAATTTCACAAACAACATAATAATTTTAAAAAACAATTACACAACATCGTTAAAAACATAAACAACTCTAAGAAAATCTTCGTAAAAACGGATAAAACTATGCATTTTCATAAAATAAATAAACAAGAGTATAACAAACTATTCACAGAAAACATTACGAAAAACTGCAAAAAATAGATACAAGCGAACGTAACTACATCGATATAATAAATACTAAAAGTAAACAAATCACTGATAGACTATAATAGCGACAAAGTTAGTAAATTAAAACCTAAGGAAGTCTATATCTTATTTAAATACCACGAAAGTAATTTCAACAATAACCCTAGAACTCGCTTAATTAATCCGACCAAACGAAAAATAGGAAGAATTAGTAAAACAGTTCTATCTAGAATTGACAAGCAAATAAAAAAAGACGTATAATTAAACCAGTGGGTGAACACTGCTGAAGCAATCACTTAGTTTAATAATATCGAAAATAAAAATAAATGTACTTCCCTACAATTTGACATAGTGGATTTCTATCCATCCATATCCGAAGAACTCTTCAACATCGCCCTGAAGTTTGCCGATATGTATACTGATATATCCAAGGATAAAATCCACATCATTAAAAAATGTAGAAGATCAGTTTTAATCAATAATAATGACCAATTGATCTAAACAAATATGACAAACTCCTTAGATTTGGTCATAGGTGTCCATGACATCAGATCTTGTGGGGTTATTTATCTTATATACACTCACAAATATATTTGATTATACAGATATCGGCATATATAGAGATTATGGATTAGCTATAATAAGAGAATCCAACAAAGTCAAAAAGAAAACTTCAAGAAAATTATACATATGGAAATGAAAATATAAGGCCTAAGACACCCAAAACCTATTAAACTGGAGAAGTGAAATAACAAACAACTGCATGCACAGAATAAAATTTACCTTAGGTTAACAATACATAATAAATAAATAAACAAATAAAAACTAAACTAAAACCTAAAATAGAAATACAAGCAAGTACGTGTTAAAATAAGGTAACCCATTATTTCGACACAACAAAGAAACAGAGATAGGCCACACTATAGAAAACAGAACAATAGAATAGGAAATAGGAAGTAAAATCAACCGAATTTTGTTTGTGAGAAACCCAACGATTGGCTAAGAGAAGAACAAAGAATCTGATTGGTTAACTAGCTAGACGTGTACATAAAAACACGCGGCAAAACTAACTCCATGCATTTTAGCCTGACGATTCCCTCCAGGGATGAAACGCGGGAGTCTCTGTGTAGCTTAATTGCCATAAATATATTTTCATAACTTACTATATATATATATATATATATATATATATATATATATATATATATATATAGTATAAAAATATACTATGGTAAGTAAAGTTCAAATAAACGTTGATGGTTTATTCCTGAATGAAAATGATCAGGCTAAATGTTATACTCCTAACTTTAACCATGTTGAAGCAAATAGTGAACACAAATATACCCGTAATATATTATTTTATAATAAAAGTCGATATATGACATTTTTGAATTCATCCAATTTATTCTTAGGATGTTCTATATTAATTGTATTTTTTAATTTTATGAGATGAATAATATCTCAGTTTATCTAAATAGTTTACCTTATTAAAAATACGTTTTTTTTTTGTTACTCGTGTGCAAAAAGAATTTAATCAGTCAACGTAGGTGTTTGTGTGTATTTTTTCATTAGCTTGGTGTTGGATTATGGATTAAAATCTTAAAGAGTGTTGTATATTGACATTGCCTCTTACCGACACTCACCCAAAAACCACCTCCCACTGACACTCAATACATTTCTTCTCTGTACCTGTTACATGTTCCGCACTTGTCACCTTCTAATAGAATGGCTGTATAATAGCAGGCATTGTCTCGCTAACGAATACAGATTCTCGGTGGGTTTTCTGCTCTTGTCTGCCTGTCAGTCTGTCAGTCTGCCTATCCTTCTCTGTCTATCTCTATCGCCCCTTCTCTCTCTTTTTCATCATCTTTCATTTTTATTTATTACGTCATTTATAACAAAGAAATAAAAGGCATAATAAAAATAAATTAATTAAATAGAAACGAAGGACACTTTAATATATTGAGAATGGAAGAGGATACATCAACGGAAGGAACAACGTTTGAAGCTTATCACGAACACAAGATCAAAGTGTAGTATCTGTTCCGATGGATACTGGTATTGTCTTGGCCTTCGGGGCTTGATTTACGCCTGTCTATGTGTCTGTCCTGTGCAGTTCTAGGAGGTCCACCCTCCCAGGCTTTGCCTCCCCTCTTTGGGGTGGAGTAAGTTTATTGCTTACTGCCTGAGGCGCCATTACCGGGGAATGCCGACGGGGCTGCCCAGACAATTTTTAAAAGTTCCTCAAAGTACTCTTCCTCTAGAGTACTGAGACTCCCACTTTCCGACCTTGTGTCACATTCTGCTCCGTGGGAAGTAGATAAATAGGGACTTAACGTATTGAGAATGGAAGAGGATACAACAACTGACTAACTCTATTCTCCTCAAACATGAGACTAGCTAAGTTGGTTGAAACAAGAAATCACCAGGTGAAAACACAACCGATCCACCACATCCCCATTTAATGGATCTGTACCTAATTGTGTATATTTACAATAAATATAATCTCTTCCTACTATTTTTCTTACTTTAACCCCTCTGCCTTTATATTCTCCCCCATCCTGTTCCCTCTTTCTCCACTCCCTTTGTATTGTTGAATCCTTATACATTTTTTTCATATTCCCCTGCATCTTCCTCATTATCAACTCCTTTATCTACTCTTTTTTCGATCATTATATTTTATATTACCATTTTAATAACACAAAGCGAACAAATCTTCTTCTTCTTCTTCTTCTTCTTCTTCTTCTTCTTCTTCTTCTTCTTCTTCTTCTTCTTCTTCTTCAATCGCAGCCTCCTCGCCCTTCTCCCCCTCTACTCGCCCCTTCATAACACTAACCATTCCACACAATGTAATAATTTCAGCGTTTATTCGCAAACGTTTTATTCACCAGCTGATACCAGCTTCAGAATTTCCCTTATTTGCTTCTCTCTCTCTCGCCCAATCTATCTATCTATCTATCTATCTATCTATCTATCTATCTATCTATCTATCTATCTATCTATCTATCTATCTATCTATCTATCTATCTATCTACCACTAGCAAATATATGCTTTCTCCGATCGCATATTTTTGATAGGATGGGAGGATGATATCATGATGACCGAACTACATAAACTGACCCTCAAAGGAGAAGGTAATGCCTGGTAGGATGTTATCATTACACCAGAATATATATTACGATACTCCCTTCAAAATAGAGGAGATAAAACCTGGAGGATCTTTCTCATAAATAGAAGAAGAACAACCGAAAATATACTACACTATCACCACACCACCCAAAAAAGAAAAGTAGTACCTGGGAGATGGTCTTACGACAACAGAAAAGAGACTACATTAACCCTTTTTCAAAGGGAATGTGATACCTGTGGGGATTACTCCCGCCCCCTTAAAAAGGAGTAGGTAATTCCTGGGAGAACGATCTTATGACAACAGAACTAATACTACACTGCCCATCTCTAGTTAAAGATAATATAATAATAGATAAAATTATTATTTTTTCATTTATTTAAAAATGCTTAGTCATCTGATGACTATCCTTAGATCGTTCGTCTCTACTATATATGGAGTATTTCAAACATCTACGTTGTACTATTGATTTTAATAACAGTAACCAATTTTGATGGTAATATAGGAGTGAGAAATGAAAAACACTTTCGCATTTATTCATTTATATATATATGTAAGTATATATACGTATATATATATATGTATATATATATATATATACGTATATATGTATATATATATATGTACGTATATATGTATATATATATGTACACATATATATATATATGTACATATGTATATATATATGTACACACACACACACACACATACATATATATATATATATATATATATATATATATATATATATATATATATATATATATATATATATATATATTTCAGGAAAAGTTTAATTAACAACGCATAAAACAAATTGAGATATCCCCAGGAGATCAATTAATACAACATTTCTTTTTGAACAAATTAGATCTTATTAATATCCCATGATCTATGTTAATTCTGCTGATAAAATAAGCTCAGCAGTTAACATGTTATGTCGAACAGAGCTGTCATATTATAAGTCGGCAGATTATAAAATTTATGACATTATAAAATTCATGACATTATAAAATTCATGACATTATGAAATTTATGATATTATGAAATTTATGACATTATAAAATTCATGACATTATAGCATTTATGACATTATAAAATTTATGACATTATGAAATTCATGACATGAAATTTATGACATTATAAAATTTATGACATTATGAAATTTATGACATTATAAAATTTATGACATCATAAGCATGACGTGGAGCATAATAATTAATGTTATAATCAAGCTCCCAAAATCACCACTTAAATGTTTACCCATATTTATTCACGTTTCAAAAAAAAAAATTATCAGCTTGAAAACTTTTTTCTCATAAGCAGATACACTATATCAATTACAATCAATAATATACATATATAGGTATCAATTAATAAATATTAAAAAATGCA
The DNA here is from genome assembly GCA_963556195.1 of Sepiola atlantica. NCBI lineage: Eukaryota > Metazoa > Mollusca > Cephalopoda > Sepiida > Sepiolidae > Sepiola > Sepiola atlantica. Next base: position 63,475,243 of record OY744535.1, on the reverse strand, counting down.
GTTATTTTGGAGTATTTTGAAGGGTTTTAGGGGACATAATATTGGCAAAGCCACTCATTTAAAAATTCAAATATATCAGATTTGCATTGAATTTATCCATGGTTATCAGAAACCAATGAAGCAATATTCCATGAATTTAAATTTCTTCTTAAAATCTCTTTTAGCCAAGAATGAAAATATATAGAAAGAGAGAGATAAATATATAAATATATATACGTGTATACAAAAGAGATAGAACGAGAGCATGATAACTTAATAAAACGCACACACACATATTGAATTATCTACTAGAGAAAAAAGTTTGAATTATCTACTAGAGAAAAAAGTTTGAATTATCTACTAGAGAAAAAAGTTTGAATTATCTACTAGAGAAAAAAGTTTGAATTACCTACTAGAGAAAAAAGTTTGAATTATCTACTAGAGAAAAAAGTTTGAATTATCTACTAGAGAAAAAAGTTTGAATTATCTACTAGAGAAAAAAGTTTGAATTACCTACTAGAGAAAAAAGTTTGAATTACCTACTAGAGAAAAAAGTTTGAATTATCTACTAGAGAAAAAAGTTTGAATTATCTACTAGAGAAAAAAGTTTGAATTATCTACTAGAGAAAAAAGTTTGAATTACCTACTAGAGAAAAAAGTTTGAATTATCTACTAGAGAAAAAAGTTTGAATTATCTACTAGATGAAAAAAGTTTGAATTACCTACTAGAGAAAAAAGTTTGAATTATCTACTAGAGAAAAAAGTTTGAATTACCTACTAGAGAAAAAAGTTTGAATTACCTACTAAAGAAAAAAGTTTGAATTATCTACTAGAGAAAAAAGTTTGAATTATCTACTAGATGAAAAAAGTTTGAATTACCTACTAGAGAAAAAAGTTTGAATTATCTACTAGAGAAAAAAGTTTGAATTATCTACTAGAGAAAAAAGTTTGAATTATCTACTAGAGAAAAAAGTTTGAATTATCTACTAGAGAAAAAAGTTTGAATTATCTACTAGAGAAAAAAGTTTGAATTACCTACTAGAGAAAAAAGTTTGAATTATCTACTAGAGAAAAAAGTTTGAATTATCTACTAGATGAAAAAAGTTTGAATTACCTACTAGAGAAAAAAGTTTGAATTATCTACTAGAGAAAAAAGTTTGAATTACCTACTAGAGAAAAAAGTTTGAATTACCTACTAGAGAAAAAAGTTTGAATTATCTACTAGACATCATCCTCAAGTGTCTTCGATCTCTCTGTACAAAGATTTGTCAGGACAACTTGACATAAGGATACCCTACAAGTCAACCATGACCAAATATTCAAAATAACATAGTATTCTAAGCCCAAATAAGATCTCCTCGACACAGCCATACCCTGGCTCATACCAGGCAATGGTGCACCTTCTCCAAGTGATGTTATCTCAAATAAAGCACTTAGCTGAATACTCCAGTAGACTAAATAAATTCTTGTTCTGGAATCCGGTAAAACCAAGAGACAACAAAAAAGATATAATATAACATAGTTAACTGGTCAATTGGGGAAGGGAAATTACTGTTCTTCACTTCTTTATTAACTTAACGTTTGAGAGGTAAGGGGGAACTTTAGTTGAACACTTGGATATCTATATATCTCACATGGAAATCAAGTGTTATCCCCAGGAAGGGGCCCTTTGTTTTCTGAGACTTTACATTGAAGTAAAATGAAAAATAAATTGTAAAGGAGTGATATATATATATATATATATATATATATATATATATATGTTGTCTGTATGTAAATACACTTTAATATTTAATAAAAAATATTCATAGTGATATATATATATATATATATATATATATATATATATATATATATATATATATATATATATAGTCACCGACACGTGTTTCGCCGTCATTAGCATGGTTAAATTTAACGAGATTCGAAACCGCGACAACAGTTAATGTAAGTCGGTGCATTTACTGTTAGGCCACGAAACTTCGCTAGAATTACAGATACATTTTATCGCACATACATATATACATTATTTTTGTTCGTCATTGTTTTGGCGATAAAAGCAAATGAATGAATTCAGATATCTACAATAAAGCATTTTCCTAAATGGTAGAGGCAGTTATTCCCCTTACATTGTGTCTATACATTGCGTCTATATTTTCATCTATAAAATATAAGTATGCAAGGACACGTTTTTAAATCTCAATACAGCTCACTAGCGTGGCTTCATTTAGCGTGATTTAAAACCGCGACCACAGTTACTGCAGTCCAGTGGTTCGCTAGAATTACAGGAAATACACCGTAAATATCTGAATTCGTTTATTTGTCTTTATCGCCCAAACAATAACAAACAAATATAATTTCAGTCGCTATCTAAAAAGTTACTAAATTATGAATTATAAATAATAATATTGTCTATCTAAAAAGTTACTAAATTATGAATTATAAATAATAATATTGTCTATCCATCCTAATTTGTCTGAAAACGATTTCTTTTGTTTCTGATCGTCTCCATTATTTTGTCATGCTGTCATCATATATATTCTTTACTCGTGTCTCTCATGTGTGTGGCTTTCTCTCTCTCTCTCTCTTTCTCTCTCTCTCTCTCTCTCTCTCTCTCTCTCTCTCTCTCTATATATATATATATATATTGTGTTATAATGAAATAAATTCCAGGAGGAAATCCGGGTATGAGAGCTCAATGTAATAAACAGAGCAAGAATAAAATAAAATATAGTAACACGAAATTACATAATCATCGATGCAATAATTTATTTCAACCTTGTGGTATTGTCAAGCATCCAAGTTAGATGATTACATTACGTCTTTGTTTCTTATTTGCTGTATAATTGTTGTGGTTGAACCCTAAAGCCTTGATGCTGTCTGTATGCTTTTAAATTGCTGTATATACCCTGTGCTGATTCAAAGAACCGATATTAATAATAAACTATAAAAATATATCGTCTCAGAAACGATCGTACACAAGCTGTTATTATGTATTATCTTGGGGCGTAAATAAATGATGATGTAACAAGGTTTACATTAGATAATTGTGTAATCTTCATTTTTGAGTAAATTGAGTTAATTTCTGTTTATTTTCAAATCAATAAGATTGAATGTCAAGTAAAGAAAAATGAAAATTTTCCTCCATCTTCTTTTGTTTTTTGATTTCCACCAAAAATTGAATATCTTGTTGAACATTGGGAGAAAGTTGTAAACAACAAGGGAGAATACATTATTGGTTAATTAGTTCTTACTTTTTTTCACAATTATGATCTAAGGTTAAGATCGGATTCTAACTCTGCCTGATGATATCTCAGTTTATAATAGCTGTTGATCGATAATATCGACATGCCAGTGTCTCAGATTTTGTACATGTCTGTGTAAATAAAAATAATCATATATAAAAGCTCTATTTGATATTGAGCACTTTTTATAAACCCAGTTGAAATTCTTTGAATTACTTTACCTTGATTATATATATATATATATATATATATATATATATATATATATATATATATATATATATATATATATATATATATAGGCCTTTACACACTCCATTACTTTTCGAGCTGCTCCCGCACCTGCTCCACCACCCAAAATTGGAATTGGCTCTTTTCACGTTCCCCATTTTCAAAAACGAGCCGCCCCAGCTCAAACTCTTATAAAAAAGGAACGGCACTTTTTCAGCGCTTCATAATGAAAAGGTACCTTCTTTCATCAAACGTTCTATTCTGCCAATGAGTGGTCGAAGGATAGGGGTGGGCGTTAATGGATCTCATCAATATGGGTTGGGATGTCACTTTAAGTGTAAGACCGTAAGATAATATTTGACAAAATCTCGCTAATATTTTGAGATGTGCTAAGGGTTATAGAAGAACATGTCGGACGAAGCATACGTAAATTTTCGTTTCCTGAAATATAAAATAGAAATAGAAAAATCCCTGAAGTATTTTAAAACAATTTTAATTTTCATTACATTAACAACCTATTTTTTTCAGGGGAGGAAAATTTGACCCTATATTTTTTCTATTTGTTTTGGAAAGGAATTTAGATTTGTTTTTAAGTAAATAAAGGTTTACTTTTAAACATTGTTAGTTATTATTTTCTTTTTAAAGAAAACATTTCCCTGTGAGAGGAGAGACAGCCAGGGCAACATTAATCGTCGTGTGGTTGTTTAATATGTGTTTGTTTTGAAAACGTAACTATATTGTATGATGTATATTATTATTTACCACAGAGAAACGTGCTAGTACTTTCAAAGAAATCGATTTATCCATTTTGTTTTCAATAGTACAATTTGGGGCGAAGAAAAAAGTGTTTTTTTAAAGATTGAATAAAAAAAATATATTCTATAAGTTGGCCAAAAAATATGAATAAATTGTCGAATAACAATTCAGAGATCCATTTAATGTCTTAAAAATTCATACAAAATATCTGGCCTAGACCTTGGGAATTGAAAAAATATCGGGTCAAATTTTCCTCCCCCCCAAAATTAACTGGAGCAAGTTTTCCTAGGTCGGGCAAAAACATTTATTAAAATTAAAAAATTAAATAAAAAAGGTGAAAGGTCTATATTTAAAATCTATAATAAAAACAAACTGTTTACAATTTTAATATTCGATAATAGATTTTTTTAAGATAAAGAAAGATATCTAATCTACTTTCGGTTCTAAAAAAACAACAAATTAGTCAGAAAGTCTAATTATTTGCTTTTTTCAACTAAAATTCAAGACATTTTCTTTAATTTAATTAAGTTTAAACATCGGTTTAATTGTAGAATAGGGACCGCTGTTTTTTTTTCTCGCTCATTTTGCTTGGTATTCGCCCAAATTTGGGATGAAATTGATTGTTGGTCTTAATTGTATTTTTGGTCCTGAAATGAAATTCTCATTTACTGTTTAAAGTGTTGAGAATCTAACTTTAATTCCAGATTTTAATCGCTGGCGGACATGTTGGTTTTTATTGTTTTTATTTTCCTTGGACAAAAGATATTTTTTCCTTGGACTAAAGATATTTTTTTCTTTGGACTAAAGATATTTTTACTGCTTTAACATTTTATTACACACAAAAAACAAACTTTGAACATTCTATTTACAAAAGCAAGTTTTAACAGAATTAAACGAATTTAAAAGCAAACATGAAAAGATTAAAAAATATTAGTCGTGAATTTAAGAATAACAAAATGTCGCCCAAAAGACAACAGACGACGGTAAGAATGTGGCTTACAAGTTCAATTAAAATGAAAAGAAAAAATGGCTTATTATTCAATCAGCAATAAACATCCTTGTCATAAATACAAAAACAAGTTCAAATCTTTAAGAAAATTACTTCAATGACATCTATAGACTCACTGGCGCATTTGAAGACATTTGTTGCCTAATTGTCTCCTGCCTTAAGAAAACTGCCCTATCAAAAATGTAACATGTAGATGTGAATAAACCCTGAGAAGTTCAGTGTTCTGTTTCCATGTATAACTCTCTCGTTCTTTCTCCCTCTCGCTCCCTTCCTCTCCCCCTTCCTCTCTCCCTTCCTCTCTCCCCCTCTCTCTCTCTCTCCCTATCTCATATACATTTACCAGAGATAGAATTTAAATAAATAACTTAAAGAGTTTATTGAGACTTTTTCTTTTCCTTTTTATTGCTGAATAAAAAAAAACTAATGTTTAAAAAAAAATCAAATAATTTTGGAGCGAGGAGCGCGGAGCAATAAACCCACCGCTCTTTAGTCCTAAATGGAGTTGCTCCCGTTCCACTTCCGCTGAATATAAAATGAGCACTCTTCTTCGCTCCAGCAAAAAGGAGCCTGCTCCTGGAGCGCGCTCCTTTTTGGAGGGCTTCGTAAAGCCCTGCATATATATATATATATATATATATATATATATATATATATATATATATATATATATATATATATATATATATATATACGTTTGTAGACATTGAATCAAATCACATGGTCTGTAAAACACAAGGTGCGAAACTACTTGTGCCCGTGTGCTTTTGACTCCATGTCTGCAAAATTAGTTCTGTATAATCTCTATCATGGGTACGAGCAATTTTCACTGTAAATATAACATTTCACGCAAATTTGTTAAAACATATATATACTTCATTTTCCTCTTTTTCTTTCGCTAACATTCTAATTGTCTCTCTACATATAGTTTTCCTAGTTCTTTATTTTTATTTAGCTCTCTATATAGTGTATTATAAATTTCTCTCTAGCCCCCTCCGTCTTTTTGTTTACCACCTCCTCTCTCTCTCTCTTTATATAGATGTATTTTCCTCTCCTTCCCTCGCTCCCTCTCTCTCTCGATCTCTCTCTTTCCCCTAAGTATGGACGCCTTATCTCTTTTGTTATTCGAAAAAAGACATAATGTAGTGTCTCGCCTGAAGGCAATCGCAATGTCCCAGCTGTTCTTATCAACGAACATACAAACTTACCGCTCATTATCACCTTTTTAAATTGATTTACGTTTTTATTTCTTTTGGCTTCTTGTTATTTTCGTGGCGTCAGAATTTGTGACGTGACGTCACAAACTGAATAGTTATACTCATAAGCAACAACACAGCCGGCGATATTAGTCTTTCATATATATATATATATATATATATATATATGACCTTCTTCTTAGATTGAGCTTTCTGGTAAGTGAAATCGCACACTGTTATCAGCTTATAATGCATTGTTCTTTGTGTAAAAAAAATGGAGCACTCAAGCAATTGGCAATGCTTACATCAGCTACACTGAAGAAAAAGTCTTTCGTTGATGTTCCATCATAAAATAAAATAATATAGCAAATATGAAGTGAAATAAACACTAATTTACTACCAGAATTTCACGAAACTGGGATCGCCAGAAGTTTACTTACGGATTATACTCATAAACTTATGCTTATATAGCTGAATAGCTCAATAACGAGTAGAGCATTTATAAAATGTAATACACATTGTTACAGTCTACGCCAATTAATCAGCGTTTCGACGATTTCACATCTTGTTGTATGGATAACGACTAATAATCACTAAAAGAATTATTTCTAATTCTATGGCTAATAGATATTGGATACTAATTTAATAATAGAAGGGTGTGATTAGACTTGGGATTAACATATATTGGGTCATATTCTCTTATTTAAATGCATTTTACTAATGCAGCAAATGCATTTAAATAGAGAAAATAACATTTTTACCGCTAAGGTAGCGATATGTAATTGAATGAGCGTTCATATATATATATATATATATATATATATATATAAATAAAGAAAATGACAACATCTTTGAGACACGCATGAAAATGTATTTCAGTGAAATATTTTGAAAATCAACAATCGTGCAATTTAAATGAAAACTTCATTTATTTAATTTTTTTTTGGCAAGCTTTCGTTTTTTTTTTCAAGCTTTTCTTCTTCCTCATTTTGATGGTATTAACCCCAAGTGGTTGAATCACGATAGAAGCAGAAAAACACGTCAAGTTCTAAAAGACAGTCTCGCTTGACAAAGTTGTTCTAAAAAGAAAGCTTGCAAAAAAATTAAATAAATGAATTTTTCATTTAAATTGCACGATTGTTGATTTTCAAAATATTTCACTTATATATATATATATATATATATATATATATTTGTTCAATCTTTTAAAATTTGTAAAGAATTTTTCAAAGCAGTGTCAGATTATTTGAGGTGTATGTAATTTGCATAATAACTCAAGACGGACTATATACATGCCTCAAATAATCTGATACTGTTTTGAAAAATTCTTTATACATTTTAAATGATTAATTTAATTATAAAACAAAAGTTTGAGTCCAATTTCTAGGTAGTTCAAATAGGTTTTAATAAAAATCGTCGTATGAATTTCTTTTTGAAAATATAAATTCACGCCAAACAAGGCACACTGCTATTGAGACGTAAAGGGACTACTGTGAATTAAGGGTCATATTTATAGAGGCATCCTTAATGTGAAGTAGTGCAGTGAGATGCTTTTTTATGACATTGATTTTTCTGCATGTTGATCCAGCCTCGGAAACAGGGAGAAGGGAAGAAATTCCAAAGTAAAGAGGTTCGGGGAAAGAAACTACTACTTTAGCAAGCCTTCCGGCATCTGGGGCCTCTACAGTGGAGGAGTTGGATTTGACTGCTTGTCGGGTTTGTTGGGGGTATTTACGTTGAGGGGGAACAAGTGCAGCAAGTTCGTCGGAACACATTCCGTTGAAGTACTTGTGAAACAAGAACAGAGATGCAACGTTGCGGCGGTGAGACATAAGCTGGAACCTGTGGGATCTACTAGGTCAGAGACTATTTTTAGACCCTACCTAAATAGGAGAGACTAGTGGTTGGTGCACCAGCCCAGATGTGGCAACAATACTCCATGCATAGGAAAATAGTAGCTTTCTAGAGATATAGGATGATGGAAGGTGTGAAAGGTTTTCTAACCCGGTAGAGGGAGGTTACCTTCTTTGCAGACTTGGCACTACCTTCTATATATTTATTCCAATCCATGTTACCTGTGAATGTTAGACCGAGGAGTTTGAATGTTTGGAAGGCTGCTTTCAGTTATGTCAATCGGTGGTTGGTAAGGTTTCTTATAATTGTGTAAGGAAATGAGCCTTGTCTTGGTAGCATTAAGTATAACCATGCATTGTTGGCCGCATTCCACTACATACTGAAGATCATTTACTAAGGATTCAGCCATGGCCTTGAATATGAGTGCATTCGATTTTCCCTTATGAGAAAAATATAGTGCAGTGTTATCAGCAAATATACTCACCTCGGACGCGATTGTATCAGAGAGATCAATTATGCAAATCGGGAATAGTAAATGTCCAAAGGTCGATCCCTTGTGCATATCCGCATTAATGTGATATTGTTTAGCTGTTCTACCATCTAAGACGACCTGTATTTTCTTTTAGCTAAGAAAGTAACACAGTACAACTTAATCTTATTGAGAAAGCCCTTCAGACAAGACCTTGTCGAAGCCTTGTAATATATTAAGCGCTACCACCCTAGCTTCACCACCTTTCTATCCAGTGTATGGTATATGCGTTCAGAAATCACCGTTAGGATATTCACAGTAGAACGTGATATCAATCATTACCACAAGGTGATGAGCTTTCCTGAGTAAGATATGGGCATCCGTTACACAAGCCTCAGGCAGTGTTGTCAGTAATAAGTCGAGAAGTGAGGCTAACTGATTTCATAATTTGGGAAGCAGGTCGGAAAAGTCAGTTTGTGAAAGACGATGTGCAATAGAAAAACTATGCATGCTGTTACCATCTGCGACTTTTTAGTTCGAAAAAATAAACGAATCTTTGTGGTTGACATTAAAACTTCCAAATACATGGATTTGAGAACTCGGTAGAAGAAATATAGATAACTAATTCTGTGTTGTATGGTTAATCTAAAGCACATATACGCCTGATCATCTGATTCTAGACTAAGTTCTCTAGTCAAGGAGAGGGTGTTACGAATACAGCCTCCGAGCACGTGCATAGGATATCTGGGGGTTTACAGGCGGAAGGACTCAACATCATCGAAGTTAGTTCTAAGCCCTCGGATATTTGTGAAAGAGAGCCTCAAGGAAGGAGGCGATTTAATTGCTTTTTTGTGGAGGGATGCCTGTTTACTTTTTGTTTTTCTTTTTATCATCATAGTCAGTTACATTTTAATAGATATTGACAATGTGTGTGCTTGTTGAATGTAAGAAAACAAAGTTAACATGAGTAGACTATTAACCGAGTTGTTCTCTATGCGATTGTAGCCTCGGAAAAACCCACCGGAGATAAGTTCAGGGTCCCTTTCTATGCGCAACATGGCTCTAAAGTTATTCTCATGTTTTACAACTGTTGATAAAGCAGCCGCTCTTAGCGCTATCTAAGAGTTAGGGCTCCTGTACTACCATTAGGAAAGAGCAGCTAGACAAGCAGTCAAACTTGTACCATCAGGCTGTCTAAGCAAGAGCGGTCCAGACTAGTCATGTGAAATCAAAATGACAAACAATGTCTCTAAGTTTCCCAGATTGACAGAAAGAGAGATGGTTGGACGACATTCATCATCCTAATCAGGAAACACTGGGTGTCTGTGAGGTGTCCCTGTGACAGTACCTCTCCGCGTGGCTAATAGACAATGAAGGAGTGCAAAAGCATGGCGATAAGAAGATCATATCTACTCCTTAACCAATTTTAGGTTTGCAAACCTGATATTTTTGTTCGAGTCTCCGGCTCTAGGAAGGTTGACGACCAGGTTTAAAGTGCCCTCAGTGGTTTGGTGCCAATACTTCGGAAGTCAGTACACACGTTTTATATCAGTTTTCCTTTTCCTAGATGGATGATCTGACGAGTGAGGTATAATCACGCTCCTGGGTTCTATTTCTATGCCCCCGTTTGGAAACATATATACATTAAGTATCTACTTAAATAAGGTTTACGTGAATCATCCTGAAAATTTCAGATTAATTCCCTACCAATATGCAGTTTTTGAGTTATCTAAGTACAAACTTTATACAAAATCATCCTAAAAAAACAAAACGATAATTGGCAATTATGCAAAACCAAATAAATCGCAATGGTTCGAACTGTTTGGTTTAACTATATAATGGCCTTTGAATAATTGAATAATAGTTACCTTGACAATTCCAGCCAATATCACGACACAGCTACATTTCTGCTGCTTTCAGCCACAATCACATCTAATTCAGTTAAAATTCATCCTTTGTCCACTGTCAGGTAAATCGAATGCCAGCCGAGGTTCGTCCATGAAAATTACATTGAAATAATCAGTTTTCGTGTATTTTATGACGTAATTTTGTTGCTGCAAAACATTTGCTTTACTAAGATGAGTTCTCATGAAATATTCTAATATTTTATGAGAACCCTTGATTTGCAATTTTCTCTTTCTTTGTTCCTTCAATGTTCGTACGCTCAAAAGATTTAATCAAAGGTCATTTTGGTTTATTTTCATTTCGAGTAACCAAGTTCTTAAAATCCTTCTTTTGCTTCCCAATCTTAAATTACACGGTGACCCCCATAAATGCCACCCATAGCTTCTGGCTCCCTTTCACGAGGGAGAGTGTTATTTTATCTGTATGCATATATACTAGAGAGAATAAATAATCTCCAAAAAGATTAAAAAAAACAATAGCATTTTTGAAGTTTCTATAAATAAAGTTTATGAGAGAAAGAATATAGAAACTTTGCTTGCCACATCATCACTGCGACTACAATAATATAACTGGCGGATGCACCTTGACGAAGTGGACGAACCGTATGGATGGACAAGGACATCCCAGGGATCAAGAAGGACCTCCAAGGTATGCTACAATCCTTTGTCAACGTAAAATAAACTACAAGTACAAAAAACAGCAGTGGTGTTCTTCTTGCGCCACCTTTACTTCATTCCACCACCATCGTTAATTATGTCACCACGTGGTCACAACCATGATACTTATAGCTATCTCATTGTTGCCCTTTTTTACTGGTCGCTGAATTACAATCAAAATAGTTCCCAGATAATATAAAGTAAGTCGTATTTACTTTACATATCCTATGCATTCTCTATAATCAGTTTTCCCTGGTAATCCATGTCATTTATATTATGTTTAGACATGTGAACTCGCATGTTATTAATTACATCTGTAATTTACACCCGTTTTTATGTATCATATTTTATTATGTCCCTCTCATATTTGTATTTGAGAAACCTCTGTGAGAACTAAATGTATGTATATGTATCAAGTACAACAGATAACTATTTTAACTCTAACGATAGCCGAAGTCAAAAACTGGCATGTTTTAATTTGTACCCACCTTCCCCATTCCCTTTGACCGGGGGTTGCTCCGTGTGAGAACCTCGGCACACGTGCGTGTCGTGGTAATAACTTTAACACATCTTTCATCATATATTGCTCCGGCTTAGACTAAGCATTAATATTAACACAGTGTGATTTTCTTATTTGCATACACCGGAGAGCTTTTTCACATGTTTGAAAATAAAATTCCGTTGATTATCACGGTCTTTAGCCAGTCTTTGAGATGTCAACAGCAGCATGCTAGTCTTACTCCTTATCTGGTCGGCCCATCCGTTTGGTGGTCGTCCCTTTGATCTTTCTTGAATTACATTTTCTTTATATGATTTCTCTAGTCTGGTAGCCGGAAAACATGTCCGAACCATGTTAATTTCTTTTTTTTTTCGAATAACTTTGTTGATGGATCTGTTAATATTAAGGGTTTTCTGATATCTGTTTTTAGTGATGTATCTCGCAAATTCACTCTAAGGATTGTTCTTAAACATTTCATTTTTAAAACATTGATCTTTCTCACTTGCCCTGCCAGTATCGTCCATGTTCTACTTGCATATACAGAAATAAGAAACTATTAATGCATTGTAAGGTGTTAACTTCAGAGGCGTTGATATGTTCTTCCTTCTCCACATCTTCTCTTTAAAACTTTCAAAAAAAGTATGAAAAAGCCGAAACAGAATGTGTCTGGTCTTGGAGTTTGTTGAGATATTCTTATTTTTGATTTTATCCGTTAAAGCAGAAAAAGGTCGTGTTTGGAAACGCGTAATATTCTACTACTGGAACGTGAGCCTTGCTAAAGGAGTTCTTCCAGATGATGGATGTTGGTGTTGCAAAAAAGCGAAACTTCCTATGCACATGCTTATAGAAATCAGTACATCACATTTCTTTCGAAATTAGCTTTATTATATTTTGATTTAGTCATTAACATTTGGGGGCGGTAATGCGTACACTAGTAATTGTATTTTTTTTCAGCGTAAAAATGAATATAATAAATTAATTTAACTATAACTACAGATATAGAGAGAAAGGGTGAGAGGGAAGAGTGGTGCTCCAAACAAAGTCTCTATCGTGTAGAGAGATCCATCAGCATTAACTTAATTTACCATAAGTTCATCAACGTTTTGTTAATGTTACAGTTAAAAAAACATACCAAATATAAGCAAAAAAATAGACATTTTCTGATCCTGAAATTTGTTAATATGTAGTTAACGTGTTGAGATTGGATACCAACTGACTTGTTAACATTACTATCTTCTTTTTTCCCTCGTTTTGTCTTTATTCTGCCTTTTCCTTCTTTCTTTTCTTCTTTTTCCTTGCGAAGAAAACAACACTCACAAATGTGATAATGGAAAAGTACTGAAGCGGTTAAGTGCAGTTTGATTAGAATTAACATTAAAAATATTTGACTCTATGCACCAATCAGAGGACTGGCTGCCACATCCCAAAAATGAAAAGATGTTTCTGAACTGGTCACATGATTAACAAGTCTATAAAAGCAACCCGTGATGCCATCTTGAATTCCATAGTCATCGCTGGAATTTACTACGGGATAAATTGATGACTACAAACGTCTGTTTTACATTATTCGTTTTTAGCTCAATTAAAATACCAATCACGACTTGGTTTGTTACGTAATTTTTTCTTCTGGTGAATCACGACTTATCAAGACTAAGAGTCACTCGAGTATAAGGTGTCAATAACATACGATGACGGTTTTTGACAAATATTTATTGGCATTAAATTTGAAGAAGACCATGTTGTAGCCCCTAGGGAAGCAAGTGTATGGCAACATGTTCTACGGACGGAAAGTATTAGGAAATAACCTCTTTTCATAGAAAATCCGTTTGATGTTTGATAGACGGAGGAAGGGAACAAAAGTTCTTGCAGTTGTGGTAGTAGGCCGAGTTTTTATGTGAAAGTTTTGCAAGGATTGAACTGCGCAGTTGAACATTTTCCATGGATATAACGACAGAAGAGAGAAAGAATAGCAACGTCTCTTCTGTGAGAAAGGGACTGTAGAAAAGTGGCAAGATCACCCTCACTAGACTGCCAAGTCAATACAGTTCTATGACTTATAATGACTATTCCCTTATCCAGATGGTCGTGGAGAACTAAACCGTATCAGGACATTCGCATATTAACTCCGTATCTTGCAAATTGCCTTAACTATGTCGAAAGAGCTTTCTCTAAAACCAACATGTGATCTACCCGACTAATTTGTGATTATCGTTGATTGCAAGTACGACTAAAATATTTCAACAATAGAGAATGTATGAAATGTAAAAGAGTCCCAATACCCTCATCTCTTTTTTATGACTCAGATGCAAAACCTGAGTGGTCCTATTGTCCTTCAAATAATGCTGTACTTTCTTTAATGGCCACGAAAACTGCGGGTGGCGAAGTAACATGTGTTTCTGTACATGCGGGAGATTTTCTCTTCAATTAATCTTGAATAGGATAACAAAACTAAAGATTGTACCAAAGCTCAAAGAAGTATAGATCTGAATTTTATATAGGAATAGAAGAATACCAAACCCAGGACAGGTAAAATTACTTCCCCGAACAAAACAGTTTTGCACCACTTTTATGTCCATTTAAGAAGATTAAAATCAACATATAATGTTACTAAACCTTATATCTAGAATCTTTATTCCAATTTTGATCAAATCAATTATATGATTTTGATTCTAGAAAATATCTAAAATTTAAGGCTTAAGGGGTCTTAAGAAGGAATTGAAATCCAGAAAATTTTGCTTCATCGGTGTCTGATGATTATGGATCACATTTAATGAAAATCTGAAATTTAAAATTTTCAACAGGGAGGTTGTGGCCATATTATACTTTCTAGAACCCTTAAAATACTCATAAGAAACTGAAATTTGGGGAATATTTATTTATTGATGTCTAATACTTATTGCTAACATTTTTTTACAAATATCGGAGGTATCTGAATTTTCACGTAAAGCATCAATCCCTTTTCTACCCATTTGCATAAAATTGAATTAATCTACATATAGCCCACATTTGGACCTATTACGCCTCTCGGCTGTATTTCAAAATTTATAATAATCTGTAAAATCAGTTAAGGAGTGAATCTTGTACATACAAATACATAAACATATCTAAATATATATGCATTTTAAAAATGATGGGTTATGTTTCAAGCATAAAACGATGTTGTTGTTTAAATAATTTTTTTTATTATTCAATATTTCAAACGCCCTGCGTTTTTCATCGTGAATAATCAGATATAAAAAAAAATAAAAACCAGAAATGAGATCCCCACCTGTTCGGGGTATTAGTGTGCTAGAAATCGGAGTGTAAAATTTCATTTTTGGGGGGAGACGAAAGGGAGTTGGCTAAGTGTTCTTGAAATATGTTTATATGCTGTTATTATTTTAAAATGTATATATAAAAATGCTGTTATTTAAGTATAATTATCGTGTGAGAGTTTCTACGGAACTATGAATAGTCTGGGAATTTTATTTCCGTTTTTTGTTCTATGATTATTCCCGATGAAAAACGAAGGGCGTTTGAAATATTGAATAATAAACAAAAAATATTTAAACAACAACATCGTTTTATGCTTGAAACGTGACCCATCATTTTCAAAATACATCTCTAAAACTATACGTGGAATATCAAACTAATCAGGGTGACTAAAAAAAAACGGGCCCCGTGTACACTTTATGTGATATCTCCTTTATTTATTCACCGATTGCCCTTATTTTACAGGACATGGCAGAATCAACGACCGTGAGTACACCAAGACCTCAGTGGGAGCTGGGACAAAGAATACACTGTATTAAATTTTACTACAAGACAGGCTCGTTTAAGAAAACCCAGGACAGTTTCATGCATCAGTTCGAATGTGAAAAGGCTCCACCCAAAAGCAGAATTCAGAACTGGGTGGACCACTTCGAGAAGTATGGGACCGTGGAAAACTTCAACGCTGCCAGTGAGAACCGTCCAAGCCACTCAGCACGTCCCAGCCGATCTGGTCGAAAGTGTGAGAGAGTCTCTCCAGGAGAGTCCGAAATGCTCTGTGCGTAAGCGAAGTCAGTCCCTCGGTATCTCCCGTTAGACTTGCAGGAGAGTGCTGGTGAACGATATCAGGGCTTACCCATACAGAATACAGACGCTGCAGACCCTTACAGCCTCAGACAAGAAGCAGAGGAGCGCTATGGCAGTCAAGATGCTCGATAAGATCGAGGAGACACCAGGTTTCCTTAACCTCCTTTGGACCTCAGATGACGCCCACTTCCATCTTGACGGAAAGGCGAACTCCAAGACAAATGTCTTCTGGGGGTCCTCCAGACCCAATAAAGTAGCCACCAACCCCGTTCACTCTCCTAATTGCACGGTGTGGGCTGCAATCTCGGTCAGAGGCATCATCGGACCAATCTTCATCGAAGAATCTGGCGCAGCAGTGACAGTCACCAAGGAGCGGTATGTGGAGGTCCTCAAAACCTTCAAGAGTGAGCTCCAGACCCTCTACCCGTCGCCCATGAGCAAGTTCTGGTTCCAGCAAGACGGAGCAAGTTCTCACACCTCAAACCTGTCCCGAGATTGGCTGAAAGAGAATTTCGGAGGCTGAGTGATCAGTCTCAAGACTAATTTTGAGTGGCCACCCCATAGCCCGGACCTAAGCCCCCAGATTATTTCCTTTGGGGCTATCTTAAGGACAGAATGTACGCAGGGAAACCCAGAACCATCACGGAACTCAAGGAAGCCATCAGGGAGGAGATGAGAGCCATTCCCAATTCAGTCTGTAAGAACGTCATGGACAACTTCGTTCTGCGCCTCAAGAAATGCACGGAGCTAAAAGGAGTCCATCTAGAACACATACTGCAGAACGGAGAAAAAAAGGCCAAATACCCTAGTGTTTTGATATGATGTTGTAAATATAATAAACTAGTTATGCCCCAAAATTCATTTCATTCGGACGAAACACTAAGAAACAGAGCCTAATTAGATTTGGGTCCCGTTTTTTTTTTGGTCACCCTGTATATATATATATATATATATATATATATATATATGTGTGTGTGTGTGTGTGTATGTGTGTGTGGGTGTGTGTATTACAGAAGATCATAACAACATAGGAACCGTCGGTTTCCAATCCGACAAAGGGTAACTTTGTCAGATTTGAAACCGACGGTACCTATGTTGTTCTGATCTTCTGTAATACATATATAAATGAATATTACGCTCTTATTTTTTAATTTTTCTTAATAATCGAGAACTCTGCTGAAGATTCTTTCCCATTAAAGTCACACACACACATAAATATATATATATATATATATATATATATATATATATATATATATATATATATATATATATATATATATATATATATATATATATGGTGACCCCAGAAATGCTACTCGTTCATAAAATTCACAATCCTTTCTGTAATCCAAGAGTATTTTGTACAAATAACTACAGTCTATGTCTGACTTGTCCACCAACCTCCAATCATGAAGGTCCAACAGTCTTTGTTTTATCGCTTTTCAATGATCAGAACAACTAGATACGATGTGCAAAATTGTCTATTACTCCGGCTCACTCCTCTCTTCTGACCGCCCTGATTCGTTCTGTGACAGCCTTTTCAGTTCAGGAATATAAAAAGCTAGGGGTTAAGGTCCAGTGAGTGTGAATTCAATTCAGGTTCACCAAATTGCAACCGCATATAATTTAACGGCGATAACACAATGACTCTTTGGATATTCACGACTGAAACTTGGTGAACAAGTCAAGCATAAGCCAAAGTCTATTTTAGCGGAAATGTTTTGTTTATACTATTGAGTCACCACTTATCAAGGTCAAGAGCCACTCGAGGATAAAGATTAATAAGACTGAAATGATTTTTAGCTGAAAGATGAGGAAACCTATTGGAATACGCTAACATTGATAAATGGTATGAACTTATGGGGCGGTTTTTGACAAGAATTTAAAGAAGACCAAGTTGTAATCAACAGGGAAGAAGTCTCGTGGTAACGTGTTCCACAGATGGGAATTCTTTGCAAAGATACTCTGTTCATGAAAGTTCCGCTGTTGCATACCTTTTAATTTCTCGTACTTTCTCTTCCTCGTCGTGTGGAGAGGTGTGCCGCCTAGGTGTCGTCTAGTGGTTGGATTCTTTCTTCGTTTCTGTACTGCCGTGAACTTCGCCGTTCGCTGTGTCTGCAACAAAACCTTCATAATACGATACAATTCACGAGGCAACAATCTTTTACTTTGATTGGTTTATTTCAAGCGTTAGATTTCTGTTGGCCTTGGAGATGTTTCACTAACGTTGAGGGAGAGACCAAATTACTACTCTATCGTAGTTAATTCCTAGCTTAAGTCCTTAGCCATTCGAGGAGGGGGGAAGAACGAATCTCATGCCTGTATTCTCTTAGGAAATTAATCCCCATTTCTACTTTCGGACTACATAGAGAAACACGTCTGTTCGGCTTGCTTCCAAAACCCAGACTGGCAAAACTCCGTTTCCCACACAAAAGCCCGTGACGTTACAGAACCCCTATGCGCAGGTGCACCTTGCCCCTTGACCTGAGGTCTCGTCAATGTGGTGGCCCTGTCAACGTTTGTGAGCTCCAACTGTGAGAATCAGTTTATTTTGCACTCGACTGTACGGGTCCACCCGCACTAAATCGCGCAAGCCAAACCAAACGATCTCCCACATAGTCCACTTCAACATGCGTCCGGTCTCACAGGGCCATTATCCAACACCGCTTGATGCTAGACCCATGGAGGGAGAAAGTGGTAAGAAAACGAGTCTCTGCTGCGAATGTTTTACAAGGATAAACCAAAGATTAGAGCTCAGACGAGCACCTTCCATAGTAATAAATATAAATCAGAGAGAGACTAAAAACGCCTCTTCTGTGAGAAAAGGGTTGTAGGGAAAGAAAATAGCATTTTACACCAAAATTCGAAGTCGATTTTATACTCTGTCAAGATAGAAAGAGTGCTCTGTGGAGCCCCTCTTCCTGATGTGGCAGCACTATTTCAATCTTTGGACGTATCTGACTCTTTCATAAGTAGATGGTCGCATCAAGCGCAAAGTACTTTCCGGAGCGATATAACAATCTAACTATTTCCCCATGAACAACCGACTGGATATACGTCCTCCATTTTAGATCTGGGCTGAACGTCAGACCTAGGAGCTTATGAAATAAGGAATTTCTTCGAGGTTGAAAGCCGTTCATTTCGCCTGGGGCAAAACAGGAATCCGAGCGTCGGTGGTGAAAACAAAAAAGAAGCTTGGGTTTAGATGTGTTCAGTGTAACAAGACACTTCTTCCTCAGTGCATCACATTCTCCAGATCCGAAGAGAGAAAATCCGAGAGATCTTCATCATCTTCGAAATGCAGGCATAGACAGTCGTGTTGTCTGAATAGATGTCAACGAATAATCTCAGGATATGATTTGGAAGATCATTGATGAAGGTCAGACAGATTGTTGATGAGTGAACAGAAGGTTCTATTCCTAATTTTACAAAGTATGAGTTGTTGGACTCTACTATCCAATCTCAACGTCATCCGACCCACGCTCAACGGACGTTCTGAATAATACATACGGGTCTTCAATTACGGACTATTTTCTTAAAAACCCGTCGTGCGCTACGAATTCAGCATTGACTCATTTACCATCCTGAGTCATGCTCACTCACTGTATCATCCAAAATTCTTGGAGACGATCCACGTCCGTCTAAAACGTTCCTCCCTTTGTAAACCAAGGGAGTGTCTAGTAGAATTACACGTGATCAGTCTCTAAGGCACATCAACCATTGTACATATGCCATAACGCTGTTTTATTTTAAATATATACAGTTGCTTTTCTCTATTCCTCCTTTCCTCCTTTTTTAAATCCATCGATACAGTCGTTGTTAAAAGAGGACAAACCAGTCGTCTGACTTTTTCAAACACTTTTAATCATGAACGAGAAAACTCGTCTTCCTTTCATGCTTGTGATAATAACATTTTGTACACCCCAAAAATAATGAAATATCCTAAGACTAGGTACAACCCAAGTTTAATTAAACCATTAATATCCTTTTGATTAAGGGTAAAATAAGGTCAACACAAGAAAACATATAATTTCTACATTCTTGTGTAAGTAATAATGTATGTCCTTCGTTTAGTTGATTTAACATAAAGAAAGAATATTTACACCCAGGACATAAAATAGAGAATGCATTTGTCCATAATTTCTTTGATAAATTAGCATTAAATCTTCAAACGTTTAAAACCAAATATGTACAAATATGGGGGGAGAGTAAACATTATTTTGTGCTGTGATAACATTCGCTTCTCACGGTATGTTACAATTTTACAGGAGCGCAGTCGTAAAAAAAAAACTAATGCTGCAATTTAATAATAAGTTGCAACATTTAATATACAAAAAGATTGGTTGCTCCACCAACTCAGATGTGAACGTCCTTAATCTATCTTCTCAGAAGTTGTCTCTTGCTGAACTTTTAATGCTGGATCATGGATTGGAATTCTGTATCCAATCATCTGGTGTTAAACGTGAAGAAATATTTTCAGAATTTGGAATTCTCAGTTGTCAAGCATTGAGACTTCCATCTGTTTCTGAGACCAAAGTAAGGGACCTAAAGGCTAGATGGAATGACCTTGCTCACAGCTATGCGAGTACATCAGTATCCCACTCAGAGTTTAAATGGCGCAAAGAACATTTTGCTGTCATTAAAACTCCACGACAAAATAAGTTCTTGGTAATAACCAGACCGGATAAAGGTTCAGGGGTTGTTGTACTTAATCATCAAGACAAAATGATGTTGATATTAAACGACACAGAAAAAAATGTCAAGTTCGGCCCTGTCGGCACCCATGATGCAACAGCTTCCTTAGAAACTAGATTCCAGAAACAATTGGTTAAGCGGTTGAAAAGCGGTGTACTCCGTTCCGATGTAACCAGTGAGATCAAACCTTCGGGCTCTATACACCCACGTTTATATGGATTACCTAACACCTACAAAGCGGATATCCCAGTTATGCCCATTCTCTCTATGGTAGGGTCATCACGGCAGAAGGTTGCAAAATGCATCTTTAATATCTTTCAGTCAGTATTGAAGCACTGTAGTAAATACTGCTTATAACATCCATTTTATTTTGCAAATTATATTCAAAACTCTAAGGTTGCTAATGAATGTATGTGTTCCTACAATATTAGCAGCCTATTTACCTGTGGCCCTATTTTAGAAACAGTAGATATCTGTGCCGATTTTTTATATCGTAGCCAGTTATCGTCCCCTTCTATTCCTAAAATACATATTCTTGCAGTTGATGAAATTTGCCACTACATCCGTTGAATTCAGTTTTAACAATGTAATGTATAGGCAAATAGGCAACGACGAATATTTTTGTGAGTTTTTTATGAGAAGGAATTAAACCGTTAGTCTGTTTTCGATATGTAGACGACACATTTTGTCTTTTCAATAATCAAACGGAGGCAAATAAATTCTTCTCCTTACTCAGTAGACTGAATCCCGCATTAAAATATACTTATGAAAGAAGAGCGCAATTCCACTTTAGCTGTCCTCGTTGTATTGGTAACGTAAACCCCATCGAGTTACCTTACATCAATTTACCGTAAACCTATGTTTAACGGATTATATACCCGTTGGGATTCATTTTGTCATAACAAACGAAAGGTAAACTTAATTTGGACCCTAACGCACAGAGCTCTTATGATTTGTTCACAATCAAACTTAGACGAAGAAATAAAAAATTATTATGAATACTTTGTTCAATAATGGTTATCTTCTTGATGTGATTAGGTCAATCAACAAAAGGAAAATAACTATTTTTTCCGAAATAAAACCAAATACGGTGACTAAATGTCTGATTTATATTCGATTACTTTGGTTAGGCAAAGTAAGCGAGAAATTCGCCAAGCAAATCAGCTCAACAGTTGAAAATTGTTATTTTGCTTCGAATGTGCGTGTTGTGTTCTTTACAAAACATTTATTGGCGTCCTCTCGTCAAGACGTTTACCACTCACCACAATAAGAATAATGTTATTTATCATTTTAAACGTGTTTGCAGTGCCGACTACATAGGTAGGACGACATTGAGATTGGATAGTAGAATCCAACAACACATACCTAGTAAAATTAGAAATAAATCCCTCTATACAGCTTTTGTTAAGAGAGGCTGAAACCGGTCGGATGGGTTTTTAATCATGAACGGGAAGACTCGTGTTTACTTAATGCTTGCGATAATAGAATTTTGTACTCCCCCTCCAAAATTATGATATATATAAGAGCATCACCTCTTTATTTTGATAGAGAATTCGCTGTTGGCGCAAAAAAATAATTGGATGGAGTTTAATTGTATCACTGATCGAAGCGTATTGGAGAGTTTTCAATAATCAAAAGTAAAAAAAGCAATAAAACTGAAATTAGTCATACTAAGTAGCCGCTGATAGTCTGGCCACATGTCAACCCCGAGTTGGATATGCACTTTTCCTTAAATCTTATTTTCTGTTTCATTTCTAAAACTTGGCCTGGCGAAGCTTAGCCTGAAACTAGATTGTCACTGAAACATTATACACATTATGTAACTAACAGTTTTTATCAATAAATATAACTTTGTACTGAATAAATACACCGCTTTAATTATTTAGCACAAATATATAAACATAGATTCACGGGATCATTGATTTGAAATGAAGGCCTCATGTCCATCTTTACATATTTCCTTGCCAATTCCATCTCGAGATGTTTATGTTTTAGGCGTAACTTTCACGAAAACTATAGTTCGAAAATGTCATTTTATATGAATTTCGGTTCGTCACGACAATCAGTTTTGATGAAAATAGATTTGCTTAATTTTCCATGTCTTCTACAGAGCTGACGAACAATATTCTTCAAATCCCTTTCAGTAACAGTATTGGAAATACCAGCATCTGATCGTTTATTCTTTGGTGATTGATGCTGCTGGAATATTTTCAGTTTTGACACAGGCACGTAGCCAGACTTCTAACTTAGGGAGGGATGGCATTTTTAGGGGGGGGGGGGCAAGGCATTTTTAGGGGGGGCAAATTCTAATATGAGTGACGTTTTGGTTCAGTGTGTGTGTGTACTGATATATAAATATAAATAAGTAGATACAAAATTTCAATTTCTTTTATATAATCTAAATATATTGTTGTGTATTTCGGTAGGTACATGTAAATAACAACATCAGCATAGTAAAGCACATAAAGCATAGTAAACACAGTAATAATAACATAAAGTTCGTAAAATAAGGTAGCTACTTGCTAGCTCTACAGAATTCTATTATAATCTTCTATTTGTACGTGGGGTGTATACCCTACCAATGCTGTTTTTTCTTTCAACTTCATCTCGGATGAAATCTGAGATTTTTTTCTATGTTAATTTCAAAAATATTGAATGTAACATTCACAATTTTTTAAATTAATAGTTGCAACTGACAACAAAAAGAAAAAAACGTATTTGAGATTCGTGATAAAATACAAAAATAATTTTTTAAACTAATTCCCACTTTCATTTGAAAATAATTTAGGTTGCTAGTATTCATTTCTATCTTTTGAATGAAGACAACACTTTCTTTTATAAATTAAAATAATATCTTTAAAAGAAGCTGGCAGAACAACAACGTGAATTCATTTTGTTTATATTACATCATTTGGATTATACTTATTTAATTGATAATTTATAATATTAAATAGTATGAATTAATAATATTTAAAAATATATATTTGGTAAGTTGACAAAAAAAGACAGATACACTGACAATCTCTTTCACCAAGCAGGAAACAGGTGAAAAGCATCGAGGCTTTGTTTCCCTCACCACTTGATCTGAAACTAGCGAAGTTATGTTTGAGTTTGAGAACGCGTACATTTTAATTTTCTTTCTTTTTACAAGGTAACATAAATTTAAATCATATTTAGATGTTATTATGGTCAATAGTTTTATTTTAACTGGTAGTTTAAAATCCGTAAATATTTATTATGTTATCATTAGTACCAGGAATGGAAAATTAAGTTTTAAACAAAATAAAATAAAAAGAAGGGTTTTTGAAATCGGAAATTGTGTTAAACATTGGTGGGTGGTCCCCTCTTGGTGGGTGGCCTAGGGCCCCAGCCCCTTGGTCCCTTAATCCGGCCCTGCTGTAAAATATATTACACAAAAGTAAATACTGGTTCATAATGAAGAAGTATAGTTGACCACGAAATATAAGAATATTCCATGAAAAATGCCAGTATACTGAAATCATATGCCCTTAATAGGGTTAAGATGAAAATTCATATACACTAAGTATACAAAAGCAAGGAAATTCCCAAATTTTTACACTTTTATTGTCATTAAGGGTATGACTACATATCAACCAAACCATTTCATTATCACATCACTACAGTATAAATCTCTATGCATGAATGGATGAAGTGTGTGAGGTGCGCTGAAGAAAAATTCCTACCAGTAAAATACATAGCCCTGTTGTGCTCGCATACCCTTAATGACAATAAAAGTGTAAAAATTTGGGAATTTCCTTGCTTTTGTACATTTAGTGTATATGAATTTTCATCTTAACCCTATTAAGGGCATATGATTTCAGTATACTGGCATTTATCATGGAATGTCACTACTTTTGTAAAGGCTATGCCTCAATACAATGCCTTCTCATAACTGATATAGTTGGTAGTTTGACTAATCAAGGTGTATGGTAAACTGAAATTAAAATGCCATCAACTAGACACTAGAACCTCTATCTTTGCCAAAAATCAGCTGAATCCATCAAATGGTCGATAAGATATAGAATAAAGTGTATGAATACTAGTCATTTTTAAGGTTTTTGAATTTTCTGGAAAACTAAGGTATATGGTGAACTTAAATTAAAATGCCATCAACTAGACCATAGACCCTCTATCTCTGCCAAAAATCAGCTGAATCCATTAAATAGTTGATGAGATACATGGTGGCACATACGTACGTATGTACACACAGATAACATGATTTCATGATTGAACTTTCTGGATCTCTGGGTTGCCTTGACTAATGATGCTGAAATTCTACACACTTATAGAACTTATCAATTAAAAATTTTGTGCAAAATTTTAACTAATTTGGTTTATTGGTTTTTGAGTTATGATTGATCAAAGAAATGAGATTTCCAGCATAGACCATTCGTGAGTCTATTAAGGGATAGAGTGCTCTCGCGCCTCCCTTGATTTATATTTATAATATTTTTTGGATCACAAATTTCAGGAGGTGCAAATGTAATTGCAGGGGGGGGGGCCTTGCACCCCTGGCACCCCCTGGCTACGTGGGGGTTTTGACATGACCGCTGATTTGGGGGACAATGGCATCAGAATAGGTACCTTTAGCAAAGTGGGCAAAGACGAGGGTAGAAACCCATCGTGAAAATCAAGATACCTCCGTTTTTGTGAAATTTTACCAATAGGTATTAAACATCAATTAATAAATATTCACAAAATCTTACTTTCTTTGGAGTATTTTAAATTGGGGGGGGGGGGGGTAATATGGACACAACAGCTCATTTGAAAATTCAAATAATTAAGATATTCGTTAAATTTGATCTATAGTGATTAGATGCCAATGAAGCAAGATTCCATGAATTTCAATTTCTTCTTAAGACTCCTAAGCTTAAGTCTTAAATTTGAGACATTTTCTAAGGATCAAAATTATGTAATGGGTTTTATTCAAAATTAGAATAAAGATTCTAGACATAAGATTTAGTCGCATTATATCTTGATTTTAATCTTTGTAAGGGGAGATAAATGCTTTGCAAAACTGTTCTGTTCGGGAAATTAATTTTACCCTCCTGAGACATGCATTCTTCTAGTATATATATATATATATATATATATATATATATATATATATATATATATATATATATAAATATTATTAATGGTCAAACTTTCAAGCATAAAGCACGATGGGTGTTTATTATTTAACAGCAGAGCATATATAAACAAGAGAATACTAAATTCTAATAACAACTTCTGTATT
Organism: Sepiola atlantica; assembly: GCA_963556195.1. Taxonomy (NCBI): domain Eukaryota; kingdom Metazoa; phylum Mollusca; class Cephalopoda; order Sepiida; family Sepiolidae; genus Sepiola; species Sepiola atlantica. The sequence goes on along the minus strand of OY744535.1, from coordinate 63,449,433 downwards.
CATTTTTCAAAAAAATAATATAACTTTACGGACCGTTTCGTCTACACATGAAAAAACACACATATATATATATATATATATATATATATATATATATATATATATATATATATATATATATATATATATATATATATATATATATATATGAATGAGAAAGGGAGGATGAGAGTAATCCGAGGTAATGGGAAATTAAAAAAGAAAAAACCAAGAGATATTTTTTTTATATATTCATCAACGTTTCGTCTTTATTGTAAGACTTCCCCAGGATGATAATTTTAAGAAAAATGTCATGCAAGTACATCGAAATATTGGGTTTACATGATGGGTTGATAAGGAAAAGTAGTAGCCCTGGCTAGTAAGAGCGCTGGACGAGGGTCCAGGCTGCGAGAAGTCAGTAGTGGCGAAGAGTGAAATGAATATGGAAAGCTTTGAGTGGATACCACTAAGGCAGCAGTGAAAAAGGGGAGGGGTGAGAGTATTAGTGAATTTGCCCTAGGGTGGGAGAGAGGAAAGGGGGGGGGCGGCTGAGATTTTTGTCATGGTTAGGTGTGGCATGGATTTTGAGGGGCTGGGGAAAGAGGAGGGAATGGGTAAACTCTGTGTGTTTGGTATGTAGGTGGTATCATAGTTTTAGAAAACAATTTGAAGAAATGAAGATAACTTGAATATATATATATATATATATATATATATATATATATATATATATATATATATATATATATATATACAGGCTATTTCATACGTGCTACTATTCGGAAGTACAAACACAGAATACATTGGTATAGGATACATCAACTACAGTTTAAACGAGGAACGTGAGTTTTCAAATAGATATTAGACGCCATCTTTTATACGAACAGAGCTAGGTAAGAGTACGTGTAACCCTGTTAAATGTCACGTCGAAAAATAGCTATTTGTGAATAAAGGGAATTTTAAAGTGAAATTAGAAAAAAGTATTTAAATAAATAAATATATAAATAAGTAAAATGGTAAAAGAGATGAGAAAGGAAGAGGAGAAAAAGATTTTTAATTAAAAAATACGAAATAAACAAAAAGAATTAGTAAGCTGAAATGGAATTAACTATTTAGTTAGGAAAAAAGAACGTAAAACTTACTTCAATGTCTTATAAAAAACCGTAGCTGAACCAAGAAAATTGTAAAGTGAAATTAAAAATGTTTTAGTAATTAAATAAATAAATGTATAATTAAGTTAATAGGGATAAGAAAGGAAGGGAAAGAAAAAAATATTAATATATATATATATATATATAAATGGTGTCTATATATATATATATATATATATATATATATATATATATATATATATATATATAAATGGTGTCTATATATATGTATATATATATATATTTCAGTAGTAGCTTTACTTTATCGCGATAGATCATTTTACGATACTTCACTTATCGTTAATTCTATTATCATTAGTATATATATATATGTATATATATATGTATATATATATACATATATATACATATATATATACATATATATATACATAATATATATACATATATATACATATATATATACATATATATACATATACATATATATATATATATATATATATATATATATATATATATATATATATATATATAGGCAGCAGTTTCTCTTTGAAACATAATTCGCTAAATACGACGGACAATTTATGTCTGCATATTTTTTCTAGATCCTTTCTAATTTCACTAATATTGACAACATGCAAAAATGCCAATCATACTAACATAAGTACTTTATTAATACTATAACCAACACGTGATTCCCGAAAAAATTACCTATAAATATGTAAGCACCACGTTCTTTATTTGATAACGAGCCTTGAAGATTGATCCAGGTGGATCCGAAAGTAGTAGGGATATAAGCGAATATGGAAAATACTTCGGCAAGTTCCCGCTTGAAAGCAGAAAACGCATAAGGAACACGCTTAATTAAAACAAAAAAAGCACACGCTTAATTAAAACAAAAAAAGCACACGCTTAATTAAAACAAAAAAAGCACACGCTTAATTAAAACAAAAATATGCAGACAAAGATTGTTCGTCGTATTTAATGAAATTTATATATATATTAACCAATATGGCGGTTTTACGTGGTGTTAATCTTCGGTTTTGGATTTAATATCTGGAATTGAGTTAAATAATTGATAGTATTTACCGAGATATTAGTTAAGAAACCTTTTCTAGTGATTTGGCTCTAAGTTTGGTTGGATATTTAACTCTTTTTAACATGTATATAGAATGTGTTTATTTTATAATGCACTTAGGAAAATTCTTATTTGAAATTTTTGCTTTGTGCTGATGAGATTCAGCAGTTATAGTTTTTATCGATCATTGTACGACTTAAAATAAATGCTGCTTCGAAACAGCTGTAAACGTCCATAATAGCTTGGTGTATGCTCTTTATTTCAAGCTTGATGCGAAAAATGTTGTGAATCGACGAAACATATATATATATATATATATATATATATATATATATATATATATATATATATATATATATATATATATATATGTAATACAGATATATAAGCATAAGTTTATGAGTATTATCCTTAAGTAAACTTCTGGCGATCCCAGATTCGTGAAATTTTGGTAGTAAATTAGTGTTTATTTTACTTCATATTTGCTATATTATTTTATTTTATGATGAAGCATTTAAAAAAATAATTTCTAATCTTATTCAGCTGCTAATTCAATTTTGTATTTTTCACTAGGTTTTTAAATTTTTATATATATATATATATATATATATATATATATATATATATATATATATATATATATATATGCACCCACACACCTTTATTGCTATGTCAGTGGTAGATTAACACGTTAGCAATAGAGGTGTATTTAATCCCCACCCAGTTCAGCTAAGACTTTTTCGTATGTCCCATAACTCTAGGCACACGCTTAATCATTTTACTGGAATTAGTTCGACGCCAATTGAGGAAAAAGTTTAATTTTTCATACGGGTTCAAATTAACTAATGACAGAACACTCCAATTACGTTTCAAAAAAAGGGAGAGAGAAAGAAAGAATTAAAAAGTAAAAAATAAAATAAACTGTGTACCTCTCAAAGATTTGCCAATGAAGTAAATTATATCCTGGGGGAATTTCGAAGAAAATGGCACAAACCAGTGTATTCGTGGGGGGGAGGGGGCTGGGGATTTCCATGTGTCTATCTTCTGCTGCATATGCGTCTCTGTGCGCGTGTGTCGAGGTCGGCGTGTGAACGAACGCTTTTCACAAGAAAAAGGCAATTTCTGATTCATGCTTTATTCGCTCTACCGTGTTAACTTTATTATTCCGAGTGTACACCGTTCGTCAAAAATGACGGGAATACCAATTATGTTTCGCCAGTGTTCGCACTAATATTCATCTAAAATAACGTCTCAATCAGTAAAGTTAAAGAAAAGAAATAAGATCGAAAACATCTCCAACTGGAAAGTTTAAAAAAAGAAAAAAAAAGAAAAGAAAATAAGTATAAATTGTTATAGAAAGCCGAAAAAAAGAAATAAAACATTCGATTGTGGAAATAGATTGAAGGCGGGGGGTCGTCTGACTTGCTATTTACCTTCTTAATTCATCTAAATACTTGAAATGGATTCGTCAGACAGTTTTTACTCGCTAAGTTTTGTTGTGAAGGTACGGATGTATACAGGGTGATCCCCCCCCCAAAAAAATGGGCCCCAACTCTAATTAGGCCCTGTTTGTTAGTGTTTCGTCCGAATGAAATGAATTTTTGGTCATAGTTAGTTTATTATATTCAAAACATCACATCAAAATACTAGGGTCTTTGGCCTTTTTTTCTCCGTTCTACAGCATGTGTTCTAGATGGCCTCTATTTAGCTCCGTGCATTTCTTGAAGCGCAGAACGAAGTTGTCCATGACGTTCTTACAGACTGAATTGGGAATGGCTTCCTTGAGTTCCGTGATGGTTCTAGGTTTCCCTGCGTACACTCTGTCCTTAAGATAGCCATAAAAGAAAAAAATCTGGAGGGGGGGCTTAGGTCCGGGCTATGGGGTGGCCACTCAAAATTAGTCTTGAGACTGATCACTCAACCTCCGCAGTTCTATTTCACCCAATCTCGGGACAGGTTTGAGGTGTGACAACTTGCTCCGTCTTGCTGTAACCAGAACTTGCTCATGAGCGACGGGTAGAGGGTCTGGAGCTCACTCTTGAAGGTTTTGAGGACCTCCACATACCGCTCCTTGGTGATTGTCACTGCTGCGCCAGATTCTTCGATGAAGATTGGTCCGATGATGCCCCTGACCGAGATTGCAGCCCACACCGTGCACTTAGGAGAGTGCAGAGGCTTGGTGGCTACTTCATTGGGCCTGGAGGACCCCCAGAAGACATTTGTCTTGGAGTTCGCCTTTCCGTCAAGATGGAAGCGGGCTTCATCTGAGGTCCAAAGGAGGTTAAGGAAACCTGGTGTCTCCTCGATCTTATCGAGCATCTTGACTTCCATAGCGCTCCTCTGCTTCTTGTCTGAGGTTGTAAGGGTCTGCAGCGTCTGTATTCTGTATGGGTAAGCCCTGATATCGTTCACCAGCACTCTCCTGCAAGTCTCACGGGAGACACCGAGGGACTGACTTCGCTTACGCACGGAGCGTTTCGGATTCCCCTGGAGAGACTCTCTCACACTTTCGACCAGTTCGGCTGTGCGCTTCTTGGGACGTCCCGAGTGGCTTAGACGGATCTCACTGGCAGCGTTGAGGTTCTCCACGGTTCCATACTTCTCGAAGTTGTCCACCCAGTTCTGAATTCTGCTTTTGGATGGAGCCTTTTCACATTCGAACTGATGCATGAAACTGTCCTGGGTTTTCTTAAACGAGCCTGTCTTGTAGTAAAATTTAACACAGTGTATTATTTGTCCCAGCTCCAACTGAGGTCTTGGTGTATTTACGGTCGTTGATTCTGCCATGTCCTGTAAAATAAGGGCAATAAATAAATAAAGGAGATATCACATAAAGTGTACACGGGGCCCGTTTTTTGGGGGGTCACCCTATATACATATATATATATATATATATATATATATATATATATATATATATATATATATATATATATATACAAATTGCTCTTTATTATACAGTGGAGGATTGTTTCCGGTTACAACATTAATTCTCCTACATTCGCTTTTGGACGAGTGGGTAGTGTAATCTGTTCTGTGGTCATGATACCATTCTCCCAGGGATTATTTTCTTCTTTTGGGGAAGGGAGGGGTAGTGATATAGTAGCAATGCACTAATAAATACTCTAAATGTCCAAGCCCAAAAAGCATTGTGTAAACGTGTATTCCTTTCATGGTTCTGTTGAGACCAACTTTAACTGAAGTTTCTTTGCATTTTGGGATTATAGCATAAATTAGATAAAGCCCGTCGTTCAGTCTCGAGAGAGAATAGATAGCCCCTGAAAGGGTCCCTGCGTGAGGAGTCTACAGGGAAGCAAGGGTTGCGTAACAACAACAACACTTCTATTTTTTTTTTAGTCCAGTGGCAAAGAGAAATCTCGTAAAACTGAAAACCATGACAGGGTAAGCAGAGAAAGACTGATGTTATTTCAAAGTATTCCTTCTTCTAAACTAGTTACCCATCCATAGTTTAGGAGTTTGATCTACCCTAGTATTTAACCCAGAGCTGGAGAGAGAATGTAGATCAATATCTGTCTAAGGTATGAGTGAAAATGCACTAGCCCCCACAGAACTCGAACCCGGTAACCATTACACGTCGCCACTCTAATTAGTAATTAGAACCAAGCTCGTCTGGCACCTGGGAAATTAGTCTCGATAAACTGTCCCTACTCGGCGTTGTCCCGGAGTTATTTTACTTTCCTTTTTGTTTTGCTGTCTTGCCTTTATTTTACCATTAAAAAAAATCAGCTTTTGAAGGGTAACTTTAATTATCACTATATCATTTGGTCAGTAAATTATTAATTTAACCAAATGTTTATGAAACTATAACTAAGTTTCTTAAGATATGTTGTTTAATCTCTATCACATTGTTGGGGTGTAAATAGCTGCGAAAACCCCAAATCTTTTAATACATGAGGATTTGCTAAGCATTTTAAAGCCAGAAATGATTTTCTCTTCAACAATTTAAATGAATTTGCATTATTTGTATTATATCATCTTCGTTGCAATTTTCACAACGTTTCGATCTGTGGCACAACGGATAAATGCGTTGATTAACACTCAGTTCGTAGTGACCGTCTTCTGGATGTTGAAGGTGCAACCCTAACTATAGGCGATAATAACTAAGAATAACACTTTTACAGAGTCGCGGCTGACCGAACGAGAACAATCTACCCCAGACAACAATTTTTATTTAATATAAAGGGTTCAGTGCGAAATTTCGTATAGGTTCCCGAGTTCGACAGGAAGATTCCCAATTTCGAAACGATGCACCTAAAAAAGATCGGAGTGTATATCGGCCGAAACGTATTAAAAATTACACAGAACTCAATAAGTGCCGGGCCTGACATAGATGGCGCCACTAATAAAAATCCATATGATTTTTATAAAATACTATCCTTCAAATGGCACATGTCCAAAATTGAGCTTAATTGAATTATTAGTTTACAAATTTTCAAAAGAATTAAAAAATCTGAATGTTGTGTGTTGATAAAGCACTTCTTTCTGATGGTGAAAGTAGTGCTCAAGCAAATCAATGACTTGATAAGTGTTTTTTGGACTCTGCTCCTTCGGGAACAATGGTTTAGGGGTGATACGCTGACTATAAATGCTATGTTGATGAATAAAATCAAATTGGCCTAAAAGTTATTGTTTTATTTGTAAGGTCCGGACCTTATTTAGTGATGTATTAACATTGACAAGAAGTAGACACGTACAAAAGACACATGCATAGGAGAATGCTAAACGCAAACACACACAGGACTTTCAATGAAAGAATGAACTTAGTATTACATCCTGAAGATGCCAGAAACACGTGTAGCTTTCAAACACGACGATTAAACATCAAACACGGACAATGTAAACAAGAATTTAAGAAGAACATAAAATATATTTAAATATGTATTTTCTCTCGTTGGGCTTACAATATTCTCTGCTCTTTCGATATATATATATATATATATATATATATATATATATATATATATATATATATATATATATAGTAAGTTATGAAAATATATTTATGGCAATTGAGCTACACAGAGACTTTCGCATTTCATCCCCGTAGGGAATCGTCAGGCTAAAATGCATTTTAGCCTGACGATTCCCTACGAGCATGAAACGCGGAAGTTCCTGTGTAGCTCAATTGCCATAAATATATTTTCATAACTTACTACCTAGCTCTACTCACGTATTGAACACTGTTAAAGTAAATACTGAAAATTATAACATTTTATGTGGATACAGGAAATAATAATAATAATAATAATACTACTAATAATACTAATATATATAATATATATATATATATATATATATATATATATATATATATATATGGTAATATGAATTATTAAAAATAAGAACGCCATACAATGCATTTTAATTTTATTAACTTTTTTCAATTTTTTTTTCTATTAAATTCTATTTTCTGGCATCTTCAGGATTTAATACTAAGTTCATTCCATTAAATTTTCGAAGATATACTTCATCATCAGAATTAAAAAAAAGATATATTAAATACCTTTTTTTCTTTTTTTCTTATATATATATATATATATATATATATATATATATATATATATATATATATATATATATATTTCGGCAGCAAGTCATTTATTATACATGCGTCGTTGAAGACCACGGAGTTTTCTTTCTTTGCTATCCTTCTGGTTATTATTGGTTATAAAACTATAAATACGGCTTTTACTAATAAGACACAGCCTCTTGAAGACGGTCGCGAGACCGAAAGCGCTCGAGGAATGGCCCACGATACAACGTTAGGTGCCATACTCCACCAATTAACGCCGGAAAACCGACGAATCGCTCGCCGCGTCGAGAAATTAACCAGAAGGATAGCAAAGAAAGAAAACTCCGTGGTCTTCAACGACGCATATATATATATATATATATATATATATATATATATATATATATATATATATATATATATATATATATATATATATATATATATATATATATATCACATGTAAAAATGTTCTTGTGTAATACATATACATAGACTTGGATCTGATGCATATACGTTCTATTGCAATCCTTGACTCCATTTTAATAGGCCCAATTCAAAGGTACATCTTATTTAAATGCTGTGATGTCAACCGTTGAAGGGAGATCGCGTCTCACCATGATTTCTCTACGGATTTAACCGGCGACACTTTACGTGGGGCGAACAGAAGCATTGCTCGTCCATTTGTGGGTCTCTTTGCTGCACACGGACCACTTTCTACCGCGACCCAAACAGAACAAACATTGACATTTTGTGCAAGGCAAGTAATTAGCAATTAATGAGCAAGGGATGTCGACGATGGCAACGATGACAGTATTGCCATACGTCTCCCCTCACTTGACATTCATATTTCTGTTTTCTTGTCTCCTTTTCCCATCACTCTCTCTCTTCCCCCTCTCTCTCTCTCTCTCTCTCTCTCTTTCTCTCTCTATCTCTCTCTTTCTTTTTTTCTCTCTCTCTCTCTCCCCCTCTCTCTCTATCTATATCTCTATCTCTCTATCTATCTTATTTATTCTACCATAAGCCTTTTCTTTTCTTTCGTTTTCCAACTGACGCCAATTAAAGTTGTTCCGTCTATTTCGAGAGTCACGCAACGTTTCTATGTTATATATAGTCAAGAAGAGGGGGGGGGGCACGTGAGGGGAGGGAGGGATCAAATGCTCATAAAATAATGACAAGATAGAAATGATACAAATCAATGTTAATTAGCAATTGTGTATCCGTGGGGATCGTAATAGTGTAAGGGTAAGATCTCCCGACTGCTGGCCAAGCGCGGTCAGCTTTCAAATCACAGGTCTAATCACCCGCTACGTCTAACCACATAGAATAGCTGGAATACGATGGAACAGCTGTCTGTAGCTCTCTACTCGTGGGTTGAGCACTCTAGTAATAAAAAAACTGTTGCCACAGTGTAAGGCATACATTTTTGTAAAAGAATGGTGCATTCAAGGCAGTCGATAATGCGAATATATAAACATTTGTATTTACTTTAATTCGTAGTGATGCTAATAGCGTAGCCGTAAGAGGCCCGCCCGACTATTGGCCAAGGTTTTACGAGTGAGTCTCAGTTTGAGTCACTCGCTACGTGTAGCTACACAAAAAAGCCGTGATACGGCGAAACAGCTGTGTGCGAATGACTATGTGTATATTTATTTATTGAATGGACACTATACATTATTTCGACCATCCATCTGTTCCTTCCATTTCATGGAAACACTGGAAACTAGAGCCGTAGTTTTAAAGATACGAAATGTTACCGATTCATTATCCGAGGTTTAATCCTATTAGTTGAGTTTCCAGGGTTTCCATGAAACCGAAGGTACAGATGGATGATCCAAATAATATTTGGTGCCCATTGAATAACTATATATATGCTCTTGCATAAGTAATTGAACACTTGTTATTTCTCTTATAACACTGAATTATATACGTTTAGCACACTGATCAGTCGTAGACGACGAAACATCTGTCTATGGATGGCTATATTTTATATATAGCAACGTGCCACCTCTTTTTTATATACATGCAGATGCAGAGATGTACACGCCTATACTTATCTACACACCTGTACAAGCACATATACACATATACGCTTATTATCCACATATACTTACACGTATACAAGTAACTACACACAGAGACTCAGTCAAGTAGGTCGGTAGTGTCTAAGTTCAACATCATAAATATTCTTCGGCCGGTGTTGGGAGCCAGTCCTGAGGATTTAGCTACAATTAAGTAAGAATTTAAGTAAACTAAAAAAATAACATAGTGAATAACTTTAGAATAATTTAAACTATAAATCAGGAAATAAGTTAATAAACATACCAATATGTATATTGTACATCTCCGTACATACGCACACATGCATATACACCTCTACGTACCCGACAGCCACGTACCCGGTTTCTTTCTCAATATAGATAGATTTAAACTCACGTACATAGAGTGATAACATACCTTGCCGATAGATCTTCAACCGGTATTCTACTGCACTATATTATTGAAATTAACATGTCTGCGAATTTACATGCAAACAATCAGACAACAATAATTTAAATTCTAAATATTGAACTATTATTAGCATCACCAATTTAATTTAAAATGCCGACAATCAATGAACAACAATCATTTAAATTCTAAATATTGAACTATCATTAGCATCACCAATTTAATTTAAAATGCAAACAATCAGACAACAATCATTTAAATTCTAACTATTAAACTATCATTAGCATCACCAATTTAATTTAAAATGCAAACAATCAATGAACAACAATCATTTAAATTCTAAATATTGAACTATCATTAGCATCACCAATTTAATTTAAAATTCAAACAATCAATGAACAACAATCATTTAAATTCTAAATATTGAACTATCATTAGCATCACCAATTTAATTTAAAATGCAAACAATCAATGAACAACAATCATTTAAATTCTAACTATTGAACTATCATTAGCATCACCAATTTAATTTAAAATGCAAACAATCAATGAACAACAATCATTTAAATTCTAAATATTGAACTATCATTAGCATCACCAATTTAATTTAAAATGCAAACAATCAATGAACAACAATCATTTAAATTCTAAATATTGAACTATCATTAGCATCACTAATTTAATTTAAAATGCAAACAATCAATGAACAACAATCATTTAAATTCTAAATATTGAACTATCATTAGCATCACCAATTTAATTTAAAATGCAAACAATCAATGAACAACAATCATTTAAATTCTAAATATTGAACTATCATTAGCATCACCAATTTAATTTAAAATGCCGACAATCAATGAACAACAATCATTTAAATTCTAAATATTGAACTATCATTAGCATCACCAATTTAATTTAAAATGCAAACAATCAATGAACAACAATCATTTAAATTCTAAATATTGAACTATTATTAGCATCACAAATTTAATTTAAAATGCCGACAATCAATGAACAACAATCATTTAAATTCTAAATATTGAACTATCATTAGCATCACCAATTTAATTTAAAATGCCGACAATCAATGAACAACAATCATTTAAATTCTAAATATTGAACTATCATTAGCATCACCAATTTAATTTAAAATGCAAACAATCAATGAACAACAATCATTTAAATTCTAAATATTGAACTATCATTAGCATCACCAATTTAATTTAAAATGCAAACAATCAATGAACAACAATCATTTAAATTCTAAATATTGAACTATCATTAGAATCACCAATTTAATTTAAAATGCAAACAATCAATGAACAACAATCATTTAAATTCTAAATATTGAACTATTATTAGCATCACAAATTTAATTTAAAATGCCGACAATCAATGAACAACAATCATTTAAATTCTAAATATTGAACTATCATTAGCATCACCAATTTAATTTAAAATGCAAACAATCAGACAACAATCATTTAAATTCTAAATATTGAACTATCATTAGCATCACCAATTTAATTTAAAATGCAAACAATCAATGAACAACAATCATTTAAATTCTAACTATTGAACTATCATTAGCATCACCAATTTAATTTAAAATGCAAACAATCAATGAACAACAATCATTTAAATTCTACATATTGAACTATCATTAGCATCACCAATTTAATTTAAAATGCAAACAATCAATGAACAACAATCATTTAAATTCTAAATATTGAACTATCATTAGCATCACCAATTTAATTTAAAATGCAAACAATCAATGAACAACAATCATTTAAATTCTAAATATTGAACTATCATTAGCATCACCAATTTAATTTAAAATGCAAACAATCAATGAACAACAATCATTTAAATTCTAAATATTGAACTATCATTAGCATCACCAATTTAATTTAAAATGCCGACAATCAATGAACAACAATCATTTAAATTCTAAATATTGAACTATCATTAGCATCACCAATTTAATTTAAAATGCAAACAATCAATGAACAACAATCATTTAAATTCTAAATATTGAACTATTATTAGCATCACAAATTTAATTTAAAATGCCGACAATCAATGAACAACAATCATTTAAATTCTAAATATTGAACTATCATTAGCATCACCAATTTAATTTAAAATGCCGACAATCAATGAACAACAATCATTTAAATTCTAAATATTGAACTATCATTAGCATCACCAATTTAATTTAAAATGCAAACAATCAATGAACAACAATCATTTAAATTCTAAATATTGAACTATCATTAGCATCACCAATTTAATTTAAAATGCAAACAATCAATGAACAACAATCATTTAAATTCTAAATATTGAACTATCATTAGCATCACCAATTTAATTTAAAATGCAAACAATCAATGAACAACAATCATTTAAATTCTAAATATTGAACTATTATTAGCATCACAAATTTAATTTAAAATGCCGACAATCAATGAACAACAATCATTTAAATTCTAAATATTGAACTATCATTAGCATCACCAATTTAATTTAAAATGCAAACAATCAGACAACAATCATTTAAATTCTAAATATTGAACTATCATTAGCATCACCAATTTAATTTAAAATGCCGACAATCAATGAACAACAATCATTTAAATTCTAAATATTGAACTATCATTAGCATCACCAATTTAATGTAAAATGCAAACAAACAGACAACAATCATTTAAATTCTAAATATTGAACTATCATTAGCATCACCAATTTAATTTAAAATGCAAACAATCAATGAACAACAATCATTTAAATTCTAAATATTGAACTATCATTAGCATCACCAATTTAATTTAAAATGCAAACAATCAATGAACAACAATCATTTAAATTCTAAATATTGAACTATTATTAGCATCACAAATTTAATTTAAAATGCCGACAATCAATGAACAACAATCATTTAAATTCTAAATATTGAACTATCATTAGCATCACCAATTTAATTTAAAATGCAAACAATCAGACAACAATCATTTAAATTCTAAATATTGAACTATCATTAGCATCACCAATTTAATTTAAAATGCCGACAATCAATGAACAACAATCATTTAAATTCTAAATATTGAACTATCATTAGCATCACCAATTTAATGTAAAATGCAAACAAACAGACAACAATCATTTAAATTCTAAATATTGAACTATTATTAGCATCACCAATTTAATTTAAAATGCCGACAATCAATGAACAACAATCATTTAAATTCTAAATATTGAACTATCATTAGCATCACCAATTTAATTTAAAATGCCGACAATCAATGAACAACAATCATTTAAATTCTAAATATTGAACTATCATTAGCATCACCAATTTAATTTAAAATGCAAACAATCAATGAACAACAATCATTTAAATTCTAAATATTGAACTATCATTAGCATCACCAATTTAATTTAAAATGCAAACAATCAATGAACAACAATCATTTAAATTCTAAATATTGAACTATCATTAGCATCACCAATTTAATTTAAAATGCAAACAATCAGACAACAATCATTTAAATTCTAAATATTGAACTATTATTAGCATCACCAATTTAATTTAAAATGCAAACAATCAATGAACAACAATCATTTAAATTCTAAATATTGAACTATCATTAGCATCACCAATTTAATTTAAAATGCAAACAATCAATGAACAACAATCATTTAAATTCTAAATATTGAACTATCATTAGCATCACCAATTTAATTTAAAATGCAAACAATCAATGAACAACAATCATTTAAATTCTAAATATTGAACTATCATTAGCATCACCAATTTAATTTAAAATGCCGACAATCAATGAACAACAATCATTTAAATTCTAAATATTGAACTATCATTAGCATCACCAATTTAATTTAAAATGCAAGCAATCAATGAACAACAATCATTTAAATTCTAAATATTGAACTATTATTAACATCACAAATTTAATTTAAAATACCGACAATCAATGAACAACAATCATTTAAATTCTAAATATTGAACTATCATTAGCATCACCAATTTAATTTAAAATGCCGACAATCAATGAACAACAATCATTTAAATTCTAAATATTGAACTATCATTAGCATCACCAATTTAATTTAAAATGCCGACAATCAATGAACAACAATCATTTAAATTCTAAATATTGAACTATTATTAGCATCACAAATTTAATTTAAAATGCCGACAATCAATGAACAACAATCATTTAAATTCTAAATATTGAACTATCATTAGCATCACCAATTTAATTTAAAATGCCGACAATCAATGAACAACAATCATTTAAATTCTAAATATTGAACTATCATTAGCATCACCAATTTAATTTAAAATGCAAACAATCAGACAACAATCATTTAAATTCTAACTATTGAACTATCATTAGCATCACCAATTTAATTTAAAATGCAAACAATCAATGAACAACAATCATTTAAATTCTAAACATTGAACTATCATTAGCATCACCAATTTAATTTAAAATGCAAACAATCAATGAACAACAATCATTTAAATTCTAAATATTGAACTATCATTAGCATCACCAATTTAATTTAAAATGCCGACAATCAATGAACAACAATCATTTAAATTCTAAATATTGAACTATCATTAGCATCACCAATTTAATTCCAAATGCAAACCATCAATGAACAACAATCATTTAAATTCTAAATATTGAACTATTATTAGCATCACAAATTTAATTTAAAATGCCGACAATCAATGAACAACAATCATTTAAATTCTAAATATTGAACTATCATTAGCATCACCAATTTAATTTAAAATGCCGACAATCAATGAACAACAATCATTTAAATTCTAAATATTGAACTATCATTAGCATCACCAATTTAATTTAAAATGCAAACAATCAATGAACAACAATCATTTAAATTCTAAATATTGAACTATCATTAGCATCACCAATTTAATTTAAAATGCAAACAATCAATGAACAACAATCATTTAAATTCTAAATATTGAACTATCATTAGCATCACCAATTTAATTTAAAATGCAAACAATCAATGAACAACAATCATTTAAATTCTAAATATTGAACTATCATTAGCATCACCAATTTAATTTAAAATGCAAACAATCAGACAACAATCATTTAAATTCTAAATATTGAACTATTATTAGCATCACCAATTTAATTTAAAATGCAAACAATCAATGAACAACAATCATTTAAATTCTAAATATTGAACTATCATTAGCATCACCAATTTAATTTAAAATGCAAACAATCAATGAACAACAATCATTTAAATTCTAAATATTGAACTATCATTAGCATCACCAATTTAATTTAAAATGCCGACAATCAATGAACAACAATCATTTAAATTCTAAATATTGAACTATCATTAGCATCACCAATTTAATTTAAAATGCAAACAATCAATGAACAACAATCATTTAAATTCTAAATATTGAACTATTATTAACATCACAAATTTAATTTAAAATACCGACAATCAATGAACAACAATCATTTAAATTCTAAATATTGAACTATCATTAGCATCACCAATTTAATTTAAAATGCCGACAATCAATGAACAACAATCATTTAAATTCTAAATATTGAACTATCATTAGCATCACCAATTTAATTTAAAATGCCGACAATCAATGAACAACAATCATTTAAATTCTAAATATTGAACTATTATTAGCATCACAAATTTAATTTAAAATGCCGACAATCAATGAACAACAATCATTTAAATTCTAAATATTGAACTATCATTAGCATCACCAATTTAATTTAAAATGCCGACAATCAATGAACAACAATCATTTAAATTCTAAATATTGAACTATCATTAGAATCACCAATTTAATTTAAAATGCAAACAATCAGACAACAATCATTTAAATTCTAACTATTGAACTATCATTAGCATCACCAATTTAATTTAAAATGCAAACAATCAATGAACAACAATCATTTAAATTCTAAATATTGAACTATCATTAGCATCACCAATTTAATTTAAAATGCCGACAATCAATGAACAACAATCATTTAAATTCTAAATATTGAACTATCATTAGCATCACCAATTTAATTTAAAATGCAAACAATGAATGAACAACAATCATTTAAATTCTAAATATTGAACTATTATTAGCATCACAAATTTAATTTAAAATGCCGACAATCAATGAACAACAATCATTTAAATTCTAAATATTGAACTATCATTAGCATCACCAATTTAATTTAAAATGCCGACAATCAATGAACAACAATCATTTAAATTCTAAATATTGAACTATCATTAGCATCACCAATTTAATTTAAAATGCCGACAATCAATGAACAACAATCATTTAAATTCTAAATATTGAACTATCATTAGCATCACCAATTTAATTTAAAATGCCGACAATCAATGAACAACAATCATTTAAATTCTAAATATTGAACTATCATTAGCATCACCAATTTAATTTAAAATGCAAACAATCAATGAACAACAATCATTTAAATTCTAAATATTGAACTATCATTAGCATCACCAATTTAATTTAAAATGCAAACAATCAATGAACAACAATCATTTAAATTCTAAATATTGAACTATCATTAGCATCACCAATTTAATTTAAAATGCAAACAATCAATGAACAACAATCATTTAAATTCTAAATATTGAACTATCATTAGCATCACCAATTTAATTTAAAATGCAAACAATCAGACAACAATCATTTAAATTCTAAATATTGAACTATTATTAGCATCACCAATTTAATTTAAAATGCAAACAATCAATGAACAACAATCATTTAAATTCTAAATATTGAACTATCATTAGCATCACCAATTTAATTTAAAATGCAAACAATCAATGAACAACAATCATTTAAATTCTAAATATTGAACTATCATTAGCATCACCAATTTAATTTAAAATGCCGACAATCAATGAACAACAATCATTTAAATTCTAAATATTGAACTATCATTAGCATCACCAATTTAATTTAAAATGCAAACAATCAATGAACAACAATCATTTAAATTCTAAATATTGAACTATTATTAACATCACAAATTTAATTTAAAATACCGACAATCAATGAACAACAATCATTTAAATTCTAAATATTGAACTATCATTAGCATCACCAATTTAATTTAAAATGCCGACAATCAATGAACAACAATCATTTAAATTCTAAATATTGAACTATCATTAGCATCACCAATTTAATTTAAAATGCCGACAATCAATGAACAACAATCATTTAAATTCTAAATATTGAACTATTATTAGCATCACAAATTTAATTTAAAATGCCGACAATCAATGAACAACAATCATTTAAATTCTAAATATTGAACTATCATTAGCATCACCAATTTAATTTAAAATGCCGACAATCAATGAACAACAATCATTTAAATTCTAAATATTGAACTATCATTAGCATCACCAATTTAATTTAAAATGCAAACAATCAGACAACAATCATTTAAATTCTAACTATTGAACTATCATTAGCATCACCAATTTAATTTAAAATGCAAACAATCAATGAACAACAATCATTTAAATTCTAAACATTGAACTATCATTAGCATCACCAATTTAATTTAAAATGCAAACAATCAATGAACAACAATCATTTAAATTCTAAATATTGAACTATCATTAGCATCACCAATTTAATTTAAAATGCCGACAATCAATGAACAACAATCATTTAAATTCTAAATATTGAACTATCATTAGCATCACCAATTTAATTTAAAATGCAAACAATCAATGAACAACATGCATTTAAATTCTAAATATTGAACTATTATTAGCATCACAAATTTAATTTAAAATGCCGACAATCAATGAACAACAATCATTTAAATTCTAAATATTGAACTATCATTAGCATCACCAATTTAATTTAAAATGCCGACAATCAATGAACAACAATCATTTAAATTCTAAATATTGAACTATCATTAGCATCACCAATTTAATTTAAAATGCAAACAATCAATGAACAACAATCATTTAAATTCTAAATATTGAACTATCATTAGCATCACCAATTTAATTTAAAATGCAAACAATCAATGAACAACAATCATTTAAATTCTAAATATTGAACTATCATTAGCATCACCAATTTAATTTAAAATGCAAACAATCAATGAACAACAATCATTTAAATTCTAAATATTGAACTATCATTAGCATCACCAATTTAATTTAAAATGCAAACAATCAGACAACAATCATTTAAATTCTAAATATTGAACTATTATTAGCATCACCAATATAATTTAAAATGCAAACAATCAATGAACAACAATCATTTAAATTCTAAATATTGAACTATCATTAGCATCACCAATTTAATTTAAAATGCAAACAATCAATGAACAACAATCATTTAAATTCTAAATATTGAACTATCATTAGCATCACCAATTTAATTTAAAATGCCGACAATCAATGAACAACAATCATTTAAATTCTAAATATTGAACTATCATTAGCATCACCAATTTAATTTAAAATGCAAACAATCAATGAACAACAATCATTTAAATTCTAAATATTGAAATATTATTAACATCACAAATTTAATTTAAAATACCGACAATCAATGAACAACAATCATTTAAATTCTAAATATTGAACTATCATTAGCATCACCAATTTAATTTAAAATGCCGACAATCAATGAACAACAATCATTTAAATTCTAAATATTGAACTATCATTAGCATCACCAATTTAATTTAAAATGCCGACAATCAATGAACAACAATCATTTAAATTCTAAATATTGAACTATTATTAGCATCACAAATTTAATTTAAAATGCCGACAATCAATGAACAACAATCATTTAAATTCTAAATATTGAACTATCATTAGCATCACCAATTTAATTTAAAATGCCGACAATCAATGAACAACAATCATTTAAATTCTAAATATTGAACTATCATTAGCATCACCAATTTAATTTAAAATGCAAACAATCAGACAACAATCATTTAAATTCTAACTATTGAACTATCATTAGCATCACCAATTTAATTTAAAATGCAAACAATCAATGAACAACAATCATTTAAATTCTAAATATTGAACTATCATTAGCATCACCAATTTAATTTAAAATGCCGACAATCAATGAACAACAATCATTTAAATTCTAAATATTGAACTATCATTAGCATCACCAATTTAATTTAAAATGCAAACAATCAATGAACAACAATCATTTAAATTCTAAACATTGAACTATCATTAGCATCACCAATTTAATTTAAAATGCAAACAATCAATGAACAACAATCATTTAAATTCTAAATATTGAACTATCATTAGCATCACCAATTTAATTTAAAATGCAAACAATCAATGAACAACAATCATTTAAATTCTAAATATTGAACTATCATTAGCATCACCAATTTAATTTAAAATGCAAACAATCAATGAACAACAATCATTTAAATTCTAAATATTGAACTATTATTAGCATCACAAATTCAATTTAAAATGCCGACAATCAATGAACAACAATCATTTAAATTCTAAATATTGAACTATCATTAGCATCACCAATTTAATTTAAAATGCCGACAATCAATGAACAACAATCATTTAAATTCTAAATATTGAACTATTATTAGCATCACAAATTTAATTTAAAATGCCGACAATCAATGAACAACAATCATTTAAATTCTAAATATTGAACTATCATTAGCATCACCAATTTAATTTAAAATGCCGACAATCAATGAACAACAATCATTTAAATTCTAAATATTGAACTATCATTAGCATCACCAATTTAATTTAAAATGCAAACAATCAATGAACAACAATCATTTAAATTCTAAATATTGAACTATCATTAGCATCACCAATTTAATTTAAAATGCAAACAATCAATGAACAACAATCATTTAAATTCTAAATATTGAACTATCATTAGCATCACCAATTTAATTTAAAATGCAAACAATCAGACAACAATCATTTAAATTCTAAATATTGAACTATTATTAGCATCACCAATTTAATTTAAAATGCAAACAATCAATGAACAACAATCATTTAAATTCTAAATATTGAACTATCATTAGCATCACCAATTTAATTTAAAATGCAAACAATCAATGAACAACAATCATTTAAATTCTAAATATTGAACTATCATTAGCATCACCAATTTAATTTAAAATGCCGACAATCAATGAACAACAATCATTTAAATTCTAAATATTGAACTATCATTAGCATCACCAATTTAATTTAAAATGCAAACAATCAATGAACAACAATCATTTAAATTCTAAATATTGAACTATTATTAGCATCACAAATTTAATTTAAAATGCCGACAATCAATGAACAACAATCATTTAAATTCTAAATATTGAACTATCATTAGCATCACCAATTTAATTTAAAATGCCGACAATCAATGAACAACAATCATTTAAATTCTAAATATTGAACTATCATTAGCATCACCAATTTAATTTAAAATGCAAACAATCAATGAACAACAATCATTTAAATTCTAAATATTGAACTATCATTAGCATCACCAATTTAATTTAAAATGCAAACAATCAATGAACAACAATCATTTAAATTCTAAATATTGAACTATCATTAGCATCACCAATTTAATTTAAAATGCAAACAATCAATGAACAACAATCATTTAAATTCTAAATATTGAACTATCATTAGCATCACCAATTTAATTTAAAATGCAAACAATCAGACAACAATCATTTAAATTCTAAATATTGAACTATTATTAGCATCACCAATATAATTTAAAATGCAAACAATCAATGAACAACAATCATTTAAATTCTAAATATTGAACTATCATTAGCATCACCAATTTAATTTAAAATGCAAACAATCAATGAACAACAATCATTTAAATTCTAAATATTGAACTATCATTAGCATCACCAATTTAATTTAAAATGCCGACAATCAATGAACAACAATCATTTAAATTCTAAATATTGAACTATCATTAGCATCACCAATTTAATTTAAAATGCAAACAATCAATGAACAACAATCATTTAAATTCTAAATATTGAAATATTATTAACATCACAAATTTAATTTAAAATACCGACAATCAATGAACAACAATCATTTAAATTCTAAATATTGAACTATCATTAGCATCACCAATTTAATTTAAAATGCCGACAATCAATGAACAACAATCATTTAAATTCTAAATATTGAACTATCATTAGCATCACCAATTTAATTTAAAATGCCGACAATCAATGAACAACAATCATTTAAATTCTAAATATTGAACTATTATTAGCATCACAAATTTAATTTAAAATGCCGACAATCAATGAACAACAATCATTTAAATTCTAAATATTGAACTATCATTAGCATCACCAATTTAATTTAAAATGCCGACAATCAATGAACAACAATCATTTAAATTCTAAATATTGAACTATCATTAGCATCACCAATTTAATTTAAAATGCAAACAATCAGACAACAATCATTTAAATTCTAACTATTGAACTATCATTAGCATCACCAATTTAATTTAAAATGCAAACAATCAATGAACAACAATCATTTAAATTCTAAATATTGAACTATCATTAGCATCACCAATTTAATTTAAAATGCCGACAATCAATGAACAACAATCATTTAAATTCTAAATATTGAACTATCATTAGCATCACCAATTTAATTTAAAATGCAAACAATCAATGAACAACAATCATTTAAATTCTAAACATTGAACTATCATTAGCATCACCAATTTAATTTAAAATGCAAACAATCAATGAACAACAATCATTTAAATTCTAAATATTGAACTATCATTAGCATCACCAATTTAATTTAAAATGCAAACAATCAATGAACAACAATCATTTAAATTCTAAATATTGAACTATCATTAGCATCACCAATTTAATTTAAAATGCAAACAATCAATGAACAACAATCATTTAAATTCTAAATATTGAACTATTATTAGCATCACAAATTTAATTTAAAATGCCGACAATCAATGAACAACAATCATTTAAATTCTAAATATTGAACTATCATTAGCATCACCAATTTAATTTAAAATGCCGACAATCAATGAACAACAATCATTTAAATTCTAAATATTGAACTATTATTAGCATCACAAATTTAATTTAAAATGCCGACAATCAATGAACAACAATCATTTAAATTCTAAATATTGAACTATCATTAGCATCACCAATTTAATTTAAAATGCCGACAATCAATGAACAACAATCATTTAAATTCTAAATATTGAACTATCATTAGCATCACCAATTTAATTTAAAATGCAAACAATCAATGAACAACAATCATTTAAATTCTAAATATTGAACTATCATTAGCATCACCAATTTAATTTAAAATGCAAACAATCAATGAACAACAATCATTTAAATTCTAAATATTGAACTATCATTAGCATCACCAATTTAATTTAAAATGCAAACAATCAGACAACAATCATTTAAATTCTAAATATTGAACTATTATTAGCATCACCAATTTAATTTAAAATGCAAACAATCAATGAACAACAATCATTTAAATTCTAAATATTGAACTATCATTAGCATCACCAATTTAATTTAAAATGCAAACAATCAATGAACAACAATCATTTAAATTCTAAATATTGAACTATCATTAGCATCACCAATTTAATTTAAAATGCCGACAATCAATGAACAACAATCATTTAAATTCTAAATATTGAACTATCATTAGCATCACCAATTTAATTTAAAATGCAAACAATCAATGAACAACAATCATTTAAATTCTAAATATTGAACTATTATTAACATCACAAATTTAATTTAAAATACCGACAATCAATGAACAACAATCATTTAAATTCTAAATATTGAACTATCATTAGCATCACCAATTTAATTTAAAATGCCGACAATCAATGAACAACAATCATTTAAATTCTAAATATTGAACTATCATTAGCATCACCAATTTAATTTAAAATGCCGACAATCAATGAACAACAATCATTTAAATTCTAAATATTGAACTATTATTAGCATCACAAATTTAATTTAAAATGCCGACAATCAATGAACAACAATCATTTAAATTCTAAATATTGAACTATCATTAGCATCACCAATTTAATTTAAAATGCCGACAATCAATGAACAACAATCATTTAAATTCTAAATATTGAACTATCATTAGCATCACCAATTTAATTTAAAATGCAAACAATCAGACAACAATCATTTAAATTCTAACTATTGAACTATCATTAGCATCACCAATTTAATTTAAAATGCAAACAATCAATGAACAACAATCATTTAAATTCTAAATATTGAACTATCATTAGCATCACCAATTTAATTTAAAATGCCGACAATCAATGAACAACAATCATTTAAATTCTAAATATTGAACTATCATTAGCATCACCAATTTAATTTAAAATGCAAACAATCAATGAACAACAATCATTTAAATTCTAAATATTGAACTATTATTAGCATCACAAATTTAATTTAAAATGCCGACAATCAATGAACAACAATCATTTAAATTCTAAATATTGAACTATCATTAGCATCACCAATTTAATTTAAAATGCCGACAATCAATGAACAACAATCATTTAAATTCTAAATATTGAACTATCATTAGCATCACCAATTTAATTTAAAATGCCGACAATCAATGAACAACAATCATTTAAATTCTAAATATTGAACTATCATTAGCATCACCAATTTAATTTAAAATGCCGACAATCAATGAACAACAATCATTTAAATTCTAAATATTGAACTATCATTAGCATCACCAATTTAATTTAAAATGCAAACAATCAATGAACAACAATCATTTAAATTCTAAATATTGAACTATCATTAGCATCACCAATTTAATTTAAAATGCAAACAATCAATGAACAACAATCATTTAAATTCTAAATATTGAACTATCATTAGCATCACCAATTTAATTTAAAATGCAAACAATCAATGAACAACAATCATTTAAATTCTAAATATTGAACTATCATTAGCATCACCAATTTAATTTAAAATGCAAACAATCAGACAACAATCATTTAAATTCTAAATATTGAACTATTATTAGCATCACCAATTTAATTTAAAATGCAAACAATCAATGAACAACAATCATTTAAATTCTAAATATTGAACTATCATTAGCATCACCAATTTAATTTAAAATGCAAACAATCAATGAACAACAATCATTTAAATTCTAAATATTGAACTATCATTAGCATCACCAATTTAATTTAAAATGCCGACAATCAATGAACAACAATCATTTAAATTCTAAATATTGAACTATCATTAGCATCACCAATTTAATTTAAAATGCAAACAATCAATGAACAACAATCATTTAAATTCTAAATATTGAACTATTATTAACATCACAAATTTAATTTAAAATACCGACAATCAATGAACAACAATCATTTAAATTCTAAATATTGAACTATCATTAGCATCACCAATTTAATTTAAAATGCCGACAATCAATGAACAACAATCATTTAAATTCTAAATATTGAACTATCATTAGCATCACCAATTTAATTTAAAATGCCGACAATCAATGAACAACAATCATTTAAATTCTAAATATTGAACTATTATTTGCATCACAAATTTAATTTAAAATGCCGACAATCAATGAACAACAATCATTTAAATTCTAAATATTGAACTATCATTAGCATCACCAATTTAATTTAAAATGCCGACAATCAATGAACAACAATCATTTAAATTCTAAATATTGAACTATCATTAGCATCACCAATTTAATTTAAAATGCAAACAATCAGACAACAATCATTTAAATTCTAACTATTGAACTATCATTAGCATCACCAATTTAATTTAAAATGCAAACAATCAATGAACAACAATCATTTAAATTCTAAATATTGAACTATCATTAGCATCACCAATTTAATTTAAAATGCCGACAATCAATGAACAAAAATCATTTAAATTCTAAATATTGAACTATCATTAGCATCACCAATTTAATTTAAAATGCAAACAATCAATGAACAACAATCATTTAAATTCTAAATATTGAACTATTATTAGCATCACAAATTTAATTTAAAATGCCGACAATCAATGAACAACAATCATTTAAATTCTAAATATTGAACTATCATTAGCATCACCAATTTAATTTAAAATGCCGACAATCAATGAACAACAATCATTTAAATTCTAAATATTGAACTATCATTAGCATCACCAATTTAATTTAAAATGCCGACAATCAATGAACAACAATCATTTAAATTCTAAATATTGAACTATCATTAGCATCACCAATTTAATTTAAATTACGACAATCAAAGTTACAAATGTTTAAATTATGAGAACATTAAGCAAAGTAAAGATAAAGCATTAAAAAAAATTAAAATTGATAAAATTAAAAAAATTAAGAAAAGAAAATCTTAAACTAAATAGCAACAAATTATGAAGATATAAAGAAATACGATATGATAAAATATAATAAAATGAAATATAGAAGGATGGGGGTTGGGAGTAGAGTAGTATTGCTCAGACATAGAAAAATATGTGCGTGTGTTTTTGTTTCTTGTTAGTTGACGTCATTTGGAATAAACATTCACTATAAGGGGGGCTTGTTAAAAGGTTTTGTATTTATAGGTATATATATATATATATATATATATATATATATATATATATATATATATATATATATATATATATATATATATATATATATAATAATCCAGGGTAGTACTCCAAAGAATTTAAACCAGGTTCATAAAAAGTGCTCAATATCAAATAGAGCTTTTATATATGATTATTTTTATTTACACAGATTTTGATTTCGGCAAAGTTTGTACATGTCTGTGTAAATAAAAATAATCATATATATATATATATATATATATATATATATATATATATATATATATATATATATATGTGTGTGTGTGTGTGTGTATATAAATATATATATATATGTGTATATGTGTATATATATATATATATATATATATATATATATATATATATATATATATATATATATATATATATTAATTTTATACGCACAAAAAATTACTTATATGTACGTATAAAATTAATAAAAATACGTTCTATAAAGTTAAAGGCGACTAATAATGCAATTTTCTGCATCTTAATCACTTAGGAAGTGAGACAATCGAAATAATAGTAAACAAAAAAAAACAAGAAAAAAACAAAACAACGAACGCTGCAATCACAAATAAAAATAATTACGTAAAATACATTATATATATATATATATATATATATATATATATATATATATATATATATATATATATATATGAGTATAGGTTAGCGAATGTATGTGCATATTCATATATGTATGCGGGGTTTGACCTCTATCCACATGCTGATAAATGCGTGTGGTCTGAATGCTTGGCCTAGAAACAGGGGGAGACGAAACTTTTGAAAAATAACTCGCTAAGATGAAGAGTGATCATAAAGATTGACAAAATAATAAAAACCGGCAAGGCATAAGTGAAAGAATAAGAGTGTGCGTATATGTATGTATATATGCATGAGTGTGGGGTTATGTGCGTATATGAATAAGTAAAAGTTTCAACCAAAACGATATGCGAGAATGTAAATTTCTTTATCAGTTTCAGTTAAATTTAAAAAATGGCCCGAAAAAGCAAAATGTTGAATAAAATCGCAGCTGAAACATGTATG
This sequence comes from Sepiola atlantica, assembly GCA_963556195.1. Lineage (NCBI taxonomy): Eukaryota > Metazoa > Mollusca > Cephalopoda > Sepiida > Sepiolidae > Sepiola > Sepiola atlantica. Next base: position 63,422,400 of record OY744535.1, on the reverse strand, counting down.
CACATATGTAGCCAATAATGCTTCTATAAATACAAAAATCATACTATATATATATATATATATATATAATTTATTTTAGTTCGTAGCTGGTTTGGTAGCGCAACGGATACGGTGATTAACTGCGGTCGCATTTGGGTGTGTCCGGCCAATCGTGTTTCGAATCTTGGCGTGAATAGAATCTCTAGCTAAACTGATAAGTTATAGACGACGAAACAGCTGTCTGTGAAAGGCCATATTTAAGAGAGAGGGGGAGAATATACATTTTGGCGACAATAACATGATATACTACTACCCATTTTGAATATATATATATATATATATATATATATATATATATATATATATATAGAGAGAGAGAGAGAGAGAGAGATGATCTATCAGAGAAGTAGCGATAAAAGAAATATACTTGTAATATAAATGTCATTATATAATTTTAACATAAATAACAATATTTATTCACAAAGTTCGAAGTAAAGAAACAAAGAGATAAACATATATATATATATATATATATATATATATATATATATATATATATATGCGTGTGTGTGTTCTGTCCTTAATCAGAATAGGAGATGTCTTTCGCGACGGAATGATCTTTGTCCATATCTAAAGAGCTCTTCTTGACAAGAGCTGGATAGGGTAAGAATCAAACGTGTAATAAGTAATAATACGCGGGAACCCTTTAATAAGTAATAATACACGGGAACCCTTTAATAAGTAATAATACACGGGAACCCTTTAATAAGTAATAATACACGGGAACCCTTTAATAAGTAATAATACACGGGAACCCTTTAATAAGTAATAATACACGGTAACCCTTTAATAAGTAATAATACACGGTAACCCGTTAATAAGTAATAATACACGGGAACCCTTTAATAAGTAATAATACACGGGAACCCTTTAATAAGTAATAATACACGGTAACCCTTTAATAAGTAATAATACACGGTAACCCTTTAATAAGTAATAATACACGGGAACCCTTTAATAAGTAATAATACACGGGAACCCTTTAATAAGTAATAATACACGGGAACCCTTTAATAAGTAATAATACACGGGAACCCTTTAATAAGTAATAATACACGGTAACCCTTTAATAAGTAATAATACACGGGAACCCTTTAATAAGTAATAATACACGGGAACCCTTTAATAAGTAATAATACACGGTAACCCTTTAATAAGTAATAATACACGGTAACCCTTTAATAAGTAATAATACACGGTAACCCGTTAATAAGTAATAATACACGGGAACCCTTTAATAAGTAATAATACACGGGAACCCTTTAATAAGTAATAATACACGGTAACCCTTTAATAAGTAATAATACACGGTAACCCTTTAATAAGTAATAATACACGGGAACCCTTTAATAAGTAATAATACACGGGAACCCTTTAATAAGTAATAATACACGGGAACCCTTTAATAAGTAATAATACACGGGAACCCTTTAATAAGTAATAATACACGGTAACCCTTTAATAAGTAATAATACACGGGAACCCTTTAATAAGTAATAATACACGAGAACCCTTTAATAAGTAATAATACACGGTAACCCTTTATTAAGTAATAATACACGGGAACCCTTTAATAAGTAATAATACACGGGAACCCTTTAATAAGTAATAATACACGGTAACCCTTTAATAAGTAATAATACACGGGAACCCTTTAATAAGTAATAATACACGGTAACCCTTTAATAAGTAATAATACACGGGAACCCTTTAATAAGTAATAATACACGGTAACCCTTTAATAAGTAATAATACACGGTAACCCTTTAATAAGTAATAATACACGGGAACCCTTTAATAAGTAATAATACACGGTAACCCTTTAATAAGTAATAATACACGGTAACCCTTTAATAAGTAATAATACACGGGAACCCTTTAATAAGTAATAATACACGGGAACCCTTTAATAAGTAATAATACACGGGAACCCTTTAATAAGTAATAATACACGGGAACCCTTTAATAAGTAATAATACACGGTAACCCGTTAATAAGTAATAATACACGGGAACCCTTTAATAAGTAATAATACACGGTAACCCTTTAATAAGTAATAATACACGGGAACCCTTTAATAAGTAATAATACACGGTAACCCTTTAATAAGTAATAATACACGGGAACCCTTTAATAAGTAATAATACACGGGAACCCTTTAATAAGTAATAATACACGGTAACCCTTTAATAAGTAATAATACACGGGAACCCTTTAATAAGTAATAATACACGGGAACCCTTTAATAAGTAATAATACACGGGAACCCTTTAATAAGTAATAATACACGGTAACCCTTTAATAAGTAATAATACACGGGAACCCTTTAATAAGTAATAATACACGGGAACCCTTTAATAAGTAATAATACACGGTAACCCTTTAATAAGTAATAATACACGGGAACCCTTTAATAAGTAATAATACACGGGAACCCTTTAATAAGTAATAATACACGGGAACCCTTTAATAAGTAATAATACACGGGAACCCTTTAATAAGTAATAATACACGGTAACCCTTTAATAAGTAATAATACACGGGAACCCTTTAATAAGTAATAATACACGGGAACCCTTTAATAAGTAATAATACACGGTAACCCTTTAATAAGTAATAATACACGGGAACCCTTTAATAAGTAATAATACACGGTAACCCTTTAATAAGTAATAATACACGGTAACCCTTTAATAAGTAATAATACACGGGAACCCTTTAATAAGTAATAATACACGGGAACCCTTTAATAAGTAATAATACACGGTAACCCTTTAATAAGTAATAATACACGGGAACCCTTTAATAAGTAATAATACACGGGAACCCTTTAATAAGTAATAATACACGGGAACCCTTTAATAAGTAATAATACACGGGAACCCTTTAATAAGTAATAATACACGGGAACCCTTTAATAAGTAATAATACACGGGAACCCTTTAATAAGTAATAATACACGGTAACCCTTTAATAAGTAATAATACACGGGAACCCTTTAATAAGTAATAATACACGGGAACCCTTTAATAAGTAATAATACACGGTAACCCTTTAATAAGTAATAATACACGGGAACCCTTTAATAAGTAATAATACACGGTAACCCTTTAATAAGTAATAATACACGGGAACCCTTTAATAAGTAATAATACACGGGAACCCTTTAATAAGTAATAATACACGGTAACCCTTTAATAAGTAATAATACACGGGAACCCTTTAATAAGTAATAATACACGGAAACCCTTTAATAAGTAATAATACACGGGAACCCTTTAATAAGTAATAATACACGGGAACCCTTTAATAAGTAATAATACACGGGAACCCTTTAATAAGTAATAATACACGGTAACCCGTTAATAAGTAATAATACACGGGAACCCTTTAATAAGTAATAATACACGGGAACCCTTTAATAAGTAATAATACACGGTAACCCTTTAATAAGTAATAATACACGGTAACCCTTTAATAAGTAATAATACACGGGAACCCTTTAATAAGTAATAATACACGGGAACCCTTTAATAAGTAATAATACACGGGAACCCTTTAATAAGTAATAATACACGGTAACCCTTTAATAAGTAATAATACACGGGAACCCTTTAATAAGTAATAATACACGGGAACCCTTTAATAAGTAATAATACACGGTAACCCTTTAATAAGTAATAATACACGGGAACCCTTTAATAAGTAATAATACACGGGAACCCTTTAATAAGTAATAATACACGGTAACCCTTTAATAAGTAATAATACACGGGAACCCTTTAATAAGTAATAATACACGGGAACCCTTTAATAAGTAATAATACACGGTAACCCTTTAATAAGTAATAATACACGGTAACCCTTTAATAAGTAATAATACACGGGAACCCTTTAATAAGTAATAATACACGGGAACCCTTTAATAAGTAATAATACACGGTAACCCTTTAATAAGTAATAATACACGGGAACCCTTTAATAAGTAATAATACACGGGAACCCTTTAATAAGTAATAATACACGGGAACCCTTTAATAAGTAATAATACACGGGAACCCTTTAATAAGTAATAATACACGGGAACCCTTTAATAAGTAATAATACACGGGAACCCTTTAATAAGTAATAATACACGGGAACCCTTTAATAAGTAATAATACACGGTAACCCTTTAATAAGTAATAATACACGGGAACCCTTTAATAAGTAATAATACACGGGAACCCTTTAATAAGTAATAATACACGGTAACCCTTTAATAAGTAATAATACACGGGAACCGTTTAATAAGTAATAATACACGGGAACCCTTTAATAAGTAATAATACACGGGAACCCTTTAATAAGTAATAATACACGGGAACCCTTTAATAAGTAATAATACACGGTAACCCGTTAATAAGTAATAATACACGGTAACCCGTTAATAAGTAATAATACACGGGAACCCTTTAATAAGTAATAATACACGGGAACCCTTTAATAAGTAATAATACACGGTAACCCTTTAATAAGTAATAATACACGGGAACCCTTTAATAAGTAATAATACACGGGAACCCTTTAATAAGTAATAATACACGGGAACCCTTTAATAAGTAATAATACACGGGAACCCTTTAATAAGTAATAATACACGGGAACCCTTTAATAAGTAATAATACACGGGAACCCTTTAATAAGTAATAATACACGGGAACCCTTTAATAAGTAATAATACACGGTAACCCGTTAATAAGTAATAATACACGGGAACCCTTTAATAAGTAATAATACACGGGAACCCTTTAATAAGTAATAATACACGGTAACCCTTTAATAAGTAATAATACACGGTAACCCTTTAATAAGTAATAATACACGGGAACCCTTTAATAAGTAATAATACACGGGAACCCTTTAATAAGTAATAATACACGGGAACCCTTTAATAAGTAATAATACACGGGAACCCTTTAATAAGTAATAATACACGGTAACCCTTTAATAAGTAATAATACACGGGAACCCTTTAATAAGTAATAATACACGGGAACCCTTTAATAAGTAATAATACACGGTAACCCTTTAATAAGTAATAATACACGGGAACCCTTTAATAAGTAATAATACACGGGAACCCTTTAATAAGTAATAATACACGGTAACCCTTTAATAAGTAATAATACACGGGAACCCTTTAATAAGTAATAATACACGGTAACCCTTTAATAAGTAATAATACACGGGAACCCTTTAATAAGTAATAATACACGGTAACCCTTTAATAAGTAATAATACACGGTAACCCTTTAATAAGTAATAATACACGGGAACCCTTTAATAAGTAATAATACACGGTAACCCTTTAATAAGTAATAATACACGGTAACCCTTTAATAAGTAATAATACACGGGAACCCTTTAATAAGTAATAATACACGGGAACCCTTTAATAAGTAATAATACACGGGAACCCTTTAATAAGTAATAATACACGGGAACCCTTTAATAAGTAATAATACACGGGAACCCTTTAATAAGTAATAATACACGGGAACCCTTTAATAAGTAATAATACACGGGAACCCTTTAATAAGTAATAATACACGGGAACCCTTTAATAAGTAATAATACACGGGAACCCTTTAATAAGTAATAATACACGGGAACCCTTTAATAAGTAATAATACACGGTAACCCGTTAATAAGTAATAATACACGGGAACCCTTTAATAAGTAATAATACACGGTAACCCTTTAATAAGTAATAATACACGGGAACCCTTTAATAAGTAATAATACACGGTAACCCTTTAATAAGTAATAATACACGGGAACCCTTTAATAAGTAATAATACACGGGAACCCTTTAATAAGTAATAATACACGGTAACCCTTTAATAAGTAATAATACACGGGAACCCTTTAATAAGTAATAATACACGGGAACCCTTTAATAAGTAATAATACACGGGAACCCTTTAATAAGTAATAATACACGGTAACCCTTTAATAAGTAATAATACACGGTAACCCTTTAATAAGTAATAATACACGGGAACCCTTTAATAAGTAATAATACACGGTAACCCTTTAATAAGTAATAATACACGGGAACCCTTTAATAAGTAATAATACACGGGAACCCTTTAATAAGTAATAATACACGGGAACCCTTTAATAAGTAATAATACACGGGAACCCTTTAATAAGTAATAATACACGGTAACCCTTTAATAAGTAATAATACACGGGAACCCTTTAATAAGTAATAATACACGGGAACCCTTTAATAAGTAATAATACACGGGAACCCTTTAATAAGTAATAATACACGGTAACCCTTTAATAAGTAATAATACACGGGAACCCTTTAATAAGTAATAATACACGGGAACCCTTTAATAAGTAATAATACACGGTAACCCTTTAATAAGTAATAATACACGGGAACCGTTTAATAAGTAATAATACACGGGAACCCTTTAATAAGTAATAATACACGGGAACCCTTTAATAAGTAATAATACACGGGAACCCTTTAATAAGTAATAATACACGGGAACCCTTTAATAAGTAATAATACACGGTAACCCTTTAATAAGTAATAATACACGGGAACCCTTTAATAAGTAATAATACACGGGAACCCTTTAATAAGTAATAATACACGGTAACCCTTTAATAAGTAATAATACACGGGAACCCTTTAATAAGTAATAATACACGGGAACCCTTTAATAAGTAATAATACACGGTAACCCTTTAATAAGTAATAATACACGGGAACCCTTTAATAAGTAATAATACACGGTAACCCTTTAATAAGTAATAATACACGGAACCCTTTAATAAGTAATAATACACGGTAACCCTTTAATAAGTAATAATACACGGTAACCCTTTAATAAGTAATAATACACGGGAACCCTTTAATAAGTAATAATACACGGTAACCCTTTAATAAGTAATAATACACGGTAACCCTTTAATAAGTAATAATACACGGGAACCCTTTAATAAGTAATAATACACGGGAACCCTTTAATAAGTAATAATACACGGGAACCCTTTAATAAGTAATAATACACGGGAACCCTTTAATAAGTAATAATACACGGGAACCCTTTAATAAGTAATAATACACGGGAACCCTTTAATAAGTAATAATACACGGGAACCCTTTAATAAGTAATAATACACGGTAACCCGTTAATAAGTAATAATACACGGGAACCCTTTAATAAGTAATAATACACGGTAACCCTTTAATAAGTAATAATACACGGGAACCCTTTAATAAGTAATAATACACGGTAACCCTTTAATAAGTAATAATACACGGGAACCCTTTAATAAGTAATAATACACGGGAACCCTTTAATAAGTAATAATACACGGTAACCCTTTAATAAGTAATAATACACGGGAACCCTTTAATAAGTAATAATACACGGGAACCCTTTAATAAGTAATAATACACGGGAACCCTTTAATAAGTAATAATACACGGTAACCCTTTAATAAGTAATAATACACGGGAACCCTTTAATAAGTAATAATACACGGGAACCCTTTAATAAGTAATAATACACGGTAACCCTTTAATAAGTAATAATACACGGGAACCCTTTAATAAGTAATAATACACGGGAACCCTTTAATAAGTAATAATACACGGGAACCCTTTAATAAGTAATAATACACGGGAACCCTTTAATAAGTAATAATACACGGTAACCCTTTAATAAGTAATAATACACGGGAACCCTTTAATAAGTAATAATACACGGGAACCCTTTAATAAGTAATAATACACGGGAACCCTTTAATAAGTAATAATACACGGTAACCCTTTAATAAGTAATAATACACGGGAACCCTTTAATAAGTAATAATACACGGTAACCCTTTAATAAGTAATAATACACGAGAAGCTTTTTATGGTTCTACGAGACAGCTGTGATCTTTAGGGTTAGTCGGTTTTAGAGAAACGTTTAGTAAAACGGTTTTCAGAGATATACGAGGGTGAGAGAGAGTGAGAAATGTTATACGGTAAAAACATACAAAATATTGAGTACGAAAACGTAAGTTCACAAGAAAGATAATTTATATATATTTGAAAATGGAAGTTTACATAGATAAGAAAAACAAAGAATGTTTCTTCATATTTTGAAAGTCCTTGTAGAACAAGGGGAATCCATTAACCGAGTTATTGGTGAAGCCTGAGTCGATAATTTAACGTCTTATGCACAACTTCATTACTCAATTATACAAATTACATTTGATTAGAAGTTATTAATAAGAGTTAAAGTTCATCTGTTTTCATTGTAAAAAATTCAGTGAGAAATGTTAGGAGTATTAAAACTAATGCTTATATATTTTGTTTACAATCATCAGACGACAATATTGAAGAGTTCAGGCATTGTATGTGTGTTAGTGCCAGAGTGCGTGTGCGTATGAGTTGTGTGTGTGATTTGTGAAATGAATGTAGCTTTCCCAAGACCTACAGAGGGGTGAGGGAGCTTAAAGTAATGCAGATTTGAGCTATGTCGTAGATTTTGGCTCAACCTGTTTATTGAAGGACAAATTTGACCTTTTATACGCTCGAGGTAAATCAAAAAGTCAAATTCGTCAAATCAAGTTAGACTCCTCTGATTGGCTCAGAATGTTATAATTTGTTTTCATTAATTCAGACGGATGTATGCTCGGAGCCATATGCACAGAAACGATTTTGAGCATTTCAATTGTGTGCACCAAGGGGAAACTTCTCCAGGTCAGGTGTGGGTTTTGATGAAAGTGTTTCTGTGGAACCAACTGGATTCGAACTCGGCACACCCAGGTCCTCAGTCCGCATCGTTAACCACTTAGCCACCATGCCATGTGTGTAATTTTTATTTTTATTAAATATGCGATTAACAAATAAAAAAATAATTCAATGCATATTTATGAAATTTGCGTATTGGCGGGAAACACACGTACACATAATTTTGTCTGATATGTGTATTTAGTTTTCATAACACTAATACATAAATACATAAATAAATAAATATAAATGAATCCCAAGAAGAAAAACTATGGTATCTGGCTTGATCAGTGTAATTAATGAGATTAAAACACCTTTGTCGGCAACATTGGTAGCGTACACAAAAAAGAAATCAGAGATATGTATCTTGCCCTTCTCTTCCCTTCTCTGCGACGATGAAATCTGACGAAATCAAACAGCGTCATTTCTCTCTGTATTTTTATTTTCTTTTACCCAAAACTGATTGCGTTTTACCCAATGAGAAAAATATAGACATGTAATGTACGCGATGATGAAAACAGGAAGTCTCCGTCTTTTAATGACAGTTTTGCTACCGACCATAAAAGATATTCAGACTTGTTTGTTGTAATGAGAACATACTTTTGTGTGTTTGTATTTGTTCTTAACAAATATACATGAAAAGTATTTATGAAATGAATGAGTTAAATAATAACACATTTAGATAAACTTACCTGAGAATTAATCCATTCAACCGCCTACACCATACTAAATGCATACTTCAGGCTTAATAAGCCGACACTTGTAGAATTCAAGGGAAACAAAATAATCAGTAGTTGTTAAAAATGAAAATATTTTACTTACTATCCTGATATACAAGTAATTTAAAGAAATAAATGGGTTAATATTTATTTATTTTTTAATATACATGTTCATCTGGAATTGGACATAAGTAGAATACTGTAGAAATTTATTCGTATTAATTTCGTAAGCGTTTGGTGCTGTTTAGTTCATAAACGAAAAATGCCCCATCTTTACAATCCGGAATGAATGCCCCATTCTAATAAACCGGAATAAATATTTTTAAAAAGAAACTCAAGCGAAATACATCATTTTATTTTAAAGAACGTGGTGGAAGGAAAAAGACAAATGGACTAAGCATAATCAACTACCGATTTTCCGAGTCAATACTATGGATGTCAAACTTCGACAAACTGACTGACTTAGTTTTATATATTAGATAAAAATAAACATTATAGTATACAGACTACAAATATACGCTAGAAAGAAACGGTTTAAATTCGTATAGCTGTCTTCGACAAATGTTTGAAACTAAAGCATTAATTTTTAACCTTACTGTTATGGCCTTGTGAAAGAAAGGGTAATGAAATAAATAAGGACAAATATTTAATTTTTCATCGTCATCATCAGTTGTTATTCTGTCGGTTATTTTAATCTTTTGAATATAAAAGAAATATCTGCTTTTAATACAAAAAACATTAACAGTAAAGATTAATTAAATGAACGAAAATATTACAGACAATTAGATTCTTTTGTCGGATTTAGAAGTAATTTGCGTCGGATAAAAAATGTTTTCGTTATTTAAGAAAAAATAGTTTCTATTCATTGATATAAAAATAAATAACTCTTGTTAAGAAATCTGATTGTTAAAATAATTAAAGATAAGTCCCTAAAGAAATTAAATCAGATAATGTGTTTTATTCAACAGTATGGTAAAATGAAAAAGGAAAACCAAAAACTGGATGTTTTTTTATGTGTACATCAACGTTTCGTCTTTATTTATAAGACTTCATCAGGATGATGATATAGGGAAAAGATATCATGCAAGCACAGATACATGTAGGGTAGACATGTTGGGAAGAAAAATAAAATAAAATGAAAAATAATGGCAGCGTCTTGCTGGACGTCCGTACTTGTTAGAGAATGAAAAAGAGTGGGAGAAAAAGGGGAGGGGTGGAGGGAGCAAGGACTACTGTGGCTGGCGATGAGAGAAAGAGGTGGGGGATGAGCAGGGGTAAAATGGATGGCAGAGAGAGATTGGAGGAAGAGGGGGAGGGGGTGTTTGACCAGATGGCTGTGGTCGAGATTGAAGGGGAAGAGTGAGTTGGAATGTTTGTGTGTGGGGGGTGTATGCAGGGGAAATGGGGATGGGTAGAGAGGGAGGGGGGGGGGCTGTGATTTTGGTGGATGGGCGAAAGTTATGGTCTTAGAGAGCGTTTGTTTGGAGAAAATGGGGGAATTTAAGAAGAGGTATGGGAGAAAATGGATGAGAGGGTGAAGAGGGAGGATTTGTCGTGATAGGGTGTGAAATATTTGAAATATTTGGAAAATGATAGCAATGAGTGAGGGATTGGAGTGGGTGGGGGAGGGGGGTGATTGAAAGGGTGGGTGAGGAATATTTGAAATATTTGGAACATGAGAAAGTTTATTTGGACTGTAGTATTAAAAATGTGAGGGAAAAAAGTGAGGAAAAATAAGAGAAGATTCAGGGAGAAGAGGGAAGGGTGTGGGTGAATGGAAGAGTGTCATAAGGTTAGAGATGAAAATAAAAGTTAGCCATGATCAGGCAAAAGACTTTGTTCTGTGAGGATGATCTTGCTTATTAAGGGTGATAGGTTAAAGAAACCATTTCGCTGCTTGATAGTAGTAGAGGATGTGATGAGGGCAGTTTCCAATAATCTTCGCCGAGATTTGTTGTGGATGTGTTTAGTGATTTTGGCTTGTTCAAATTTGAATGCATGACCATATTCTAGAGCATGGGAGAAAAGTGCACTAAGAGGGTTGTTGTTTTTTATGTCCCTTTTATGTTCATTTAATCGTTTCTTTAATTCACGTTGTGTTTCTCCCACGTAGAATTGATGGCAATCATTGCAAGGGACAGTGTATAAGCCGGCATGGGATGTGGGTGTTTTTTGGAAATGTCTGGATGTGTTTAAAGTTTGTTTTATGGATTGAGAAGTGGTTTGTACTATTGGAATGCCTAGTTTGTTGAGCGTGTTGCATATGGATGTGTTATTGGAATGCGTGGGTAGGAGAAGGGGTCTGTCTATGAGAGAGGTGTTAGGGGTTTGATTTTTTTGTGTGGTGTTTCTGGAGAATATTTGGAAGGCTTTTTTCTTGGCATTTAATATGAAATGTGTGGGGTATTGCAATGTTTTTAGGGAATTAAAAATGTATTTTATTTCTTCATCTATGTGTGGGGGGCTACATATTCTAAGGGCGCGTAGGAAGAAGCCTATAATTATACCTGTTTTGATCTTGCTATGATGGTGGGAGTAGAAATGTATGTAGTCATTTTTGTGAGTGTTTTTGCGGTGTACCTTAAATTCTAGTTTATTGTTGGACTTAATTATAAGAGTATCAAGGAAGGGAATAGAGCCGTTTATTTCAGTCTCATGGGTGAATTTTATGGAGGGTTCTACTGTGTTGAGTTTATCCTTAACATGAATGATTTGTGTGTCTGTGGGGAGGAAAATTAAAATATCATCTATGTATCTAAAGTATTCGATGTTAGGAGGTAGTCTATATTTGAAAGGACCGGATTCTAAGAATTCTAAAAAGAGGCAGGCCAATACACCGCTAAGGGGGTTGCCCATGGGGAGTCCAAATTTTTGTTTGTAGAATACTTCGTTAAATTGGAAATATGTTATGTCAGTGATGAGTCTAATTATTTCTATAAAAGTGTTGGGGGGAAAAGGTAGGTCGGTTTTTGTTTTCTTTATATGTGTGTGAAGTAAGTGTAGGCATTTTTTTACAGGTACGTTAGTGTAGAGCGAAGTTACATCTAGGCTGTGTATATTTTTATTTTCTACGTTGATGTTTTTTATTCTGCTAAGAAGGTCGCCTGAATTTTTTATGTGGGAGGGACTGATGGTACCCATTAGTGGAGTGAGGATGTTAGCTATGGCCCGTGCGATTTTGTGTGTGGTGCTACCTATGCTTGATACAATTGGACGCATGGGGGTGTCAGGTTTGTGGGTTTTGGGGAGCCCGTATAATGTGGGAATGATAGGGTGATACTCAATGTTTGATGCCCATTTTTTGTTGTTCTTGATTAGGTGTTTGAAAGATTTGTTAAAATGTTCTATGTTTTTATCTATAGTTTTTTGGTCAGTTTTAGTGTATGTGTTTTCGTCGGATAATAGAGTAGATATTTTTTTGATATATGAATTTTTGTCCATGATTACTATGCCCCCTCCTTTGTCAGATGGTGATATGAGTATGTTGTTGTTGTTAGCTAGGTGTTTAAGAGTGTCTATGTATCTCTTGGGTAAGACGGGGTCATTAGGGAGAGTGGTGGTAGTTGAGATTATGCCTTGAATGAAGCCTTTGGTGAAATCTGTGTCAGTGTGTCTGTAATTTTTTAGAACTGTGTTGGTGGTGGTGTTAGAGTGTATTCCAGTGGCGAATTTTAAACCGAAACTGAGAGCTTCAGTTTCTATGTTAGAAAGTTTATAGGTGGTGAGGTTGTTTATGAGTTCCGGACGTCCTAGAGTTTTCCATTTGCTGTTTTGGATAAGTTTGTTGAGTTTGTTGTTTAGTCTGGTTGTATGTTGTGTATTGAATCTTTTGATGGATTTAGTGATGTTATCGATAGTGTTGGGCAGTATTGTTTTATTATTTTTGAGGTTGATGCCCAATGTTCTGGCCTCGTGGAAAAGGTGTGAACTCTTGTGTTTTAGTAGGTTTGCAGATGATGTTAAATATGTTTGAATGTAGTCAGGAAAAATGTGGTGCGATTGCTTTAGAAATGTAAATGTACTTGCGGGTATGACCTTTTCTTCGATGCATCTCAGCAGAAAGTTTCTCCTGTTGTTGTGGGAGTTGGCTGCGAGTAGTGTGTTCTTATATTTCCGTAGCTTCTGCTGGAAGGTTTGATTTTCCATTTCGACAAAATGGGAAGAGAAGGATGAAGGTAATCCGACGTGATGGTAAAATGAAAAAGGAAAACCAAAAACTGGATGTTTTTTATGTGTACATCAACGTTTCGTCTTTATTTATAAGACTTCATCAGGATGATGATATAGGGAAAAGATATCATGCAAGCACAGATACATGTAGGGTAGACATGTTGGGAAGAAAAATAAAATAAAATGAAAAATAATGGCAGCGTCTTGCTGGACGTCCGTACTTGTTAGAGAATGAAAAAGAGTGGGAGAAAAAGGGGAGGGGTGGAGGGAGCAAGGACTACTGTGGCTGGCGATGAGAGAAAGAGGTGGGGGATGAGCAGGGGTAAAATGGATGGCAGAGAGAGATTGGAGGAAGAGGGGGAGGGGGTGTTTGACCAGATGGCTGTGGTCGAGATTGAAGGGGAAGAGTGAGTTGGAATGTTTGTGTGTGGGGGGTGTATGCAGGGGAAATGGGGATGGGTAGAGAGGGAGGGGGGGGGGGCTGTGATTTTGGTGGATGGGCGAAAGTTATGGTCTTAGAGAGCGTTTGTTTGGAGAAAATGGGGGAATTTAAGAAGAGGTATGGGAGAAAATGGATGAGAGGGTGAAGAGGGAGGATTTGTCGTGATAGGGTGTGAAATATTTGAAATATTTGGAAAATGATAGCAATGAGTGAGGGATTGGAGTGGGTGGGGGAGGGGGGTGATTGAAATGACTACATACATTTCTACTCCCACCATCATAGCAAGATCAAAACAGGTATAATTATAGGCTTCTTCCTACGCGCCCTTAGAATATGTAGCCCCCCACACATAGATGAAGAAATAAAATACATTTTTAATTCCCTAAAAACATTGCAATACCCCACACATTTCATATTAAATGCCAAGAAAAAAGCCTTCCAAATATTCTCCAGAAACACCACACAAAAAAATCAAACCCCTAACACCTCTCTCATAGACAGACCCCTTCTCCTACCCACGCATTCCAATAACACATCCATATGCAACACGCTCAACAAACTAGGCATTCCAATAGTACAAACCACTTCTCAATCCATAAAACAAACTTTAAACACATCCAGACATTTCCAAAAAACACCCACATCCCATGCCGGCTTATACACTGTCCCTTGCAATGATTGCCATCAATTCTACGTGGGAGAAACACAACGTGAATTAAAGAAACGATTAAATGAACATAAAAGGGACATAAAAAACAACAACCCTCTTAGTGCACTTTTCTCCCATGCTCTAGAATATGGTCATGCATTCAAATTTGAACAAGCCAAAATCACTAAACACATCCACAACAAATCTCGGCGAAGATTATTGGAAACTGCCCTCATCACATCCTCTACTACTATCAAGCAGCGAAATGGTTTCTTTAACCTATCACCCTTAATAAGCAAGATCATCCTCACAGAACAAAGTCTTTTGCCTGATCATGGCTAACTTTTATTTTCATCTCTAACCTTATGACACTCCTCCATTCACCCACACCCTTCCCTCTTCTCCCTGAATCTTCTCTTATTTTTCCTCACTTTTTTCCCTCACATTTTTAATACTACAGTCCAAATAAACTTTCTCATGTTCCAAATATTTCAAATATTCCTCACCCACCCTTTCAATCACCCCCCTCCCCCACCCACTCCAATCCCTCACTCATTGCTATCATTTTCCAAATATTTCAAATATTTCACACCCTATCACGACAAATCCTCCCTCTTCACCCTCTCATCCATTTTCTCCCATACCTCTTCTTAAATTCCCCCATTTTCTCCAAACAAACGCTCTCTAAGACCATAACTTTCGCCCATCCACCAAAATCACAGCCCCCCCCTCCCTCTCTACCCATCCCCATTTCCCCTGCATACACCCCCCACACACAAACATTCCAACTCACTCTTCCCCTTCAATCTCGACCACAGCCATCTGGTCAAACACCCCCTCCCCCTCTTCCTCCAATCTCTCTCTGCCATCCATTTTACCCCTGCTCATCCCCCACCTCTTTCTCTCATCGCCAGCCACAGTAGTCCTTGCTCCCTCCACCCCTCCCCTTTTTCTCCCACTCTTTTTCATTCTCTAACAAGTACGGACGTCCAGCAAGACGCTGCCATTATTTTTCATTTTATTTTATTTTTCTTCCCAACATGTCTACCCTACATGTATCTGTGCTTGCATGATATCTTTTCCCTATATCATCATCCTGATGAAGTCTTATAAATAAAGACGAAACGTTGATGTACACATAAAAAACATCCAGTTTTTGGTTTTCCTTTTTCATTTTACCATCACGTCGGATTACCTTCATCCTTCTCTTCCCATTCAACAGTATGTATGTTTATATAATTTCAGTTTTATAAACAGTTTAAACAGCAATTTTAAAACTGTTTTTTCACTATCTTTTAAGATAAATGTTAGGACTATGTCTCATCATTTCACTAAATTAACCATTAAATTGAATGTTTTTCTTTCGATAAAATAACAACAGCAGTAATTGTCAACTGCTACAAGTAACGACGAATTTTAATGCAAAGTTGAATTGTTTTTACAAACAAACATTGTGAAGTAATCCGGTAGAGAGTTATATTTAAAAAAAAGTAGACATAAACAGGGTTCAAAGCGAATTATTTGTACTTAAAAACATAATATGTATTTTTTTACAATAAAAACAATACGTAAATGCATTTAAATGAACATAGAAATTCATCGTAGTTACTTAGTCTATGGTGAAATAAAACTTATTTTTTTCCTAAGTCGTGGCGAAAATCGCCGTATGAATTATTTAATTTAAAAAAGTAGTCAGGAGGTTTAATTATTTCTTTTTTTATTGGAAAAATGTTGAAATAAAAATAAACCGGCAGTTAAGTCGACTCGTGAAATCTTCACTGTAACTGTAACAGTTAGGTTAAATAAACATGAACCGGCAAAATAACAGCCCCATCGTTATTCTGCCGTTACTGGCAAAATAACGACCCCCTCGTTATTTTGCCGGTCCCGGCAAAATAGCCTATTCGTTTAAAATAACAATCATAAGAAAAATCGGGGGTACGTATTTGAAGTTTTAAGTGAGTTCTATTCCTATGGGTATTCGGCACATAGACGGTTAGGTAGAGATCAGAGACCACTGTCTTCTCCGGAGAATTTTATACATATAGGATAAATTTCATCAAAATAGGATTTATTTGAAGTCTTAAAGGGAGTTCGGCCCCATAGCTCTCTTATGTTTGAAGGACATTTAGAGATTTGGGACCATTTCCATTGTCTTCCCCAGAAAATTTTATACATAGGATTCTATTTTCATAAAAATAGGATATATTTGAATATTTAAGTAGTTATGTCCTCATGGCCCTCTGACGGGTGCATTTAGAGATTAGGGAATCCGGTAAATTTTACATAGGAACGAACGGCAGTAGTAGCAGAAGAGGGAGACAACGTCGGGGCGACGTGAGACCGTTGGGTTCAACGTCATTCATTTTGCTTATTACATTGCCTAAAGTTTTACATTTTATGATCTTACTAACTGGCTTTGCCGGCTCGCTATCGCTTCGCAAAATACGTTACTTAAA
Source organism: Sepiola atlantica (assembly GCA_963556195.1). Taxonomy (NCBI): domain Eukaryota; kingdom Metazoa; phylum Mollusca; class Cephalopoda; order Sepiida; family Sepiolidae; genus Sepiola; species Sepiola atlantica. Next base: position 63,405,131 of record OY744535.1, on the reverse strand, counting down.
ATACTTGAAACATTAAAACATTTCATTCATAACTTTGTTGTAAACACGAAACAGAAAGAGCCGCATTTATTCATTTGGATAGATAGATAACAATTAACATTTTTGTAATTTCGATACAAATTTATTCATCTTCAAAATGTGACTTGAGAATAGAAAAGAAAGAAATCAATTTGCCTTTTCACTTTCAATTCAGAAATAGATCATAACTTGCTGAAAATCAAGTTGGTCCCTATAAAGAAAAAACATTTGAACAAAAATATTTATCCAACAGTTTGTTTGATAGTTTCTGGGTGGTCAGGTGAGAGTGGTGGCTGAGAGGGAGGACGGATTTGGTCGTTTCCGGTGACCTGTGGAGAGTGACTGAGAGAGAGAGAGAGAGAGAGAGAGAGAGAAAGAGAGAGAGAGAGAGTCGAACATCTGGGATTACCGGTCGAAGGTGCATATATTGAGGAGACCGAGCAAACAAGAAGAGATGACAGGCAGAGATTGGAGTGAAAGTTTGGCATGGATCAGATGGGGGAGGCCCGAGGAGTCAGTCAGAGTTCGGCTCGGGGGAGATCGCTGAAGAAGTCCGAAATTCACCGTCTCGTCGTTGGACAAAGAAGATTGTCACTGAGTCTGATACGACCGGACAACTATCAACAGAAAACTATTTAGGGTCCTTTTCCGCAACAACGGTATCACACACACACATAGCACAATTGACTTGTCTGTGTCTGTATTTTTCTTGGGTGAATCTTTTGTTTTTATATAGAACTTGTAGACCAGTGTTTGTTCTCTCGGCGATCGTCAGTGCGAGAGACGACACGGCCTGAACGAGAATATGAAGTCGAACAGAAAACCACAGCACAACCCTTGGGGTCGCAGATCGTAGGGGACCGGCATATGGTCTTGCACACACGGATTGATACAGATAGATAGAGACATACATAGAAAGGAAGGTTAAACGTTACACAAACATACATTTATTTGAGTACAGCGAGATAGATAGATAGATAGATAGATAGATAGATAGATAGATAGATAGATAGATAGATAGACAGATAGATAGATAGAGCAAGAGGGATAGAAAGATAGGTCAGGACAAGACATCAAAGTTGTAAAATAATAATTAAAATCAGGAGGCAAAAGAGTTAAACTATATCATAAATTCTTAACTCTTTTTTTCTTTTTATATGACGAATTATGTTGAAAACACAGGAAACTACTAAACACTTCAAGAGTTAATCAAAATATAACACGGTGCTTCTATAGGAAAGGATCCATATCGTCCCGAATGTTTCCAATTGCGAATTACGGAACAAACTGTAAATGGTCGAAGCAGCTTTCGATTTGAAAGCCGCGAAAAAATGCACAGCACACGAATGCAACATCAGGTTAGGTTAGGGTTATGGTTAAGCAGGGTTAAGTTAGTGTCAGGGTTTCTAAAAGATTTAGCCCCCCCCCCCCAACAAAAAAAAAACATGAATAAAGTTGAAAATTATTCATCTTCTATATAAAGTAAAGACGTCTTTCCACTCCCAAATCAGTTCGAAATAACCTATAAAACCAATGCATCATACGCATTGAAACACATCACATAAGTCGTTTAGTAACTTCGGCCGTGCTTCCCGAAAATAAAAAAATATTTTTGAACCATGAACCAAATACATTAGTTTTTTAGCCTTTCTAAGTCTCTATTAAATAAGTCAGCCAAAGAGATGGTAGCACATTATATTCTCGCTAACAAAAAAACCCTCCCACCACTCTCATAAACACCGGTCGGGTTATCGGTCCTATTATTTTACAAAGAAATAAAACACCGGTTTCAGAATTCGCTAACCAGACAGTAAGCGATGACTAAGCAACATTCACTACTCTTACTTCGCCTCTCACACACGTAATGATTATAAGGTAGGTAGGAGTAACCTAAATAATATTTTACGATTTACTAACTTTCAATATCAATAATATCAAGTTCGTTTCCATTTAATTATGCGTATATATAGCTGTTCCTGTGTTGGTTTTTCATAACAATTCGTTTACAACCTAAATACAAGCATAACCAAAATATACTGATAATTATACGTTTCATTTATTTAAAAAAAAATCTTGGTTCTCCATCAGATTTTGACCGGAACTGATTTTTTTTTTTGGGGGGGGGGTGGTGGCATAACAATTCTGTTAAAATAATCAAAAACAGAATAAAAAATATAAAAATACTTATACGTTTTATTTAATTAGAAAAAAAAAGAAACTATTGCTATTACTACAGATTTTGAACCGAACTGTTTTTATTGTTTTATACTCACAATTCGATTAAAAACTAAACAAAACTATAATAAAAATATAAAAATACTTAGACGTTTTATTTATTTACAAAACAAACAATTTTTTATTTTACTTCTACACAATTTTAACCGAACTGATTTTTTTTTTGGGGGGGGGGGGGAACGGGGGTCGAGTTTTGGGAAACATTAAAATAACCCTACAGTTATCCTAATATAAGTTTGAACTTTCGTTCGGCAAAAGTCTGTTTGGTTCGAGTCGCTTCTAATTCTGTAGCACCCACCACACCTTTTAACCCGGGATAAAACAAAACTACAGTATAAATGCACAAACGAAGGAGATATCCTTCTACACTGTGCTAATTTCTATTTTTTCATACACCGAGGTAAACATTTTCTTGGGTACATAATTTTTACGAAATTCAAATCCGACATTTTTTTTTTACATTGACACTATCTGTTGTGACCTATTTGCGTGCGGTCGCCTATTGACACATTTTATTTCATTCTTTTACATTTCTCCCGGGCACAGCCGGGAGGCGATTACCCACTAGTAAAAAAATAAAAAAAAAAAACAAATAAATTGATTCACTTCCTGATTAGAAGAAAATAATCAAACGCAGTCTTAAGACGGAGGTGTAATTGACCCGAACCTACGTCATCGAAAAAAAAAAATGAAAACATTGTTTTATATAATGTAAAGTTATGGCTCGGCTATTTCCGGTCTGTTCCGTAAATCGCAAGCTGAAACATTGGGTCGTTATGCATCTTCTCCTACAGAAGTACCGAGAATCCAATTAAAACTATGAAAACAAAAAAAAAAGAAGAAAAAGAAAGAAAAACCACAGAACACAAAAACAAACGAAAAACAGAAAGAAAAGAAAACTTAAAGATAGAAAAGAAAAGAATGAAACACAGTGAGCACCGGAAGTTAACGATCAGAAGTTAATGATTTACAAAACGTTCAATGAATCTGTTTCCATTTTCTTTGCTTTGAGAAAATAAAAGTAAACGTGACTTTAAGCAGCGTGGTATTAGTAAACGGAATTAGCCTCCGATTATTCGCTTCGATGGTCTTATTAAATGGTCGACTTTTATTTCAGGGCCACGTGCGCCGGTCAAAGCGCGGCCATCTTGTATCATTTGAATCAGCCGCTCTCGTCACAGTAACTCTTTTCTTTTTACGGGTGCTTTCGTTTTGTTGTTTTTTAGGGGACAAGCGCGCCGTTGGCAGGTGGGAGTGTCCCATTGACTGTGTTGATGAATGGGCAACAGAAAAAAGGAAAAGAAAAAAGAAATTGAATGTTATAACCATTTTATTTTTACATCACTTGTATGCTGTTTGTTTTGTTTCTTGCTATACAGTCGACTCCCCCCAACCACCACCGTCCACTTTGCTGTAGCCATGAATGATGCGAAAAGATATGTGATCTATTTTCTTCAATAATAAAAACCTCTCCATGTCAATCTCCCCCCCCCCCCCGATAGACTGCCCGTCCGGTTATCTGAAACATTTCAACTTTATAATGGCTGCCATTTTTTTCGGTTACCTTCGTCTCACATTTCGATCGGTGTAAGGGCAAAATTAATACGCCCTATCTTTTTGTCCTCTTTTTTGTTGTTTTCTTTGGAAATAATAATTTGTTTTCTAATATTTGCAGTACCAAATAATAAAATAAAACCGTGCTTATTAAAAATACAATTTAAATATACTACAAATTTCGGGAATGTTTTACAATAGCCCTACAACTCGCGAGTCAGGTTAAGTAAAAGTTGTAGAACGTGGTAAAAAAAAAATGAATATGCAACAAATAAATGCGACGTACGTTGAGACCGGAGATTTTCCTAGTTTTCTATTCCATTTGTTTGTATGGTAAATGGATTTTTATTAAACATGAAACAAAAAAGTTTTTTTTTGTCTTCTTATTTAAAAAAATGGCGTCTCTAGTTTTGGCTATCGGTGTCACGTGTGTGTTTTTTTTACCGGGACTCATAATTAAAGCAGCGTTTTTTTTGTTGTTTTTTTGGTTTTGTCCCTTTGCTTTACTGAAATATGAAAAATTGGGGTTCGGTTTATATTTAGGGTTAGGGTTAGGGTTAGGTTTAGGGTTTAGGGTTAGGGTTAGGTTTAGGGTTAGGGTATGGAATTTTTTACAGAAACAACAGGAAAAAAAACATTACGGTGTGACGAATGAAAATAATATGTAAATAAAAGCACACTGACATGTAAATCAAAAGAAAATTGTTTTATTCCTTTTGCTTAAAATGTAGTTTTGTTTTGTTTTTCTGCTTGGCTGAAAAATGCAAAAAATGCGCTTTGACTATGTGTCCCAGTAAAAAAACAATCGAAACGAGAACGAGGCTGCAGTTTCTATCGAGAAGCGGCCATTAAATTTTTTTTCACTTCACGTACGCTAAAACTATCAATTTATAAAAAATAGCACTTTTAACGGATTATAATCATTAATAACTGTCACAGTTAAATTGAAATTCAGTTTTATCGGCTACGGTAAGTTTTATTTGTTGTATATTTGTTTTTTCAGCGTTTTCGTTGTAGGGCTATTCGTAAAGATACCCCAAATTTTCATTTCTATATATTTGTTTTTACAAATATTAATCAATTTACAAATAATAAAATCAAGCATTGTCTTTTTTCTCAAATATTATGGGAATATGTTGCAAATTTACAAATGAATAAACAAAAAATAAAATCAAAGGAATTGAAATATATTACAAATTTTAAAATTAATAAATAAACAATGAAATAAAAGGAATTGAAATATTTTACAAATTTAAAAATTAATATACAAACAATAAAATAAAACGGATTTAAATATATTACACATTTACAAATTAATAAACAAACAATCAAATTAGACTAATTGAAATATGTTACAAATTTACAAATTGATAAACAAACAATAAAGTAAAAGTAATTGAAATATGTTACAAATTTATGAATTAATTAACAAAAAATCAAATCAAAGGAATTCAAATATGTTACAAATTTATGAATTAATAAACAAACAATAAAATCAAAGGAATTCAAATATGTTACAAATTTATGGATTTATAAACAAACAATAAAATCAAGGAATTCAAATATGTTACAGATTTAAGAATTAATAAACAAACAATAAAATCAAAAGAATTGAAATATGTTAAATCAAAAGAATTAAAATATGTGACAAATTCACAAATTAATCAACAAACAATAAAATCAAACGAATTGAAATTGGCATCATATTTAACATAGAGCATCATTCAAATGCATTCCCTCTCATCGAGGTGATAACATGCTGCTGCTGCTGCTACTACTACTACTACTACTACTACTACTTAAAACAACAGAAACATACTTATAGGCTCCGAAACTATTGGTAAGAATTACACAAACTTTGGTATGAATTGCGAGAGCGGATTATCACAATTCTACCGTTCCTCCTCCCCCCCTCCTCCTCCTCATACTACTACTACTACTACTACTACTACTACTACTACTACTACTACTACTACTAGTACTACTACTACTAATAATAATAATATGACACTTATGAGTTCAACACTATTTGGAAGATTCCATCAAATTTAGCAAGAATCACCCTAAATGGTGTGTAAATGGAGTGTCAATATTGGAATAATATTATTCCAGCTACCACTACTGCTGATGCAGCCTGAGTAGGTGTTCTTCCTATTTACTTGCCCTTCCACGGGGGCAAAGTTAGACACAAGGTCGGATTTTAATGCGGGGAAAATCCAGCTCACCAAAAACGGGACCTCTGGATTGGAAAAAAAATTGTCTCAGTCTGGAAGAACTTCTTCACTGACCGAGGATAGAATAAACTTACTGTAGCATCGGAACAGATACTACACTTTTTTTCTAGCCAAAAGGCCAATCGGTGTTGTTCGTACCAGTCGGGGATACGTTCTTGACAATCAGTCCGACGGTTGCTTTGTTTCTGTTGGGTTGAGGTATGGTTCTGTTCACTTCTAGGAGGCTTAACCTCCCAGGCTTTACCTGCTCTCTCAGAAGGGGTTGATTTATAGCTAATCTCTTGAAGCACTTTTATCGGAGAATGTCAACGGGACTGCTCGGCATTTTTGTAGGCCAGAGTGCACTTCACAACCTAACATTGTGTCTAGCCTCCTGGAGAAGAGGTAAATCAATATACAGGGTGTTTCAAAAGTCTTGGGAACATTACAAATGCGTATATCTCATGAACTATTCCAGATAGAAAAATGAAACTGGTGCCATTTTAAAGCTTGCTTAATCAAGTTTTTGGTCATACTAATGATTTTCGTGTTATCTTTCCAGGTGCAGTAATGGCGTTCTCTAAACAAGACAAGGCATTTTGCGTCCTCCAATTTGCAAAGACTGAATCGTGGACATGTGTTCAGCGTGCATTTCGCAGGAAATTTAAAAAAGAAGCCCCTGAAAGGAAATCCATTGTCAGATGGCATGCTAAATTTGTGAAAGATGGGTGTTTGTGCCCAAGTAAGCGAACAGGTCGCCCTTCAACTTCAGAAGATGCAGTTGAGCAAGTTCGGACAGCCTTTCAGCGGAGCCCCCGTAAATCAGTGAGAAGAGCCATCAGGGAACTTCAGCTTGCTCCAGCAACTGTCTGGCGTGTCTTAAGGAAACGACTGCAAATGGTACCTTACAAGCTCAAGTTGGTCCAAAAGTTGAAGGACACTGATAAGCCACTTCGCCGTGACTTTTGCATTGCAATGCAAGAGAAGTTGGAAGATAACGGCTTTGATGACCGGCTTGTTTTTAGCGATGAGGCGACCTTCCATCTGAATGGCAAAGTTAACAAGCATAACACTCGCATATGGGGTACTGAGAATCCTCATGAACTTCTTGAGCACGAGCGAGATTCACCAAAAGTGAACGTGTTTTGTGCAATTTCCAAGAAAGGTGTCTATGGACCGTTCTTCTTTGAAGAGGCAACTATCACTGGTGAATCCTATCTCAACATGCTGGAAGACTGGTTAATGGCTCAGTTGGAACAAGCAGAATCTGATGACTTCATTTTTCAACAAGATGGTGCACCACCACACTGGAGTCTTAGAGTAAGGCAGTTTCGTAACACAAGGCTGCCTGGTAGATGGATTGGGAGATCTGGGCGAGGTGATGACGTTCTCATGCCCTGGCCTCCTAGGTCTCCAGATCTTACCCCGTGTGACTTTTTCCTTTGGGGCTTTGTCAAGCAACAAGTCTATGTGCCGCCCCTTCCAAGAGATATTGACGAACTAAAGGCTCGAGTAACGGCAGTTGTGGGAACCATTGACGTCAAGATGCTGGAACGCGTTTGGCAGGAAATGGACTATCGACTAGATGTCTGCCGTGTGACGAATGGTGCTCATATTGAGCAACTTTGAAGATTCCTCACAAAACTTGAAACTTTAACCTTTCCAACGGTACCAATTTCATTTTTCAACTCCTAATAGTTTTTGAGTTATTAAAAATCGTTATGTTCCCAAGACTTTTGAAACACCCTGTATATCATGATTATGTGATAAGTACTACTACTACTGCTACTGCTGCTACTACTACTACTACTACTACTACTACTACTACTACTACTACTACTACTACTACTACTACTCTATTAATAATGGAGATTATGTATCTGTCTGTCTGAAGCCAACACTCTGCTATTTAAGACTATTGTACTTATGAAATACTATAGTATATATACTATTTCAGACTAATGTACTTTTGTTACATTACCCGTTCTTTCGGGGTACCCGGTAAGATCCAACAAGAATGACAAAGAACAGAACGTATATTGACAAACTTTGGTTTTCTTTAATTCCCATCACCGGATGGTTTACGCCATTAGCACTTGCTTAAGGCGACCCACCGTTGGAAAATTCATTAATAAAAAACAGGATTTAACTATCTAACAGTGAAACAAAAACAGGGGACCTTAACTTAAGCGTGAAATATTAAAACGGGGATTATCAGCTGTTTAACGTGTAACTGTTTCAGAGATTTAAAAACATAACAGTTATAATATTCATGGCTCTCCAATGGTACTGATCAAACGACCAGTTCCCCAATCAAATGTAGAAATAATTCACTTAAATATATATATATATATATGTATATATATATCATATATATATATATATATATATATATATATATATATATATCTATATATCTATATATCATATATATATATATATATATATATATATATATATCTATATATCATATATATATATATATATATATATCTATATATCATATATATATATCATATATACATATATATATCATATATACATATATATATCATATATACATATATATATATCTATATCATATATATATCATATATATATATATATATCATATATAAACATATATATATCATATATACATATATATATCATAAATAAATATATATATATATCATATATACATATATATATATCATATATACATATATATATCATATATACATATATATATCATATATACATATATATATCATATATTCATATATATATATATATCATATATACATATATATATCATATATACATATATATCATATATACATATATATATATCATATATACATATATATACCATATATACATATAATTACATATATCATATATACATATATATATATCATATATACATATAATTACATATATCATATATACATATATATATCATATATATATATATGTATCATATATATATATATCATATATATATATCATATATACATATATATATAATATATATATATCATATATAAATATATATATATCATATACACATATATATATCATATATATATATATCATATATACATATATATATCATATATACATATATATATATATATCATATATACATATATATATATCATATATACATATATATATCATATATACATATAATTACATATATCATATACATATATATATCATATATACATATAATTACATATATCATATATACATATATATATATCATATATATATATATATCATATATATATATCATATATATATATCATATATACATATATATATCATATATATATCATATATACATATATATATATATCATATACACATATATATATCATATATACATATATATATCATATATACATATATATCATATATACATAAATATATCATATATACATATATATATCATATATACATATATCATATATATATATATATCATATATACATATATGATATATATATATCATATATACATATATATATATCATATATACATATATACATATATATATCATATATACATATATCATGTATATATATCATATATACATATATATATATCATATATACATATATATATCATATATACATATATATATCATATATACATATATATATCATATATACATATATATATATTATATATACATATATATATATCATATATACATATATATATCATATATACATATATATATCATATATACATATATCATATATATATATATATCATATATACATATATCATATATATATATCATATATACATATATATATATATATATCATATATACATATATACATATATATATATCATATATACATATATACATATATATATATATATCATATATACATATATCATATATATATATCATATATACATATATATATCATATATACATATATATATCATATATACATATATATATCATATATACATATATATATATATCATATATACATCATATATACATATATATATATCATATATACATATATATATCATATATATTTCATATATACATATATATATCATATATATATATCATATACATATATCATATATATATCATATATATATCATATATACATATATGTATATATATCATATATACATATATATATCATATATATACATATATATATCATATATACACATATATATGTATCATAAAATTAGTATATATATATATATATACTAATTTTTTCTTAAAAAGATCTCTAGGCTGAAGTGTCTGGAGCTGTGCAGCGAGATGCTTGTTCACATTAGTTTTAAAT
>OY744535.1:63379798-63389798 GCA_963556195.1 Sepiola atlantica | reverse complement strand
GGCCATTATCTAACATATAATATATATTCTAAAATATTTAGAAAACCTTGCACAACGCAGATTATTTGTTTTTAAAAATAAATTATTTATTCATCTTCTAAATATTTTATAAAAAAAATATTTTCGTTATTATTGCCACCCACCCAGCGCTTCAAATTGTGTGTCTTTTCTAAGTATCCTTCCACGCCGACCACGTGACACACAGCCATATCAATACTTTTCTCTCTTCGTCAAAACACCTAGACGGATTTTCAACTTGGCCACGAGAATGTCTCAACCAAGAGGAAAAAAGAAAAAAAAAGATATATTCTTCTGAAGATCGTATATTTACCGAAAGTTCTCAAGTTTATAAAAAAAAAATGTTTTTAAGATGAATAAATAATTTATTTTTAAAAACAAATAATCTGCGTTGTGCAAGGTTTTCTAAATATTTTATAAAAAAAATATCTGGGTAATTATTGCCACCCACCCAGCGCTTCAAATTGTGTGACTTTTCAAAGTATATATATATATATATATATATATATATATATATATATATATATATATATATATATATATACATAACATTGTTTAAAAATAACAGAATTCGTCTTTTTAATTATACCTTTTTATTTTTTCAATTTTTCTGATATGTCTTATTTGTATTAAACCCCCCCCCAAAAAAATAAATGTCCGATATTTCATTTGGTTTAGACACGTTTTCGATTGTCGTCGAATCATCCTCAGATGATTCGAGTAAAATCGAAAACGTTTGTGAAACCTATGATACATTTATCAATTCTTAAAATTTTAATACAAAAAACCATCAGAAAAAAAAAATAAATAAAAGCAGAGAGGCTGGGGGGAAAAATTGAAAATTTGGAGTGGGCATCTTGGAGGATTTTTATTACCAGGTGGCGGGAACTCATTCACTCAACTAAGAGGCTAAACTTAACCGGCAGAGAACACGTATTCATACTTGACTCCTTTTTGTACACACAAGCTCACTACTTGTATCCACCTCTTTTGAAAAACCGAGGAATGTAATCTTTTTATATCACATCTTATCTTGACCTTCAGCAGGTGCTTGAGGAAAGCGATCAGATCCTGATCAGCAAAAGATCAGCAAAAGATCAGCAAAAGATTCAACCCTTTGGTCATCTCTCAGACGCGACGTTCACACCACCATCCGCGCTACGGCCATGGCCGCGAGAAACACCATCCGTCTCTCCCTGTCCCACGCCGACCCAACGTGGTCGATTACATAGAATACGTTTAGCGGCAGAGGATACTTGGATCGATACGAGTCGTCACCTTGTTGACATACTCCCAGAACCGCCGGAGTTTACGGCATTGGAAGAAAGCCTTATCAGGCGTTTCTTGTTCAAGCGTGTTGTAGCACGGTCACTTGACCTTTGACTGCATATCCGACCAATTCCTTTCGAGCTGGAGACCCAGTCTGAACCGCACATCGAGTATTCAAACCGGGACATCTCTCAAGCAGAAAAGAGCTGGAACGGTTGTGTAACCGCTCCAGGCACCACACGAAAGGCCGCTTGACTTGCTGTGGTTGATTTTTGTCTCTGTAATCGTTTCGTAACGTGTGAGCGCCTCTGTCACTCTCTCAATGTCTCGGAAGCACGACACAAAGACGGTGATTTCATCGGCGAACACGGAAACCCTAGCTCGCGTTCCACCAGACAAAGCAATTTCGGCGTGCCACCGAACTTGCCTCCCCGTCCCTTAGCTTGCGAAGTAGCAGCTCCAACGCAAGAATGTAGAGCAAGGACGACAGCGGACAGCCCTGACGCACCGACCGGGTGATAGTGAAAGATTGCAAACACTTTCCGTTTACCTGCACCACTGCGGTCTTTATGAACGGAAATTCATTTGCAGAAATCCGGTTTAAAACCGGCAGTTCTAAAACAGATGCCAAGAAGCGATGGTCGACCCTGTCGAAAGCTTAGACTGATTCAAGTTGATCAGTGCTGCCTCCGTGTTATATTTTATCTCCTCTAGGATCGTACGAATCAGATGCAAGTTGTTCTTGATCGATCTCCCCTTCACAGCGTAGTTCTGCTCGAGTTCGATCAATTCTCTGATGACACCCTGCAACCGGTTCGATAAGATTTGGGCCAACATTTTTAACTGTGTGTTTAGCAGAGTTATGGGTCTGTAATCGTTTAGTTCCTCCCCATCATGCCTGCCCCTCTTCTTCAGCAATTTGATCACTGCCTCGGTAACGTGATTTGAGATAGAACCCTCGTCACACCAATGGTTGAACGCATTCGTCAGAATCGGAACAAACATGTACGACAGTCTCAAATACAATTCGTAGGGCAAACCATCAAGTCCCGGTGATTTGTTCCAGTCGACCTGCTTCAACGCAGCCAAGACCTCAAAACCAGCTGCTCTAGCCGCATTGAAGCGAGGAGAGTCGGCCAAATAGTTGCCAAACTTCTGGACCGTGAGGTTGGGCAGTTGGATGAAGCGCTCCTCAAAATGCTCCCCCCAATCCCTTGCGGATTTCCCGAGTCGATCCAAAGGTGTTTGACTTTTCCAATGTAGCTATCCAAGCCACGCCGGGAAACATCCTTATGCTCATCTGCATCAGAGTTCACGGCTTCATTGGAGACCTTCCTTAGCCTAGCTCTAACTCCTGTGCCCTTGTAACATTCGCTAGCCTCGCGTCGTAGGCCCTCTTTAGATAATTCTATGCCACTGCGAGACGCTGAGTGTATTTGACGGAGAAGCTTCTGATCTTAGTTTTCAAGCTAACCCACCACTTACTCCCGGTAACCGCCCTCACTCAAGCCCGCTGGATAATTAGTTGTATTTTTTCTCGGAAGTCTTGTATCTCCAACAAAGAGGTATTCAACTTCCAATACCCGGCTAGTTTAGGCCAATTTCTGAAATTCACCTGGGCCATAACTAGTTTATGGTCCGATTGATACTACACTTTGATATTTGTCAAAAGGCCAAGGATTTATAATTTTCAAAATTTTATTTAAAAAAAGTATTTTTTTAAATAAAACATGAAGAGGTGGCACATGCCCCAAATTGGGTGGAGTTAGGATAATGGTCGGCTGTGCCCATAGAGTGAATGTGGTATTTTGGTGATTGGAACTAGTTTAGAGAATAGACAAGCGGACGACAGCCGACCATTATCCCAACTCACTGACACCTACTTAACATTTTCCCCAGTGGTTTGACGTTTTTTATTTACAAAAAAATGTATACGCAATTTCATCGGTTGATGGGTGGAAGGTTCTAAGAATCAACCAGAGATTACAGAAAAGAGAGATACATAACCAAACAAAATGCTAAATGTGGTGGTTAGTAGGACCCTCCCAAATCTATCTAGCTATGAGCTGAAAACAAGCAAGTTAGTTTCTAGGTGGGGGAAGGGGAACTATTGGAGGATTAAAAAAACAAAAACACTGGATGGGGTTCATGGGCATGGATGGTGTCTTCTAAAGGAACCATAAAAATAAGGTTTTTATGACTAGCCATTTTTAAATGAGTTTTAAAAAAACTGATTTAATCTATTCTTGTATTATATTTTAATGGGGGGGGGGGGGTAGTATCGGTTATGGTGTCATTATACCGTACTCCCAGTAATTACCTCCCCCTTTTTAAGGAGGTGGGGATAATCCTCCAAAGTTCGAGACAGAAGGTAATGTAGTATCTGTTCTGTTGTCATGAGACCATCTTCACCTTTTTGAGAGAGAGGGGGGGGAGTAGTGTAGTATGATGATACTATACTCCCAGAATTATCTTCTCCTTTTTTTGGGGGGGGGGGCGAGGGTGTGTAATGTTGTATCTATTCTGATATCATCAGGCATTAACTGCTCCATTTTTCTTGGGGGGGTGGGGCGCGATACTGTTCGTTCGTAGTTCGTATGCAGTCATCCACAGACGGACAGTTTTGCTATGTCACAGCTCTTCAATGTTGTTAGACAAGTAAGCGTTTTAAGGTGAGATCAAATCTTGACCATTTCATCAACAGTCGGAGTCACTGCTCACTACGCCATTCATACATGCATTTGGGTTCCTATTTTACCGATGAGCGCAAAGTAAGCCGTAATGTCGTTTTTGTAAGGTGGAAAAAAATCCAGCTGTCGCCCCCCCCCAATTTCTTTTAGTCAAGAAGGATTTCTCCTTGAAAATTAAATGTTATTTATAAATATATATAAGTTATTTATAAATATATAAAGTTATTTATAAATATATATAAGTTATTTATAAATATATAAAGTTATTTATAAATATATATAAGCATAAATTTATTGGAATAAAATGAGGAGTGGGGAAAAAAGAAACAAAAACTGGTTAGTAAAACCCTCTCAATCCTTTCCGCAGTTGTCCGGTTTGTTTAGAACTGAAAACAAGCAGGTTGATCTCTAAATGGGAGTGGAACTTAAGTGTGAGGAAATGTAAGTAGGTATGGAGTTTGGAAGAGGATGGTGTCCTTCCAAGATGCTACTATACTTTGATCATAGGCAGAAATGTCTTTTGATTTGTGATAACTTTAGTGGAAGAATACCTTTAGCGTTATTTCCTTTCTTTTTCTTTCTTTCCTTTTCTGATTTATTTTATGTCAACCCCTCCTCCTCCTCCTCCTCCTCCTCCTCCTACTCCCCTACTCCATCTTTCTTTATTCTGCTCTTCTATTTGAATTATTCATGGTCTTTAATAAAAAACTTGTTTAACAATCATTATTATCAAACACTTTTCTCAATATATTCCTCTTTTACTGCTGTGTTCAAAATCAATCATTTTCAGCCGAAGATTTTTTTTCCTTTTCTGCCTTTTCTGATTTCTTTTCGAACGTTCTTCAAATTTTCCATCCTGAATATTTCCTTCTCTTCTTCCTTCCTTTCTCTGTTATTCTGATTGTTATTCTGATTGTTATTCTTATAGCAATTGTCGTCTTCCACCGATTATGATTGCCCACTAAACGGTTCAGTGATTTTCTCGGGTTCCCTTGCTGGACATTAACACTAAATGACGGCCGGTCATAACACGTTGCAGGTGCGCCAGTTACGAATCGCAATAAAACAAGTGCAGAACATTAACAAAAAAACAAAAATAAACAAGCACATTGTTCGGTCCTCCTTTTTATTTGCGCCTGTTTAATTATAGTTTCATCAAAGATGACGAAAACTCCCTAAAAAGAAAAAAAGTAAGGGATACACCAAAATGAAAACTATTTTATTTCCATAATGTCCTCGTTTCGAACCGATATCCTTATCGTGATTTTATATTCACAACACTTCAGCTGATTTACTCTCCAATCTTCTTCAGGAATAATTTTGTCTAACCCGACGGCCATATTCAGTGTAAATGGCTAAATAGATACTCTGAAGTGAGTTCGGTCTCTCGTGAAAGAACTCAGAAACATTGTCAAATACTTAAATTCATTTGTTAAAAGTACCCCATTAAAAAAAAATAACGCACAGAATTTATCTAAAAGCAAAAAGGAAAAAATCGTCAACTGGCCTAAAACGTTAGATTGGCTCAGAAATAGGGGATCATTGTATGTTAAATTTATATGCGAAACTAATTCCCCTTACTTTAAATTCTAAAATATAATTTTTGTTGTTGTTTTTTCTTTCTTACATATTTTCCAATGTCTTCACACGTAATCGCCTAAAAAAGTAGAATTTCCTTTTTTAAGGGGGGAGGGGCGTAACTAAGTGTGTTATCTATAATAATACCCACATTTAAATATTTTCATTTACACATTAAAATAAAGTATTTAATTAGCTAATCTTAAAGAAGTTATTTATTCATTTTCAGGGGAACAGTAAGCAACTAGACAAATCAATTTCCTTAAAATTAAAATAAAATTGGACGTATAGTTAAAAAAGATAAGATTTACAAATAAAATATATAGTTAAAAATATAAAATTTACAAATAAAATATATAGTTAAAAGTATAAGATTCACAAATAAAATATATAGTTAAAAAATATAAGATTTACAAATAAAATATATAGTTAAAAAATATAAGATTTACAAATGAAATATATAGTAAAAAAGATAAGATTTACAAATAAAATATATAGTTAAAAATATAAGATTTACAAATAAAATATATAGTTAAAAATATAAAATTTACAAATAAAATATATAGTTAAAAATATAAGATTTACAAAAAAATATATAGTTAAAAAGTATAAGACTTGCAAATGAAATATATAGTAAAAAAGATAAGATTTACAAATAAAATATATAGTAAAAAAGATAAGATTTACAAATAAAATATATAGTTAAAAGTATAAGATTTACAAATAAAATATATAGTTAAAAAATATAAGATTTACAAATAAAATATATAGTTAAAAAAGATAAGATTTACAAATAAAATATATAGTTAAAAAAGATAAGATTTACAAATAAAATATATAGTTAAAAAATATAAGATTTACAAATAAAATATATAGTTAAAAAAGATAAGATTTACAAATAAAATATATAGTTAAAAAAGATAAGATTTACAAATAAAATATATAGTTAAAAAAGATAAGATTTACAAATAAAATATATAGTTAAAAAAGATAAGATTTACAAATAAAATATATAGTTAAAAAAGATAAGATTTACAAATAAAATATATAGTTAAAAAAGATAAGATTTACAAATAAAATATATAGTTAAAAAAGATAAGATTTACAAATAAAATATATAGTTAAAAAAGATAAGATTTACAAATAAAATATATAGTTAAAAATATAAAATTTACAAATAAAATATATAGTTAAAAAAGATAAGATTTACAAATAAAATATATAGTTAAAAAAGATAAGATTTACAAATAAAATATATAGTTAAAAAAGATAAGATTTACAAATAAAATATATAGTTAAAAGTATAAGATTTAAAAATAAAATATATAGTTAAAAAAGATAAGATTTACAAATAAAATATATAGTTAAAAAAGATAAGATTTACAAATAAAATATATAGTTAAAAAAGATAAGATTTACAAATAAAATATATAGTTAAAAAAGATAAGATTTACAAATAAAATATATAGTTAAAAAATATAAGATTTACAAATAAAATATATAGTTAAAAAGATAAGATTTACAAATAAAATATATAGTTAAAAAAGATAAGATTTACAAATAAAATATATAGTTAAAAAAGATAAGATTTACAAATAAAATATATAGTTAAAAAAGATAAGATTTACAAATAAAATATATAGTTAACAAATATAAGATTTACAAATAAAATATATAGTTAAAAAGATAAGATTTACAAATAAAATATATAGTTAAAAAAGATAAGATTTACAAATAAAATATATAGTTAAAAAAGATAAGATTTACAAATAAAATATATAGTTAAAAAAGATAAGATTTACAAATAAAATATATAGTTAACAAATATAAGATTTACAAATAAAATATATAGTTAAAAAATATAAGATTTACAAATAAAATATATAGTAAAAATATAAGATTTACAAATAAAATATATAGTTAAAAAATATAAGATTTACAAATAAAATATATAGTTAAAAGTATAAGATTTAAAAATAAAATATACAGTTAAAAAATATAAGATTTACAAATAAAATATATAGTTAACAAATATAAGATTTACAAATAAAATATATAGTTAAAAAATATAAGATTTACAAATAAAATATATAGTTAAAAAAGATAAGATTTACAAATAAAATATATAGTTAAAAAAGATAAGATTTACAAATAAAATATATAGTAAAAATATAAGATTTACAAATAAAATATATAGTTAAAAAAGATAAGATTTACAAATAAAATATATAGTTAAAAGTATAAGATTTAAAAATAAAATATACAGTTAAAAAATATAAGATTTACAAATAAAATATATAGTTAACAAATATAAGATTTACAAATAAAATATATAGTTAAAAAATATAAGATTTACAAATAAAATATATAGTTAAAAAATATAAGATTTACAAATAAAATTAATAGTTAACAAATATAAGATTTAAAAATAAATTATATAGTTAAAAAAATATAAGATTTAAAAATAAAATATATAGTTAAAAAAGATAAGATTTACAAATAAAATATATAGTTAAAAGTATAAGATTTACAAATAAAATATATAGTTAAAAAATATAAGATTTACAAATAAAATATATAGTTAAAAAAGATAAGATTTACAAATAAAATATATAGTTAAAAAATATAAGATTTAAAAATAAAATATGGGTAAATTCACAGATTAACTCTCTCCGCTACACCCTCTTCTTAAGAAAATGAGATTCTGCTTTTTGACGTATGAACATACTGGAAGACGGAAAGAAGGCAATAATTTAGAGTGGGGGAAACAGTTTCATATGTAAATTTAACGTAAAATGATCATCCATTTCGGGAATATTCTAACTTTTTTAGGGCAGTTAATTAAATTATTTTACTACTAACCCTAAGTCTGGGTGGCATGTTTATAAAACCACATGTAATCGCCTTAGCACCCCCATAAAAATGCAGCGGATTTACCTCTAATAGCAAAATAATAATTTAATTAACTCCTCTAAAACGCTAGAATTATCGGGAAATGAGAGTTAATTTATATACGAAACTGATCACCCACTCTAAATTCTAAATTAATGGTTGTTTGTTTTCTTTATTTTTTTACCGCCAAGTTTTGAAGGGTGATCGCCTTAAAAGGTTTCTAATATTTTTGTGTGTGTGTGGGGGGGTGGGGGGTCTGATTTAGCGAGGAGTGTTAATCTTCAATTATACCAATATATGAATATAGTTTTCTGGTAATTTGCTCAGATCAGATACTACTAAACAAAAGGGGGTTTGTAAACATTAAACAATAAGTTATACTACTATAAACTTTTGTTTTCGTTTGTCAGTAAGAATAGTAAAAATGTTGAGTCTATAAACATTAAACAATAAGTTTGTTGTTTAACTTTACACAAAAACCATTTAATTAGCTAATTAAAAAAAAGTTATTTATTTTTCACAGAAAATGTTAAAACTACAAAAATTAAATGCTTAAAATAAAAAACCCTGAATATCATTTGTTTAATTATTTTATTGCAATTTAATAAAAAAAACAAAATTTCCCTTTGAACTGACGTGCAGAAAAAGAAGGTTTGAGAAACATGGGTACTTCAGCTAGTATTTATGATAAAGTAAAGTGATTCTTACTCTATTTCTTGAGTTGCTATAATTTTCTAACCAAACGTTGCATATTCGAATTTGTTTCGATAGCGATTTGGACCAATTATTGGTTCCTTTTTTCGAAAAATACGAGTTTGTTTCGTCGCTTTCAATAATTTTTACATTTTATCCTATTCGACAACTTTTAAAATAGCCCTCCATACAGGATGTCAAACGAATTTTCACTCTCACATTCAGATCTACGACACTTGCCACACTGGGATACTATTTTCCCTAGCACCGTTATTATTTCATTTTAAAAAATCTTACTATTGTCTGTTAGCAACTCTACATTTTCCATTTAAATACGGAACGCTCTCTTCACCTATACTTTACTTTGCTATTTCAAAGAATTTCCTTTGCATTCTCGATTGATATAACATATTAGCAGATTAGCAGAATGTCCTGATTGTTCGCTAACAGTCACTTCCACTATTCTTAATTTTTAATGGTTAGTTACTTTTGATGCATTCCATATTAGCATTTTTCGTACCACAGAATTTCCGTTAAAAAACAATCTCGTGTAACGCCGGGTAAATCAACTTACTAGATTAGTTTTCTTTTTTTTTCTATTTCAGTATCAATTTTCATTGACTTACAATTACCTTGGTGAACAATATCACTTCATTTATTTCCAACGGCAAGTTTTCATTATTAGAATAGCAGAATGACGTATCAAACAGTAAACGATCATTGCAGTCAATAATACAATTGCTCATCCAAACATAAGCATTCGTAATTTCATTTTATTTATTTACTTTTTTTTCATTATAATAATTTCCGCAAAATATAGATTATTTAACAACCTTTTGACTCCAGGGCAAGAGCTTAAT
>OY744535.1:63369798-63372298 GCA_963556195.1 Sepiola atlantica | reverse complement strand
GCTGTTCAGCAGGTGCGCTGATCCAGACAGCCTCGTTCTGGGGGCCTCGAACGCCACTTCGCCACACGCGCGCGTTCAGCTCAATTTGCCAACTCAAGTGGATGGTTGCGGTTGATGCGTGTTTGCCTCAACGGCGGAGGGCACTTGTGTTTTCCATTTGCTCTTATTGCTGCCCAAAACTCTTCTTTCTCCCTTTCCCTTCTTTTCCTTGTTTGGGCTTATTTATTTTCTTCGTTTCTTTTCTTCTTCTTTTTTTCCAAAATCATTTGTATTTCGTTATTGAATTTTATTTACGGGCTTTCTTTTTTTCTTTTCATTTGGCTAGGAAAACGACAATATTACAGTCTTTCTCTCTCTCTCTCTCTCTCTCTCTCTCTCTGTATATATATATATATATATATATATATATATATATATATATATATATATATATATATATATCTTCTCTGCTCTGTTTTTAGATCTATTCTTTGTTCTACTTTACTCTTGTACCCCTCTCTTTCGTTCACGACTCTCTCTATACAGTCTTTCTCTCTATCTCGTTCTCTCGTTCTCTCGCTCTCTCATCTTTCTATCTCTCTTTATTGACTCGCTTTTTTTAATTGTCATTTCTATTTCTCTAGTCATTAAGTGCATATTTTTACTCTTTCTTTTTCTCTTCTTTCTTCTTTTGACTTAATTTGTTTTTTTCTTTCTTTTACCCTTTCTTTCATTCATTAGACATTTTTTCCTTTTAACTTTCTAAACTGTCCTTCATTTTGTTATTTCTTTTCGTTCACTATTTTCTTTCAGCTTCTGTTTACTATCCTTTTCATATCTTCTTCTTCACTCTCCCTTTTGACTTTTTTTTTTATTTTCATTCATTTTTTTACCTATCTCTTATTCATTTATAGCGTTCCCCCCTCCCTCTCTCTCTAACACCCATACATTATCACTCTCTTTATTTACCCTTCTCTTAACTTTTGAATATTCTTTTCTCATCCAGTTATTGAATGCCTTCATTTACATTTTTTCTCCAAATTCGTTTTCTTTATTCTTCTTTCCTTTCCCATTCGTTTTGCTTTAACCTAATGTAACTATGGCAATGTCATAAGTCAGTTGTGAGACTGCATGGCCTCGCCTAACAAACGTATGAAGTATACCCGAAGTTATGCCATAGAAATTGTCATTACTATTTATCTGATCAGGTTGAAATTTTGCATAGTGGTTAATGTTATCAAAGAGCATCAGCTCCATACATCAAATTAGGAAAAATCGAGTCTCTGCGATTAACAGAACCGAAGTTATCGCAAAAGGTTTAACCGTTTCCGTGACCGTAATCTTGACTTTCGACCTAGATATGTTAAAATTAAATCAGTTCTAATTTAGACCATGGCCAATATTTTGATCAAGTTTCGTAACGATTGGTCAATAGTTTCGACTGAAAACATAACCTAATTAATTTCACTTACATTCTGCCAGTTGTCATACCAGCCGATTTTCGCCTTGGCATAAGACAGGCAACATAGGATATATTGTAAACTATCAGATCTTTCTTCACCGAGATAAAACATGGTTCGGATCGGCCATAGGAGATGCCCCCTCTCAAGTATTACATTCTGCTTTGGGGTGGTTAGGGTCATTGATGCAAATCTACCGTAGAATACCGACGGGTCCGTTCTAGGCCATATTTGTACCCATCCAGAGTACCCCCAGGAAGTTGGTTTCCCGCTACATTAAGCTGACTTCATGCTTAACGTTGCTGCAGTGAGAAGTGAGTAAATTTACTTTAACAATAGTTAGGTAAAACGATATATTAATTTTACTGCAATATATTCTGATGTCGTATTGTTGTAAATAGCCTTCTTCTGTATCGATAGACAATGCACACTCTCTTAAAGGGTGCCTGTGCGATGAGGAATGCATAATGAAGCACTTCGCAATTGCCCTTCTTCTAACGCGGTATTGCTTAAGTTTAGTGACAAGGTGAACTCCAAGATGTCCGGAACTAATGCTGGGATATGCAGAGAAGGATTGGTGTCATTTCGTTTTTTTCATTTTCTTAAACTCTACTAAGGCTTGGAAATCTTGTTTACTATTTCAACCAGAGAGAGAGAGAGAGAGAGAGAGAGAGAGAGAGAGAGAGAGAGAGAGAGAGAGAGAGAGAGAGAGAGAGAGAGCAGAACCGGATTGCTAGTTTCTCAAGGATATTTGAGCAAGTGCCCTTTTTACAGCCAGGCAAACTTACTAAATCACGGAAATTGTTATTCCCAAATGGTCACCCATCTAAGTATTGACCAGGCTCGATAGCGGTTAACTTCGTTTAGCTGACGGAAACCGGTTTTATCACATTGGAAAAAACTCAATTAAATATTTAATTAGAATACTTTAATTAATTTTTAATTAAAGAAATATTATATTGCTGCCCGGGTTTTATTTATTGAATGTTTTTATTAAGTATAATTAAAATGCTTGCAAATAAGTTTTTGTTAAGTATAATTAAAATGCTTGCAAATAAGTT
>OY744535.1:63299798-63364798 GCA_963556195.1 Sepiola atlantica | reverse complement strand
TACTGTTATCAGTTTGACTCGTAACCACAGCTTTGTATACAACTGAGTCAACTTTACAATTTCCCTCGAGGGGGCAATCATTTTTATTTTTATATGTATATATATGTATATATATGTATATATATATATGTATATATGTATATATATATTTATTTTTTATTTTTTGATTCTTTATTTATATATTGATTTTTTTATTTATATATTGATTTTTTATTCATATATTGATTTTTTTTTAATTTATATATTGATTTTTATTTATATATCAAAATTTTATTTATATATTGGTGATTTTTTTATTTATATATTGATATTTTTTATTTACCTATTGATATTTTAATTATATATTGATTTTTTATTTTTTATTTATATATTGATTTTTTATTTATATATTTATTTATATTTATATTTTTATTTTAATTTTATATTTTAATTTTAATTTGATATTTATTAATTGAAACCATCGTGAAATATATACACATATATATTTTTTATAATATAATAATAAATAGTTACCTCCCCTTTTTTTAGATAATTTAATTAATTAGAGGTATGTACCTTTAACCGTTTTCTATATATAAATAATATTTTATTTTCTCTTAATTAATTTTTTTATTATTATAAATTTAATTTAATTTTATTTTTCCTTCTTTCTTTCTTTCTTTCTTTCTCACTTCTAAATATAGAATCTCTTACTTAACGGCTATTTTTCTGATTTAAGCGTCTCATCGGCCCTTCATTTCAAATTCTTTGTGCATAGCGTTTTCTAACGGTTATAAATGTTTTTTGAAGAAATTCCATCATTTACTATTTCAGACTATGCTGACGAAGACGGAATCGGGAATTAAACCCTTTTCTTGTCAGAAACCACTGGTCCATGTCTGAATAAAATCTGTATTATATATATATATATATATATATATATATATATATATATATATATATATATATATATATATATAAAGTACATTTAAACTTTACAGACGCTTTTTCAAGTTATAACTACTTGCCGTTATAATTCAAAAATGAGCACAACAGTAAAGTCATAATTTGTAAAGACACTAAAACTAATACCGCCTGAAGATGATTTAACGATTCAAATCGAAAGTACTTCAAAAAAAGAATGGAACAAGAAACCCATGGATCATATTTACATCAATTTGACCGAAACATTAGATGGACAATTCGGAAAATTGAAAAAAAAAAAAAAAGTCGCATCAAACAAAACCACTCCGTGTTATTTAATAATGTTTGCCTAAATGAAAATATGCTGCCTTAATACACACAATATATATATATATATATATATATATATATATATATATATATATATATATATATATATATTACATTAAATACTATAGAGAATTTGTGTCATTATTATTATTATTATTATTATTATTATTATTATTATTATTATTATTATTATTATTATTATTATTCTAGCAGTTTAAAAAATTAAATTCCGTTTTTGTTTTGTTTCTCAACAAAAAACACTGACAAAAATTATAATTTACTTTTTGAAGTGTCCTTTATTTATTGGATCCAAAATATTTGAATGTTTTAAAATTTTACTACACACAAAAACAAACTTTTGATATACAAAATAAAATGTGGCAATTTATTACACACACAAAAAAACTAGTTTGAACAGAATTTAATGAATTTAAAAGTAAGAATAAAGTGAATATTTATTAATAACAAAAATGGGCCATTTTTTAAAGAAGACGTTTCAGAATTTGACATAAAAATTTAATTTTATATATGTTATAAAATAATAGCGAAATCCAATAGTTCTCATTCTACAATTGAGCGAATATTACAAAGTACACTTTTTAAAAACACATATTATGAAGAAAATACATTACTTTTATAATAAAATTCGTTATTATGAGTAATTTTATTTTGTGCCAAACTTTATAAATATTTGTGAATATTTTGCAACGAAAAATGTTGTTTATACGTTTTACACTAAAGATCAATAGTGCACATTCATATAAATTAACATTTATACTTACTTTAATAATTTTAATAGCAGAATTCCCATGGTAAAAAGTTTTAAAAACTGTTTTTAAAGATTTAATTGAATTGCTATCCGATATCTAGATGTATTAGCGTTAACTGTGACAGTCAGAGAATAAGCGTGTACGCTATACAAGCCTATATTAAGGATCGCCTTGCATAGAATGCAAAGAAACTTACCATATAATGCTGCCATTTCTATCTGCACTTTATATATAAACAAATGAAATTGTGTGGCCACAAACTAACCACTCATGTCCTTCCAGTGAACGGGGAAAATAGTACTGATGTTGCGAAAAGTGTTTTTATGTATAGTCTTAGAATCTTTTGTGAAAAGTGTTCTATGTATTCTAAGAATGTCGTTAGAAATAATGATGTTTGTATGTTGTGTATTATCTGCAATCAGAAAACGCAATTTTGTTGTTTTGTGTATTTATTAGGCATATTTATTAAGCGTATTTATTAGGCGTATTTATTAGGCATATTTATTAGGCATATTTATTAGGCATATTTATTAGGCGTATTTATTAGGCATATTTATTAGGCGTATTTATTAGGCATATTTATTAGGAATATTTATTAGGCGTATTTATTAGGCATATTTATTAGGCGTATTTATTAGGCGTATTTATTAGGCATATTTATTAGGCGTATTTATTAGGCGTATTTATTAGGCATATTTATTAGGCATATTTATTAGGCGTATTTATTAGGCGTATTTATTAGGCATATTTATTAGGCGTATTTATTAGGCATATTTATTAGGCATATTTATTAGGCATATTTATTAGGCGTATTTATTAGGCATATTTATTAGGCGTATTTATTAGGCGTATTTATTAGGCATATTTATTAGGCGTATTTATTAGGCGTATTTATTCGGCGTATTTATTCATATGAAGAGTGTTGGGCACGGTGTAAATCGAAAATGTGACTCTAATAAGATGTATTCCGTTATTCATTACGCCGAGAATAAGTTATCTGCCCCGATTTCTTCTTTGACATCAATAATCAAAGCAGACGCGGGTGAGCGACCTTAATATATAAATCGATAAAATTGGATGAATACGAAATATATTATTCTTTTCCTGACACGAACCAATTTAGTTCGAAAGCGATTAAAAAAAAAAAAGAAGGTTTTCGTTCATGCAGCTATATCGATAAATGAAATAGGGGAGAATCTCAGTTTACTTTTTCTGTAAAGTTATTTTTAATGAGAGAGTTCAGCAACTTAATCAAGATCGAAGAAAGAAATGCCAGGCATTATCATCTCTATTTACTTGCTTCCCTACGAGGGCAGAGTTAGACTCAATGTTGGTTTTTAATGTGGGGAACAATCCAGCCCCCCCCCCTAAAAAAATGGGCACTCTGAATTGGGGCAAAAAACTGAAATTGCCTCAGTCTAGAAGGATTTCTCTTTCACTGACAAAGGACAAACACGATGACGTGTAGTATCAGAACATATACTACACTTTGCTCATGCGTAAAAGGCAAAGGAACACATTGTTGTTCCTATTTACTTGCCTCCCCACGAGGGCAGAGTTAGATATGAAGTCGGTTTCTAACGTGGGAAAAATCCAACTCCTCAAAAAGTGGCACTTTGAATTGGCACAAAAATTAAAATTGCCCCAGTCTAGAAGGACCAGTCCTAGCCAACCGAGGACATAAAAGATGATATGAAGCATTAGAACAGACACCACACTTTACTCCCAGCCATCGAATGGACAAATGGTGTATACAGTTCTATTTCTTGACTTCGTGGGGCCTAATAAAGTACCAGTACGATTTTGTTAAGATGAGGCGATATATAATCAGAGAACAATTACGGCGGCCGCAGTTTTAACATTAATTGTAAACTGTCATCATTATGCCATCCGCTTTGTTGCGTTGTTCGCCTCAATTGTTGTTTCTGCTTGTGAATGAAAGACGCTTGTGGCAAAACCACATGTCGACGAGATAGACACACGGGGAGCTCCACGGGGAGACGTTTGCGTGGAACGGCACGCCTTTGTGGGTCTAAATAGCTACCAGCAAAAATACGAATCCACGACCATAAACGCGATTATTAAGCAGCCATTTAAAAAACGATGGTGTTCAAAAACGCTGTCACGTGACTCTTTCCATTACTTTATTATAGTTATTTAACTTTAAAAACGTTACGTTGGCATCTACAAATAAGGAACAGTTTTGACATTTTAGCATTTTCTTTTGTATTCTCTTTTATAATCGTTCATAATGATAATTCATGTCGCGTACATAACACACGGGCACACGGGCACATACGGGCACATATAGCAGCCACTTTTTATTCATTTATTATTGTTACATGTACATCATTTTTAAGTTCACAATGTGAATAGAAAATTGTTTGAAAATGATATATATATATATATATATATATATATATATATATATATATATATATATATATATATTAAACATAAAGAAAGAGGCAAAATGCCTTCAAAAACAATGTGTTAGACGCAGATATTTTTTTATTAAAATCAAAATCAGAAATCAAAATATTTTTTTTTCTTTTTCATCTTGACTTTTAACCTCCCACCTCCTCAAAAATTTAGATTTTACTTTTTTTCGGCGATTACCTGTGAATATTATGAAAAAGTTGGCAGAAAGCAGAAAACAAAGCAAATATTATTTTAAAATTCAGAGTATAGTATCAACTTGGCATATAAATCCAATTTCAAATTACTCCTCATTTCCGGGCCAGTCTAGCGTTTTAAGGCATTAACTGAAAAATTGCTTTGGGAGTAAAATCCTGCGCATTTTCTTTGGGGTGATTCTACCTTTTTAGGCGATTACGTGTGGTTTTACAACCGTGCCATTCGGACCAAGTGTTAGTGGGGGAAACATTTATTGACTACCTACCCTAAAAAGATAAAATTGATCCCTCAATTTCGGGCTATTCTAATTAAATTTATGTACAAAACTGATCCTCTACTCGAAATTCTAAAATAATTGTATTTTGTTTTTTCGTCTTTTCGTCAACGTTTTAAGGATGTTCACACGTAATTGCCTAAAAAGGTAGAATGGCTTTTTTAGTGTGTGTGTAGGTAGGGATTCAGGTGAGGGTGTTAATCTACAAATGTACCCATATTTATTTTAATCTTATATTTTTTAATTTCGTTTTGATTCGCTTCCTAAATGCTATTTTTAGTTTTCTTTTTCTTTAAATTTTTTTATTTCATAGCTTCCCTTGCGAGATTACTTCACCTACAAAGAAATAAAATAGCAGATTTATCGACTGGACACCATTAAGTCAGAAAATACCAAGTGCACGTCCTCTGTTTACATCTCGCCGTGTCTAGCATTCATTTACACAGACACGCGTGTCCTTTCTTCCTTTTTCAACTTTAGCGTTACTTTTTTAAACTTGAAAGGCGTTTTTTTCTCAAAACATAACAAACAAATAAACAAACGCTTCCGAATCGTATAAATGCCTACTTCTTTCGATGAGGTCACCTTTTTCTTTTATTTAGCGTAATGGGAATTTTCATACGATAACTCCGTCTCTAACATTCGGCATCTTTTTCTCTTTTTTATCATCACGGTCTCTTTATAGAATTACTCCTGTCTCTAAATCCGATTTTTACATACTTAAACAATTTTTTTTGTCTTTTGTTTCTGTTTCTGTTGGTGATATTGCCACATATAATTTTTAAGCAAAAAACAAAACGGATTGCCAATTAAACTTCCACCATAAGTCCAGGTGCCCTACCCTAAAAATCTTTTGGGGATATTGCCACATATCATTTTTAAGCAAAAAACAAAACGGATTGCCAATTAAACTTCCACCATAAGTCCAGGTGCCCTACCCTAAAAATCTTTTGGGGATATTGCCACATATCATTTTTAAGCAAAAAACAAAACGGATTGCCAATTAAACTTCCACCATAAATCCAGGTGCCCTACCCTAAAAATCTTTTACATCAATTTCATTTTTGATTTATTGCTTTAGTTTGGTAGAATTTACTTTTAACGGTCCCACGTCTTTTTAAGCAAAAAAATACTCTTTCTTAAACCCAATACTAACCTTGAGTTTGGGTTGGCAATTAAACTTCCCCGTAAGTCAAAGTGCCCTCGCCTAAACATGTTTTACTTTAACTTTGTGGGGTCTGTATTTGCGCCGGACAATTCTTAGCAGCAAATGATTCAATAGTTGAACGTTAGAGTCGGGAATTTCATGGGTTAATATAATTCCGTGGGCACTAATAATAAAAACGCAAAATTATTTGCAACGATGTTCGAAAGAGGCGGCGAGTATTTTGAATCTAGGTACACTTTTATCACCTTGACCCCAGGTAGCATTACTTGTTATTACCACTGCTAGAGATCAATACTAATCGTCGTAGTATTAGTGATAATAAGTTTTCATTATAAGACAATAAATACAAACAAAGTTATTTATGAAATCAACGAAAGGTTAAATCGCGCTCCAATAAAAAGCCATTTCTGCCTGGTCTTTAGAAAAGCTTTGGGGTTGGTGATTAGCTCAACTGATACCGTCACACACTATGCAATCGGTTATGCTATGCGTTATCATTCGTGTACTAATACTTCTGGAAAAGGTATGAACTCATAATCCCCCCAGCTTTAGATGAAATAGCAACATGCGTTAATTAGTCGTATACAGTCATTTGTTTATAACCAATAATCATACCACGACATTTAATAACAAAAAATACCGCAAGAAAGAACAAATCAACCCATGAAACGTTCTAAACTTTACACGAGTAATTAAATCAGGAATCTGTTTCACGACCAAGAGAAGACAACTCCGAAAATCTGAGTTTCGAAAACATAATAACTTATATTGTTATTTGTAATATGTATTATTTGTATTATTCCGACTAATATTATTCGACAAAATGCCATTGAAGAAGGTCGGAGGTTACATCGGCTGAAACGTTGTGAGAATAACATGCGAAATGAGAGTAGTAGTCCAAATAATCTAAACAATACATACTAATTGATATTAAAAATAGCTTGAGATGCCCATTATTTTAATAGCTTAACTTGTCCTAACCACAGAATTCGTAATCATCTTCTTTGTTTTTCTTCTTGAACAACATCACTTTCAAACAATTGAGCCACGTGACGTGATGGTATTAGCCTGACAGAAGGAAGGCCGGAAGTTTGTCGGCCATGATTAGTAATGAATAAAAAGTCAACCGCTGATAAAGTTAATCACTCTTCAATAGTGCCCGGAAGGAAGTGACGATTTTTAAGACGTCTCTTTGGTACGACCACCATCGCTGCGGTCATTTCGATCAGCGGGCGTACGCACGTGTCCGCCAACGGAATCTAAAGACGAAATAAACTTGCCTTTTAATGTGTTATTCTTGTCCATGTTTTGTTCGCCATTTCTTTTCTGTGGATATCAATTCTGTTCTTTTCGTTGGATTCGCGTCGGTGTTTCGTGACGAATCAACGTGATTTGAGGTCGAAACTCAATTCCTATTGTAAACGATTCATTGTAAACTATTAATTGAATACAAAGTGATATTTTATCCTCAGTGGATTTAAAAGAAAAGATATGGACCCGGAAGGACATATCCACGCCTCTGAAGTTAAGGCTTTACAGTGCATTGATAGTTGCTATTGCTGTGTATGCAAGTGAAACAAGTGTACGGGAGGAAACTTAAATATGAAATGTTCAGAACTATCCCCCGAGTAACAGACGAAGAAATGCAGATACTAGAAGGCGGTTTAACGCTATTCGAAAAAAAAGATTGAACATGTTTCCCGGTTACCAGACTCCAGCTATGTAAAGAATCATATCATGACGATTTTATTCAAGAAATATCAAGAGGACGACCACCAACGAGATGGGCCGACGAAATAAAGGTGTAGAATGGCATGCCAATCATCACAGCTGAAGAACTCGCTCAGTATTGTTATAAATGGCAGAATTTTGTTTTCAAGCACGTGGCGAAGCTCCCTGACATATGTACATAAGTCAAGAGTAGAGAAATATGCGTCCATACTTTTCCCAACAGTAACGTTACAACTTATATTTCTCATACCGTTCTCCTTCCACTCAGGACCCTGCTTAACTTTGTATCTGAAAGCTTAGATACAGAACTCTCAATTGACCCGAGTGCCCAAATACATGTATTTGGGAATTTTAATGCACATCACCGTGACTGGCTTGGATTCTCCAGCTATACAGACGCAACTGGTAACTCCACGTATAGTTTCTCTATAGCACACTCCCTCTCACAGACTGTCAGTTTCCCGACCTACCTGCCTGATCGTGTGGACCAGCAAGCCTTACTTCTCGACCTGTTCTTGACCTCGCTCCAAATCTGATTAGCTGTTGCTCAAAACAACGAGATACTATAAGCAGGCTGATTTTGATTCCATCAAAGATCACATCAGAGACGCTCCATGCAGTGAAACTTTTTCTCTCCCTGCTGATCAGTGCGCAAATAGGGTAACCGAATGAGTTAAAGCAGGCATTGAAGCTCATGTTTCCATGCTAAAATTTTACAGCAAGCCCCACTCTCTACAATAGTTCATCTCTGAGTGTGCAGCTGCTATTGCTCAGAGGCAACAAGCATTCCGACAATTCAGCCGTCAAGAAAAAATTGTAAGACTGTGATAGCTGAAGCGAAGAGAAGCTATACAGAGATGACCAGAAAACGCATTCAGTCGCAGAAACTAGGTTCTCGTGATTTTTTGAAAATCTTCAATAGTGTGGTGAACAATGGACAATCAACAATTCCCCCGCTATCCAACCACAATGATGCCGTTATTGCGGCAACTGATGAAGCTTATCTACTTGCCCAGCGTTTCGCATTAAACTCCATTTTGGGCCCCGCAAACCACCCCCTCCCAAGTTTTTCATTGCGGACTGAAGCCAGACTTGATGAATTGGCCATCACCCCATCTCATGTCCGGGACATCATAAAAAAACTTTGACACCTCCAAAGCATGTGGGTCTGATTTTATACCAGTAATAGTAATAAAGAAATGCTCTGCTAAACTGGCCCTTGTCCTCTACAAATTCTACAGCAAATACCTTGCCGAATCTTGCTTTCCTAATAGCTGGAAAGTTGCTTCTGTTGTACCAGTCTTCAAGAATACTGGAGATAGAACTGACCCTCAGAATTATCGCCCCATCAGTCTCCTCCTGCTCTTCGCTAAAATCTTTAAATCCTTTCTCAATCTAGCGATAGTCTGTCACCTAGTTAATGCTAAAGTTCTTTCTGACAGCCAGTATGGATTTAGACAAGCACGATTATCTACTGCGGATATCCTAACAGTCATCTCTGAACGCATATACCATACACTGGACAAGGTAGGTGAAGTTAGGGCGGTAGGGTTTGATATATTCGAAGCCTTTGATAAGGTCTGGCATAAAGGTCTTCTCATAAAAAATTAATTCATATGGTATTACTGGACGAATATTTAATATAATTAGATTCTTCCTAACCAAAAGAAAGATCCAGGTTGTCCTCGATGGCCGTTCATCTAAACAACATAAAATAAATGCAGATGTACCCCAGTGATCGATTCTTGGACCTTTATTGTTCCTGATTTTCATAAATGACCTCACTGATGACATTGTGCCTGAGATGGATATAGTTGGTGACGACACCACGTTCTACTCTCATCATGTGGATAAAATGGACGCTCACATATCAGAGGCAATGGCTGAATCCTTAGAAAGTGATCTCCAGTCTATAGTTGAATGTAGTCATAAATGGATGGTAACATTTAATGCTGCTAAGACACAACTAATTTTCTTCAACAACTACAAGAAACATCTTCAACCATCGATTGCCATGGCAAATAACACCCTAGCTGAGAGTCCAACGCTCAAACTCCTCGGCCTAACATTCACAGGTAACATAAATTTGAACAAATATATAGAAGACATTACCAAGGCTGCTGCAAAGAAAGTGGACCCCCTCTATCGTGCTAGAAAACTTCTCACACCTGACAGTATCCTATATCTCTACAAACAAAGCCACCATCCGCCCATGCATGGAGCATTGTTGTCACATGTGGGCTAGTGCACCATCCACCAGTCTCTCCCTCTTAGACAAGGTCCGAAAAGTGTTGCTATTTAAAATATATAAGTTCGGATCAACAGATGGTGAGAAAGGGAAGCACGGTCAATTAATGTTTAAGGGGGGATAATTAGGGTAGTAAAGAGATCATCTCTAATATGGTTGGATTTAGTGATGGTCAAAGGGGGATAATTAAGGAAAGTTAATTAAATGCATGGTCAGATAGAATTAGTCTATCCAATACTTTCTTCTTATTATTATTCCATTTCACTTAAGGACCTAGAGTGTGGAAACAGAAAGTTGTTAAAAGAGAAAAGAAGGAGAAAAGATTTATATATAATTAAAAACATTTAATTACAAGGTTATTTAATATATTATTGCACAATGAACGAAACTATTTAAGTGTAAGTATAATATATGGGAACTATGTCTAAATGCTCTAAGTGTGGATGGCTTAGTCTGTGAATAGGAAGTTGTAGAAGTTGTGGGAAAGTGTATCGATAAGAAAGGTACATAAGGAAATATACGTAGGGGAAGATGGGCGTGGGTTAAATATAGAGAGAAAGGGTGCCTGAATGAAAGGATATAAGGATAACAAGGAAAGTGAGAGCTTGGAGAGGCGAGATCTAGTGGGGTTAGGCGGAAATATAGTTGGGATCATTGGGATCGGGCAAAGACAAAGGAGCAAGGAGTGTAAAGCATGCTCCAATGTGAGTTGAGGTGGGATAATGTAGGAGGAGGAGTGGGGTTAAAGAATGAAGGGGGAACTAAGTTCGGCTCTGTTATTTAAAAAGGGTCTATGTTTCGAGATCAGAATGGCCTCCGATATCATTTGGTTACCGATATTTCTAACCGAGGCAAGGATACGGACATTTATAATGCGTTATGTGCATATATATATATATATATATATATATATATATATATATATATATATATATATATATATATATATATATATATATATATGTGTGTGTGTGTGTGTATCGGGGCAGCATTTTTTCTCTAAGGCACGTATTATTAAAAATAATCGACAACTCGTGTCTGGATATTTTTGTATGGATCCCTTTCATTTTCCGGATTAAAGTCCTAATCTCGGATGAGAATTGGCTGATGAATCTGCCGTAATTTTCTTTTGGACCTAAAAGAAAATTACGGCAGATTCATCAGCCAATTCTCATCCGAGATTAAGACTTTAATCCGGAAAATTGAAGGGATCTATACAAAAATATCCAGACACGAGTTGTCGGTTATTTTTAATTATATATATATATATATATATATATTTATTTATTCTGGTACAGAAAAATTAGTACAACATTCGTACCGTCGGTTTTCAAGCACGGAAGGTCTTACCCATCCGGCTCTCTTCAGCTTCTGTTGTCATCAGAGATGACAACAGAAGCTGAAGAGAGCCGGATGGGTAAGACCTTCCGTGCTTGAAAACCGACGGTACGAATGTTGTACTAATTTTTCTGTACCAGAATAAATAAATATTATGCTCTTAATTTTTAACTTTGATTCTTAATTAATCGAGCACTCTGCTGGGATTTTTCCTACCATTCTACAAAGAATTTATATATATATATATATATATATATATATATATATATATATATATATATGAAGTTTGATCGAGGTACGAAGTTGACCATTCGGAAGATGGAAAATATATATATATATATATATATATTGTGTATATTTAGACAGCATTTTTTGATTTATGGAAACATTGTTAAACATAACAGAATTTTTCTACTTGATTCTGCCTTTTTTATTTTTTCGCTTTTACTAATAATCTTTTTGTTTCAAAATCAGAAAAAATAGTATATGTATCACGAACTTTTTCGATTCTTCGCCGAATCATCTTCGGGTGACCAAAAAAAATGAACAAAAAAGCTGGAGAGAAAAAGAGAATTTCAAAAAGCAGCCGAGAACGCGCACATGGAGTAGGTTAGATATCAAAAGAACGAACCAGTGCAGATCCAGGAGAGACGTTAACAATTTAAATTTTGGGACGCCAGAATTAGCGTTACACGATGAATTGTATCATGTTAAGCATTTTAAAATGTTGTTACTGGTTTCATACGTAATGTTGTTAATTGTAGGTTGCCGGGTTTTTAATAAATATAGCCTCGAAAATAAAAAATAGTTTCAGAATTTATGATTTTCGTGTTATTAACTACAATTTGTCTTAAATCAGAGGGGGCAGTTATGTTTTTGCAAATGCTGGTAAATGGAGCTAGACTTTACAAGATGCATAGTGGGACGGTGGGATAGGGTAGTGGTTGTAAAACCAATGTAGTTATTAGCTTTATTATTATTATTATTATTATGGAAGTTGCATTCTCTCAAAAGGCATTTCAACTTATAAATAACATCGGTTCTTTCTAAAGTTTTATGGGTTTGGGAGGAATTGTTTTTATTACAAGATTTGGGTCTTAATTTTTTTATAGTAAATAACGAGTCTAATTTTATTATTATTGTCAATTGAGGATATGAATAATGAGTCTAATTTTATTATTATTGTCAATTGAGGATATGAATAATGAGTCTAATTTTATTATTATTGTCAATTGAGGATATGAATAATGAGTCTAATTTTATTATTATTGTCAATTGAGGATATGAATAATGAGTCTAATTTTATTATTATTGTCAATTGAGGATATGAATAATGAGTCTAATTTTATTATTATTGTCAATTGAGGATATGAATAATGAGTCTAATTTTATTATTATCATGAATCGGTGTACAATATCGTTATGGCTTTTTCTCCTAATCTATAATATAATAATATCTTTTAAATTGATTAAATAGAAACTTTTGACTTACAAACAAAGTTGATCTCCAAACTGATTGTATAAAAAATATGCACAGTTTCGGTATTAAATGATTTAACGACGGTTGACATGCCGTAAAGCAAATAAACGTACACATTAATTAGGAAAGGCCTTTAATCATGTGTACTAATTGTTCTTATATAGAGAATGCATTCATTCATTACGCCGAATAGAACCTTACACTTATTGAACCCCTCTGGCGCTTTGATCTGCCACTAATCTGGACTGTAAATTTGTCCTTGTTACTGGTATCCAAAATACTCAGCTATAGCCCTCTTTTTGACACCCGTTCTTGCCACCAGCACATTTACCACGCGGACTTCCCCGTCCCCCATTCATGACTTCATGAACAGATGTTTGCTTCTAATAAAATTACATTCGAGTGCATTTGAAGAATCATTTTCTACCACCCGGGCACATCCCGCACTACCCCCCCCCCCGGCCTGCTAAACGACGTCTGAACACGGTGATCCCTATTCACTTATTCAACCCGTCACCTTTCGTTTAAAGATCTTTTTCTTTCCGCATGTATTCATTTATTTCTCGTGTTTTTCTTTTGTCTCGTCTTGTTTTTCATAAATGTCATCTTTATTATTTTGTTACCTCATTCTTTCTCACTTCTTCAGCCGCCTCCCCCTCTCAACTATCTATCTATCTTTCTACCTTTCTATCTATCGACCATCCCCTCTCTCTATATTTTATTAGATTATTTTATATATATATATATATATATATATATATATATATATATATATATATATATATATATATATATATATATATATATATATTAAAATAAACATAGTTGGAGTATCCGACAATTGTTTCAGAACCTTGTTGGCTCCTCCTCAGGGATGTTACTCCCTGAGGAGGAGCCAACAAGGTTCTGAAACAATTGTCGGATACTCCAACTATGTTTATTTTAATATAAAAGCTCTAATATATATTGAGCACTTTTGAAAAATAATGTTTTTGTTCATTTAGTTAATATTTGAACTTAATTAATTAATTTATATATATATATATATATATATATATATATATATATATATATATATATATATATATATATATATATATAAAATATTATAATATTTTGATAGAGAGGTTTTATCCCGAAATATCGTTTAATTTAAAGTTATGCATTCATATGCTTTTCAAAAATTCAATGTAGTTTCAAAATACATTTAGTTAGTTAGTCTATCTCCAAAACCCTCGTAGAAGTTTCTGACATATTTCAATTCCACCTCCTCTAAATTACTGTACCATTTTTGATAGAACCAATAATACACTTTGATTTTAGATCGAAGCCCCAAAAAGTGTATATTAGTTCGAGTTTCACGTTTGATACAACCGCAACATCAGATAACATTTAAATAATTACTTTTTTTGCATTGCATCTCCGACGATACGGCGATAACATCTTTTACAATAGTGTTGGCGAATATAAAATTGCATTCGCGTATTATTATATACATATGTGCTGTGTGCCCTTTTTCGGTATGTCCACTCATAGAAGAACGCAGAGTCTACAAGATAGAAAACCACACAGAGAAACAAGCAGGAAGTCTGTATTTATGGGTATAAATAAACAAATGGAATTCTACAAATGACCCAAGGTCAAGCGCTTAACCGCCCTTTCTTGATTTCATTTACTTAGTCGTTGGGACGCGTTCAGAATATAATCGCACCTGCTCCTCGAAGGGTATGACACACCTGAGCTATTGATAATGTCAGCCAATTCCAGCCAGGAACATAGTGTAAATGTTAGTATTCCACGTATTTATTAATTAATATAGTAGCTGTACATACCCAACGTTGCCCGGGAATCTTTTTACTTTCAGTCTTATTTGACTTTCTTTTCTTTGTTTAACTATGTCTTTTGTTCACCAAATTATTATTTTTTTACATAGGATTTTTGAAAGTTACATTTAATTACACAACGTAACAATTCTTTTACAAAAGTTTTGTCTATTGTATTTTTTTACTGTTTTTTAATCAATTTTCTCTGCTGATTCCAAAAATGTTGTTTTATTTTTCTGTATCATCGACCGTTATAGAAATACATCGCTTTTCAATGTTATCATATATTGGAAAATGCTGTATGTTCCGCTACTAAATGTATATCTAATTTTCTCTTTCAGATCAATTACTAAGTTCTGTTCTTAATAAGAATTCTGTTCTTAATAAGAATGTTTACATCCTCTAGTAGCCATCTTAATAAGATGGCTACTAGAGGATGTAAAAATTCTCCAGATACATTTTGCTATGTGTGTGGTTATTACATTGGAAAAAAGCAGGTATTACATAAGATCGTGAAAGGGCCAAATTGTGGATAGCATACAGACTCTATTTCGGAATTCCCATGGGTGACCAGGACAAATCATGGGCCCCTCATGTGATATGTGGAAGCTGTCGATCTACTCTAGAATGATGACTAAGAGGTACAGGAAGGGCAATGGCTTTTTCCATTCCCAGAGTATGGAGAGAGTCGAAGAACCATCACGATGACTGTTACTTTTGTATGATTGATGTGACAAAGTACACAAAAGTTAAAGGAAGACAAGCTCTTCAGTATCCAAACATACCATCATGTAGAGTCCCTGCCCCACATGATGATAACATGCAAGTACCACAAACACCAGAAAATGTAAGTTTACTTCTCATCGTACTCTCCAAAAGTTTTACTTTGAATTAACTTGAATATTAAGTATTTACAATGCATTCATTTTCCTACAGATTTATGGAATACTAATGTTATTCAAGTCTTTGTTTAAGTTGCTATATGTAGTTATTTTTCTTTACAGACGGAAGATGCAATGGATATTTCATCTGAAGGGTCAGCAAGTAGCAGCCAACAAGAAATGGAAGAAGCTTTTGTACCAAGAACGACTTCGGAGCCTCACTTTCCAAATCAGAGTGAGCTAGATAATTTAATCAGGGATTTAGGTCTCACTTAAGTCATGAGCTGAACTTCTTACATCAAGGCTGAAGGAATGAAATCTATAGGGGAAGACTGCAAGACATCTGTGTTCCAAAAATAAGATGAAGAATTTGAAATTTACAATGACATTAGTGATGATCTGTGTTATTGTAATGATGTTACTGGTTTGTTTACTGCTCTTGGACTCACGCATAATCCTGCAGAATGGTAACTGTTCATAGATAGCTCAACACAAAGTCTGAAAGCAGTATTGCTCCACAATGGAAATAAGCACTTCTAATCTTAAGAAAAGAGTTATCAAAACATTTACATTGCAAAGTTGTATGGTTTGTTTTGTTCTAACTAACATTGTATTTACTAAATACCATTTAATATACGAACAAGTACTAAATTCTGTGTGATTCTAATTTTTAGTGTCATTCTAACTTATTAGGACAGTAAACTAATATATTTTTAACACTAACCGTAAGTCCGACTGGCAAGGTCGTAAAACCACACGTAACCGCCTAAAAAATAGGCCCCTGTCCCCCCAAATAACACACAAAATTCATCTCCAATAACAAAAAAATATATATGGTTATCTGGCATAAAACCCTAGAATGGTCGGGATATGGAGGATCATTTTAAGTTAAATTTATATGCCACACTGATGCCCCACTCTAAATTCTAAAATAATTTTTTGTTGTTTTCTATTGCAGCCAGGATTTTCTGAGTATCCACACGTAATCGCCTAATAAAATCGAATCGTATATATTTTTTTTTTTTGGGGGGGGGGGGGGGTAGCTGAGGGTGTTAATCTACAATAATACCAAAACTTTTAATATTTTTTATTTATAAATGAAAAACAGGTGTTTAATTATTTAGATAATTTTAAAGAAGCCATTTATTTAATTTTCACGTGAAAAAATAGCACAGCTAAACTCAATTGCTTAAAAATAAAATAAAAAAGGGACGTACAGTTAAAAAATATAAAATTTAAGAAAATATGGGTAAATTTGCAAATTAATACACTCCGCTACCGCCCCCCCCCCAAAAAAAATGTATTCTGCTTTTTTAGGTGATTACGTGTGAACACCGTGGAAAATGGAAAGAAGGAAAACATATTTTAGAATTTAGAGTGATGGATCAGTTTCATATATATTTAACGTAAATTGTGCGTTATTCTGTGCGTTATTTTTTTTCGGAGGGGGGGGGGAGTCCACTCATTTAAGCGATTACGTGCCAGTCGGACTCAGGGTTAGTGTTACAAATATATTAGTTAACTATACCCTCCCCCAATTAATTACTGCCCGGAGGGCGGGTAGGTTTTGCTAGTATAATATAAAATTCATCAAAATAGGATATATTTGAAGTTTAAAATGAAATTCGGCCCTCATAGCTCGCTTAGTTTAGGAGGGTACTTAAGAAATTAGGGACCACTTCCATTGTCTTCCCCAGAAAAAATTTATACATATGACTTAAATTTCATAAAAGTAGAATATATTTCAAATTTTAAAGGTTTCATGCTCTCATAGCCCACTTAGGGTGCACGTAGAAATTCATGGGACACTTCCATGGTCTTTGCCTGGAAGTTTTACACACGAATACACTCTTAGATTTTATGTAAATTCTAAAACTTTTCTTTCTATAGGGAAAACATAAACATCACACACATACACACGCACACACACATTGAGTTTTATATATAGATTTGTGATATCGGTTTACTTCTCTATGTAAGTTTATCGTCGAATAAAAAATATTATTTTTCGATGAACCTAATATTTCTGCTATTAACATTCTCTAAATTGATTGAGACTCTGGCAATTAGTGGAGTTTATCCAAATTCGATTGTGTTATCGATTGCTAAAAAGGTCAGACTTTCGTCTCCCAATTCTGGTCATTTGACGACCTGTTGGAAACCTCATTTAGTAAACCATGTCCGCGGGTGAGCAACGGTTGAGGGGCGTTGGATTGATTTAGACGAAGACATCGCTCGTTGTTCTTCCTCTGTGTTAATCAGTCCAGAATTGCATTTAGTTCGCAGGTGTTACTCTGACTTCCAATATATTTAAACTGTCGGAAGGTGAAGCGGCCCTTCACATCGCTGAGTAATACTTTTCTTTTGCTTGTCATGCAACCATTTAGTTATGAAAATACAGTTTTTATGTTATAAAAAATAGAGAAAAAATATAGGTTAGTTAAACCATCCGTAACTATAACATTTATAATTGAGGATGCTTGAAAATATAGGTTATTTAAGCCATTCGTTACAATGAAATGTACAATTACGGGTGCCTTAAAATATTGGTTATTTAAGCCATTCCTTACAATGAAATTTATAATGACGGGTGCTTTAAAATATTGGTTATTTAAGTCATTCGTTACAATGAAATTTATAATTACGGGTGCTTTAAAATATTGGTTATTTAAGCCATTCGTTACAATGAAATTTATAATTACGGGTGCTTTAAAATATTGGTTATTTAAGCCATTCCTTACAATGAAATTTATAATGACGGGTACCTTAAAATATTGGTTATTTAAGCCATTCGTTACAATAAAATGTACAATTACGGGTGCCTTAAAATATTGGTTATTTAAGCCATTCTTTTTTTTTTTTTTTTTTTTTTATTTTTGGCTAAGAAAGCATACGCACAAGCCATGTAAGATAGGCAAAAATTTAATCAGTGTACAAAAATAAATCAAGTTTTCTCTTGAAAGCACTGATAGTAGGCGCTTGGATGACCTCAGCGGGAAGCCTGTTCCAGGGGTTGACAGAACGAATTGAGAAGGATGCTTGACGCCTCTGAAGCCGAAATTTACGACAGTAGAGCTTCTGGTCATGACCTCGAAGGCCTCTGTCTGGCGCACGAGTAAAGAATTCGTCAGCGGGGAGATTGATGAGCCCATTCAGGATTTTGTAAACCAGGATGAGGTCCCCTCGCATCCTTCGAATTTCGAGCGTCGGAAGTTGAAGACGGTGGAGTCTTTCTTCATACGAGAGATCGGCAAAGCCAGAAATCATTTTGGTTGCACGCCTCTGGATGCGTTCAACATGAAGTATATCCTTTCGGAGATAGGGACTGCACGCCTCAACACCGTACTCCAGCAAAGGTCGAACAAGCGTCAAATAGAGTGGACGGAACACTTCGGCCGTCAGGTTGATGAAGGAACGTCGAATTTGAAACAAGACGCCCCGGGCTTTGCTGGACATTTCAACGCAGTGACGAGACGGTTTGAAAGAGCTATCCACTCTTACACCAAGATCAGTTGCCTGAGATACTGAGGCCATTTCATGGTTGTTCGGACCGATAGTGAAGAGCTGGGATGGTCGCGCGCCAACTGGAAGATGACTGCATTTGGCTGCGTTGAGTGGAAGGTCCCAGTCTGAGGCCCAGTTTGCAGTACAATCCAGATCGGTTTGCAGGATGGCATGATTGCGTCTTTGCGCTATGAGTTTGACATCATCAGCGAAAAGCAAAACTTTGCCCTGAAGTAAGTCTGGAAGGTCGTTGACGAACAGGAGGAACAAAATCGGGCCAAGCACTGAACCTTGTGGTACTCCGCTGCAAGCATTTGCTTCTGCTGAAGTGCATCCACTCACAGAAACTCGAAAAGTTCGTGCTTGTAAAAACGACCTAATCCAGCTGATGCTGGACCGGTGAATCCTGTACCGATCAAGCTTGTGAAGGAGCAGGCGGTGGTTTACGGAGTCAAACGCCTTGGAGAAGTCCAGAAACAGGATATCCGCAGCATCGCCATCATCCAAAATCT
The DNA here is from genome assembly GCA_963556195.1 of Sepiola atlantica. Taxonomy (NCBI): domain Eukaryota; kingdom Metazoa; phylum Mollusca; class Cephalopoda; order Sepiida; family Sepiolidae; genus Sepiola; species Sepiola atlantica. Next base: position 63,345,199 of record OY744535.1, on the reverse strand, counting down.
TGGTTATCCATTCTTCCGTAAGAAGGAGGTTGGAGAGGCAGGATCGCATTGGGACGAAACCATGCTGGGTCTGAGTCAAAGATTTGGTTCGTTCAAGGTGGTTCATCAATGCATTTTTCAGGATTTTCTCCATAACTTCATTCGTTACAATGAAATTTATAATGACGGGTGCTTTAAAATATTGGTTATTTAAGTCATTCGTTACAATGAAATTTATAATTACGGGTGCTTTAAAATATTGGTTATTTAAGCCATTCGTTACAATGAAATTTATAATTACGGGTGCTTTAAAATATTGGTTATTTAAGCCATTCCTTACAATGAAATTTATAATGACGGGTACCTTAAAATATTGGTTATTTAAGCCATTCGTTACAATGAAATGTACAATTACGGGTGCCTTAAAATATTGGTTATTTAAGCCATTCGTTACAATGAAATTTATAATGACGGGTGCTTTAAAATATTGGTTATTTAAGTCATTCGTTACAATGAAATTTATAATTACGGGTGCTTTAAAATATTGGTTATTTAAGCCATTCGTTACAATGAAATTTATAATGACGGGTGCTTTAAAATATTGGTTATTTAAGTCATTCGTTACAATGAAATTTATAATTACGGGTGCTTTAAAATATTGGTTATTTAAGCCATTCGTTACAATGAAATTTATAATGACGGGTGCTTTAAAATATTGGTTATTTAAGCCATTCGTTACAATGAAATTTATAATGACGGGTGCTTTAAAATATTGGTTATTTAAGTCATTCGTTACAATGAAATTTATAATTACGGGTGCTTTAAAATATTGGTTATTTAAGCCATTCGTTACAATGAAATTTATAATGACGGGTGCTTTAAAATATTGGTTATTTAAGTCATTCGTTACAATGAAATTTATAATTACGGGTGCCTTAAAATATTGGTTATTTAAGCCATTCGTTACAATGAAATTTATAATGACGGGTGCTTTAAAATATTGGTTATTTAAGCCATTCGTTACAATGAAATTTATAATGACGGGTGCTTTAAAATATTGGTTATTTAAGTCATTCGTTACAATGAAATTTATAATTACGGGTGCTTTAAAATATTCGTTATTTAAGCCATTCGTTACAATGAAATTTATAATGACGGGTGCTTTAAAATATTGGTTATTTAAGCCATTCGTTACAATGAAATTTATAATGACGGGTGTTTTAAAATATTGGTTATTTAAGTCATTCGTTACAATGAAATTTATAATTACGGGTGCTTTAAAATATTCGTTATTTAAGCCATTCGTTACAATGAAATTTATAATGACGGGTGCCTTAAAATATTGGTTATTTAAGCAATTCCTTACAATGAAATTTATAATTACGGGTGCCTTAAAATATTGGTTATTTAAGCCATTCGTTACAATGAAATTTATAATTACGGGTGCTTTAAAATATTGGTTATTTAAGCCATTCCTTACAATGAAATTTATAATGACGGGTACCTTAAAATATTGGTTATTTAAGCCATTCCTTACAATGAAATTTATAATGACGGGTGCTTTAAAATATTGGTTATTTAAGCCATTCCTTACAATAAAATTTATAATGACGGGTACCTTAAAATATTGGTTATTTAAGCCATTCCTTACAATGAAATTTATAATGACGGGTGCTTTAAAATATTGGTTATTTAAGTCATTCGTTACAATGAAATTTATAATTACGGGTGCTTTAAAATATTGGTTATTTAAGCCATTCGTTACAATGAAATTTATAATGACGGGTGCTTTAAAATATTGGTTATTTAAGCCATTCGTTACAATGAAATTTATAATTACGGGTGCTTTAAAATATTGGTTATTTAAGTCATTCGTTACAATGAAATTTATAATTACGGGTGCTTTAAAATATTCGTTATTTAAGCCATTCGTTACAATGAAATTTATAATGACGGGTGCTTTAAAATATTGGTTATTTAAGCCATTCGTTACAATGAAATTTATAATGACGGGTGCTTTAAAATATTGGTTATTTAAGCCATTCGTTACAATGAAATTTATAATTACGGGTGCTTTAAAATATTCGTTATTTAAGCCATTCGTTACAATGAAATTTATAATGACGGGTGCCTTAAAATATTGGTTATTTAAGCAATTCCTTACAATGAAATTTATAATTACGGGTGCCTTAAAATATTGGTTATTTAAGCCATTCGTTACAATGAAATTTATAATGACGGGTGCTTTAAAATATTGGTTATTTAAGTCATTCGTTACAATGAAATTTATAATTACGGGTGCTTTAAAATATTGGTTATTTAAGCCATTCGTTACAATGAAATTTATAATGACGGGTGCTTTAAAATATTGGTTATTTAAGCAATTCCTTACAATGAAATTTATAATTACGGGTGCCTTAAAATATTGGTTATTTAAGCCATTCGTTACAATGAAATTTATAATGACGGGTGCTTTAAAATATTGGTTATTTAAGCAATTCCTTACAATGAAATTTATAATTACGGGTGCTTTAAAATATTGGTTATTTAAGCCATTCGTTACAATGAAATTTATAATTACGGGTGCTTTAAAATATTGGTTATTTAAGCAATTCGTTACAATGAAATTTATAATTACGGGTGCCTTAAAATATTGGTTATTTAAGCCATTCGTTACAATGAAATTTATAATTACGGGTGCTTTAAAATATTGGTTATTTAAGCCATTCGTTACAATGAAATTTATAATGACGGGTGCTTTAAAATATTGGTTATTTAAGCAATTCCTTACAATGAAATTTATAATTACGGGTGCTTTAAAATATTGGTTATTTAAGCCATTCGTTACAATGAAATTTATAATGACGGGTGCTTTAAAATATTGGTTATTTAAGCAATTCCTTACAATGAAATTTATAATTACGGGTGCCTTAAAATATTGGTTATTTAAGCCATTCGTTACAATGAAATTTATAATGACGGGTGCTTTAAAATATTGGTTATTTAAGCAATTCCTTACAATGAAATTTATAATTACGGGTGCCTTAAAATATTGGTTATTTAAGCCATTCGTTACAATGAAATTTATAATGACGGGTGCTTTAAAATATTGGTTATTTAAGCAATTCCTTACAATGAAATTTATAATTACGGGTGCTTTAAAATATTGGTTATTTAAGCCATTCGTTACAATGAAATTTATAATTACGGGTGCTTTAAAATATTGGTTATTTAAGCAATTCGTTACAATGAAATTTATAATTACGGGTGCCTTAAAATATTGGTTATTTAAGCCATTCGTTACAATGAAATTTATAATTACGGGTGCTTTAAAATATTGGTTATTTAAGCCATTCGTTACAATGAAATTTATAATGACGGGTGCTTTAAAATATTGGTTATTTAAGCAATTCCTTACAATGAAATTTATAATTACGGGTGCTTTAAAATATTGGTTATTTAAGCCATTCGTTACAATGAAATTTATAATGACGGGTGCTTTAAAATATTGGTTATTTAAGCAATTCCTTACAATGAAATTTATAATTACGGGTGCCTTAAAATATTGGTTATTTAAGCCATTCGTTACAATGAAATTTATAATGACGGGTGCTTTAAAATATTGGTTATTTAAGCCATTCGTTACAATGAAATTTATAATTACGGGTGCTTTAAAATATTGGTTATTTAAGCCATTCGTTACAATGAAATTTATAATTACGGGTGCTTTAAAATATTGGTTATTTAAGCAATTCCTTACAATGAAATTTATAATTACGGGTGCCTTAAAATATTGGTTATTTAAGCCATTCGTTACAATGAAATTTATAATTACGGGTGCTTTAAAATATTGGTTATTTAAGCCATTCGTTACAATGAAATTTATAATTACAGGTGCCTTAAAATATTGGTTATTTAAGCCATCTGTTACTATACAATTTATTATTACTAATTTATAATTATTAAATAAGTTATTTAAGCCATCTGTAACTATAACATTTATGATTACGAATGACTTAAAGACGTAGGTTGTTTAAGTTATACGTTACTATACAATTTATAATTACGGATAGCTTAAAAATATAGGTTATTTAAGCCATCGGTAACTAACTTTTTTTTAATTACGGATAACTGAAAAATGTAGGTTATTTAAGTCATCGGTAACTATAACATTTTTAATTACGGATAGCTTAAAAATATAGGTTATTTAAGTTATCCGTAATACTAAAATTTATGATTTCGGATGATTTTAAAACGTAGGTTGTTTAAGTTATACGTTACTATTAATTTATAATTACAGATGACTTAAATATATAAGTTATTTAAGTCATCCGTAACTATAACATTTATAATTACGGATGACTTAAAGATATAAGTTATTTAAGTTATCCGTAACTATAACATTTATAATTACGGATGACTTAAAGATATAAGTTATTTAAGTTATCCGTAACTATAACATTTATAATTACGGATGACTTAAAGATATAGGTTGTTTAAGTTGTCCGTTGCTATAAAGCTATCATTACGGATAGCTGAAATAGCCTATACTGTGTCTCCATCTCTTGTGTAGAGAAGCACAGTATAATAATACCGCTTCGTGGCCTTTTGGTCCCGATCAAAGTGTAGTATCTGCATCCCATAGACTGGTATTGTCTTGGCCCTCGGAGCTTTATTTACGCCGGTCTATGGGTCAGTCCTGTGCAGTTCTAGGAGGTCCACCCTCTCAGGCTTTGCCTCCCCTCTTTGGGGGAGGAGAAAGTTTATTGCTTACTGCCTGAGGCGCCTCTACCGGGGAATGCCGACGGGGCTACCCAGGCAATTTTTAAATCGCCAGATTGCTCACCTCTCGAGCGCTGGCTTATCTAATCCCACTTTCCCGACCTTGTGTCACATCTTACCTTGTGGGAGGTAGATAAATAACAATACCGCTAGAAGCGGTTACGTATGAAAATCAGAATGTTTTTTTAAATTACGAATGGTCCAAATTTTCATTTATAAAGTTGAGCCATTCATTGCACTGACAGTGAGATTAAAACGCCAAATTCATATTCAAAATAGAAGAAAAATAGCTTTTTAATATTGGTTAGGTGTTTGCGATCAACCTCCTAAAGTTAACTATTTAAGATAGAGTAAAATAATCCGCGTTTCGCCATTACAGGAAACAAGTACATAACCGGATTATTTTACTCGCAGTCTAAATTGCAAAGTAAATTGCTTAAAATTTCGTTTAAATATTAAATATTACATTTTTTAATGCAAACAGAGCTCTTTTTAATAATTTCTCAACGGCATATATATATATATATATTGTATTTGAGTTTTTATTAAAAAACACGAGGGCTCATTTTACATTAAATTTACATGTGAAACTTATACCCCATTCTAAATTCTAAAGGAATTGTTTTTTTTTTTATTCCCGCAAAGTTTTTCAGGATGGTCACATGTAATCGCTTAAAAAGTAGAATTTCATTGGGGGGAAGAATTTGGCTAAGGATTTTCATCTACTACTACTACTACTACTACTACTACTACTACTACTACTACTACTACTACAATAACAATAACAATAATAATAATAATAATAATGATAATAATGATAACAATAATAGTCCTTACCAGCGAGAAATCAATGGTAAACGGCTGTTGTGATACTGCAAGTTTATTTGCGGTGGTTATCGAAAAGAGGTGGAGAATACTGGAAATCTGGGGAGACTTGTTGTCACTCAGACTCCAGGGAATACCACCGGTTGTCGGTGAGCAATCACTGATGACCTGCGTGAGAACTCCTAGTGAGTACATAATAATACATTTTTTAAAGTTTTTATATAGTAAAATAATTTACTTAACGGTACATTAAAATAAGTTTAAATATGAAACAAAAATTAATAAAAATGTGTTAGTAATTAATTTTCAATTCATAAAACACATTTAAATTTCTTTCAAATAGTTTTTTTTTTAAATACGCACTTACATTTTTATGTTGGGAAGAAAATATTCACTATCTTTCACGTAATCTGTGTATTTGTTTCTTGTCACTCAAAGAAAATGAATTGCCAAACAGTTTCAATGATATTAATAACCAAGAATCATTTTTATTATTAGTCTTTGATTTTATTGCCTTCTATATCCATTCCAACTTTTATATCTTTAGAAATTTTATTTTACAACTAGTTCAGACATGGAAATTCAAAATCGAAGAAGAACTGGTGCCAAAGTACACACTTTGGAATCAGTTCTTGCACATAGCCGTGAAAATCCACAGCACGCCTTTGAAAATGTTAAAAGTTCTTTTTCACACTTTTGGCAACCTCTCTCAGGGTTTAGCGATGCTGAGGAACCAGACAAAATCCCACCAGAAAAAAGTCCACCATATAAAAAATTAAGAAACCTTTTTTTAAATTTTTAATTTAATTATCAATAATGTTTGTCAGTATTTTTCTTGACAAAAATATTTTAATTAATTTTTAAACATTTTTTGGAACCCTTTAAATCAACTGCATTCTTTTAAAGGTTACCTAGTGTATTTATACAAAGTTTAATTGTTTTTTGTTGTTTTATTTACACAAGTAAAATAAATTTATATCGTATTTTGATGTTATTATTATCGATAGATTTTAGTTTTACTGGTAGTTTAACAACAATAATTATTTATCATGTTATCATCAGTACCAGCAATGGTTAAAGTTTAACAATCAGTGAGAGGGACGTTAATGAATTCCACCAATAGTAAAAGAATAATCTACTTAATTCTACAAAGAAAACAATTCAAACTATATTACATTAAAATATAAGTTTAAATATGAAACACAAATTAATCTTTTTGTTTTTTGCTGGGGATCAGAGACTCCAACAGAAAGATCATTTTAGGATTTTTACCGTTCCTTTAAACGCAATTGTTTGTATCTCTCATCCATCGTGTATACGAGTGTACTTGTGTCTTGTCAATGGAAAGAAAATGTAACAACTGAACTGCACAACAGTTTCAATGATATTAATAACCAAGAATCATTTGTATTATTAGTCTTTGATTTTATTGCCTTCTATATCAATTCCAATCCACCTTTTATATATTTAAAAATTTATTTTACAACCAGTTAACAGACAGGCAATTCAAAATCAAAGAAGAACTGACGCCAAGTGTGGTTTCGCGTAGAGCTATTAAAATCTCCAAATTCACTTATTCATTTATACCTAATTCAACCAAGTTTTTGAAATTCTTCTAAGTTTTTTTTCACACTTTTTGTCCACATCTTGTCATGTTTGTCAATGCTAAAGGACTGGACAAAATCCCACATTCCATTATTTTTACACAAGTAAAATAAATTTACATTTTTTATGTTATTATGATGTATAGATTTTAATTTTACTGGTAATTTCAAAACAATAAATATTAATCATTTTATTATTATTAAATATCAATAAATATTTATCATTTCATCATTAGTACCAGCAATGGAAAATTAAGTTTAATTTATGTTAAAAAATTGTTTTTGGAATCAGAAATTAGGCTAAAATTGTTTTGATTCCAATACCCCCAAAATTTCCGATTTTTTCGATTCCCGATTTCGATTAATCGTCCCAACACTAATACATATATATATATATATATATATATATATATATATATATATATATATATATATTATTTATTAATATTAAATAAAGTGTTACAACAACATCTTTATTTAATATTAATAAATATCATGCTCTTATTAATTATCTAGTTAATTTTACTTTTGCATTAATAATTGAGCACTCTGCTGGGAAACTCTCCCAATTAAGAAATACAGTATATATATATATATATATATATATATATATATATATATATATATATATATATATATATATATATATTTTTGTTGTGGCCTTAAAGGGTTGAAAAGAAAAAGGATAACAAGGAGATAGTTTACAAGAGTATGTATTTACAGAAAGCATAGAAGTAATGCGCTGTCAGAGACTACTTCTAGTTTGCTCATAGCGTCTCTCTCTCTCTCTCTCTCTCTCTCTCTCTCTCTCTCTCTGTTACCACCATTATGACTATTCAGAGTGTCGGGAAGAGTCCATGTAATGTAATAATGGTGTAGATCACCATAGCAGTATTACTAGCTGTCCCCCCCGGCGTTGATTAGGAGTCTTTTACTTTCATTTTCGTTACGCTTTTTTTGTAAACTATGCGTTTCTATTTTTTTAGCAAATTATTATTTTTCTTAATATTATTATTTTTTATGTTTAAATAAGATCGTAAAAGTTAAATTTTATTTTTACGGTATAGTTTCGAGTTTGATTTATGAATTAATCCAAATTCTTATTAGACTATAAGTAATTTTCTTAAGGTAAGCTGTTTGAATATCTATTCATCAAAAATAGTGGACGTAAATACCTTCCGGAAATGTACAGTTTTTAATAATGTACATTTTTTTATAATGTATATTTTTTAATAATGTACATTTTTTTATAATGTACATTTTTTTATAATGTACATTTTTTAATAATGTACATTTTTTTATAATGTACATTTTTTTATAATGTATATTTAAAAAAATGTACATTTTTTAATAATGTACATTTTTTAATAATGTAGATTTGCTAAGAATTTAAAACCAGATATCACTTTATATTTGGCAATTTAAATGCTTCCAAATGCCTTTGAAATTTTAGTCACATAAATTATTTAGAATGAAACTCGGATCTCAAAGATAAAAAGAATTAAATAAATATTAATTGTCATCGAATATGTATTTTATACTGTATTGCTGTATTAAAAAGTCGAAGATATACTTGCTTTGCAACGTTTTTTTATGAAGGAGACCAACGTTTTAGCCATCAATAATATTCGTTGGTAACTTTTCATTTACTCAATTATTATTCATCATTCTCTCTAATCGAAATAAAATCCAAATGAATAAAAAAACACATCAGTGGTTTTACTCGAATTTAGCAGACTTCACGACTTCCGTCTACTAATTTGAAACAAGCGATTGTTCAAATCTCTCGACAAGTATGTCTATTAGAAACGTCCAGGGGGGGGGTACGGTGTTTCATATGAACGACATTTAAATGTGGAATATAATTTATTAGAGACGCTTAATATTTTTTATGTATTCACAATCGAGCATATGAGTGGTGATACAATTTTATTAATACATAGGATTTAATTTACAAACATGATTGAAAATTTAAATAATAACGGTGCTATCAAAAAGATATGTCTATTACTAAATATAATCCAGGTAGAACTTCTCAGTCTTTGAGGATAACTATATATATATATATATATATATATATATATATATATATATATATATATATATATATATATATAACAGCTCTACTTGTTATTGAGCACTTTTTATAAACACTTGAGTTTCTACGGATTTACATCTACAGAAACTAATACAATACATGTACTATATATATATATATATATATATATATATATATATATATATATATATATATATATATATAACGTAAAGAAATAGGCAAAATGCCTTCAAAAACCATTTGTAAGATGCGTATATATTTTAAAGTCAAAACAAATATCTTCATTTTGACTTTTTTTACTAATATTTCACTCGATATAATAAGCACCATCAGAGTTTTAAACAAATATAAGGTATTTACCTTATTATTTTTTATGTATGCGTAAGAATCCTTCTTGGTGGTGATGAAAGATTGGCGTCCGGGTGTTGTGTGGACAAACGGTGAAAAAATGTATCTTTTTAAATCTGAACTTAAAAACGCGAATGGCTCGCAAGTAGATATAAATTTGGGAAATTTCATTTTTTTAAGCATAAATGAAATTTAAAACGTAAAGAAATAGGCAAAATGCCTTCAAAAACCATTTGTTAGATGCGTATATATTTTATTAAAATCAAAACAAATATCTTCATTTTGACTTTGATTAGCGTCCGGGTCAAACGGTGAAAAAGTGTATCTTTTTTAATCTGAACTTAAAAATTGGATAGAAGAAAAGAAACCTGGTCCATAAGGTCGTCATCTGTAACTTCTATAAACCGTATTGGATGTAAAAAAATCAAACAGTTGTGTAATTACTTTAAATCCATCAGTGCGAGTTTTCAACTCTGCCACCATAACGTCACATGTGTGAAAGTAAATTTCAGTTTTATACTTGATTTTTGGATCTCTAAACCTTTCATCACGAGATTGCTCGGCAGAAACTTAACGGGAACTAAAGAAAAGGCTTGAACATAAAAAAGTATAAAAAATAACAATTCTCTTTACACACTTCCCCCCATGGATTACAACACATATATTTGCTTCTGCGCATGCGAACCTGCTTTAAATCTTTATCTTGTTCGCTTTCGGGAAACAGTGACATCCACAAAGAATTGGCATTTTTTTTCAAAATTATCAAACATCTCATCGAACCTGAGATTTTCTCACTTTTCAGTAGCAATTTTAAAAAACAATAAATGACAAGGAATATATCATTGATTTTTGCTTGCAATATTTGATTTGCCACATTTAAAATGCCCAGTACTTCAACAAACTAAATAGAAATGTCCAATTCATCTGCTTCTGAATGTCAACTGCTGCCTTCACTTCATCTGCTTTGTGATTTTCATCTATTATTTTGGCTAAATAGTCAATAACATTTACAAAATACCGCAAACAAGTCATTGTAGTTTTTTGTCGAGCGCACCATTTGGTGAAGGAATTGGTTTTTAGAACTTTTACAAATTCTTGACTTGCATTGAAAAACGAAAAATCAGCATCTTCACATATGCTCTAAAGGGAAATGTCGAAGGTATTCTCAGCTGATTCTGTACAACTTTCGAGTAATTTGTCCCATCGTCGATTTGATGACGAAAAAAAAACGTAGATTCCTTGGACAGTGTCAAAGTAGTTTATAATGCCAACTGATTGCTTAGTTTGGCCATAAGTTGTGGCATGAACTAAAACTAAATTAATTTGATGAGGTGGACAGTGAACGAATGGAGCAACAGATTCAGATCCCAGATGTTCCAACATTAACATTAAAACTCCGCCATCGTTTCCGTTTATGACAGCGACACGCACCATCAATAGCTTGGCCCTTAGATATTTTTTATTCGAAAACACATTCTTCAAAAAGAACATTTGACAATAAAGAGCACATTCCACGGGTGGAGGCATCGCGAACATGATAAAAAAACCAAAAATGTTCATGAATAGTGGTGTTTAGTGATTGTACATCACCGAAAACATATCGCACCATTTTAGTGATTCTTCATCACCAAAAACGTATCGCACCATTTTTAGTGATTCTTCATAACCAAAAACATATCGCACCATTTTTAGTGATTCTTCATCACCAAAAACGTATCACACAATTTTAGTGATTCTTCATCACCAAAAACGTCTCGCACCATTTTTAGTGATTCTTCATCACCAAAAACATCTCGCACCATTTTTAGTGATTCTTCATCACCAAAAACATATCGCACCATTTTTAGTGATTCTTCATCACCAAAAACATATCGCACCATTTTTAGTGATTCTTCATTACCAAAAACACATCGCACAATTTTTAGTGAGTCTTCATCACCAAAAACGTATAGCACCATTTTTAGTGATTCTTCATCACCAAAAACGTATCGCACCATTTTTAGTGATTCTTCATCACCAAAAACGTATCGCACCATTTTTAGTGATTCTTCATCACCAAAAACGTATCACACCATTTTAGTGATTCTTCATCACCAAAAACGTATCACACCATTTTTAGTGATTCTTCATCACCAAAAACGTATCGCACCATTTTTAGTGATTCTTCATCACCAAAAACGTATCACACCATTTTAGTGATTCTTCATCACCAAAACCATATCGCACCATTTTTAGTGATTCTTCATCACCAAAAACATATCGCACCATTTTTTGTGATTCTTCATCACCAAAAACGTATAGCACCATTTTTAGTGATTCTTCATCACCAAAAACGTATAGCACCATTTTTAGTGATTCTTCATCACCAAAAACGTCTCGCACCATTTTTAGTGATTCTTCATCACTAAAAACGTATCGCACCATTTTTAGTGATTCTTCATCACCAAAAACGTATCACACCATTTTTAGTGATTCTTCATCACCAAAAACGTCTCGCACCATTTTTAGTGATTCTTCATCACCAAAAACGTCTCGCACCATTTTTAGTGATTCTTCATCACCAAAAACGTATCGCACCATTTTTAGTGATTCTTCATCACCAAAAACATATCGCACCATTTTTAGTGATTCTTCATCACTAAAAACCATATCGCACCATTTTTAGTGATTCTTCATCACCAAAAACGTATCGCACCATTTTTAATGATTCTTCATCACCAAAAACGTGTCGCACCATTTTTAGTGATTCTTCATCACCAAAAACGTATCGCACCATTTTTAGTGATTCTTCATCACCAAAAACATATCGCACCATTTTTTGTGATTCTTCATCACCAAAAACGTCTAGCACCATTTTTAGTGATTCTTCATCACCAAAAACGTATCACACCATTTTTAGTGATTCTTCATCACCAAAAACGTATCACACCATTTTAGTGATTCTTCATCACCAAAAACGTCTCGCACCATTTTTAGTGATTCTTCATCACCAAAAACATATCGCACCATTTTTAGTGATTCTTCATCACTAAAAACCATATCGCACCATTTTTAGTGATTCTTCATCACCAAAAACGTATCGCACCATTTTTAGTGATTCTTCATCACCAAAAACGTATCGCACCATTTTTAATGATTCTTCATCACCAAAAACGTGTCGCACCATTTTTAGTGATTCTTCATCACCAAAAACATATCGCACCATTTTTTGTGATTCTTCATCACCAAAAACGTCTAGCACCATTTTTAGTGATTCTTCATCACCAAAAACGTATCGCACCATTTTTAGTGATTCTTCATCACCAAAAACGTATCACACCATTTTAGTGATTCTTCATCACCAAAAACGTATCACACAATTTTTAGTGATTCTTCATCACCAAAAACGTATCACACCATTTTTAGTGATTCTTCATCACCAAAAACGTATCACACCATTTTAGTGATTCTTCATCACCAAAAACGTATCACACCATTTTTTGTGATTCTTCATCACCAAAAACGTATCACACCATTTTAGTGATTCTTCATCACCAAAAACGTATCACACTATTTTTAGTGATTCTTCATCACCAAAAACGTATCGCACCATTTTTAGTGATTCTTCATCACCAAAAACGTATCACACCATTTTAGTGATTCTTCATCACCAAAAACGTATCACACCATTTTAGTGATTCTTCATCACCAAAAACATCTCGCACCATTTTAGTGATTCTTCATCACCAAAAACGTATAGCACCATTTTTAGTGATTCTTCATCACCAAAAACGTATCGCACCATTTTTAGTGATTCTTCATCACCAAAGACGTATCACACAATTTTAGTGATTCTTCATCACCAAAAACGTCTCGCACCATTTTTAGTGATTCTTCATCACCAAAAACATATCGCACCATTTTTAGTGATTCTTCATCACCAAAAACATATCGCACCATTTTTAGTGATTCTTCATTACCAAAAACACATCGCACAATTTTTAGTGATTCTTCATCACCAAAAACGTATAGCACCATTTTTAGTGATTCTTCATCACCAAAAACGTATCGCACCATTTTTAGTGATTCTTCATCACCAAAAACGTATCGCACCATTTTTAGTGATTCTTCATCACCAAAAACGTATCACACCATTTTAGTGATTCTTCATCACCAAAAACGTATCACACCATTTTTAGTGATTCTTCATCACCAAAAACGTATCGCACCATTTTTAGTGATTCTTCATCACCAAAAACGTATCACACCATTTTAGTGATTCTTCATCACCAAAACCATATCGCACCATTTTTAGTGATTCTTCATCACCAAAAACATATCGCACCATTTTTTGTGATTCTTCATCACCAAAAACGTATAGCACCATTTTTAGTGATTCTTCATCACCAAAAACGTATAGCACCATTTTTAGTGATTCTTCATCACCAAAAACGTCTCGCACCATTTTTAGTGATTCTTCATCACTAAAAACGTATCGCACCATTTTTAGTGATTCTTCATCACCAAAAACGTATCACACCATTTTTAGTGATTCTTCATCACCAAAAACGTCTCGCACCATTTTTAGTGATTCTTCATCACCAAAAACGTATCGCACCATTTTTAGTGATTCTTCATCACCAAAAACATATCGCACCATTTTTAGTGATTCTTCATCACTAAAAACCATATCGCACCATTTTTAGTGATTCTTCATCACCAAAAACGTATCGCACCATTTTTAATGATTCTTCATCACCAAAAACGTGTCGCACTATTTTTAGTGATTCTTCATCACCAAAAACGTATCGCACCATTTTTAGTGATTCTTCATCACCAAAAACATATCGCACCATTTTTTGTGATTCTTCATCACCAAAAACGTCTAGCACCATTTTTAGTGATTCTTCATCACCAAAAACGTATCACACCATTTTTAGTGATTCTTCATCACCAAAAACGTATCACACCATTTTAGTGATTCTTCATCACCAAAAACGTCTCGCACCATTTTTAGTGATTCTTCATCACCAAAAACATATCGCACCATTTTTAGTGATTCTTCATCACTAAAAACCATATCGCACCATTTTTAGTGATTCTTCATCACCAAAAACGTATCGCACCATTTTTAGTGATTCTTCATCACCAAAAACGTATCGCACCATTTTTAATGATTCTTCATCACCAAAAACGTGTCGCACCATTTTTAGTGATTCTTCATCACCAAAAACATATCGCACCATTTTTTGTGATTCTTCATCACCAAAAACGTCTAGCACTATTTTTAGTGATTCTTCATCACCAAAAACGTATCGCACCATTTTTAGTGATTCTTCATCACCAAAAACGTATCACACCATTTTAGTGATTCTTCATCACCAAAAACGTATCACACAATTTTTAGTGATTCTTCATCACCAAAAACGTATCACACCATTTTTAGTGATTCTTCATCACCAAAAACGTATCACACCATTTTAGTGATTCTTCATCACCAAAAACGTATCACACCATTTTTTGTGATTCTTCATCACCAAAAACGTATCACACCATTTTAGTGATTCTTCATCACCAAAAACGTATCACACTATTTTTAGTGATTCTTCATCACCAAAAACGTATCGCACCATTTTTAGTGATTCTTCATCACCAAAAACGTATCACACCATTTTAGTGATTCTTCATCACCAAAAACGTATCACACCATTTTAGTGATTCTTCATCACCAAAAACATCTCGCACCATTTTAGTGATTCTTCATCACCAAAAACGTATAGCACCATTTTTAGTGATTCTTCATCACCAAAAACGTCTCGCACCATTTTTAGTGATTCTTCATCACCAAAAACGTATCGCACCATTTTTAGTGATTCTTCATCACCAAAAACGTATCGCACCATTTTTAGTGATTCTTCATCACCAAAAACGTATCACACCATTTTAGTGATTCTTCATCACCAAAAACGTATCACACCATTTTTAGTGATTCTTCATCACCAAAAACGTATCGCACCATTTTTAGTGATTCTTCATCACCAAAAACGTATCACACCATTTTAGTGATTCTTCATCACCAAAACCATATCGCACCATTTTTAGTGATTCTTCATCACCAAAAACATATCGCACCATTTTTTGTGATTCTTCATCACCAAAAACGTATAGCACCATTTTTAGTGATTCTTCATCACCAAAAACGTATAGCACCATTTTTAGTGATTCTTCATCACCAAAAACGTCTCGCACCATTTTTAGTGATTCTTCATCACTAAAAACGTATCGCACCATTTTTAGTGATTCTTCATCAACAAAAACGTATCACACCATTTTTAGTGATTCTTCATCACCAAAAACGTCTCGCACCATTTTTAGTGATTCTTCATCACCAAAAACGTCTCGCACCATTTTTAGTGATTCTTCATCACCAAAAACGTATCGCACCATTTTTAGTGATTCTTCATCACCAAAAACATATCGCACCATTTTTAGTGATTCTTCATCACTAAAAACCATATCGCACCATTTTTAGTGATTCTTCATCACCAAAAACGTATCGCACCATTTTTAATGATTCCTCATCACCAAAAACGTGTCGCACCATTTTTAGTGATTCTTCATCACCAAAAACGTATCGCACCATTTTTAGTGATTCTTCATCACCAAAAACATATCGCACCATTTTTTGTGATTCTTCATCACCAAAAACGTCTAGCACCATTTTTAGTGATTCTTCATCACCAAAAACGTATCACACCATTTTTAGTGATTCTTCATCACCAAAAACGTATCACACCATTTTAGTGATTCTTCATCACCAAAAACGTCTCGCACCATTTTTAGTGATTCTTCATCACCAAAAACATATCGCACCATTTTTAGTGATTCTTCATCACTAAAAACCATATCGCACCATTTTTAGTGATTCTTCATCACCAAAAACGTATCGCACCATTTTTAGTGATTCTTCATCACCAAAAACGTATCGCACCATTTTTAATGATTCTTCATCACCAAAAACGTGTCGCACCATTTTTAGTGATTCTTCATCACCAAAAACATATCGCACCATTTTTTGTGATTCTTCATCACCAAAAACGTCTAGCACCATTTTTAGTGATTCTTCATCACCAAAAACGTATCGCACCATTTTTAGTGATTCTTCATCACCAAAAACGTATCACACCATTTTAGTGATTCTTCATCACCAAAAACGTATCACACCATTTTTAGTGATTCTTCATCACCAAAAACGTATCACACCATTTTTAGTGATTCTTCATCACCAAAAACGTATCACACCATTTTAGTGATTCTTCATCACCAAAAACGTATCACACCATTTTTTGTGATTCTTCATCACCAAAAACGTATCACACCATTTTAGTGATTCTTCATCACCAAAAACGTATCACACCATTTTTAGTGATTCTTCATCACCAAAAACGTATCGCACCATTTTTAGTGATTCTTCATCACCAAAAACGTATCACACCATTTTAGTGATTCTTCATCACCAAAAACGTATCACACCATTTTAGTGATTCTTCATCACCAAAAACATCTCGCACCATTTTAGTGATTCTTCATCACCAAAAACGTATAGCACCATTTTTAGTGATTCTTCATCACCAAAAACGTCTCGCACCATTTTAAGTGATTCTTCATCACCAAAAACGTATCGCACCATTTTTAGTGATTCTTCATCACCAAAAACGTCTTGCACCATTTTTAGTGATTCTTCATCACCAAAAACATATTGCACTATTTTTAGTGATTCTTCATCACCAAAAACGTATCGCACCATTTTTAGTGATTCTTCATCACCAAAAACGTCTCGCACCATTTTTAGTGATTCTTCATCACCAAAAACATATCGCACCATTTTTAGTGATTCTTCATCACCAAAAACGTCTCGCACCATTTTTAGTGATTCTTCATCACCAAAAACGTATCGCACCATTTTAGTGATTCTTCATCACCAAAAACGTATCGCACAATTTTTAGTGATTCTTCATCACCAAAAACGTCTCGCACCATTTTTAGTGATTCTTCATCACCAAAAACGTATAGCACCATTTTTAGTGATTCTTCATCACGAAAAACTTATTGCAATATTTTTAGTGATTCTTCATCACCAAAAACGTATCACACCATTTTTAGTGATTCTTCATCACCAAAAACATCTCGCACCATTTTAGTGATTCTTCATCACCAAAAACGTATCGCACCATTTTTAGTGATTCTTCATCACCAAAAACGTATCGCACCATTTTTAGTGATTCTTCATCACCAAAAACGTCTCGCACCATTTTAGTGATTCTTCATCACCAAAAACATATCGCACCATTTTTAGTGATTCTTCATCACCAAAAACGTCTCGCACCATTTTTAGTGATTCTTCATCACCAAAAACGTATCGCACCATTTTTAGTGATTCTTCATCACCAAAAACGTCTCGCACCATTTTTAGTGATTCTTCATCACCAAAAACATATCGCACCATTTTTAGTGATTCTTCATCACCAAAAACGTCTCGCACCATTTTTAGTGATTCTTCATCACCAAAAACGTATCGCACCATTTTAGTGATTCTTCATCACCAAAAACGTATCGCACCATTTTTTGTGATTCTTCATCACCAAAAACGTCTCGCACCATTTTTAGTGATTCTTCATCACCAAAAACGTATCGCACCATTTTAGTGATTCTTCATCACCAAAAACGTATCGCACCATTTTTAGTGATTCTTCATCACCAAAAACGTATCGCACCATTTTTAGTGATTCTTCATCACCAAAAACGTATCACACCATTTTAGTGATTCTTCATCACCAAAAACATATCGCACCATTTTTAGTGATTCTTCATCACCAAAAACGTATAGCACCATTTTTAGTGATTCTTCATCACCAAAAACGTATAGCACCATTTTTAGTGATTCTTCATCACCAAAAACGTCTCGCACCATTTTTAGTGATTCTTCATCACTAAAAACGTATCGCACCATTTTTAGTGATTCTTCATCACCAAAAACGTATCACACCATTTTTAGTGATTCTTCATCACCAAAAACGTCTCGCACCATTTTTAGTGATTCTTCATCACCAAAAACGTCTCGCACCATTTTTAGTGATTCTTAATCACCAAAAACGTATCACACCATTTTTAGTGATTCTTCATCACCAAAAACGTATCGCACCATTTTTAGTGATTCTTCATCACCAAAAACGTATCACACCATTTTAGTGATTCTTCATCACCAAAACCATATCGCACCATTTTTAGTGATTCTTCATCACCAAAAACATATCGCACCATTTTTAGTGATTCTTCATCACCAAAAACATATCGCACCATTTTTAGTGATTCTTCATCACCAAAAACGTATCACACCATTTTTAGTGATTCTTCATCACCAAAAACGTATCGCACCATTTTTAGTGATTCTTCATCACCAAAAACATCTCGCACCATTTTTAGTGATTCTTCATCACCAAAAACATCTCGCACCATTTTTCGTGATTCTTCATCACCAAAAACGTATCGCACCATTTTTAGTGATTCTTCATCACCAAAAACGTCTCGCACCATTTTTAGTGATTCTTAATCACCAAAAACGTATCACACCATTTTTAGTGATTCTTCATCACCAAAAACGTATCGCACCATTTTTAGTGATTCTTCATCACCAAAAACGTATCACACCATTTTAGTGATTCTTCATCACCAAAACCATATCGCACCATTTTTAGTGATTCTTCATCACCAAAAACATATCGCACCATTTTTAGTGATTCTTCATCACCAAAAACGTATCGCACCATTTTTAGTGATTCTTCATCACCAAAAACGTATCACACCATTTTTAGTGATTCTTCATCACCAAAAACGTATCGCACCATTTTTAGTGATTCTTCATCACCAAAAACATCTCGCACCATTTATAGTGATTCTTCATCACCAAAAACATCTCGCACCATTTTTAGTGATTCTTCATCACCAAAAACATCTCGCACCATTTTTAGTGATTCTTCATCACCAAAAACATCTCGCACCATTTTTAGTGATTCTTCATCACCAAAAACATATCGCACCATTTTTAGTGATTCTTCATCACCAAAAACGTATCGCACCATTTTTAGTGATTCTTCATCACCAAAAACGTATAGCACCATTTTTAGTGATTCTTAATCACCAAAAACGTATCACACCATTTTTAGTGATTCTTCATCACCAAAAACGTATCGCACCATTTTTAGTGATTCTTCATCACCAAAAACGTATCACACCATTTTAGTGATTCTTCATCACCAAAACCATATCGCACCATTTTTAGTGATTCTTCATCACCAAAAACATATCGCACCATTTTTAGTGATTCTTCATCACCAAAAACGTATCGCACCATTTTTAGTGATTCTTCATCACCAAAAACGTATCACACCATTTTTAGTGATTCTTCATCACCAAAAACGTATCGCACCATTTTTAGTGATTCTTCATCACCAAAAACATCTCGCACCATTTATAGTGATTCTTCATCACCAAAAACATCTCGCACCATTTTTAGTGATTCTTCATCACCAAAAACATCTCGCACCATTTTTAGTGATTCTTCATCACCAAAAACATCTCGCACCATTTTTAGTGATTCTTCATCACCAAAAACATATCGCACCATTTTTAGTGATTCTTCATCACCAAAAACGTATCGCACCATTACAGAAAGTTGATTTTTATGACTGATATCAGTAGTGCTTGCTGAGATAACTGTGAATAATTTTGCCTTTTTACACATTTCCAGAATCGTTTCTTTTGTGCAAAAGTAGTTCAATTTGTTGATCTGCAATAGTATTTCTCAAGTACCGAATCCGATTAATGCTATAAACATGTTCACGAAAACCAGATCCCTCGTTGCAATGAAATGCAGGAGAGACAGGTAGACGCCAGGATTATCTACATCAATATATTCTGGTGACTACGAAAAAGGAGTCCCAACTCAGACATGACCCTAATAAGCTTAAACTGGACTGTCAATACCTTTTCCCACTTATTTTCTACAGAGTCGAGGTGCTTTTTAAGACTTGTCACATAAAAACCGCACATAAGCTTTGGTTGCAGTTTTATGGGTATTTGGATTTGCCCGCTGCGGAATAGCACTAGATAAATGCGTTCAGTCGTTGTATTGGCTCGTGACTATTGGTGACTATTTCGAAATCGATCGATCACCAAAAACTCAACAGAAGTGACAATACACATAGTCACCACAAAAGGAATATGTTAGCCAACTCCGGTGTACAGTTTCATCTAGATTTGATTTAAATGAATACCAATTGTCCTTACAACGTCTAGTAACTTAGTCTGCTGTTGTTTTGACTGGAAACTCACCACCGGAAATGTCTTTTGCCATTGGTTGGCAAGCACCTTGCTGAACAAGAACCCGCTTATCAATCTTTTTATTTTTACCATCATAAATAGCTTTGTCGGTGGGAAAAAGTAAAAGTTCCTCAACATCATCATTCTTTTCTTGTGACATAACATGCCCATAGGAAGGTGTGGCCACAGACTCACAGGATGGTTTACCGAGTTCAACAAAATTATCCTCATCCTTTTCTTGTAGCATAACATCGGCATTCGAAGGTGTAGCCACAGACTCATCGGATGGTTCAACAAGTTGAACATATTTATCCTCATATGCTTGGCTCAGAGACTCAAGCGTTGAGATCAGTGGATGATGTTCAGGAGTCACAAAAGTGCATATTTTCCGTTTGGAAAGATCACCCGCTGCTCTTTCCAACTTTGCTTTTTTCTCCCTTTTCACGGTTCCAGATGGTTAAACTCGTTTCTGTTTCTCCTTCCATGCTTGACCTCCAGTAGGATTATTAAATGACATCTATAAATAAGAAAAATCAACAATAAATGCAATAAAAATAATTTAATCATGATATATTTGAATAAAAATATGTTTTATTAGTATTACACCACCATAAAAATACATTTTATAAATGATAAACCTATATTGCCATTTGAGTGTATTATTTGCTTTCCTTATTATTTTCCTATCGTTATTTTTTATCTATTGTTTGAATAATTTAATAATTTAAGTATATAAAAAATCATCGCCCCTGTGTTGGTTCTTAGAGTTGGCCCCGTGGGGCAACTGCCTCAATGCCGCACTCTTAAATCCGCTACTGGTCACTAATAAAAAAAATCCATGACATTTTTACAAACGACCACCCTTTTAATGTAACGTAATTGAAAATTAAAATGTAATAATGATTAAAATGTAATGTAATAAAAAAAAATCCATGACATTTTTACAAACGACCACCCTTTTAATGTAACGTAATTGAAAATTAAAATGTAATAATGATTAAAATGTAATGTAATAAAAAAAAATCCATGACATTTTTACAAACGACCACCCTTTTAATGTAACGTAATTGAAAATTAAAATGTAATAATGATTAAAATGTAATGTAATAAAAAAAAATCCATGACATTTTTACAAACGACCACCCTTTTAATGTAACGTAATTGAAAATTAAAATGTAATAATGATTAAAATGTAATGTAATAAAAAAAAATCCATGACATTTTTACAAACGACCACCCTTTTAATGTAACGTAATTGAAAATTAAAATGTAATAATGATTAAAATGTAATGTAATAAAAAAAAATCCATGACATTTTTACAAACGACCACCCTTTTAATGTAACGTAATTGAAAATTAAAATGTAATAATGATTAAAATGTAATGTAATAAAAAAAAATCCATGACATTTTTACAAACGACCACCCTTTTAATGTAACGTAATTGAAAATTAAAATGTAATAATGATTAAAATGTAATGTAATAAAAAAAAATCCATGACATTTTTACAAACGACCACCCTTTTAATGTAACGTAATTGAAAATTAAAATGTAATAATGATTAAAATGTAATGTAATAAAAAAAAAATCCATGACATTTTTACAAACGACCACCCTTTTAATGTAACGTAATTGAAAATTAAAATGTAATAATGATTAAAATGTAATGTAATAAAAAAAAATCCATGACATTTTTACAAACGACCACCCTTTTAATGTAACGTAATTGAAAATTAAAATGTAATAATGATTAAAATGTAATGTAATAAAAAAAAATCCATGACATTTTTACAAACGACCACCCTTTTAATGTAACGTAATTGAAAATTAAAATGTAATAATGATTAAAATGTAATGTAATAAAAAAAAATCCATGACATTTTTACAAACGACCACCCTTTTAATGTAACGTAATTGAAAATTAAAATGTAATAATGATTAAAATGTAATGTAATAAAAAAAAAATCCATGACATTTTTACAAACGACCACCCTTTTAATGTAACGTAATTGAAAATTAAAATGTAATAATGATTAAAATGTAATGTAATAAAAAAAAATCCATGACATTTTTACAAACGACCACCCTTTTAATGTAACGTAATTGAAAATTAAAATGTAATAATGATTAAAATGTAATGTAATAAAAAAAAATCCATGACATTTTTACAAACGACCACCCTTTTAATGTAACGTAATTGAAAATTAAAATGTAATAATGATTAAAATGTAATGTAATAAAAAAAAATCCATGACATTTTTACAAACGACCACCCTTTTAATGTAACGTAATTGAAAATTAAAATGTAATAATGATTAAAATGTAATGTAATAAAAAAAAATCCATGACATTTTTACAAACGACCACCCTTTTAATGTAACGTAATTGAAAATTAAAATGTAATAATGATTAAAATGTAATGTAATAAAAAAAAATCCATGACATTTTTACAAACGACCACCCTTTTAATGTAACGTAATTGAAAATTAAAATGTAATAATGATTAAAATGTAATGTAATAAAAAAAAAATCCATGACATTTTTACAAACGACCACCCTTTTAATGTAACGTAATTGAAAATTAAAATGTAATAATGATTAAAATGTAATGTAATAAAAAAAAATCCATGACATTTTTACAAACGACCACCCTTTTAATGTAACGTAATTGAAAATTAAAATGTAATAATGATTAAAATGTAATGTAATAAAAAAAAATCCATGACATTTTTACAAACGACCACCCTTTTAATGTAACGTAATTGAAAATTAAAATGTAATAATGATTAAAATGTAATGTAATAAAAAAAAATCCATGACATTTTTACAAACGACCACCCTTTTAATGTAACGTAATTGAAAATTAAAATGTAATAATGATTAAAATGTAATGTAATAAAAAAAAATCCATGACATTTTTACAAACGACCACCCTTTTAATGTAACGTAATTGAAAATTAAAATGTAATAATGATTAAAATGTAATGTAATAAAAAAAAATCCATGACATTTTTACAAACGACCACCCTTTTAATGTAACGTAATTGAAAATTAAAATGTAATAATGATTAAAATGTAATGTAATAAAAAAAAAATCCATGACATTTTTACAAACGACCACCCTTTTAATGTAACGTAATTGAAAATTAAAATGTAATAATGATTAAAATGTAATGTAATAAAAAAAAATCCATGACATTTTTACAAACGACCACCCTTTTAATGTAACGTAATTGAAAATTAAAATGTAATAATGATTAAAATGTAATGTAATAAAAAAAAATCCATGACATTTTTACAAACGACCACCCTTTTAATGTAACGTAATTGAAAATTAAAATGTAATAATGATTAAAATGTAATGTAATAAAAAAAAATCCATGACATTTTTACAAACGACCACCCTTTTAATGTAACGTAATTGAAAATTAAAATGTAATAATGATTAAAATGTAATGTAATAAAAAAAAAATCCATGACATTTTTACAAACGACCACCCTTTTAATGTAACGTAATTGAAAATTAAAATGTAATAATGATTAAAATGTAATGTAATAAAAAAAAATCCATGACATTTTTACAAACGACCACCCTTTTAATGTAACGTAATTGAAAATTAAAATGTAATAATGATTAAAATGTAATGTAATAAAAAAAAAATCCATGACATTTTTACAAACGACCACCCTTTTAATGTAACGTAATTGAAAATTAAAATGTAATAATG
Source organism: Sepiola atlantica (assembly GCA_963556195.1). Taxonomy (NCBI): domain Eukaryota; kingdom Metazoa; phylum Mollusca; class Cephalopoda; order Sepiida; family Sepiolidae; genus Sepiola; species Sepiola atlantica. The sequence goes on along the minus strand of OY744535.1, from coordinate 63,320,516 downwards.
ATTAAAATGTAATGTAATAAAAAAAAATCCATGACATTTTTACAAACGACCACCCTTTTAATGTAACGTAATTGAAAATTAAAATGTAATAATGATTAAAATGTAATGTAATAAAAAAAAATCCATGACATTTTTACAAACGACCACCCTTTTAATGTAACGTAATTGAAAATTAAAATGTAATAATGATTAAAATGTAATGTAATAAAAAAAAATCCATGACATTTTTACAAACGACCACCCTTTTAATGTAACGTAATTGAAAATTAAAATGTAATAATGATTAAAATGTAATGTAATAAAAAAAAATCCATGACATTTTTACAAACGACCACCCTTTTAATGTAACGTAATTGAAAATTAAAATGTAATAATGATTAAAATGTAATGTAATAAAAAAAAATCCATGACATTTTTACAAACGACCACCCTTTTAATGTAACGTAATTGAAAATTAAAATGTAATAATGATTAAAATGTAATGTAATAAAAAAAAAATCCATGACATTTTTACAAACGACCACCCTTTTAATGTAACGTAATTGAAAATTAAAATGTAATAATGATTAAAATGTAATGTAATAAAAAAAAATCCATGACATTTTTACAAACGACCACCCTTTTAATGTAACGTAATTGAAAATTAAAATGTAATAATGATTAAAATGTAATGTAATAAAAAAAAATCCATGACATTTTTACAAACGACCACCCTTTTAATGTAACGTAATTGAAAATTAAAATGTAATAATGATTAAAATGTAATGTAATAAAAAAAAATCCATGACATTTTTACAAACGACCACCCTTTTAATGTAACGTAATTGAAAATTAAAATGTAATAATGATTAAAATGTAATGTAATAAAAAAAAATCCATGACATTTTTACAAACGACCACCCTTTTAATGTAACGTAATTGAAAATTAAAATGTAATAATGATTAAAATGTAATGTAATAAAAAAAAATCCATGACATTTTTACAAACGACCACCCTTTTAATGTAACGTAATTGAAAATTAAAATGTAATAATGATTAAAATGTAATGTAATAAAAAAAAAATCCATGACATTTTTACAAACGACCACCCTTTTAATGTAACGTAATTGAAAATTAAAATGTAATAATGATTAAAATGTAATGTAATAAAAAAAAATCCATGACATTTTTACAAACGACCACCCTTTTAATGTAACGTAATTGAAAATTAAAATGTAATAATGATTAAAATGTAATGTAATAAAAAAAAATCCATGACATTTTTACAAACGACCACCCTTTTAATGTAACGTAATTGAAAATTAAAATGTAATAATGATTAAAATGTAATGTAATAAAAAAAAATCCATGACATTTTTACAAACGACCACCCTTTTAATGTAACGTAATTGAAAATTAAAATGTAATAATGATTAAAATGTAATGTAATAAAAAAAAAATCCATGACATTTTTACAAACGACCACCCTTTTAATGTAACGTAATTGAAAATTAAAATGTAATAATGATTAAAATGTAATGTAATAAAAAAAAATCCATGACATTTTTACAAACGACCACCCTTTTAATGTAACGTAATTGAAAATTAAAATGTAATAATGATTAAAATGTAATGTAATAAAAAAAAATCCATGACATTTTTACAAACGACCACCCTTTTAATGTAACGTAATTGAAAATTAAAATGTAATAATGATTAAAATGTAATGTAATAAAAAAAAATCCATGACATTTTTACAAACGACCACCCTTTTAATGTAACGTAATTGAAAATTAAAATGTAATAATGATTAAAATGTAATGTAATAAAAAAAAATCCATGACATTTTTACAAACGACCACCCTTTTAATGTAACGTAATTGAAAATTAAAATGTAATAATGATTAAAATGTAATGTAATAAAAAAAAATCCATGACATTTTTACAAACGACCACCCTTTTAATGTAACGTAATTGAAAATTAAAATGTAATAATGATTAAAATGTAATGTAATAAAAAAAAATCCATGACATTTTTACAAACGACCACCCTTTTAATGTAACGTAATTGAAAATTAAAATGTAATAATGATTAAAATGTAATGTAATAAAAAAAAATCCATGACATTTTTACAAACGACTACCCTTTAAATGTAATGTAATTGAAAATTAAAATGTAATAATGATTAAAATGTAATGTAATAAAAAAAAATCCATGACATTTTTACAAACGACCACCCTTTTAATGTAACGTAATTGAAAATTAAAATGTAATAATGATTAAAATGTAATGTAATAAAAAAAAATCCATGACATTTTTACAAACGACCACCCTTTTAATGTAACGTAATTGAAAATTAAAATGTAATAATGATTAAAATGTAATGTAATAAAAAAAAATCCATGACATTTTTACAAACGACCACCCTTTTAATGTAACGTAATTGAAAATTAAAATGTAATAATGATTAAAATGTAATGTAATAAAAAAAAATCCATAACATTTTTACAAACGACTACCCTTTAAATGTAATGTAATTGAAAATTAAAATGTAATAATGATTAAAATGTAATGTAATAAAAAAAAATCCATGACATTTTTACAAACGACCACCCTTTTAATGTAACGTAATTGAAAATTAAAATGTAATAATGATTAAAATGTAATGTAATAAAAAAAAATCCATAACATTTTTACAAACGACTACCCTTTAAATGTAATGTAATTGAAAATTAAAATGTAATAATGATTAAAATGTAATGTAATAAAAAAAAATCCATAACATTTTCACAAACGACCACCCTTTAAATGTAACGTAATTGAAAATTAAAATGTAATAATGATTAAAATGTAATGTAATAAAAAAAAATCCATGACATTTTTACAAACGACCACCCTTTTAATGTAACGTAATTGAAAATTAAAATGTAATAATGATTAAAATGTAATGTAATAAAAAAAAATCCATGACATTTTTACAAACGACCACCCTTTTAATGTAACGTAATTGAAAATTAAAATGTAATAATGATTAAAATGTAATGTAATAAAAAAAAATCCATGACATTTTTACAAACGACCACCCTTTTAATGTAACGTAATTGAAAATTAAAATGTAATAATGATTAAAATGTAATGTAATAAAAAAAAATCCATGACATTTTTACAAACGACCACCCTTTTAATGTAACGTGCCAACATTTGAGTCCAATCGAATGATTTGTTTACAAATTACAGTTAGTAAAGTGAAACTACTGTTGAAAATTTTTAAAAACAATGACAAAATCTGAATTTCGTGTGTTGATAAAGCATTGCTTTCTGATGGGAAACATACTGTTCACGTAAAGCAATGATGTAATAAGTGTCATACGTACTCTGCTCCGTCAGAAACAATAGGTAAGAAGTGGTATACTGACTTCAAATATGGTTGTACATACACTAATGATGTTAAACGCCCAGGACTCCCAAATTCGGCTGTTGTCACGGAAAACATAAAAAAGTCCACAAACTTGTTTTGTCCGATCGTAAATTGAAGCTGCGTAAAATATCCGATGATTTGACGATATTGGAAAGCAGTGTATTCGCCATTTTGTATTCGCCATTTTGTATTCGCCATTTGGTATGAGACTTTGTCAATGAGAAAGCCGTGTTCATAGTGGGTTCCGCGTTTGCTCACATTTGATCAAAAATAACAACGCCTCGACGATTCATAGCGCTGCTTGCAACTGTTTAAACGCAGTAAAAAGGTGTTTTCATATCGATATGTAGCAATGGATGAAACATGGACCCATCACTTCACTTCGGAGTGAAATTCGCAGTTAACTGAGTAGACAACAAAAGGTAAAAGCCGCCAAACGCGACTAAGAATGTAAACATCAGCAGGCAAGGTTTTGGTCTTCGTATTTTGAGATGCGCAAAGTATTTTGTTCATTGATTACCTTGTAATTGAATATTCTATCGCATTATTGGTGCGTTTGAAGGAATACATCGCAAAAAAATGCACCAGGGAAAGAGACTTGTCTCCAATCAAGACATAATAATGGAAACTTAGGTGCATTTTTAGGCCAAAGACTAATCGTTCTGAAAACGACTACGAATTGTTAGAGAAGCTTTGGAATCAGTGTATCACCCGAGAAAAAGACTATGATGAATAAATTGATTTTTGTCTAAAAGTTGTTTTTATTGACAGGCCCGGTATTTATTGAGCGATGTGTAAAATAGAATGAGAGAAAGAGAGAGAGAGAGAGAGAGAGAGAGAGAGAAAGAGGTAGAATGAGAGAGACAGGGAGAGAGAGAGTGAGAGAGAGGTAAAAGCGAACTAGTTACGATAGATAGATAGATATATAGAGAGTGGTTGATTAGAAAGCGAATATGATAGATAGATAGATAGATAGATAGATAGATAGATAGATAAGGGTGAGAATGAGAGAGAGATTAAAAAAGAACAGGTAATGATAGATAGATAGATGGATGGTGACGCTGGGCGTGCAACAAAGAGAGAGGGCGAGGAGTAACTGAGCGCCTTCGCAAAGTTGTAATGAATCCACACTTCATTCTTTCACACAATTCAATATTCAATGAAGCAGACACCATTTACATAGAGAGAGGTTTGTCTTGTAGTGGGCGGTCCATAGCAGAAAAAAGGCGTTGGTGGGTGGGAAATATGAACTTAATATCAGAAAGAGAAGCTAAAACCAAAGAGAAACGCTAGGAGGAAAATGCTAATAGAATAGGATTATGGGAATTATTAAATGAGATTGAGAAACATTTTCAGAACGCAAAGTGCACAGCCAGCTAGTTGACTCCTTTAACATTTAAACTGACATAACAATTATGGATTATTATATAGTCTTTGTTATTGTTTTACTGGCAATAGAAACATAGCTACATGGTTCGGTAGAAATAAATCCACAAAGTGCTCAATTATTAAATAATAAGAACATAATATCTATTTATTAATAATGTTACAGAATATCAGAATATATATATATATATATATATATATATATATATATATATATATATATATATATATATATATATATACATTATATATATATATTATATATACATTATATATATATATATTATATATACATTATATATATATATATATATATATTATATATACATTATATATATATATATATTATATATACATTATACATATATATTATATATACATTATATATATATATATATATATATATATATATATATATATATATATATATATAAGTTATGAAAATATATTTGCGGCAATTAAGCCACACAGAGGTGTCCGCGTAAAGTAACACGAATTTCATGCACTTAACCTGACGATTTTTTTAAACATAGTTCAACAAGGCAGGTCGCCACTGTAGACGTAAGAAGCTACTGAGAAAAAGGGTGAAAGTTAGGGGGTAACCTAAATTGGGAGCTGTGCAGCCAGATGTCGGTTTACATTAGTTTTAAATTTTTGTATGTCAGTACCGTCAGGAAAATAGGGGGCCGGGAGGGAGTTCCAGAGTCCAGCAGCACGAGGAAACAAGCTTTTGGAGTAGAAAGATCTTCGGCATCTGGGGACCTCCACAGTAAATGGATGGGATTTTGCAGATTGTCGGGTTGGTCTAGTGAATTTACGTCGAGGGGGCACCAGAGCAGCAAGTTCATCAGAGCACAATCCATTGAAGTACTTGTAAAACAGGCACAAGGAAGCAACATTGCGGCGATGGGACAGGGGCTGGAGCTTGGTGGATAGTGAAGGACTTATCAAGTTGGCAACTCTTTTTTGGACCTTGTCTAAGAGGGAGAGACTAGCGGATGATTCCCCAGCCCAAATGGGTAGATGGTGGCTTTGTAGAGATATAGGATAATGTCGGGTGTTAGAAGTTTTCTAGGACGGTAGAGCGAAGATGTTATTTGTTGGGTATCTGGTTTAAGTTTTTATTTTTTTATTTTGTAAATTCATGCTTGTTTTGAGATAGAGTGGGGAGGGTAAAGTGGTTACTTGTTTGGTGCCAATAAGCTCACACAACCAGTCCATTAGTTGTGACTTGGTCCATGGGGGTTGTGGTCTCTGGAAAGCCCACCGGGGATAACTGTGGGGTCCCTTTCCATGTGCGACATGGCACGTACTGTTACCCATCTAATTTACATACGTGTAAATTAGATGCCAACGCTGAGAAAAGAGAGTCACTATTTCTAGTAATGTTCACAGAGATATTAAGAAATATCAGAGTGTGGTTGGATTAACATAGAGTAAGAAGATGCGAAAGAAATACATCGATAGCTGAGAGAAAGAGATAGATAGATAGATATGGGTGACTTGTTAAGTTAATTACAATTTACACCTAATTAAAACAATGAAACAAATATTTTACAAAACTAACTCAATCCCAGAACTAAATTATATTTTTCCATCCATTTTGTCTGATTAAATTTATAGAATAAAAGCTCGAGGGAAACAAACGTTCATTGACCCATCTTTAATGTAGCAATAGATTCTTCTTTGAGCATCTCTATATTAAGACACTAGCTATATTTACCCGCCGTTGTCCGGGAGTCTTTTTACTTTCATTTTTTTCACTTCGTTTTTAACGAAACGGTTTTTTTAACCAAATAATTATATTTTTTAAATAGAATTATTAAAAGTTAATTTTAATTTTTACGGTATCGTTTGGTAATTTGAATCAAATTGTTATAAACTATCACTAATTTTATTAAGACAAGGCTGTTTTTATCTATTTATAAACCTATAACTTTATAATTTATAAACCTATAACTTTATCATTTATAAACCTATAACTTTATAATTTATAAACTTATTGCATGAAAATGGCTTCCAAAGCTTCCAAATCTTCCAACCCATGAAAATTTGCTAAAAATTTGAAAATCAGAAATGATTTTTGATTCGACAGTTTAAAAGCTTTCAAATTCCAAAGGATCATGAGGTAATTAATTCTTTTTTCCCAACTATTAGAAAACTATCAAAATGGCTGACTTATTTACGATATCGTGATACTTCGAAATTCGATGATACTTATGAAGCCTTTAAACTGACGGAAAGCAATTTCTGGCTTAAACTAAAGTTTAAAGGCACCACTCAAATATGTTGTCCCTTTTGTGCTCCTAAACCAATAAAACACATGAATTTTACAAGAATCCTTCCCATGATGCATCTCATGTTCCGCAATGTGATAATAAAAGTTTAATTTATGTACACTTAATTTTTTTTTTGGGGGGGGGGGGGGAAATGCTTTATAATTAATTATTTGGAGATAATTCATGGAGGAATATTTGTATTTAAAAAATTGATTTTAATCAATCATATGTTTTACGAAATTTTAAAATTTAAATCGCTGAAATAATTTCTATTTTTTTCCAACATTTAAATTCAGAAATAAAGATAAGAAATATAAAAATAATTGAAAATTAGAACTTTTACAATGTAAGATTTTTTTATATTTTTTTTTTACTTAGTCTTAAATGAAATGCTTCTCCGAAGATGACCAGAATTTTGTCATGGTTTATTTTCTTCTGATTTGGTGATGTTAAGTCCACGTGATGATCGGCGGTTAATCATTAAAATCCTGACTTTGCGCAAAAAAAAAATCACACAATTCTGGTCATCTCTGAAGAAGAAATTTTATTCTAAATGTGACTTTCAATTATTTTCATATTTCAAACTGATCGATGCTTCTAAGTGAACGACACATTAAGTAAAAGGCACGTTGGTTGAGTTTCCCCCAAAAGTTGTTTTAAATACGATTTTGAAACTTAAATGTATTCATTACATTTAGTTTTTTAGTTAACAATTTTAAGTCAATAAAATATTAATTAATTGATAATTTGCTGTTTAAACTTCACAAAGAAGAGTAAAAAGTGGAGCGAATTTTCTGACAAAGGGGGAATAATTGCTGTTTTCTAGGTCGGAATCTATACATCTAACACTTAACGTTGGTTTAGTATTATTTTTAGCTCCTTACATCAATTGGCTTCATGTCTTGTCTGGGTCGATTTCTATTAAAAAAAAATCATGTTTATCCGTATTTGAACACAGACACACACACGCGATATCTGATCAAATAATTTTATAAATAGAAATGCCTCTTTGCGTAACTTAATAATAAATCAACGGTGAGTGCATATTTAATTTTTTTTTTTGGGGGGGGGTTATCAGAAGTGATAATAATAATTTATATATGATAATGAAATTACTGACGTAATTCTATAATTTTATATGAATATGTATATAATTATTAATATTCGTTTTTCTACGTTTTATCCTTTCGGCAATCGTCGGTGTAGAGATAATTATCATAATGATTATAATCATTCATACCGAGCGTAGGATTCGAAACCCCGCAACACGAGTGATGTCTTAACTCAAATTCCGACGCCACTATGAACAACTAGATAAACCAGCAAGAGTTTAAACCTATTATAGGCAGCTGTCGTTGTTTCTTAATTATTTTAAATCTTAAAAAATAGCAATACAAATATTTTTATTCGTATTTTTAAGATTTAAAATAATTAAGAAACAACGGATTTGTTTCGATTTGTTGAAGCCATTTGCCGTTTTACAGCGCCAATATATTTTTTTAAACACCACCGCACTAACATTTTAATTATTTAAATGTTTTTTTAATACATTCTTAATTGATATATTATTTATTTCATTTCTTTTTGTTAATGAAACGAAGAAAATCTATTTACATTTTTTTCCTTATTTTGCGTGCTGATGTATTTCAGTTATTTTATGGACCTAATCGATAATTTCTCCGAGTAGCCCGAAATGGAATCGAAAGAAAAACATTGACTTTATATATATATATATATATATATATATATATATATATATATATATATATATATATATATATATATATATATATATATATACAAGGTGGGCAAAAATAAGGGTCCTATTTTTAAAAATTCATAACTTTTTTATTTATTGATTTTTAAAAAAAATTTTTTAGAATAAGTAAAGGACCCCTTCCGAAGCAAGCATGAGCCGTATTAGCCCTAAGGAACGTACCCTCAATTAGAAAACATTATTTTTGCTTAAAAAACTCAAAACAGTGTAAAAAACAATACTTTAGTTTTTGTAAGTTTTAAGAAGTGTTTTTCGGCTAAAATTTGTTTTGTTTATTTCAAAAAATCTCGGAAGGGTAAGTCTACACACACATAAAGTTTGGTGAGTTTAACTTTTATTTTGTGAAAGTTATTCAAATTCAAGTTATTCAAATTTAAAGATAGGACCCTTATTTTGGCCCACCCTATATATATATATATATATATATATATATATATATATATATATATATATATATATATATATATATATATATATATATATATGAAAGAGATTTTTTAAACTTTGTCTTCGACGGCAAAATTTGCAGGTAGAAATGCCGAATTAGCAAAAAAAATAACAAAAATGAAAATAAAGTTATGGATTGAAATATCGTAGAAAAGTCATACATCGCGCGAGCCGCCATTTTTCGGGGAGACAGACATAAACAGAGGCTGAAGAGAGTCCAACTATAAGTCCTTTGTTTGGATTTGAAACCGACGGTACCGATGTTGTTCTGATCTTCTGTAATACATATATAAATAAATATTACAGACTTATTTAAAAAATGTTTTTAATAATCGAGCATTCTGCTGCTGGCGGCTTCTCCAACTATCCCTATATATATATATATATATATATATATATATATATATATATATATATATATATATATGAAAACATTGTTAAAAATAACAGAATTCGTCTATTTAATTATATCTTTTTTATTTTTTTATTTTTTCTGATGGTCTTTTTTGTATTAAAATTTTAAAAAAAAATGTTCCATAGGTTTCATGAACGTTTTCGATTTTTCGTCGAATAATTCTCAAGTGTCAAAAGCAAATGAACAAAAAACTGGAAAAAGAGATATATTTTTTAAAAGACGGCGGAGAAACGCGCAGAGAACGTTTTTCGCATTGTTCCAGGAAGTTGTTGACGATTTAAATTTAGCAACGCTGGAATGGCATCACAGAACAAAATCGCATTACGTTAAGCCGTTTAAAATGTTACCACTGGTTTCATATGTGATGTTGTTAATTTTAGGTTGTTGTGTTTTTATGTAGATAGCATCCAGTATTTTTACTTTGTTAAATTGGTTTCGGAATGTATAATTTTAGTTTTATTAACGAGAATTTGTCTTAAATCAGAGGAAATCTTAATAGAACGCCTTATAAAGCGCATTATTTATTTTATTTACTACTAGCAGGACCCGTGCCCTGGCGTTGCGCGGGAGAGATATGAATTAAAATTAAAAAATAGAAGTATTAGAGTATAAATTCGTAAAAAAAGTTGAAAAGAACCACTGTAAGTAATTTAAATGATTGAAATAGGAATTATGCATGTTTTTACTCAAACAAAATAGATTTCTATGTTTCGGGTGCCTCCCCCCCCCCCTCCCTACGATTGTAAGTAGTGGGTTATTCATAAAAATTACACCACTGCGCCCCAAAAGTAAATTTGATCCAAGAATATGCATGAAGCATTCCGAGGTGAGTGAAGTTGACTTTTCAATGAAAAGTCAGTCTAATTAGTGTACTTTTTGATGCCATCCATAACGACGGCACCACGCTGTGAAAATGAGTTGGTGACCCAAATTAACCCCGTGCCCCAACAACCCCTGAAATCCCTAATTATGTGCAGTAAGCAAATGATCATGCCGTATTGCCATTAAAGAAAATGTGGAAATCTTTTTTGGGGGAGGGGGTAGGAATGTAAAGTTTGATATATATAAAAAATAAATATAGGTTTTCTTGTGTGAATATCCGATTTCTTTTGCGAGTAAAAGAAGAAGAAAAGAAAACTTTGAGTTTCCGTACCAAAAAGCTATTGTAAGAATTGTTTTTGTAAAGGTGAAGAATGAAACATCTATTTTTAAAAAAAATAATAATATGACTATGATTATTATTATCTTATGTTTATAATGTAATGTTCAATAATTTGGTAGCGTAAGTTAACCCCGTGGCGCAAATAACCCTGAGTTCAGTAATAATGTTGAATACTCCATTAGTAATTTCGTATGTGCCAAGAAATAAAAAGGTAGAACTCGTTTTTAAGTTTCTTTTTGGTGGGGGGGTGAGGGTAAAAGAACGAATACCGTTTTTGCGATGTGTTTCTTGTTTTGTTTTTTTTCGAGTTAAAGATTTTATAAAATCATTGAATAAGCACGAAGGAAATGTTATTTACAGAAATCTATTTTTAATGTTGACGAATGAAACATGTATTAGTTCCGAATGAGATAAAAGTCTGGCGGTGTTTAGTATGTCGGCTAGAGTAGATAATTTGAAGTGAGTAAGTATAGTTACCCCTGTTTATGTCGATGTTGTATTTGAGAGTAAGTGATCTAGGAATAGATATAGTAATTATTATATGGCATTTAATATAAAATATGTGGGGTATTGCAGTGTTTTTAAGGAATTAATGATGTATTTTATTTCTCAGTGCATTTTTCTCCCATGCATTAGAGCACGGTCATGCTTTCAAATTTGAACAAGCCAACATCACCAAATACATCCACAGCAAAGCTCAGCGAGGACTACTAGAAACCGCACTAATCACAGCCTCCAACACCATCAGACAACGAAATGGCTTTTATAATCTATCCCCCTTAATAAGCAAAATTATCCTCACTGAACAAAAACTCAACCTAGATCATGGCTAACCTCTATTTTTTTCTCTTCGCTCTCTGTTATACTCACATACCAGTCTCCGCATACAATCTCACACCCTCACACACACATTTTCATTCACCACGAATCCAAACCTAACTTACTCATTCTACACATTCTTGACATAGCCAGCTGGTCAAAACCTACTACTCTCCAAAAATTTCACACCTACCCACAAAAATCTCCCCGCTCCCCCTCACCCACTTCACCCTTCCGACTACTTCTCTCACACTCTTACCCACCTACCCCTCCCACTTTCAAACAACTTCATTTTTTCAAATCCTTTCTAAAACCATGACATTACCCACACACCAAAATCACAGAGCCCCCTCCTCTTCCCCCACCCCTCCACTTCTTCACTAACAGCCATCCACATTATTTCCGTTCACCCCACCCCTCTACTTTTTAACTCAGAACCATCCTCATTTATTTCATTCCATGCTACTGACTTCACTAAGCCCGGACCTCGGATCTGCGCACCCAGTAATGGCTACTACTTTTTCTCATCAACCCATCATGTCAACCCAATATTTTCACGTACTTGCATGACATTTTTCTTAAAATTATCATCCTGAGGAAGTCTTACAAATAAAGACGAAACGTTGATGAATATATATAAACAAATCCTTTTTGGTTTTTCCTTTTTCATTTCCCATTACGTCGGATTACCTTCATCCTTCCTTTCTCATATATATATATATATATATATATATATATATATATATATATATATATATATATATATATATATATATATATATATATATAATGTGTGTGTGTGTGTGTGGATATGCATGTATATATGTGTATATCTGTGTATGGATATATGCGTATATATTTGTGTTTGTTTTATTTTATATATGTATATATATATGTCTATGTTGGTACTTGTGTATCTAAAGATTTGTGCGCATGTGTGTATTTTATATGGAGATCAGAGTATGTTGATATTGATATGTCTGTATTTTTGTCTAGGTATATATTTGTGTATATATATGATGAGATATTTATGCGTTAAAATGTATGTATGTAGATTAAAACTTTGAAGTGTTAAATGGAGAAGAAGCTAAGTGGGTAATAAAAAAAAGAAATAAATGGAAAGAAACGGTAGTTAAAGAACGAATGATGAAGGTAATAAAAATAATTTTAAAAAAAGATAGAAACTAATTGAAAGAGTTAACAAGTAAAGAATGTAATCCGATACTGAACTTGACCAGTGAAAATTATAAACATATCCCACCCTAAAAAAAGATTTACTCGATGGGAAAGTTTTCCAAATTCATCTCACTTCCTTGTCTTTTTTGGTCTGAAGAGGTTGACTCTCTGTGAAGAGTACAACCGGAACATATATGAACATATGTAACCAATAATATTTGTATAAATAAAAAAATATACTATATATATATATATATATATATATATATATATATAGAGAGAGAGAGAGAGAGAGAGAGAGAGGGGAGAGAGAGAAAGAGAGAGGGAGAGAGAGATGTGTTTTTATAAACATAGATAGCTACTGATAATATAGAAATCAAAAGAAAAAGAAAAGAAAGAAAGGAGGATCAAATGAAAATAGAGAACATATCAAAGCAAGAGAAAAAGAAAGAAAGAAAGAAAGAAAGAAAGAAGGAAAGAAAGAAAAAAGAAAGGAAGAAAGAAAGAAAGAAGGAAAGCAATAAGACGAATGAGAAAGAATAAGAAAATAAACAAGAAAGAAAGTAATGATTGAAAGAGAAGGAAAAAGAGGGACGGACCACAACACCGAAATTGTCGTGACGTCATAAGGCGAGTATTTCATTTGTTGTCGTAGTTTAATGTAAAAGTTGAGCGACAAAAGAGGAAATGAAGATTAAAGTAAAGAAAGGGAGAGAAAAAGAGAGTGAGAAAGGACGAATTTGGGGATAGGGGGGGGGATGAGGATGACCAGAAAAGATGAGGCGAACAAGGCGGTGGCGACATTGAGCCATCGATGAATGTAAAAGGGGGGGGGGGAAACATCGTGGGTGTGGTCTGTATTGAACGTCTAGGAAGAGGTGGGGTGTAACGTGGGATGCGGAAAATGGAGCTACGGAGAGAGTGGAAGTGGATGGGGAGGGGTCAGAACTATTTATTTGTTTGTGAGCGCGTGCGCGCACATGTGAGTAAAGCGGACCCCAACGCGTGTGCGTCTTCTTGTTGTTGTTCTTGTTGTTGTTGTGGAAACGATGAAACTTAAACGCTAAAAACGTGGAGTCGTTTTTTTTAGACGGTCGTGTTTCGCTTTGAGCTTACGAATAAAATGTCTTTATTTCACGGAGAATGCTACACCGACACTTTGCAGCTTTCAGGTAAGATTTAAATCTCCCACCCTCTCTCTCTCTCTCTCTCACATACACACACACACACACACACACACACACCCACACACACACACACACTTTTTCTATCTATCTATCTATCTATCTATCTATCTATCTTAAATAACCACTTTCACTATGCTACGTATTATTTAGCCCAACGGGTTGGATTTTCAATGTTTCCGCGAAACTGCAGGTATCGATGGTACGGTTTCGGTTGAACCCCCCCCCCCCTAAATGGTAAAGTTTGCAAAAAATAGAATATATATTCATACGGTCATAATTATAAGGTCATTAGTTTAGAAGATTGTCCTGTACATAGAAATACATGTATATAAATATACCTAATTTGCTCTCTCTTTCTCTCTCTCTCTCTCTCTCTCTCTCTCTCTCTCTCTCTCTCTCTCTATATATATATATATATATATATATATATATATATATATATATATATATATATATATATATACATATATATATATATTCGTTACATGTTTATCACTGTTATTTCTTCTATCTATATATATATATACAGGGTGGGCCAAAATAAGTGTCCTATCTTTAAATTTGAATAACTTCCACAAAATAAAAGTTAAACTCACAAAACTTTATGTGTGTGTAGACTGACTCTTCCGAGATTTTTTGAAATAAACAAAACAAATTTTAGCCGAAAAACACTTCTTAAAACTTACAAAAACTAAAGTATTGTTTTTTACACTGTTTTGAGTTTTTTAAGCAAAAATAATGTTTTCTAAATGAGGGTACGTTCCTTAGGGCTAATACGGCTCATGCTTGCTTCGGAAGGGGTCCTTTACTTATTCTAAAAAAAAAATTAAAAAAAATCAATAAATAAAAAAGTTACGAATTTTTTAAAATAGGACCCTTATTTTTGCCCACCCTGTATATATATATATATATATATATATATATATATATATATATATATATATATATATATATATATATATATATATATATATATGTGTATATATATATATAAATATATATATATATATATATATAAGTAATAGAGCTTTCGGGTTATTTCCCCATCTAATACTAAATTATATAATTGTAAAAGTTACTTTCTTTCCTCATTAAACCGTAGACAGTGAGAATAAGGTTATGTTCGAAAGCAACACGTGTATACAAAAGTAAATAATAAGATGAGAAAAAAAGAAGGAATTAGTTTTACACGATCAGGAAATAGGAAATATTACATCACGCCCTGACACGTGGCGTGTCCGGAACTGTTGCGTATCGATAATTACGTTCGAACAATTCAAATAAATATATATTTCTTTAAAGCGGTTCTAAAATGAAAATAGAAAAATTCGTTTCATAAACAAATGAAATGGTAGATTTATTTAAACGTCATTATAGAATGCTGAATTGTTCTACATTATAAAATTGACATGGAAGACTTGTTTGTAATTAAACAACTTTACCATGTTGATTTTATGATGTATAACAATTCAGCATTCTATAATGACGTTTAAATAAATCTACCATTTCATTGGTTTATGAACGAATTTTTCTATTTTCAAAGAAATATATATATATATATATATATATATATATATATAATATGGTTGAATATGACAAACAACTTATGTCTGGATATTCTTGTGCGGATCCTTTCCATTTGCCGAATTAGAATCTTTATTTCGGTAGGGAATATCCAGATATAAGTTGTCTGTCATGTTCAACAACATTTGTATTACAGAGATAATGCTGCATTAATATATATATATATATATATATATATATATATATATATATATATATATATATATATATATATATATATATATATATATATATATAATACTTATATATATCTCTGTATATATATATATATATAATACTTATATATATCTCTGTATATATATATATGCATATATATATATATAATTATTTATGAATAAATATTACTTTCAAATATATATATAACATTTTATTGAAATAACATACATTACCGTGTCTACTGAAGATAGTATTTAAATGCAATAATTAATAATAGTTATTGTAAGACATACGATCGAGCACTTTGGTGTTTTTTTCTTCAAACTTGCTATACCTATATATATATATATATATATATATATATATATATATATATATATATATATATATATTATACATATATATCATATATGTAATACTTATATATATTATATATATAATACTTATATATCTTTCATTCTCTCTCTATATATTATATATATATATATAATTATTTATGAATAAATATTACTTTCAAATATATATATGCATGATATATGTGTGTCTATTTATTATTGATAGTCAAACTTTCAAAGTTAAAGCTTGATGGATGTTTTTTAACAATAGAATGCAAAATTCCAATGACCACTTTTTTATTCATTTAAAGAAAAATCCATATACACATGCACAACCAGAGATAGATATAAATATATATCTTGGACTATCTATACGCGCGGCTCTTCTCATTTTATGCTGATGTTTTGGGACACGATTGTTTGGACATCTGCGGAGTCGCACGTATGAAAAGTCCAGAATATCTATCTATCTATATTTGGTTGTTAATGTGTAGACGAAACGGTTCGTAAATTTATATGTATTTTCTGAAAAATGAATAAATAAGTGTTTATTGGAATTTACCATTCTATTGTTTATATATAAATATATATATATATATATATATATATATATATATATATATATATATATATATATATATATATAAAGATAGAAGAAATAAGAGTGATAAAGATAGATAGATATCTTTATAATTGCTCTATCTCGTATATTGAGCTTAACCTTTTCACTATAGGTCCTATTTACTAAAAGTTTACTTTTGGTTTATATTTGATTATATATATATATATATATATATATATATATATATATATATATATATCATTCTACTTCAGTCGAAGTTCTCAGAAATCAAGGAGCCCCTTCCTGGGGCTAACATTTTATATCTATATAAGATACATAGATATTCCATTAAAGTTCTCCTTTACCTGTCAAACGTTGAGTTAGTAAAGAAGTTAAGAACATTAATTTTTCTCACTCCAATTGACCAGTTATGTTATAGTATATATTTTTTGTGGCCTCTTTGTCTCACCGGATTCCAGGATAAGAATCTATCTAGTCTGGTGGAGCATCCAGCTAAGTGCTGTTACTTGAGGTGAGATGATATGGAGAAAATGCACCATTCCTCGTATGAGCGTAAACATTATTCTAAGAAAACATTACTCTTAGAAAATATTACTCCCAAAAGCAAAGGAAATGACTTTAAGAAGTTGGCCCCTCGAGATGAAGATACCTAAAATGAGTTGTAGCGAAACAATCGCTTTGATCTGTGAATTAGATCTTTTCACGAGCTCGGATTGATCGAGCCAAGAAAGAGAAAATTGCAAATTAATGGTTCTCATAAAATATCCTAAGCAAACTCTTCTGAGTTGAAACAAATTTGTTGAAGAGTCAAAATTGCGTCATAAAATACAGAAAGTGATTTTTCCAATGTAATTCTTATGGACGAACCTCGGCTGACATTCAATTTACATGACGATGAGACAAAGGCTTAATTTTATCGAAATGAGATGTGATTGTGGCTGAAAGAATTGTCGAGGTAACCATTATTTGATCATTCAAAGTCAATGAAATAGTTAAACTGAACTGTTGGAATTATTGCGATTTCTTTGACAATATATTATTTGAGTGGCACACGTGTCAGCCTTACAATTTGAAAGTCAAGTGTGCATTTATGTACGACAAGTCCCTTTCTCGTATATCTTAGATTACTCATTTGATCTAAAATCAACGGTTATTTGTGAATATAAAATTATATGAATGGTTCTAAACATTATGAAATCAAATCCCATATGTCGGGAGCGATGAACCACCATGTGGCAAATTGAACATGCTGAAATAAAACTGAACTAAATCAATGGATCAATTATTGTTGAGAGAAAATGGGGATTGGTTAGGTTTTATTATAGGAATTAATCAATTGTTGATGAATTTGTTACATCGTTATTCAAGTAAAAAGTGATTTTTCTTAGTTTTTCAGAATAACTTCAGACGGCAATTCTTTTTGTATACGTTTCAAAATAAAAGGATGTATTTATATACGGCCATGCTTATTCTTACATATCTACAGTCATCTGTACATTTTCTCAGCCGAGTTGATGATAGAATGGCCACCAACAAGTCCCTATCTAAATCCGATAAAAAAAAACTATAACAAATTGCGAGGATGAAAACATATGACGGTGACAAACAATATGGCAGCAAAGCAGACCAATTGGATCCAATTAAAACATCAAATATTTACAACGCCAATGGATAATTAGTTGTTCGCTGTTATATCATAGAGTTAATATCTAAATGCTTCAAATAGTTAAGATGGTTATTTATTTTATTATAGGATTTGACCAATATTTTATGATTTTATTACTATGATTATTGAAGTAAAAAGTGATTTTCTTGCTTTTACATAATTGTCAATTGCCATTTTGGTATTTTTTTGGATTATTTTATATAAAGTTTGTACTTAGATAACTCTAAAACTACATATTGGTACGGAATTAATCTTCTATTTTCAGGATTATTCACGAAAACTTTATTTAGTAGATACTTAATGTGTAGAAATACATGGCATAGAACCCATTATACCTAACGAGAAGACAGACCTGTTGATCTTGTCAAATGATCAGAAATCTCTACTTTTATGACAAAGCTATTATTGCTAGTTGGACGGAATATATATATTTTTTGAATGTTACAAGTTTTAAATTAAAAGGTGCATTTATATATCAGATCATACTTATTCTTATATACCTAAAGTCATCCGTACATTTTCACAGCCGAATCGATGATAGAATGGCCACCAACAAGTCTCTATCTAAATCTGATAAAATAATCTATGGTCAATTGTGAGGATGAAAACATATGACGGTGGCCAACAATATGACAGCAAAGCAGATCGATTGGGAACAATTAAAACATTATATCGAAGATCAAACCTACTGAAGTAATCGAATTAACAACATCAATGGATGATTGACTGTTATTTAAAATTGTCATCATATCAGAATGATTTCAATACTTAAGTTTGTTATTTATTCCATCATAGATGTTGACAAATATTTGATGATTTCATCATCATTATTATTATTGAAGGAAAAAGTGATTTGCTTGGTTTTGCGTAATAAATTCAGGCAACAATTTTTATCATAAATCCAATCATTTATTTGAACTACCTATAAATTTGATTTTGATGATTAAATTATTTGTTTAAAATTTGTAAAGATTTTTTGAAAAGTCAGGTTATTTTGGGGTTTATGCAATTTGCATATATACACATACATGTAGGTATGCATTTAAATAGATGTGTGCATGTGTGTATTGATTTGTCTACACACACACACACACATATATATTTATATATATATATATATATATATATATATGTGTGTGTGTGTGTGTGTGTGTGTGTGTGTGTGTGTGGTTACATGTATAGTATAAGCTTTGATCGGTTTGAGTTTAAGTACCCCCATGAGTGTTTTATATACAGATGTTTGTATATCTAGTAGTTTGGATGTGTATACATTTATATGTTCATATTTGTGTGTATATGAGATATATATATATATATATATATATATATGTGTGTGTGTGTGTATTTAGGCGTGCATGTGTGAGTATTTGTATATTCTGGTACATGTACACGCAGGCATATTGTTTGTGTTTATATATGTATGAACATGACTAAATTTAGGTTTTACATTTGTAAATGTATGTCCCTTCAGCATTTGTATGAGCATATGTGTATAAGTACGTGTGTATAAAGGGGTACGTATGTGTGTGTGTATATATATATGTGTATATTTGTGTATATATATATGTACGTGTTAAGACGTTGGTATATATATATATATATATAATATATATATATATATATATATATATATATATATATATATATATATATATATATATATATATATATATATATATATATATACGCCTGCATGCATATTTGTGTATAGAAGTGTTTATATTCGGATTTTAAACATGTGCCATATATTGTAATGTCTAACTTTAATTTAAGCTTTAATTTTATCTCTATTTTATTTCATATTCGTACAATAATATATATGTGTGCATATGTGTATCCTACTGGGTGATTTAGATATGTTATTTTACACATTATACTTTATTTAGTTCACTGGATTAAAAAAAATCAGCTGTCAAGTAGAGAAATGTTAAATTTTTATTTTTATTTCTTTGGTAAGCTATTCATGGCTTTCTTTGCATGTATGCAGTTACGTATATATATATATATATATATATATATATATATATATATATTTTTTTTTTTTGCTGGGGATGGAGCATCTTACCGGATGCCAGACGTTCACCCGCTTTTTTAGACACTCCAGCCGAGAGATCTTTTAAAGATTCTAACCGTCTCTTTAAGTGCAATTGTTTATATCTCTCTTGCACTTTGTTCACCGGGTATATTCGCCAGGTAGTTTTTGAAATTCTTTTTCATTAGTTTGGGTGCTCCTATAATTACTGGAAATCTTCTTGAGATTCAAGTGTGTGTGAAAATATATGTTTAAGCATATACTTTCAGTATTTCATATTTACCAACCTCTTCCAATTTAAGCTCGATGATTGTC
>OY744535.1:63292298-63294798 GCA_963556195.1 Sepiola atlantica | reverse complement strand
ACTGAGTGTGTCAGGTGTACGGTGAGACATATGGTGATGATTGGTAACGATTGTTGAAACTTGGCAAAATTTGATTATTTAAGAGGACAGCTCAACAAGGATTTGTTATTATAGGACTTAAAAACGACCATATTGTAGTCAGCTGGGAAGCAGTCCGCGGTATCGTGTTTCACAAACAGGTAGTTCTTGAAAAGAAAATTTGCTCATGGAGGTTTCGTTAGGTACACAGAGGAAGAAAAGGAAACTGTTTACATTGGTTTTAGCTAGACAAGTTTTTGTTGTTAAAGTTTTACTAGCAACTTCTCTTCTGTGAGAAAAAAGAGGCTGTAGGAACGAAAAGAGGGCATTCCCCAACGAAGTCGGTTTTATACTCTGTCAAGGCAGCACCTCCCTAGATGTGGCAAAAGTACTTCATATTAGGACGTATTTGACTCTTGTACAGGTAGAGTATTGCGTCAGGAGTGAGATACATTCTGAAGCA
The DNA here is from genome assembly GCA_963556195.1 of Sepiola atlantica. Taxonomy (NCBI): domain Eukaryota; kingdom Metazoa; phylum Mollusca; class Cephalopoda; order Sepiida; family Sepiolidae; genus Sepiola; species Sepiola atlantica. Next base: position 63,294,317 of record OY744535.1, on the reverse strand, counting down.
GTAGAATGATTCAATCATTTTTCCAGTGACCTTAACAACATATTTGATGTAAATCTTCGATTTTATGTCTGGAGTGAAAGTCAGTCCTAGAAGCTTATCAAAGCACGGAGCTCCCTGAAGGGGAGAGCTATTCATTTTAATTAGCGCAAAGTGAGGACCCGAGTGTTTGGCAAACATGTAAAATTCCGCACATTAGTTTTTCCCCTTAACCAAAAAAATGTTATTAATCGTTGTTTACGTTATTCAAGTAATTCTGGTGATGACAGGACAATTTGATATCTTCTAGCCACCATTTGATATCTTCTACCCACCACTTGAAATCTTCTAGCCACCACGAAGGTACAGAAAATGCCCATCCCTCTTATTGACAACATTTGCGATTTCTTGCATTTATATGAAATCTCTTTTTTTTACTAGCAGGGTCACCGCATATCAAGGCCATGAGCCACTCGAGGATAAGGGTTAATGAGACGGGAATAAATGCCAGTTGAAAGATGAGAAACACTATGGGAGTACTAACATTGATCAATCTCGTATGAAGTGCGTTTTAGTACAGTCCATGACAAGAATGTGTTGATATTGAATTTGAAATCAGCAAGAAAGCAGTCCCGCAGCAATGTGTTCCATAGGTGGGAAGCCTTTGCAAATAAGCACTGTGTATGGACATTTTAACAAAATCTACGAAAATTCTTGACCGATAGAAGTTTACATGATTCAATTATTTTTTTACCGTAAGCCAGGTCAGGTCTGTTTATTACCTGCTGCTAGTACCAACACTGCCTGTTCAATAGTCGGGCTGTCGGCGACTAACCTGCCCCCCCCCCCTCCTTACTATTGGGCAGGCCTTGGCTTCTACTATGAGGTGGGCTTGTGGACACTCAGCAACACTAAAAACAAGAGCTGTCAGAGGGCGAATGATTTCATAGGAGCCAATAATCATTCACATTGACGAAAAGTACAAATTGGACCTTGGGTTTACTTTCAGCAACTTCGTATTCTCGCATACTCTTATTTTGTCCTTTAGCCTTCACATTCCATAAGCAATATGTCTGACAAAGAATTTATGTTTTCTGGATCGGATGTAGTCTTGAGTGGGTAGTATGTGGGGATTTGCAATCTCTTCATAGTATTAATCATCATTTTACTGTTAATCTATCCATCTCATTAGCCCTTATCCTCAAGGGTTTTTAGCGGTGACTTATTAGTTAAAAGAAAAAGCTATGGTTTGGTTCATATGCGATTTAAAATGCCCCTAAATTTACACAAATTTGCAAACTTTCAAAAATGAAATATTACATTCATTTGTGTTGCTTTAAAATCCACAAATAGCATATTACATTCATTAGATCTTGCTTAAAATCAACAAATGACATATTACATTCATTTGTTTTGCTTTAAAATCCACAAATGAAATATTACATTCATTAAATTTTGCTTTAAAATCCACAAATGGAATATTACATTCATTAGATCTTGCGTCAAATACACAAATGGAATATTACATTCATTAGATTTTGCTTTAAAATCCACAAATGAAATATTACATTCATTAGATCTTGCTTAAAATCCACAAATGAAGTATTACATTCATTAGATTTTGCTTAAAATCCACAAATGGAATATTACATTCATTAGATCTTGCTTAAAATCCACAAATGGAATATTAAATTCATTAAATTTTGCTTTAAAATCCACAAATTGAATATTACATTCATTAGATCTTGCTTAAAATCCACAAATGAAGTATTGCATTCATTTGTTTTGCTTTAAAATCCACAAATGGAATATTACATTCATTAGATCTTGCTTAAAATCCACAAATAAAGTATTACATTCATTTGTTTTGCTTAAAATCCACAAATGAAATATTACATTCATTAGATCTTGCTTAAAATCCACAAAGGGAATATTACATTCATTAGATCTTGCTTAAAATCCACAAATGGAATATTACATTCATTAGTTCTTGCTTAAAATCAACAAATGAAATATTACATTTATTAAATTTTGCTTTAAAAT
>OY744535.1:63272298-63287298 GCA_963556195.1 Sepiola atlantica | reverse complement strand
CATCGACATAACTATATTGTAGAATTCCAGAATACAGAGGTTACATTTTTCAGATTTGTTAGGTCTGTATTTACCTGCTCTACCTAATATAGACAATTTTAAGCTGCATTGTATATTTTTTACTATTTAGTTCTTTTTCATGCTTAGCTAAAGTTGTAGGGACCTTTTTTGAATTTGTATTATGTTCTTTGAGAGAGTGTATATGGTTTCTAAACCTGTCCTTTAAACTACATTCCGTCGACTCAATGTATGTTCTAATTCAGTTTCCTTCTATGAAGTTAAACATTTCCCCTCTAAAAGGCACTTATTCATATTTTTACAGTTACATTGGCAGTTATTATTTTGGGTCTGAACTCTACTACTATCTAAGTTCTTATTCTTGATTATTTTTATGTTATTTGAACTTACTATAGTTGATGTTAACTTTATTGATGTTGAAAAGGATAGTTTACTGTATTTTTATTTATAACTTTACCTAGTCTGCTATCCATAGGAAAGTTTTTCTCAATAATTTGGTAGAACTGTTTAAATATGTTAGTAAGAATGTTTAAGCTATAAGGAAGATAGTTGAACCAAAGTGAGTTTCTACGTCCTAGTGATTTTTTTCTACCGATGGTGGGTTTGTTGATCCTCTAGTGTTAAGTGTAGTATTATATGCAATATCTCGTGTATTATTAGTATTTGTTTTATTTTTGTTTTGTCTAGAATTTCCCATAGCCATGTTGTAAGATATTACGTGATGTGTATTCCTATTTGTATTAGAATTCCTATCATGATTTACCGAGCTTCCTTTCACATAGTTTATTTTCCCAGTATATCCAGATTTGGCTAACGCTTCATTATAATATTCTTTATTCTTATTGAGTAGTGGCTCGTTAGATGATAGCTTTGATATTATCTTAGAAATACTGAGGAATATGGCTTTCTTAATGGCTCCCAAGTGATTTGACTAACATCTACATAATAGAGAGTATGGTTTGTGATATTGCTGATATGTTCTATTGTTTAGGTCTACGGTGATGTCTAGGAAGTTAACTGTATTATGGTGTACGTCTATTGTTACCTTAAAGGTCCACATTTCTAAAACAATCATGTATATCCTTTTTGGTATTCTCTAATCTTCTATTGCCAGAGTTGGTGAAGAATAATGCATCATCTCTGTATAACCCCCCTCATACGTGGTAGATCTGATGTAACTTTAGGTAAGTAAAGTAATTACCTTCAAGTGAATTTGAATTCTTATTAATAAATGATAGAATAAATTAACTATTTTAAGGAATATTGCTGAATTAAAACTACAAATGTCCGCAAAACTTTTGATGAAATTAAAAGAGAACAGCTCTGAACTTAGTTTCGTATTCAAATGATTTTAATATGCATTTGTAAACAAAATGATGTAATTTTAGGAAAGTAAAGTAATTATCCTCATTTGAATTCGAATTTTTATAAATAAATGATTAAATAGATTAACTATTTTAAGGAATATTACTGAATGAAAACTACAAATGCCCGCAAAACTTTTAGGTGGGTTAGCTTTGAACTGAAAAAATTCAAAATGGCGTTCTAGAGAGCTTTTCCTCACGTGTGAGTTTGCATTTTTCTTTGTTTTTTTCCTTTGTTTTCGCCAACAATGACCCACTGTGTGGTGTAAGTTTTTTCACGACATTTAAATTCAATAACTTTTTATTCTTTGTGGATTTTTCTGATTATTTTGTAATGTTGCAGAGATGATATTAACATAAAAATATTGTTTGGCTCACAGCCAAAGAAACAGCCTTAAATTACATCTCACAGAAATATTGTTTAGAAAATATGAAAAAAAAAAATTAAAAAAAAAAGAAAAACATGGTTATTTGAATATAGAATACACCTGACTTAATTATATGTTATGAATTGACAATCATCGAGCTGCTAATTAAAAGGAACTGATAGTATATGCTAATACATATATATATATATATATATATATATATATATATATATATATATATATATCATACACTCTGTAATAAATACAAATGTGTACTTATTTATATATAAATACGTCATCGTCAGGCAAAATTAATCGAGTTTAAAAACGTTCCGTTTTCATATGAAACTTGTTCAAGTGGTGAGAAGAAGCAGAAAAGCAAATAGCAAGTCAGACAACCCACCACCTGAAATTCAGAAAGAAGTCCGACACTCTGAATAAAAAGTCAACAGTTGGTGTTTATTTTTCGTTAGGTCATCAAAAATGATGATAATAATAATTTTTATATGAAAAATTTAATTATTATGATTTATATGAATTTTAGTGCGAACACTGAGGAAGCATGATTTTATTCCATCATTTTTGACAGAGGGCGTTCACTAGTTTATCGCACACACGTATAGCTATTAGTTTTGTTTGGTAGCAAGAAATCAAACAGAGTGTTCGATAATTCAATAATAAGAGCATACTATTTATTTATTAGAGGCTCTAAGATCAAATATGGCTGTAGATAACCGGGTAGTGAGTTGTTTTTAAATATAAATAAACTATAAAAAAATACATTATATTTTAATCTGAGTCCGCTTCCGGACCATATATATATATATATATATATATATATATATATATATATATATATATATATATATATATATATATAGAGAGAGAGAGAGAGAGAGAGAGAGAGAGAGAGGTTATTTACTTGTTTCTATTAACTTTCCTAGTCTTGGATGCTACTATTTTGATCAAGTACCGGTTGTTGTACTCTCTGGCCTTCTTCAGGTTTCCTACTATCATTTGATAATCTATAAAATGTTTAGTTCGAAATTCGATTTAACACTATTACACAAAATGTGAGTTAATCAACGTTTATTTCCCAGGGATTTTTAAATATATTTTAATAACGCAAAATATATGCTATAATGTATCTTAGTTATGGATTAAGTTATGTTGGAAAACAAAACAAAAATGTTTTAATTGTTTTAATTAGTAATAATTTATAATTAACTGAAGAAGCCACTCATCTGCCCCTTAGTTATGTATTTCTCTCGTCCGTTTTGACTTTACATTGATTAATCCATGCTCTAATAATTCTTACTGTCTCTGTCAGCATTTCGAGAAAGGATGACTCTCTTTTTTCAGCGTCATATAATAATAATAATAACAACAACAACAACAACAACAACAATGACAACAACAACAACAATAATAATAATAATAATAATAATAATAATAATAATAATAATAATAATAATACAGAGTGTTAGTATTTTTTCTAATGCAAGAATAATATCTTTAAAAGGTATATAATAGTTTATGAATTCACGAAGGAAATCAAAATAGAATACATAATGATAGTGTTTGTGACCCAACGGGTCCTGAGTCCGTTTAGTATATATAGAAAATGGTCAATGTATGTGTAGGGTTTCCCTATAGAAAGAAAGGTTAAAACATGTATTTATTTGTAAAATTTCCTGAGGAAGACAATGGAAGTGGCCCCGAATCGCTCATGCCCCCATAACTCTCATAGGAGTTATACAGGCGAAACCCTTTTACAACTTTGAATAGATGAATTCGCGGAAAACACTAGATGTGAGTCGAACGGTGTTAAAGACTATATTTATTTTTTACTTTCATTCAACCCAAACAAGGCACATTGCAACTGAGACGTAAGGGGTTACTGTGATGTAGTAACCATACTTACAGGGGCATCCCAAATAAGGAGTTGTGCTGCGAGATGCTTGTTGGCATTACAGTTAATGCATGTTTGTAGAGTCATGGAAACTGAGAGCAGGGAAGAAATTCCAAAGGCTAACAGTTCATGTAAATAAACTAAGAACCTCTACAGTGAAGGGGTGGGATTTTGTTGGTCTGGAGTATGAACGTTGAGGGGAACCAGTGCAGCAAGTTCATCGGAGCACATTTCATTAAAGTAAATATTAAACAAGCACATAGATGAAACATTGCAGCTTGGCTGATAGTGTGAGACCAATAAAGTCTCTATTTTTTTAACCCTGTCTAAGAGGGAGAGTCTAATTATGCCCGCACCAACCCAGATATGACAATAATACTGAATGAGTGAATAGTGGCTCTGTAGAAATATAGGATACTGGCAGGTGTGATAATATTTCTAGCTCGGTAGGGTGAGCCCACCTTCCTTGCAACAGCCTTGGCAATGTCTTCTATGTATTTGTTTCAATTCATGTCACCTGTGAATGTTAGGCCAAGGAGTTTGAACGTTGAACTCTCAATAGGGTGCTATTAGCCATCGCAATCAGTGGTTGAAAATGTTTCTGATAATAGTTAAAGGAAATGAGCTTTGTTTTAGTAGCATTAAATATTACCATTCATTTATGTCCCCATTCCACTACAGAAATGAATATGTAAGCATAACAATAAAAAGTAATATTCTATTCTAGACACGTGCTTTGTCGCCTTACGACACATCAGCGTGGTTGAACCTATTGAGATTCGAAACCGGGACCCTAGAGACTGAAGCATGACGCTCGCAACTGAGCCAAACCCCGCTTGTGAATGTATCATTTTTATAGATATAATTTCGTTGTCTATTTTATTTACGATACTTTTAACGAATTTAACTATTTACACGGAAAAGCATTTTACCTAAATGTTTAGTGGGAATAATTTTTCTCTTCACCAATGTGATGCCCCATATGGGGAGCGACATATCAGCGTGAATATATATATATATATATATATATATATATATATATATATATAGAGAGAGAGAGAGAGAGAGAGAGAGAGATGTATTACTGTAGATCAGAACAACATCGGTACCGTCGGTTTCAAATCGAAACAAAGGAGACCTACTATAGTTGGTCTCCTATGCCGGACACTCTTCAGCCTTTCTTTATGTCTGTCTCCCCGGAAAATAGCGGCTCGCGTGCTGTGTGACTTTTTATGATATTTCAATCCTTAACTTTATTTTCATAAATATTTACCTACTATAATGATAGTCGAATAATTTAAAAGAATTAAAAGACTAGTATTTATTTTTTTTTTAAATTGTTTATCTGATAGCTAAAATAAATAGAGCCATGATGAAATTGTTTTTAATGGGGTAAACTGATTTTTTCTCTTTAAGTCATTGTGTAACAGTGTGTCTATTTTAACAATCTTCCAGGTTGGAATAAGTATATTTTGAAAGAAGTTTGAGCCAAGTATGATTTTTTATGACAAAGAACATGGTACAACTATAATTAATACAAATAGACTAAACAGAATAGAATATCGATTCGTCAGATAAAATGTTACTTAAGTCTAAAATTGAGAATAAGACTAAATTTGATCAGTTTCGTATAGAAGTAAAGACACATATTTTTAGTTATGCAAGAAGTGTGTTAATCAGTATTGTCTTAATCATACTTGATGTATTTTTGAATATAATCAAAGTGAAATAAATAATGGAAGTGATTGTGATACAACGGGTCACGGGTCACGGGTCACGGGTCACGGGGACGTCTGGTATAAATATACAAAAATCAATAAGATATAATACGATAGATAAATATAAAGATTAATAAATAAAAAGATCGATGAATCGAGACGATGAAATGACAGGATTAAATCGATACTCTGTGAAAGAAAAAGTAAAATATAACAACGAAATAATTTAAAGTAACATGAAAAATAAATATAATCAATGGACTAAAAATGAAAGAGAGGAAGAAATGAAATTGGAGATTTTACTAAAGTTTCTATTGCAGCAATATTTGGACGTTGGTATGTAAAATAGGGTTAAAACAGTATTTTCCCCATAAGATTAATTAAGAAAGAAACAGGAATTTCCATTAGAGGGTAAGTTAGAGATTAGGCTGACGTGTGCTGGTAGTTGCATCATGGAAGGAAGTACGTGGCAGAGAAGCAAAAATTGATTTTTCTTCTCTTGGATGCTTGATGTCAAAGAGAACGGAGTCTGTTTCCGAGGTGCTTCCACCCAAACTCCACCCCACGAGGGTATACCGTGAAAGTGAAGTTCATTTAGATATACTTGATGTTAATTGCTGTAAAAAGTAAACAAAATCCTAGAGCAAATAATGCTTTTATTTCTTGCTTCTTTTTATTGATTCCATTAAAACGGAGAAGAAAAGATCAACATTTCTACGACAATTTCTACCGACAATCCTACAGAGAGACGTCACTATCAACTGAGTCAATTACTTACGAAGTTTCAACAAGAAACTCGGCTGTTTTTGTCTGCCAGAAGATTACGTGCATTCTGCTGGGGATTGACAAACTCCGTACGCCATGTTACACTATATACTATAATGGAGATTTCGTGTCCGTATATTCGTTACCAAAAATAGGAATATATTTATTTTTTTACAAAAAAAAAAGAATTTAGTGAAAATAAACTTCTTGTTTAAGAGAAAAGTAAATAAAAGGTGTAAACAAAGAATTGAAGATCAATGTTAAACATTAGGGAAAATTAACATGCGATTCTAGAAACAAAAATAAAAGGACGAAAAAAGATAAATCAAAGAAAACGCATAAGAATTCATAAAACGTGACAGAGAATAAACTCTGTAATGAACCGAAGAAGAACAACAGTTGTAAAAAAGAGTTAGAGATTTTCGTTGAATCAATCAGAATTCACACTGGAGTTAAACGACTTGAAGAAAGAAGAAAATTCAAAAGCAAAAATGCTTAATTCAACAAATAAATTAAAAGTTAGAATCAACCCTGAAAAACTATTTAAAAAATAAGACAGATTCAGAAAATGTAATTCGATATGTTAAACACGCTCCAGCCTTTGTCCGACCGCCTCTGGCTGCTTGGTTTACAAGTACTTCCACGGAATTTTCTCCGATTAACATGTACCCCCTCAACGTTAATACATCCCACACACCCGACTAGCAGCAAAATCACACTGCTTCACTGTAGCAGTTCCCGAAAGCCAAAAAACTTTCTAATAACTTCTTTCCTTTGACCGCTTGCCTTTAGCATTCCCTACCTGCTCTCTGTTTCCCGATTGTATTAACATGCAGAAATGTAAATGTAATATGAACGTCTCAGTGGCAATATGCCTGGTTTGAATGAATAAATAAATAATTGGCAAATACATGAACAAACTCCGTAATTAACAAAATAAAAAGAACTAATTCTGAGATAAACGGCAATCATTCGATGGAATGAGTCGAAGAAGAATAAAAGATGGGGGAAATAGCAGAGAACAAGGAATCAATCACTGGAATTAACCGACTTGTAGAAAAAAGAAGTGGCAAGAATAATGTTTAATTGGGGTAAATAACACATGCGCTTAAATGACTCGAAGAAAAAATCCGTAATTATAAGATTATAGAAAAATGATAGTAGGAAAAAAGGCAGAATCACAATTTAAGGATTTGAAAGATAAAATAATTAAAACAAATTAAATAATTATAAGGAAAAGGAAACGTGAGAAAAATGTCAAAGAATTTGAACAAATATTTTAATTGAATAAGTAAAAAATGTAATATTTTAAGGGAATAAATTATTAAAACTAAAAAATAAGTAATAAACAAATAGAAAAATCAGTAATAATTAAAGAATTTTTTATTTAGAAAAAAATTGAGATTTGCTAATTAAAAGAAAACAGATGTAACAATTTAAAAATGGAATATTAGAATAAACGCTTCAATTAAACTGTTCAGAGGAAATGTGAAACCGGGAAAAGGTTTTTAATATTTATGGAATTAAAACAGACAGAAATCAGGAAAAAGAAAGAAAAAACTTTAGAAATCAGAATATACTCGGCGATTAAATGATGCGAAGATTTTGTTTTGTTTTTTCTTTCATGTAATCAATCATTCGTCAACTTATTCTTTCTTTCTTTCGTTTTTCATTAATTCTCTCTTTTCTTTCTTTCATTCTTTTTCTTTTATTCTTTTCTTTCAATATTTACTTATTTCGTTCTATAATCTTATATTTAGTTCTGTTTTTAGTCATTTTTGTCAAAAATTATACAAAAAAGTACAAAAAAGGAAAAAAATCTGAAATAATGCACATTCTAAATATAATTGTAATGAAAAAGAACAAATTATGTCATTAAATAGTTTTTAGGACACTGATAAGTAAGAAAAAGGTTTTGAAAAGAATTACAGAAAAAGTGTTAAAAGTAAGAAAAAGGTTTTGAAAAGAATTACAGAAAAAGTGTTAAAAGTAAGAAAAAGGTTTCGAAAAGAATTACAGAAAAAGTGTTAAAAGTAAGAAAAAGGTTTCGAAAAGAATTACAGAAAAAGTGTTAAAAGTAAGAAAAAGGTTTCGAAAAGAATTACAGAAAAAGTGTTAAAAGTAAGAAAAAGGTTTTGAAAAGAATTACAGAAAAAGTGTTAAAAGTAAGAAAAAGTAAAAAAAAATATTTAAGAAATGAGAAAAATGTTTTCAAAGATAAAATTAGAGAATATACTTTTTCTTCTATTTTTCTATAATAACTTATTTTTCAACTCATTCTTTCCTTCTTTCTTTATATTTCGGGAATTAATTTCTCTTTCATAATTCTTTCTTTCACTTTTTCTCTTGATTTCATTGTTGTTTTTATCTTTCTTTGTTTCCACATTTTACATTTTCGACCAAAATAAGAAAAGTTATTCACAAGTTATAAACAGTTATAAAAATGATTCACAAGTTATTAAAAAGCTATAAAAATGATTCACAAGTTATGAAAAAGTTATAAAAATGATTCACAAGTTATTAAAAAGTTATAAAAATGATTCACAAGTTATTAAAAAGTTATAAAAATGATTCACAAGTTATTAAAAAGTTATAAAAATGATTCACAAATTATTAAAAAGTTATGAAAAATGATTCACAAGTTACTAAAGAGTTATAAAAAATTATTCCCAAAACAGGTACGAAAAATAAAAACATGAAAAAATTCAGAGAATAAACTCAATAATTAAAAGAGTTACAGAAATTAGGCGTAAGAAAAACTTAAGCAAAGGATTAAGAACAAATTAAAGTTAGAATAAACTCTGTGTACAATTGATTAGAAGTAAACATCTAAAGAAAATAAGATATATAAAATAATGTAAATAAACAAGTTACAAAAAAGAGCATAAATAAACAAAACCAATTATTGTGTTAGATTATGACGGACCCTGTATTTTAAAGTGTGTAGATCGACTAGTATGAATTATGAAAGAAATAGGATTAAGTACAATTTAAGGGCATATGTGATTTTGGGACAAACAACTATGTATCATAGTGACTCATTTTGTAAAGTCATAACAAATTTTGATGTATGCCGCCCGAGAGGAAATGCTAGGGTCAAAAAACGGTTAGACAACATGAGTGAACGAATGTTTTGGCATGACGATAACACGTGCACATCAGGTGACGTCATTCATCTTTGTGTGAGAGATTAGTTTTTGGATGAGTTCGCCAGTGGAAGTCGAGGCAAAAGCATGCACAAACGATCAGCTCGAGGCGACAGAAATTGTCCAAGGATGTAGACGAAAAGTTTAGGACTGAATCTCTAAGATGAGACAAGAACCCACTTATCTTCCCCCATCTAGTTAGCAGTTTAGTAAGGTAACCAAAAAAGTGACGGCAATCGAAGACGGCGACTCTCTCACGGGCGTGACTTGAAGCAAATAAAACCCACCTTCTGATCCTCTCGAAACGTCTTAAAAGTTCTTTTTTTCGTCGAACCAAAGAGTATTGATTTTCAGAATATAAAAACGAAACCAGACGAAGGATCGAACAGAGAACAACATTTATGGAGGGGACCACTAGACGACGAATAATGAAATTATGGCCAGAGAAAAATAAGGTAAAATATAAAATGCATTAAGATGTTTGAAAAAATCAATTAAAAAAAAGGAGTTCAGATATTTGTAATAACTTTTGATCATCGCATAAATGTACACTCAAAAACGTCCCCGTTGCAAAATACTATATAACAGAAGGGACAGTTTACTTGTTTAATGTCGACAGTTTAAGAGCTTAAAATCGCCATTCGTTGATTCGCGTGTAAAAAAATGACCATTAAAAAGTAATGTTAAAAAAATGAATGTTAAAAACTTTGAAACCGCTTCTAAGGTTTCGATTTCGATAAGCGTGGTCGTAAGAGACGTTTTAATCCCCATGGTTATGTAACAAATCCCGTTTGGTACCGCTCCCCGCCTTGGGGGCTATGTAACATCTGAATCAACAGCAAAATTACAAACATTTAATAGAAGTGAATGAACAATGAAGAAGAAATTAAATAAGAAAGAAAGAAAGAAAGAATAAATGAACAACGAAATAAGAATAACGTAAGAAAAACATGAAATAAAAAGAATTAATAAATGAATAGATAAGTCAATAGAATATAAAGTGTGTAAACGAACAAATAGAAGAGTGAGAGAAAGAAAGGGTAAAAGGAAAAATAAACAAAAGGGAAGAAATGTTGAAAGAAAATTCAAGAGGAAAATAAAAAAGAATGCGTGAATTAGTGAATACACAGGCGAAATAAAGTGCGAAAGAAATACAAAATAACAAAAGAAAGAAAGTTCGAGAAAATAATATAATAGAAGGAAAAAGAAAAATATATGAATAGAAAATGTAGACGAAAAAGGTAATAAAAACGGCGTAAAAATGAAAAACTAAACGAAGGAAGAGATGAATAAAGAATAGACGGAAGGCAAAGGACGAAGCAAAAAAACGGAAGGAAAAGACAAAAATGGAAAGGAAAAATACTGAATGAGAGTGAAAACGAAAAAAGGAAAAACAAAAACGAAAATTAAAAACGGAAAGAAAAACATACAGTAAGACATACAGAAGAAGAAACATGAAACGTAATTAAAGACATAAATAAAAAAAGGAATTAAAGCAAAATGAGTGGCATAAATAAATTGAATGCATAAAAGAAATATTTAATGAAAAACAAGAAAAGACGAAATAATACGTTTAATAATTAACTATTTAACGAGAGAAAAATGAAAGAAAAATGAAAGAAAATGTCTGAAAGAAAGAAATGAATCAACAACTGAAACCCTAACAAACGGAAGAACGAAAAAAGAGAATCAAATAAGAAAATAATAAAGAATAAAAAAAGGAGATAAAAAGTAGGAAGACGCAAATAAATAAATAAAGACAACATAAAGGATATATAAACACATAAATCGACAAAAAGGAAAATTAGGAGAACGAAGGAAAAGAAAAAGATTAAGAGAAAAAAAGAAATATATTTAGTAAAGAAGGAATAATTAGAAAACAAAATAAATTTTAGAAAACAAAAGAAAGATTAGAAAAAGAAGATATTAAAAAGGTGAAAAAGGTTCTAAAAAGAAAGAACTGCATAAAAAACAAAGATTAGAAAAAATGGTGGGAAAAAGAATAAATGATTTGAAAAGGAAAGAATGCTTGAAAAAAAAAGATTAGAAAAAGAAGATATTAAAAAGGGGAAAAAGGTTCTAAAAAGAAAGAACTGCATGAAAAACAAAGATTAGAAAAAATGGTGGGAAAAAGAAGAAATGATTTGAAAAGGAAAGAATGCTTGAAAAAATAAAGATTAGAAAAAGAAGATATTAAAAAGGGGAAAAAGGTTCTAAAAAGAAAGAACTGCATGAAAAACAAAGATTAGAAAAAATGGTGGGAAAAAGAATAAATGATTTGAAAAGGAAAGAATGCTTGAAAAAAAAAGATTAGAAAAAGAAGATATTAAAAAGGGGAAAAAGGGTCTAAAAAGAAAGAACTGCATGAAAAACAAAGATTAGAAAAAATGGTGGGAAAAAGAAGAAATGATTTGAAAAGGAAAGAATGCTTGAAAAAAAAAGATTAGAAAAAGAAGATATTAAAAAGGGGAAAAGGTTCTAAAAAGAAAGAAATGCATGAAAAACAAAGATTAGAAAAAATGGTGGGAAAAAGAAGAAATGATTTGAAAAGGAAAGAATGCTTGAAAAAAAAAGATTAGAAAAAGAAAGACAGCTGAAATAAAACTAGTATGTTTTTCTTACCTATAATACATAATCATGGCAAACCCCGAGGTTGTATTAAATACTTCACGGTAACACATTTAATTGAACGAATAGTAAGTAGTTACGCGAATTACTTCATAGTAAGTTTTTCTTTCGATGTCTACAACTGAATGAATTTTAGAAAACCTTTTAGTTAGTTTCGTCTCTTTATAGATATGTAAGTAGTTGGAATACTCGTCCTAGTAAGAGTCTACAACAATGAGCCACTCTTGGAATTTTAAGATACCAGATGCCGAAAATAGTTTTAAAAAATTGAATTCAAAATAAAAACAAAAAACGTAAGGCGTCAAAACACAGATTTGAAAGAAAAAAAGATTAAACGAGAAACATACACACATTAATAAAAAAATACGAAGGAGTTATATAATTATATTAATGTAGAGAAGATGTATAAATTACTGATTTAAAGAAGCTAGCATTCTTTTTAACATTCAAATAAAAATATCTGTTACATATCTTATATTATTTGAGTTATTCTTAGAAAAATAGTAATAACGCAGCTGTTAATGCCAATATTAAAAGTTGTCTCCACTTTAACAATCTCCCAAGTCGGAATAAGTATTCCCCCCCCCCCCCAAAAAAAAACAGAGGCGAAATACATTACTTTCTTTCACAGAACATGGTAGAAGGAAGTAAAAATTGGCTAGTCGGAATCAAATATATATAGTTATCAGATTAAATGTTATTTAGGCCTGAAATCGATAATGATAACTGACTTTACTTTATATACTCAAATATTTTAGAATCTATTTTGTGTAATAAAACTATGGTTAAACTTAAAAATTAGGGATAAACATGTTTGATACATGGTTTATGTATTACTTTCTTTAAAGAAATTAATGGAACCCCCTTAGAACAATCTGTATATGGAGAAGATAATTCCTAACATATTCCAAGTCTAATGAGATAAAAGTGGTGAGCAGACAATGTTCGTATTTTATGTGTGTAGAATTGACATGTAACCTTTTATTATTATGATAAGGCGTCTTTATGAATATGAAAGTATATACAGATCAGTTGGTACACAACTTCGTTTGTCCCCAGAACATTGTCCACGCAATTTCAAAATCTCTTCACTTCGTGTGTCGCAAGAATATTTTGATTAAAGAATAACGTACCCTAGAAAATCAGCGCGTTAGTGTTGTGTTGATTGCCGTCTTTTTCAGGGAAAAGAAAGAAATTCCACAAAATTATACTTCCAAATCGTTTAGGTTTATCCACAATCTGTCATCTATACCCTATGATTACTTATATAAGTCGAACGGCGTTGGGTAATAATGAAGACAGTAGTACGTTAAACTTATTGTTTAGCTCAAGGATTGCGAAAATTGTTAGATCTCTGAAAAGGTTGTATAATTTCAACAATTTTAAGTTTTCATATATCTATTCAGACAAAGTTAGGTCTGCTTATATACTTGTATGTACAGAATTCAATCCTAAACTAATTAAATGATCATTATGAATTTTGGAACATATACACATGATCTATTTATATATATATTTTATATATATATTAACAAAAAATACGTCCTATAAAGTTAAGGGCGACTAATAATGCAATTTTCTCTCTCTCTCTCTCTCTCTCTCTCTCTCTCTCTCTCTCTCTCTCTCTCTCTCTCTCTCTATATATATATATATATATATATATATATATATATATATATATATATATATATATATATATATATATATAATTCGCAGACAGAATGTCCTGCTGTATCACAGCTCTTCCCTGCGACGAAACTAGCATGCGCCCCATGCCATGGTCGAACATACGAGAATCTGGTTAATAGTCGGCGACTCTAACCAATTAACGATGGGGCGGGCGCTGTTGGCAAAATAAATTACATCTCAATTCTTTAGATAAACATTGTTAACTAGTAGAAAGTGTACCATGTGTTCATTTATCAAAGAGCTTTGCATTGTTGCTAAGAGTAGCTGTCGGAATTTGAGTTATTAAAAAAACATCACTTGTTCCGAGGTTTCGAATCCTGCGACCGGCTTTAATAATTATCTCTACACTGACGATTCCGCAAGGATTAAACGTATATATATATATATATATATATATATATATATATATATATATATATATATATATAATATATATATATATATATATATATATATATAAATATTTGTTATTGTTTATTATCTATGTACGTATACGTTTCGTCCTTAAATAATAGGGACTCATCAGCATAGAGATATGATTATTCACTACCGGTCATGCGATTCGAAACCACGGATTATATATATATATATATATATATATATATATATATATATATATATATATATATATATATATATATATATATATCTTGCTAAATTGTTGGAGTTTGTCATTAATGGACATTAACCATATAAATCAATAGTTGATTCTTACTAGCCATTTTTGTTCTTTTCGTTAGACCATATTATTTGTAATGAACATGTATTACTCCGGCTAGGAACTTTGTCAACATGTAACCATTTTTTACTAATCACCGTAAAATATCAAGCTGCTTATGTTCTTCGTAAAAATGTTTTCTTATTTGGTTTATTTATGACCGTTATGGTTACATTTAATATTAAACTATTTTTTCTAACTCTTACTTACATATCGTACTAGCTATTAAACGTATTTCGCTAGAAAACTATTCCCCATTTAGTTTTACTTGGATTATTCAATCGGTATTAGTTCATCCCGGTATTTGTTTTACTCATAGACTTAATAATGCTTTTTTCATTTATGCTAAAGAGTAGTGGTAGTAACTCCAATGTAGTTACCACTATTCTTTCCCGTAGACTCATTATGCACCTGATAAATTCTAGTTTAATTTACCAACATTTAAAAATAAACAACCGGCTCCTTTGAATGTTAATAGTTTTAGATAACAACACGAACATATTCCGAAATTAATTTACAAAAGATTAATACTACTTGAAACTATCTATATTAAAACCCTGCAAGCTACAATAAATAACATTACGTACGAAACTAGTAACCCTATTTTAAAATGTTTAACAAATACAATTTGTTCTTGAATGCTAATTCTGTCGCATGTAGAACATAAATGTGAA
>OY744535.1:62969798-63259798 GCA_963556195.1 Sepiola atlantica | reverse complement strand
CTGTCTATCTCATTTTATCCTTTCCTTTCAAACTACGGATTAAATAATATTACTACCTCTGGTGATATTCCCTGCTTTTTTTAATAGATTATTACTAATTTTTCTTTATTAAAGAGAGAGAGAGAGGAGAGAAGAGAGAGAGAGAGAGAGAGAGAGAGAGAGAGAGGGGGGAGGGCGGCGGAAGAGATGATGGTAGACTAGGTATATTATGAAGGTGGTGGGGAAGACAACATAGAGTGAAATGAGTGAAAGTGATAGATAGGAAGTTAGTAGAAGTAAGATATATATATATATATATATATATATATATATATATATATATATATATATATATATATAGAGAGAGAGAGAGAGAGAGAGAGAGAGAGAGAAATAGAGAGAGAGGGAGAGAATAGGAGATATATATATAACGAAATAAATATATGAATATACTGAGGTTTGTGCAGCAGTAAGTAGCGATGAACATGAATAGATAGATAGATAGATAGATAGATAGATAGATAGATAGATAGATAGATACTGGGTGGGATAGAAAGATGGATGAGAACAACCACTTGATAGATATATAGCTAGATAGGTATATATATATATATATATATATATATATATATATATATATATATATATATATATATATATATATACTTTTTTTTTTATATAGTATTGGGATAGTTTCCCAGCAGAGTGCTCAATTATTAGATAATTAATAAGAGCATAATATTTATTTATATGTAATACAGTAAGTTAGAACAGCATCCGTACCATCGGTTTCAGATCTGAGATATTCAGACCTTCGTCAGCAGAGTTGTTCGGCTTAATGAATTATATATATATATATATATATATATATATATATATATATATATATATATATATATATATATAGATAGATAGAGAGAGAGAGAGAAAGAGATAGATAGATAGATAGATAGATAGATAGATAGATAGATAGATAGATAGATAGATAGATTTGAATGTTATATATTGATAGCTTTTGCCAATTTAAACTTACATCTAATTCGATATTAATTCAATTGATGATATATTCTTACGTAGACAAGAATTCACAGAATGGATACTCGTGAATACACGCTGTTATTATCACAAATCAAGTTTCAAATTAGTATTGCTTAATTGAAACATGCCTACGTATATTAAACTCGTATATTATGTACATCTATATATTAGCAATTATTCGCCGCAACTTATACAAAGCATTATCTTCTTTTCGAGATAAGAAAGAGATTGTGTAAATGTTGTCTCTTTCATCAACTCTTGTCTTGTTAAAAACTTTATAATTTTTTGTAAAAAAAAAACTCAGTGTTATGTGTTGCCGTACGAAATTGTATCTCACCATCGCTGTTGAAAATTGTGTACGCCACACCTGGGCGCCATGAATGTTTGCCCTGGAACCTGTAGGAGAAAGAAAAAGAGGTAAAGAGACGTTTGTCTGATCTGGTGATTCGAAGAGGTTAACCTCTCGCTTCGAAAACTCACAACTGAGCGACTCTCCCCGAGGAACTCTTTCTTATCTCGGAGGGACATTATGGCGTCGCTTATTGTTACATTTTATCAGACGCCGCAATATTTTGGTTTTGTTGTTCTTTTAATATATCTTTTTTTAATATTATTGCTATCGTTTATTTTTCTTTGCTTTTTCTCTTTTTTTCTTCTCCTTTTCCTATTTTTTGGGCTCTTTTTAAATTTTTACTTTTTGTTCTTTTTCATTTTCGTTCTTCGTTAGGAATTGTTTGGATTTTTCTTCAAACATATTTTCATGGTTGTTCATTTATTTTGATTTTAATAGTTTTAAAATATTTACAAATATGAAGTTACACAGATTATCTTCGTTGCTAGAAATGCATATACTATATATATATATATATATATATATATATATATATATATATATATATATATATATATATATATATATATATATATTAGTTTAGATCAATATAATTTGAACATTGTTTCAAGAATTCAAAACCAACAAGCATTCGGCGTACGATCGTTTTCAAAACTTTATGGAAAGATGTTATTGTTCATTTTTTGGTTATTTTTTCTGACACATAACATTGTCTTCGTAAGCGCCATCAATTACAGAAGCTTCATGAAATGAGGCATAAGCTTTTCGTATAAAATTCCGTCCAACTGACAGGACTTTGGAACAGAAATTGAATTACTTAACAAATAAAAGATTAAAAAAACATAAAAGATAAAAGATTATGAACTGCAAAACATACAGAGGTTTCCCATACAGTTTGAATCGAGGGAGAGCAGTTACTTAAGTGTAAAACACATATGAAAATTCTTTAATAAAAAACAAATAGAAATGTAAACAATGGTAGCATTGAATACTATTAGGGGCGATAAGAGAATGATAAATAATGTTAGGATATTATAAGAAGAGATACAATAGAATGAAGTGAAGTTAGCTATGGTATATGAGATGGTAAAATTGGGAATTACAGTAGTAAAAAATAATTACAGGTAGATGAAAATCAATAATAATAGTTTAAAATGATACAAGAGGATGGTAACAATTAAATAAAGGAGTTGGTTAAAAAATTGATAAAGAGGAAAAAAATTGATAAAAGGAGAAAGAGGAAAAAAAGATAAATAAATAAAATGAGCTCGATTTAATTTAATGTTTTTATATAAAAGGTAGAGTGTATTATTTTAGATTAATAGAAGTTAGAATAATTAGATGATAAATGTCTACAATACAATATAAGTCCGAAGATGCCTAGAAGTAACGGAATAGCTTGAAAATATAATTTTATTCCTAAGAGGAGTCCGTACCATAATTAGGTATATTTAAAACTATAAATGATTTTGATAGGTGGTTGAATTTAATTCACCTATATAAATACCGGAGGAGAGCAAGGAATTTTATAGATTTTAAATTTAAAGGGAATTTGGGATATATGAGACGATTCCCATGAGTAGTAGAGAATTACAAAATCACAATTAAATGAGTTTTAGTAAAATTTAGTTATAAAATAGAAATAAGATAAAGAAAAAATAGAGAGTAAATCTATTAAAACAGTAAGATGCATTTCCATAAATGATTAAAAGGAATTAAAAAAAAATTCAATTTTGAAATATTAAAATTTTTTTTAAAATAATGATAAGAAAGATTACATAATAGTAATTAGAAAGACGTTGATATAGAAATAATAGTTATTATTGAGAGGATAAAATGTAAGATCAACATCAATAATAAAGAAACAATAAAAATTAAAGTAATTAGAAAGTAGAACAGTCGTGTTTATATACAGGTGGACAGTTAAATGTATACATGTACACGGATACACACACAACACAGATGCATATATATATATATATATATATATATATATATATATATATATATATAACATGTGTGTGTATATAGGTACAGATATATACAGACAATTAGACATCTTATATGTAATAGAAAGACAAAATGTTTTGATTGTGGAGACAGTCAATTTCCCCCTTATCGATACATGTAAAGAAACAATATATTTGCACATACATAATTTAAAAACAAGAACAAAAGGATACAAATCACAAACACAAAACCATTGAGAAATATTCTAATATATAATATAGTCCACAGAAAACTATAACTTGGAAGAATATGAGAGGAGAGAGTGTGAGAGAAGAAGAAAGAGAAAAATATGATGAATAACTATATATTCATAGCAATAAAACTGTAGTCCCTGTTTGTTTGTTTTTTGCTTGTTTGCTCATAACATTACCAAGAGTACTTGAAGAAATATATTTTATTTTGATCAAATGGGGTACAATAATATCGGTCGAGACATTTATAAAAAGTAAATACGACTTTTTACTTTATTTCATTTCATATATCATATGGAAATTATAGAAATAAAAAAGGGAGAGGAAAAAAGAAAAAAAAAGACAGAACAAGAAGATGATGAAGAAGAAGAAGAAGAAGAAGAAGAAGAAAAATGAGGAAGAAGAACTACGGGTTTATATAGATTGAGTATTGATTTACTCCTCTCCAGGAGTTAGGCACAAGGCCAGTTTTTATCTTACTCCCACAAGTAAGATGTGACCCAAGGTCGGGAAAGTGGGGTTTAAAAATTGCCTGGGCAGCCCCCGTCGGCATTCCCCGGTAGGGGCGCCTCAGGCAGTAAGCAATAAACTTACTCCTCCCCAAAGAGGGGAGGCGAAGCCTGGGAGGGTGGCCCTCCTAGAAGTGCACAGGACAGACCCATAGACCGGCGTAAATCAAGCCCCGAAGGCCAAGACAATACCAGTCTATGGGGTGCAGTATCTATCGGAACAGATACTACACTTTGATCTTAGCCAAAAGGCCAAGAATTAGTTTAAACAGAGTAGAAAATTACAAATGACCTAAGTAAGAGATATATTTTTACAATATAGGCTACTGCATCAGAAAAAGGATAGAAAGATAGACAGACTGCGCCGGTCGCGCTCCATTTAGTTAATATTGTGCGCCCACCCCTTACTCCATTGGTATGTTTGGGGATGGCGACTTTTTCGTACCTGCCCTGCATGAGTGTCTGGCTAAGAAGGGAAAGAATTCTTTTCTCTGGAAATTATGTAGTTTCGTCACTTCCGTTCGCTAAGGTCAATCTTTCAACCAAAAATCATCAATCATTCTCTCTGCCCAAACTTGTGGCTTTCGTTATGTAAAACAAGGATGTGGATTTAGTCGGATACAAAAAATGCCGAAAATGATGTCTTCGCCATCCTCGGTAGAGGTGCTTTAGGCGATCGTCAATAAACTAACACCCTCTCAACGGAGGAGGTAATGCCTGAAAGTATGCAACCCCTAGAACAAAGTGGAACCGTACCTCATCTCGTTAAAGAAGAGTTTGATGGTTTAAGTCAGTCCCTAGGTTGTCAGAAAGATACCAAGACGAACCTTGACTGGTGTGACAGTAGTAAATACACATTTTTAAATATGCAATTATCAAAGTTATGTTAACACGAGAAATACACGCGCACACAAAATGTGATTACGCAATTCTATTAATTTGTTTTAATAGAGGACGACAACTTCTTCCCAATATGAGTTCTTTTTCTTATGAATTAAAAGAAGAAATCGACTTTTTTGTTACGTAAAGGAAGGGGATCAAAGAAACAATAAGCTCTCATTGGTTGAAGCAAGTCACATGCTTTCAGAAAGATGCATGTTTTAAATAGTTAAAGAAGCAGTTTGTGTGTTGGTGGTAGTAGTGTACGGCTGGCCTCTGTCGTGATGGCTAACCTAGAATAGAAAGGTTAATGTAAATTCCTACTAGTCCATTTTGCAACAATAACCATGCTGAGGGATGAAATAAATTAAATGATATTAGACGTCCACAAAGGCACATATGAAGCAGTTTGTTTGAACAGCTAAAACTGTTATGGAGTCGAATTATATCATCTTTGTTACATTGTTTAAACAAAGAATGAAAAATCAGTTTTAGTAGAAAGATCCTCTCAAATTAAACTAAAAAAGAGATTTGCAAACTTTACAAATTTAAGTATTTGAACAAATTTGAACAAATTTGAATCCGATAGAAAAGCAGAGAATGTAAACTGATCATTGTGGCTTCGGTATATACGTGACGTCTATTAGATTCTGTAAGCATCAAGGAAGGGAGAGTTCTTTAGATTAAGACAGGGGATCAGATTTCGAAAGAGATTGCGCGGGTACAATTAGTCTTGCTTTTAATGGCAAGATAGAGAGTAAAATGGCGAAAAGGAATAAGAGAGAATATGAGTGTGTGTGTGAGAGAGAGAGGAGAAGGGGGAGAGATAGAAAGTGCAAGAAAGAGAGTAAGGCAGAGAAAGAGAGAGAGAGAGGAGTAGAATATAGAGAGCAATACGGAGAAAAAGGAGAGATAAAGTGCAAGATAGAGAGTAAAACGGAGAAATAAAGAGAGAGAAAGAGAGCGATAGAGAGACCGAAAGGATAGACGTTAAATAATCAATATAATAAGAATTACAGAAACAAACAAAAAACCCACCGATGTTTAACTCATTTGCATACTCGTTGATACGTTGAAAGATGTAATTTCTTTTGTTTATATTTTACATGCGTACTCGCACACTTTGTCGATAAGTTGGTCTGTCACACTTCAGTTCGAAATAACATTTTCATCGCTAGACACACAGGTTGAATGGACGCATCTTACTTTAGATGCGACCAAGAATTCTACAACAGGCCATATCCGTTGGTTCTCTGTCACATTTCCACCTGAAATAACATTTTCGTTGGTCTGTCACATAAAAGTTGGAAATTGTTATTTCGTCTGTCACGCTAATGTTTAAAATTGCATTTCCGTCGGTTTGTCACGCTGAAGTTCGAAATTGCATTTTCGTCAGGCTGTCACACTAAAGTTTAAAATTGCATTTTCGTCGTCTCTCACACTTAAGTTTGAAATAGCATTTTCATCGGTCTGTCAAGTTTAAGCCTGTAATTGCATTTTCCTTGGTCTGTTATGCTTTAATTTTAAATAGCATTTACGTTGATCTGTCACGCTGAAGTTTGAAATAGCATTTTCGTCGTTAAACGCGGAGATTGACTTGACACACAATTCGTTCTTGTTTTTATTTACTTACAAAAAACAAAGCAGATTAAAAATGTTAAATATTAACAAAAAACAAAGCAGATTAAAAATGTTAAATATTAACAAAAAACGTTAAATATTAACAAAAAACAAAGCAGATTAAAAATGTTAAATATTAACAAA
Source organism: Sepiola atlantica (assembly GCA_963556195.1). NCBI lineage: Eukaryota > Metazoa > Mollusca > Cephalopoda > Sepiida > Sepiolidae > Sepiola > Sepiola atlantica. Next base: position 63,253,076 of record OY744535.1, on the reverse strand, counting down.
AAACGTTAAATATTAACAAAAAACGAAGCAGATTAAAAATGTTAAATATTAACAAAAAACAAAGCAGATTAAAAATGTTAAATATTAACAAAAAACGTTAAATATTAACAAAAAACAAAGCAGATTAAAAATGTTAAATATTAACAAAAAACGTTAAATATTAACAAAAAACGAAGCAGATGAAAAATGTTAAATATTAACAAAAAACGTTAAATATTAACAAAAAACGAAGCAGATTAAAAATGTTAAATATTAACAAAAAACGTTAAATATTAACAAAAAACGAAGCAGATTAAAAACGTTAAATATTAACAAAAAACCAAGCAGATTAAAAATGTTAAATATTAACAAAAAACGTTAAATATTAACAAAAAACGAAGCAGATTAAAAATGTTAAATATTAACAAAAAACGTTAAATATTAACAAAAAACGAAGCAGATTAAAAACGTTAAATATTAACAAAAAACCAAGCAGATTAAAAATGTTAAATATTAACAAAAAATGTTAAATATTAACAGCCTTCAATAATAGAGACGAGGATCTTTCAAATCAACTGAAGCTAATTGGAATTCTCTTTAACTGTTAACGACAGAATGAGACTTCTTAACTAACTACTTATTAAACTGAATGACGGATAATAATAAAAACGTACAGAGTGAGTTTATCTAAATACATACTAAAGCTGAGTCAATCAATGTCTGTTTTATTCCGATATATTTTTATCACACAAAATATATATTAAAATACTCCTCAATTTTCGGATTGAGCTATGGTTGAAAAAAAAAACCCTTTTAATTCTTCTAATGACCCGTAAATTTAAATTGACTGAACACGTCTCTCAACTCTTACTTTGCCATGTGTTTCCAGCGCTCTCTTTCACTCTCTGTTCATTTAACCAGTCGCTAATATTAAAATCGCTGTGTGCATTTAGAGAAAACATGACTCTCACTTTTCGGTTAATTTACAGAGTGTAATTGTACACACTGTAAACACGTGTGCTAATCAGATTGCCAAAAAATAATAGGTCCCTTTAATTCGAATTGTCTTAATAAGTGGCAACTCATGAATAATAATAGGTCCCTTTAATTCGAATTGTCTTAATAAGTGGAAACTCATGATTAATAATAGGTCCCTTTAATTCGAATTGTCTTAATAAGTAAAACTCATGATTAATAATAGGTCCCTTTAATTCGAATTGTCTTAATAAGTGGAAACTCATGATTAATAATAGGTCCCTTTAATTAGAATTGTCTTAATAAGTGGAAACTCATGATTAATAATAGGTCCCTTTAATTCGAATTGTCTTAATAAGTGGAAACTCATGATTAATAATAGGTCCCTTTAATTCGAATTGTCTTAATAAGTGGCAACTCATGAATAATAATAGGTCCCTTTAAGTCGAATTGTCTTAATAAGTGGCAACTCATGAATAATAATAGGTCCCTTTAATTCGAATCGTCTTAATAAGTGGCAACTCATGATTAATAATAGGTCCCTTTAATTCGAATGGTCTTAATAAGTGGCAACTCATGAATAATAATAGGTCCCTTTAATTCGAATCGTCTTAATAAGTGGCAACTCATGATTAATAATAGATCCCTTTAATTCGAATTGTATTAATAAGTGGCAACTCATGAATAATAATAGGTCCCTTTAATTCGAATTGTATTAATAAGTGGCAACTCATGATTAATAATAGGTCCCTTTAATTCGAATTGTATTAATAAGTGGAAACTCATGATTAATAATAGGTCCCTTTAATTCGAATTGTCTTAATAAGTAAAACTCATGATTAATAATAGGTCCCTTTAATTCGAATTGTCTTAATAAGTGGAAACTCATGATTAATAATAGGTCCCTTTAATTCGAATTGTCTTAATAAGTGGAAACTCATGATTAATAATAGGTCCCTTTAATTCGAATTGTCTTAATAAGTGGAAACTCATGATTAATAATAGGTCCCTTTAATTCGAATTGTCTTAATAAGTGGCAACTCATGAATAATAATAGGTCCCTTTAAGTCGAATTGTCTTAATAAGTGGCAACTCATGAATAATAATAGGTCCCTTTAATTCGAATCGTCTTAATAAGTGGCAACTCATGATTAATAATAGGTCCCTTTAATTCGAATGGTCTTAATAGGTGGCAACTCATGAATAATAATAGGTCCCTTTAATTCGAATCGTCTTAATAAGTGGCAACTCATGAATAATAATAGGTCCCTTTAAGTCGAATTGTCTTAATAAGTGGCAACTCATGAATAATAATAGGTCCCTTTAATTCGAATTGTATTAATAAGTGGCAACTCATGATTAATAATAGGTCCCTTTAATTCGAATTGTATTAATAAGTGGAAACTCATGATTAATAATAGGTCCCTTTAATTCGAATTGTATTAATAAGTGGCAACTCATGATTAAAAGAACGATCATCCATAAAGATTATATAGAAGGAAAAGTATTTTTACTTATGAAAGAAAAATGTCACACTAGATACGTCACAGTTTATAAATTTTCGAATGAAATCAAACTGAAAAGAATAGTGGTAATGGTTGTCACCCAACGGGTCACTGGTTGTCTAGTATTAATATATATATATAGTCTAAAGAAGCTTTGAGTTATTTTAAACAAAAAGACAAAAAAAGAAGGAAAATGCAGTTTAAATTCCCAGAGAAACTAACTAAATCCAAAAATATATATATATATACATATATATATATACATATATATATATATATACATATATATATATATATATATATATATATATATATATATATATATATATATATATATATATATATAGTATATATATATATATATATATATTACTGAATAAAACACTAGTAATCCTTTGAGCAAACACAAACCTATTTAGGGATACAAGGATAGCGGACGGTTTCCGATATTCGAGTGAAAATTTTTAATCCGGGCTAAAATATGTAGATATCAGACAATCAGATGTATATTATGCCTCAACGAGAAACTAGAATTTTTTTTTAATTTAAAGATGCAAAAAATAAACTGCAGAAAAGAAATTGCCACAAACTGTAAACGTAGAATAAACTTTACTTTGGGATAGCTATTAAATAAAACATCATTTATATAATCATTTTTCGACGGTAAACAAAAATGGTGAATGTTTGATAATGTACGTTTTTTTATTTCACAGCTCATGCATTAAACATACATTCTAAACATATCCATCATTAGAACGAAAGACAAATACGGTTACCATATTTATTACGGTTAACAATTATGGAAGACAAGCAACGTGCATTACGCAAAACAATAAAATATATTTAGTTCTTACTCTACCTGTAAGATAGGAACATGGATTACGGGAGGACGTAGATTCTTCATTATATAGGAACCTTACGTAAGACGTCCAACAACGATGAATTATTAATACTCTCTGACCCCTTTCGGGTACAATCAAGAGGAAGCACTCAGCGTTGCTCAGAACCGGTGCACCACCATAATCGGTTCGCTACAAGAGTTTTCTTTACCTCATTCTACACGAGAACAATGTTATAATCAGTTTCGTTTATTTTTATGTTGAGATCTGAAGATCCTCTCAAACCGGGTACCAAAACAACCTCTATAGTCTGGCGGTACTATCGCACGAGTAAGGGCGGCTCAGTGGGAAAGCAATAAACACACACCCATCGGAAATGATGAGGTAATACATGGGACTATTGTCTCTTAACACAGAACACATGCTATATTTTGATTCCAGCCAAAAGGTCACGAGGTCCGTTACGCTGTAAAGCAGGAATATTAGAAATTACAAGGTTACTTCCCGAGTAATCGTCGCGATAACCCCGAGGAGATTGGGGAAATGTTTATTACATTAACCGACCCTCGTCCAAACGTTCTTCAGTGAAGCGCTTTCACCCAGAACTTTGTTAAATTGCCTCGTTATCGATACGCAACTACCACCACCATCACACAGATCCAAATAACTACGAAAGATTACACAAAGAAAAATAAGGAGAAATTATGAAAGTTACACAAAGTAAAATAAAAAAAAAGCAGAAGCGCTGGTGATCTAACGTGGTTCGCTGCCCAATGTCCATTCCTTCTAATAATGAAAACGAGGCCCGACCTATCAGACTAATAACATCATGAAAAGGTTCCAGAATGTGAAGAAAGTTCTTCGCGTGAGATGAGGTAAAATAATGACCCTTTCTTTCGGCTAACAGGGAATTACAATAGATATTTCTTAAGCAAGCCCTGGAGGCAGAGTGGGCTCATTTTCGTGTGATGATGCATGGACCTAGGAAGGGGGGGCTGTTTCACCGGACGGAGAAGATTTTTTTTTATTTTGCCTCCTCTACTCGTTTGGACAATTTGCCCGGATGTGTACTTCGGTTTTGAAAACCAGACCCGCAAGGCAACGCCACCGAGAACAATGTTTGTCCAGTTGACTTCCTTGATTATAACAAACAGAGTCAACTATCGGCCATTTCTACTGGATATACCAGCCCATTGTTATTCTTTTCCCAACTTTTTCGCCGTATCACGACTCTTCAGTGGGGCTAAACGTGATGAATGTATTTAAGATGACCGCTTGTACACGAGTTAACTTTTTCAAATTTAATTATAATTATTACATTATCGTTTTATAATTAAATTATTAAATGGACCAAATTTTTATCAAAATATAACGAATTGTTCTAAAGTTAATGTTATTTAAATCTCCATTTATAAATTTTTTTTTATTTAGATAGCTCCCAAACTTTCAGCCTTTGCTAATAATTTTAAAAATGACTCTCGAGTCGACAGTTTAAATGCATCGAAATTCTTTTAAAATGTTTAATTAATTAGTTATTTTGATTTCAATTATTAACAAAAGATTAAAATTGCTAACTTGTAACCGAAATGCATTGTGGTTGAGTTAATTTCGTAATTAAATGATGTTTTAAATAAAAAATTTTAAATGTCATTTTATTTTACGCTATTGAATTTTTGATTCCATAAATAATCGATTGATAAAAAAAGTAATGTGTAAATTACGTAGAAACGAGAAACACAGACACATACAGAGATATATGAGAAGTGGTGAAACAGTTTTATTAAAATAGCGATTTGTAGTTTGGTAAATAAAGCCTGGGTCTGGAGATCTTTGAAAAAACAATTCATTTTTCGAAAAAAAAAGAAGATTTTCCTTCGGTATTAATTTGTGGATATTTTTATACTAATGAGTCATCATCTACAAGGCCAAAAGCCATTTGAGGATAAGTTGAAGCTCATCGTAGTTGGAGGCGAGAATCGAACACTGACATACATTCCGGCAGAAGACAGTCATTGCATTTGTTGACTTCGCTACCGCGTTTGACTCGGTGAATCGCTCATGTCTATGAAAGATCCTTGAACTGGATGGAATGCCTCCCGAGTTATCTCGTTTGCTGAGGACATATTACTCCAACACCCATGCGACACCCGGATGTCAATTGAAGAGAGCGCTCCCTTCACTATCGTCAGTGGTGTGTGATAGGGCTGCATCATGTCCCCAACTCTGTTTAATTATGCAATAGATTGGAGTATGCAACATTCCCTACAGAGACGAAGGAGTCGCCATCTCGACTGATGTCAGCATCTCGGATCTAGACGAGGCGGATAATATTGCGATTCTCGATCATATTGTAGTCGGCACGGAAGCAATCCCGTGGTATTGTTTCACAGATGGAAGTTTCGTTTGATTTGAGGTACACAGTAGAAAAATGGAAACTTCTTTACAGTAGTGGTAGATCTAGACGGCTATTTTGAATAAAGCTTCAGTCTCTCTGCAACTTCAGTTGTTCAGCGACTCTTGACTGGAAGATACCAGTCGAGGATCCATTCTCGACAATCAGTTCTACGGAGGTGGGCCACTATGACCGATGGTTGACTTTCTTCTGTCTGTCTGAGGTAGGGTTCTAGATAGTCCTAGCAGATTCACCTTCCCTGGCCTTGTCTCTATTCCTTTGGGTCGAGTTAGTTTATTGCTAACTGTCTGAGGCGCTCCGTGGAATTCCGACGGTGCTACCCAAGCATTTTCTGCCGGGTCCAAGTGCGCTACCTCTTGAATGCTGGCTCCCCAAATCCCACTTTCCGACCCTGTGTCACATCTTTCCGCAGTTGGAGGGAAGTAAATAATCTGGCTTGATATTTTTGAACGCATTTCATATTTCGAAGAAGATGCACAGATTTACTCCATTGTTCTGATTACTTTTCTCTTGGTCGACAACGGATTCCGTCTCGATACTATTTCAACACGTTTCGTTTACATGAGGCACGGATTTTTTTGGTTTCCATGGCAATTTACTTGTTTGGTCGTCTTGCCGAACAAGCACCCCATGACGCCGCCTTAACGTGTTAAGCTATATTCTAACATACTTGATAATATTTACAGCAATTATTTTCCGCACAAGCCCCCCTCTAGTCTCTCCCCCTTCTCTCTCTCTCTCTCTCTCTCTCTCTCTCTCTCTCTCTATATATATATATATATATATATATATATATATATATCTTTATCTATCTCTTTTTACGCTCTCTCTCTTTCTATCTTCTTCCTTCCCCATCTCTATCCTTTTCTATCTCTCTTACTATCACTATCTCTCTCTCTATATATATTTATATTCTTTCTCTCCCCCTCTCTCTCTCTCTCTCTCTCTCTCTATATATATATATATATATATATATATATATATATAGCATTATATGAAGTGAAATGATAAAATAAGGTGCGAATCAAATTTTATTAGAATTCAATGTTCAGACAAACTACCTTAAAGTCCTTAACTCATGAGTTTTCAAAGAAAATTCTTCTCCTCAGAGGACCATTACCGCAATGGCATTACTGCAGGTAATAACATTAAATTTTGAAAATATATAAAAATATATATAAAAATACATAAAAGTATATAAAACATAAAAATATCAGCCCAAAACATACTTTTGTTAAAGCTATACAGTTCATGCAAGTCATACAATTTAAAACATATTCAGGAAAAATATCCAAACTCATTTCATATTATGCTATTAATGCTCTATCCAGTATATTGAGCTTCAGTTTTATCCGGATGTTCACTAATTAAAGATATTAGTTGCCTCTTATATCTTTTGTTGGATTAACTTTATATATATATATATATATATATATATATATATATATATATATATATATATATATATATATATATATATATATATATATGTGTGTGTGTGTGTGTGTGTGTGTGTGTGTGTGTGTATGTGTGTCTATCTATCTACCTATCTCTTTCTATCCATCTCTATCTATCTCTTTCTCTCCCCCCTCTCTCTCTCTCTTTATATATATATATATATATATATCTTCATCTCTCTCTTCATCTCTCTCTTCATCTCTCTCTCTCTCGCTCTCTATCTATCTATCTATCTATCTCTTACTCTCTGTCTCTCTCTCTATCTCTATCACACACACACACACACTCTCTCTCTCTCTCTCTCTCTCTCTCTCTCTCTCTGTCTCTCTCTCTCTCTCTCTCTCTCTCTATATATATATATATATATATATATATATATATATATAAATATTTTTCTCTTTCTTTCTATTTCCATCTCTATCTTTTTCTCTCTTTATATATATATATATATATTTCTCTCTATTTAAATTTGTTCTCTTTTTACCACACTATAGCTATCTCATTCTTTTTGAGTTTGCACGCATACCTTACTCCATTGCATTCCGTTAGCCAAACCTTGCAGAGCTCATTGGGGTCATCAATGGCGATATCTAATTGAATTACTAAAATATAATCAACCGTCGTAATGAGGTTCGGCCTCCATTTTACTTAACCACATTAAATACTAATAGTCTCTTTGATAGTGTCGCTTGCAATGAATTATGGGATTACAAATTGTGTAACGAAGTTATTGCCGATCCATTTGAACACTGCAAAAAAGGAAATAAAATATATTGGAACAAAATAAAAAGATGAAAAAGTATCAAAACAAAAGAAGAAATAAAAACCATGAAACGGAAAGAAAAAGAAATCTGACAAAAAACGAACGAAATAAAATATTAAGCAAAAAACAAACAAAACTAACCGGTAAAATTCGAAATGATGAGATAATGAAACGATGATATCTAAGAAGAATAAACAAGAAAATCGACATGATTTAATTGTTTCCTTTATATTCTTAAATACAGTTACTCATTCTTGGGATGTTTTTGTCTTCAGTAAGTAGTTTGGCCAGAAAATGGACACGTGTTCCTCGATTCTCAAACATATATTTTCACTTATGTGAAAAAAATTGGTTTTAGCAAATCTGCAGGTGTTATCCGATTCCATTTATTTTTCAAAATATGATTTGTATAAATAGGTAGATATATAGATAGATAGATAATAGATTTAGATTGATAATAGATTTAGATAGATAATAGATTTAGATAGATGAATGATTTAGATAGATAGATACGCACCTATGAAAAGAATATCAGAAAAATAAATAAATAAATCAATAAGAAAATATGTTGATTGTTTATAACCAGATATTTTACACACACACACACACACACACACACACACACACACACATATATATATATATATATATATATATATATATATATATATATATATATATATATATATATATATATATATACTAGTGCACATCATTCGATAAAAATGACGAAAAACGTTTGTTTATTCAATGGTTTTAACTTAAATATACATCGAGAGGAGGCTTTTATGTACAATTTAGCAAGATAATAAAATGACTGATTTTAATCAAAATGCATTATTTTGGAATTTAATTTTGAACCGAAATGCATTATGGTGGAATTTAATTTCGTAATTAAATTAACCTGGTGGATAAAAACGGGGCATACTCACTAACTTGTTTGCTATACCGTGTTTTTTTTGTGCGTGTGTGTGTGTTTTTTGTGCGTGTGTGTATGTGTTTTTTGTGCGTGTGTGTGTGTGTTTTGTGCGTGTGTGTATGTGTTTTTTGTGCGTGTGTGTATGTGTTTTTTGTGCGTGAGTGCTTTGTTTCTCTGGATCGCAACCCGATAAAGTAAGTTGACCTGAAAATTGTCGGAAAAACTCTTCTCGCCCAAAATGCTTAATTTCTATCCACAATGTAAAAGAATATGCGTAACTCGAACTCTGTGCAATAGAAAAATAAAAACGGCAATTGAATTAGAACAACACTGGTAACGAACAGTGAATTAATGAGATGTCATTCTGTAAATCCATATGCAAATTAGTTAGGCCTTATACGTATATCACGTGAACATATTAGAAATGTGAAGTTATTGTATTTTGTATATGAAAAGGGGTTTTTAATCTCACTGTCATTGCGATAAACGACTCCACTTTATAAATAGGGATATAGTCATTCATAGATAGACTGTTTCCTTTATCACGGCTCTTCGGTGTGGCTAAACAAGCTACTACTTCAAGCAGAGATCGAAACTCGACCAACTTCTTATCCACTAAGCTATCCGCACAAGCTACGAAGTAAGAGGAATATTAATGCTTATATACGCATTATCAGCTGTCTAGACAGCTCTATTCTTTTACGAAGAGATGGTTATTATCACTAATGGTAGCCATCGATCTCCTTTATCAGAGTGACCAACCACCGAATGGAGGGAAATGCGTCGTCTGCTGAGCAGATTTTCAAATAGAAATAAATAAAATGATCGAATAAACGCATCTGAAGAGGAAAGTAAGACGATGACGCAGCACTCGAGTTGAAGGGGGGGGGGGTGAATGAAGCCAATAAGAAAGAGAAAGATAATGAAATAAAATATAGGAAAATGGGAATGACAAATTCTTCAAAGAAAGGAAACCAAAGATGCTCTCATCGGCAATGTCGTTTGCGAAATAGTTCCAAAGTAAGTTAGCATCTTTGGACATAAAGAGACCAACTGGCACCGACACAAGCGAACTCTCTAATGCAATTGCTGGTAAAACCGAATTATTCTGACTGCAATATAAGAGAGATAATGTCCCCGAAAGAGTTCTAAAGGTATTTGTAAAAGATATTCGAACCAATTGTCTCTGTTATTCTACAGACGCAATTTGCGATTAGTTGACCATTTAGAAATCCGAGCAAAAGCGGACAAAGTCTTTTATGGTTCACTAACGAGTCTAATGGAATGGTATTTCAAAATCACTCGAGTTAGAATTCTGACAGTTAATTATATCTCATTTCGCTTCAGTGCTATTAAAGCTTATTTGTAATCGGTGTAATATTATTTCGATGTCTTAATGTTTTTTCATTTTCGGAATGTTTTGAATGAAAAATGATAATTTACATTATCAGTAAATGTACACACACACATATATATATATATATATATATATATATATATATATATATATATATATATATATATATATATATATAAGATTTAATGTGAGATACTATATAATTATTTCAACAATCAGACAACGCCGCAGCCCACACAAACCATGAAAGCCACAGATAGGAATCCCTAGATTCGAGTTTGACCCTCCTTTAGGCTCTTTAGTAGGACACATCCGAACTCGTGATACGAATATATATATATATATATATATATATATATATATATATATATATATATATATATATATATATATATATATTATTTTATGTATTCATAGATAAAATAGTTATCTACGGATACGTGTTTCGCCGTTACTGCGGCTCATCAGAAAACGTATATATATTGAGAAAGGAAGAACCATCAATAGCGAATATTAAATATATATGATTGGTGAGTTTGACAAAGAAAAGGTGACCTGTCACCAGGACAATGCACCGTGTCACGATGGCAAAACTACATGAATTCCACTTCGAATTGCTTTCGCAATCACTCCATTATCCAGATCTGATCCCAAGCGACTACTGGCTGTTTGCAGACCTCAAAAGAATGCCCTAGGGAAAAGGATTCGACTCCAATGAAGAAGTGATAGCGCAAATTGAGGCGTATTTTGAGGCAAAAGACAAATCGTTCTTAAATAAAACATCGAATTGTTAGGGAAGCTTTGGAATCAGTGTATCATCCTAGAGGGAGACTATATTGATGAATAAAGTCGAATTTTGCCTGAAGGTTGTTCTTTTATTCATTAGGTCCGGGTCATATTCAGTGATGTGTTATATTAATGCATGTTTGAATTCGTAGTCCAATATATAAAGACGTTGAGGAATTTTATTAATAAAGGATCGGATGTTCCTGGAAGCTGCAATAAAATGTTACGATAAGCCACATTTGTGATTTAATATTGTTGTATATTTCTATCTTTGTTTATTTAATTTGTTTAATTTTTTTATTCACGTTTTGTCAGTATTATTAATTAATTTTTTTAATTTATTTATAATAGTTATTTCTGTTTTTGTCTATTACTTTCGCCAAGGAGGTTATGTATTTGATCAAATCTTTCACTATGTTTGTTTGTGTATAAACTAGCGTCCACATCGCATGGCCAATAGTCACCAACCTTTTCTTTTTTTTTACAAAACATCAGAACCTCTTGGCTATAACTTCCGTTCTGTTCTTCGTAGAGACTCACTACTTGGCTCATATTGAAGCCAATAATTGCCCGCATCTTAAAAAAGATATTCGGTCAAGTTTGACATTTGGACAGGATTTTAACTTACGCTGTCAGGCGCAGGTATGCAATCGCACGACTGACATGTTCTTTATTTGATTTGATTTGATTTATTTTATTTGTCAGTGTTATTTGTTTTATTTAATTTTATTTATTTATTTTAATTATTTATTTGCTTGATTTTGTCAGTGTTATTTATAATTAACGGGAAACTCCAGTGCTTTTTTTCGGTTATAAAATTTAATCGTTTCGTCTTGCAAGATTTTTTTGTCAGTTTCTTTCTCATCATTTGATCTCTTTCCAAAATACGGAATTCCGAAAAGAAAGGAAAACGAAAAGCGTGCTGGGGATTATCAAGGTTTGCATCTAACAACAAAGAAAGAATCTAAAAAAAAAATGCCAGCCGAGACAAAATAATTAACACACACACACACGCACACACACACACACACACACACACACACACACACACACACACACACACACACACACACACACACACACACACACACACACACACACACACATCCATGGCACTAATTTTCAAGTTGTGTCTTCGTATTTTCTCCCCAGGGCGCAGAAATCCGAAGCAAACTTCGATGCTTATCTAGTGGCGAAATCTACACATACCGATTGTTTTTACTTGCGGCCTGTAAGTGGGTCTGATGAAAGCGCTTGCAAATCTTGCGATAGGCCAATATATGGGTGGGGCTGGGTGAGGATGTGTGTGATTGTACGAGGTTTTAAGAAAGATGTTCGTAGCCTGAGATTTAGAGCTACAAAACTGGTGGCCCATTGTAAGTAATGCGAAATAATCCGAACCCGAATAGACCGATATCGATAGATCAAACGATAGACAGTTCTGAAAAGGGGAAAGACTAGGATAGATAAATAGTGCCGTAGAGACTAGTACATACACACACACACACACACACACACACACACACACACACACACACACACACACACACACATATATATATATATATATATATATATATATATATATATATATATATATATTAAAGCACATTTTATTAATTAATACGGAGGTTTTTTTAATTAGTTTTTTTTTTAATTTTATGTTAAACTAGCAAATATATGCTCCGCTCGGTCGCATATTATTTGCTAGCCTGAGATGATTATATCATAGTGAACAAACATATACTACACTGCACCCAAAAGGATGAGCTAACAACTGAGAGCATGGTATCATGACGAACGCCCCCCCCCCTATGGGAGGATAATATCATGAGAACAGAACAGATTGTACAATACTCCCCCACCCCCAACAGAGAAGATAATCATTGAATGATGGTATCATGAAGAATAAACATATACTGGCCCCCACCACCAAAAAGAGGAGGTAATACCCCGGGAGCTCGCCCCATGAAAGAAGAAGGTCATTCTCGTGAGTATGGTACTAAGACAACAGAACAGATACTGCACTACCCCCCCATCCCCCCACACGCACACACAAAAGAAGAACGTAGTCCTTCGGTAGATGGTTTCATAACAACATAACAGGTACCACATTACCCTCTCCCCCAAAGGAGTTTATTTGCTTGAAGCATTGCTGTTTATTTATGAGAAAATCTTAATAACTCAATTGGTATAACGCAAGATCGCAAGGTTTTGATTTCGATATCCGATCATGGCATCCACTTAATGTGTTGGCAATTTACTATTTACTATTAATGCAATATTTGTATTTCTAAAAGTAATTAAGATCTCTGATATATATATATATATATATATATATATATATATATATATATATTTCTACAATGTATTTATAACGTTTAAAATAAAGTAAGAACTGCCACCTGTTTTATTCAATCAGTTTAAGGATTCTCTTATTGTATCTGGAGCCGCTGTTTGCACAAAAAAGTATTCTTTTTATAAATATTCATTTTAACAAGATTTATTTTCGATGGCGTGCCTCAAATGAAGTAATAAAAAAACATAGTTTTATCATAGTAAGATAAACATACATTTTTAAGTCAGTCATTTAGGGTTAGGATTAGGGTTAGGGGTTTATTTCATACAGAATATTCAACTTTAATCAAAAATGACAATTTGAAACTCAACTTTTATATTAGCGAAAAATACAGAAACGGTGCTTATGGTTTCCTGTTTCGTTTTTTTCCCGCGACCTTTTAGTTGGATTCTATACTAGATTAGCTGCTTTTGAGGCTCATACAATCTTCTATGTTTTATTTACTCCTCCCCAGGAGTTAGGCACAAGGCCAGTTTTATCTTACTCCCACAAGTAAGATGTGACCCAAGATCGGGTCGAGAAAGTGGGGTTTGAAAAGCCAGCGCTCGAGAGGTGAGCACTCTGGGATTTAAAAATTGCCTGGGCAGCCCCGTCGGCATTCCCCGGTAGGGGCGCCTCAGACAGTAAGCAATAAACTTACTCCTCCCCAAAGAGGGGAGGCAAAGCCTGGGAGGGTGGACCTCCTAGAACTGCACAGGACAGGCGTGCAGTATCCATCGGAACAGATACTACACTTTGATCTTAGCCAAATCTTCTATGTTTTATTTACTCCTCCCCAGGAGTTAGGCACAAGGCCAGTTTTATCTTACTCCCACAAGCAAGATGTGACCCAAGATCGGGTCGAGAAAGTGGGGTTTGAAAAGCCAGCGCCCGAGAGGTGAGCACTCTGGCCATTTAAAAATTGCCTGGGCAGCCCCGTCGGCATTCCCCGGTAGGGGCGCCTCAGACAGTAAGCAATAAACTTACTCCTCCCCAAAGAGGGGAGGCAAAGCCTGGGAGGGTGGACCTCCTAGAACTGCACAGGACAGGCGTGCAGTATCCATCGGAACAGATACTACACTTTGATCTTAGCCAAATCTTCTATGTTTTATTTACTCCTCCCCAGGAGTTAGGCACAAGGCCAGTTTTATCTTACTCCCACAAGCAAGATGTGACCCAAGATCGGGTCGAGAAAGTGGGGTTTGAAAAGCCAGCGCCCGAGAGGTGAGCACTCTGGCCATTTAAAAATTGCCTGGGCAGCCCCGTCGGCATTCCCCGGCAGGGGCGCCTCAGACAGTAAGCAATAAACTTACTCCTCCCCAAAGAGAGGGAGGCAAAGCCTGGGAGGGTGGACCTCCTAGAACTGCACAGGACAGGCGTGCAGTATCCATCGGAACAGATACTACACTTTGATCTTAGCCAAATCTTCTATGTATTATTTACTCCTCTCCAGGAGTTAGGCACAAGGCCAGTTTTATCCTACTCCCACAAGTAAGATGTGACCCAAGGTCGGGTCGGAAAGTGGGGGTTGAAAAGCCAGCGCTCGAGAGAAATCTTCTATGTGTGTCCCCACCGTCATACATTTTCTATGTCTCGACACACAACTCGTAGGTAAGAAGAGCCCAATTTGATCCTTCTCAGGTCAAGTGACTATAAAAAGAATCATACTTTCTAATCATAGCGCGACGCCACAATCGTGCAAGTTCGCTTAACCTCTCTTGGTCGCTTGGAAGATATGTCAGCTGAATCACTGTCCACAATAGGCGGTATTCCTTGGAGTCTGAGTGACAAAAAACCTCTTCAGGCTTCCACTATTCTCCGCTTCTTTTGATCACCGTTGCAAATCGCTTTGCTTTATTATTATTATTAGTGTTAGTATTAGCAGTAGTATTAGTATTAGCAGTAGTAATAGTACTAGAGAGTACTGTCTCCTATGACATATCTTCAAACCGAGGGTGGTTCGTAGTAAACATTTCTGGTTAATAGATTTGAAGCCTATAAGCGTTTATTGTTTTGATATTATTATTGTTATGTTTTGCATTATTATTATTATTATTATTATTATTATTATTATTATTATTATTATTATTATTATTATTATTATTATTATTATTATTATTAGTAGTAGTAGTAGTAGTAGTAGTAGTAGTAGTAGTAGTTAGATCATTATCCCCTATGTCACTCCCGACATCCCATGGATGCTTCATGCCGAATTTGGTGTAATTCTGTCGAGTAATTTTAGAGCCTATACGTGACCAACAGATACACAGATAGAAATATTTAATTATAATATGTTCAATGTCTTTATTCGTATATAAGCGATATATTGAGAAAGCAGAATTGTCTAAGCATAATCATTATTGAGATAAGGTACCCCTCGATGTAATCAAGGATCAGAAGGAAATCAGTTCTAACGAGATTTGCCTACTCTGGTCGAGAGTTGCTATTTTCCTATTTGTATCATAGATTAATATTCCTATTTGTATCATAGATTAATATTCCTATTTGTATCATAGATTAATATTCTTATTTGTGTCATAGATTAATATTCCTATTTGTATCATAGATTAATATTCCTATTTGTATCATAGATTAATATTCTTATTTGTGTCATAGATTAATATTCTTATTTGTGTCATAGATTAATATTCATATTTGTATCATAGATTAATATTCCTATTTGTATCATAGATTAATATTCCTATTTGTATCATAGATTAATATTCTTATTTGTGTCATAGATTAATATTCATATTTGTATCATAGATTAATATTCATATTTGTATCATAGATTAATATTCCTATTTGTATCATAGATTAATATTCCTATGTGTGTCATAGATTAATATTCCTATTTGTATCATAGATTAATATTCCTATTTGTGTCATAGATTAATATTCCTATTTGTGTCATAGATTAATATTCCTATGTGTGTCATAGATTAATATTCCTATTTGTGTCATAGATTAATATTCATATTTGTATCATAGATTAATATTCATATTTGTGTCATAGATTAATATTCCTATTTGTGTCATAGATTAATATTCCTATTTGTGTCATAGATTAATATTCCTATTTTTATCATAGATTAATATTCCTATTTGTATCATAGATTAATATTCCTATTTGTGTCATAGATTAATATTCCTATTTGTATCATAGATTAATATTCCTATTTGTGTCATAGATTAATATTCCTATTTGTATCATAGATTAATATTCCTATTTGTATCATAGATTAATATTCCTATTTGTGTCATAGATTAATACTCCTATTTGTGTCATAGATTAATATTCCTATTTGTATCATAGATTAATATTCCTATTTGTGTCATAGATTAATATTCCTATTTGTGTCATAGATTAATATTCCTATTTGTGTCATAGATTAATATTCCTATTTGTATCTCAGATTAATATTCCTATTTGTGTCATAGATTAATACTCCTATTTGTGTCATAGATTAATATTCTTATTTGTGTCATAGATTAATATTCCTATTTGTGTCATAGATTAATATTCCTATTTGTGTCATAGATTAATACTCCTATTTGTGTCATAGATTAATATTCCTATTTGTGTCATAGATTAATATTCCTATTTGTGTCATAGATTAATACTCCTATTTGTGTCATAGATTAATATTCCTATTTGTGTCATAGATTAATATTCCTATTTGTGTCATAGATTAATACTCCTATTTGTGTCATAGATTAATATTCCTATTTGTGTCATAGATTAATATTCCTATTTGTGTCATAGATTAATACTCCTATTTGTGTCATAGATTAATACTCCTATTTGTATCATAGATTAATATTCCTATTTGTGTCATAGATTAATATTCCTATTTGTATCATAGATTAATATTCCTATTTGTACCATAGATTAATATTCCTATTTGTGTCATAGATTAATATTCCTATTTGTATCATAGATTAATATTCCTATTTGTGTCATAGATTAATATTCCTATTTGTATCTCAGATTAATATTCCTATTTGTGTCATAGATTAATACTCCTATTTGTGTCATAGATTAATATTCCTATTTATATCATAGATTAATATTCCTATTTGTATCATAGATTAATACTCCTATTTGTGTCATAGATTAATATTCCTATTTGTATCATAGATTAATATTCCTATTTGTGTCATAGATTAATATTCCTATTTGTATCATAGATTAATATTCCTATTTGTGTCATAGATTAATATTCCTATTTGTATCATAGATTAATATTCCTATTTGTACCATAGATTAATATTCCTATTTGTGTCATAGATTAATATTCCTATTTGTATCATAGATTAATATTCCTATTTGTGTCATAGATTAATGCTTTACTTGGTCTTTTGGCTAAGATCAAAGTGTAGTATCTGTTCCCCATAGACTGGTATTGTCTTGGCCTCCGGGGCTTGATTTACGCCGGTCTATGGGATTGTTCTGTGCAGTTCTAGGAGGTCCACCCTCCCAGGCTTCGCCTCCCCTCTTTGGGGAGGAGTAAGTTTATTGCTTACTGTCTGAGGCGCCCCTACCGGGGAATGCCGACGGGGCTGCCCAGGCAATTTTTAAATGGCCAGAGTGCTCACCTCTCGAGCGCTGGCTTTTAACCCCACTTTCTCGACCCAAGCTGTGGTCACATCTTACTTGTGGGAGTAAGATAAAACTGGCCTTGTGCCTAACTCCTGGGGAGGAGTAAATACCTGTATCTCAGATTAATATTCCTATTTGTGTCATAGATTAATATTCCTATTTGTATCATAGATTAATATTCCTATTTGTATCATAGATTAATATTCCTATTTGTGTCATAGATTAATATTCCTATTTGTATCATAGATTAATATTCCTATTTGTGTCATAGATTAATATTCCTATGTGTATCATAGATTAATATTCCTATTTGTGTCATAGATTAATATTCCTATTTGTGTCATAGATTAATATTCCTATTTGTGTCATAGATTAATATTCCCATTTGTGTCATAGATTAATATTCGAGTTTGTAGATATCGCAATTACTATTTTTTATTTTGAATAAACTAAATTTAAACAAGTTGTGTCGTGGAAACATACTAGCCAAATAGTCACGCAACGGATGGACTTTAGTCTAGTTCTTGTTCATGGGTGTTAGAGTTCTATTTAGTGGATTACTTTTACTATTAGGCGACTACTTATGAAGGCCAAGAGCCACTCGAGGATAAGGGTTAATGAGATGGAATGATTACTAGCCAAAACATGAGGAACACTATGCGTCATTAACATTGATCAATGGTATGAACTGCGTTTAATAGTTTTTGAAGCCATAAATGTTTATAAGCAGCAGTAGTATCAGTAGTAATATGATCTTTTTTTAAATGAAGTTGAGCGTTTTTTAATTTGAATTTCGGCTTTTTTTAAATTGATGGGTAAAATCAAAGGTTAGAGTTTTAGAGAGAAGTAAAAGTCTTAATGTCTGATGTGTCACTCGAGTTATTATAACTTGGGAAAGACAAATACCCAGATTGGTCAGCAGCTGACTTTCGGTCCGTTTGACTATCCGGAATGTTACTCTACCGCCCCACTGTCACCGTTACATTTATCAAGCAAGCAGGCCACCCTCACACCCTAACCATCGGATTCTCGTCCACGCACGCAGACGCCGGTACACGCGCAGCGCAAACGTCGTAAGCAAAAAGGCGACGCACGTGCAGTAATAAAAGACCACCTATGTGAGAAAGTCTCGCGAGGTTTTGGCGAGATCTTCATTGCGTTATAAGCTTCTTAGTGTCGATAATCTGCCACTCAGATTTGGGATCTTTGGTTGCCTGGCGTGGCGTGGGAGATTAAGGATATACTTGCTGATGGATTTGGCAAACAGGGTGAAGAGTAGGAGTAGTCAGAAAACGGGGAGTAGGAGTAAGTGGGTAGTTGAGGGTGGAGTTGGAAGAGAGTCAGCTCTGCTAGATTTCTGAATCAGAGCTGCAGTCGTGTTTCCTTTTTCGTTTGTTCGTAATGATTTTGCTAGTGGACTTACAGCGGCCATTTTGACGTATAAGAAAATGGAGGTCCGTTTTTAGTTGCTTACACGAATCTTGACAAAAACCTTTCTGTTTTTTTGTAGGTCGGTCGGTCAGTCTGTAACGCTTTACTTTGAAATAATAGTCTAATCACTAAACGCGTATATTAAATGGACGTCTCTTAATATAGAAGCGGCTAAACATTTATGTACGAGACTGTCAGTTTGTCTCTGATGCTTATGTTTGAAATACCATTTTCGTATATCTGTCACTTTAAGTTTTAATTTTCGTTGATCTGTCACTCTCAATTTATAAATACCATGTTCGTATATCTGCCACTCTTAAGTTTTAAATACTATTTTCGTTTGTTTGTCACTTTTAAGTTTTAATAAGGATTTTCGTTTATCTCTCATTCCTAACTTTAAAACCGCATTTTCATTTTTTCTGTAAATATAACGTTCATTGGTCTGTCATCTTTTTTTTTTTTACTGATGAGTCACCGCTTATCAAGGCGAAAAACACACAAAGCTAATGAGTAATGAGAATAACATTGGCAGTAGAACGATGATGAATAATATGAGCAGATTAAAAATCTCTACTTACCACCTATTAAGCCGATCCAGAAAACAGCAATTCTTTCACCTTTGTCAGAAACATCAGTCATGGAATGTGAAAACTATCATCATGTTTATGGGTGAAATAATATTTTCGTTGGTCTGTCACGTTTAAGTTTTAAATATCATTTTCATCGGTCATTCATGCTTAAGTTAGAAATAACTTTTACGTTGGTCTGTCACGTTTACGCTTGGACTAAGATTGCTGTTAGTCTATGTCGTTTAAGTTTGAAATAGCATTTTTAACCATATGTCACGGTTTAGTTTAAAATAGCATTTTCATCACTAACCGCGCAAATCGAATGGACGCATATTGGGATATCTATACTTGTTTGTCGTACCGGGTTGACAGCGGACATTTTAAAGCATGAATATAAGTGCGGGAAATAGATTGGTAGGTTTGTATGTCGTAAGGCCACGTGACACGCTACAGTTTTCTCTGACTTTTTCTATTAAGTGATTCGATGTTCTTATTTATCAATCCAACTTTTCATCTTATCGACTGACAATGGCACAGTTAACGTCCCGCGTTACAATGTCATTCTACGCTGGATGCACACTCTAATTCATTCAACTGCATAGTTTTTTAGACGTGCCTAAAGATATGTCCGTCCGTCGGTCACGCTTGCGTTAGAAATAGCATTTTCATTGCTAAACGTGCACATTGAATAGACGTAACTTATTTTAGATGCGTCCAATGTCACGCTTAAGTTTCAAGTAGTATCTTCGTTGGTATGTCACGCTTAAGTTTGAAATAGCATTTCATCGCTTAATGCGCGGATTGAATGGAAGCATCTTAACCCTAAAATGTTTTTTGTTTCAAATTTGATACATTCAAAAAAATGTCTATTTGATATGATATTCAACGAAAACGTGTCAGACTGCAACTTGTTTCACATCTGCAACGAACCTGTTGGCAAGTGTGAGTAGGTATTAGTATGATGTTACATCAGCACACCCGCTAAATAGGTAATCAGTATCTTCGATGTCACGCACGAGTGTCATCAGTGTGTCATCTGCCTAATTCAAAAGCCTAAACTTTTAAATATGGTCATTATAATGGTAAGTAAAAATTATTTTATGATACTCTAGTCTATTATGATTATTTAGATGCATATATTGTAGTGTTTTGTTACACATGTACAATTTTATGCCATTTGTTGCACATTTGAAACATCATTTGTTTTTGTACAATATTTTTCTTTCAAAACTTATTATACTACTTTATATTACCCCCATGGAAACGTTTTTCACTTTTTTCAAACCAATATAAAAATAAAGCATTTAAGGGTTATAAATATCCATTCATTTTAGGCATACATTCGAATCGAGAGATAAACAGATGGATGGATGGATATATATATATATATATATATATATATATATATATATATATATATATATATATAAAGAGAGAGAAAGAGATAGATAGATAGATAGATAGATAGATAGATAGATAGATAGATGCTTTACTTAGTATTTATGTTTTTAAATGTCCATTTCACCAAATAACTTTGCTACAAGGAAATTGCCTTTAATTGTATGATAGAGTGGTTCATTTTACTCAGTATTGAATTAATTTCGTCTCATTGAACAGGACGCGTAAAAATGACGTCTGAAAATGAAAGAACAAAATCTAAATGAAGCCATTTAATAAATACAAAGTTATGTTTTATTGTTTCATGTACCTCAATACCCATTCTGCACCATTGTTAGGTCATTCGTTTTGTTATTAATTAATGATTTAGTTCTTTTAGTTATATTTAAATTAATTCACAAATTTAATTACGCTCACATATATTTTCTTAGTAATTCAAATATTTTCCGTAATCTATAATAATAAATTGATGAGACTACTACCTGTGTTTGTTTTTCTCGCCTGAGTGTAACTTCGATAATAACACATTGAATTATCATTTTTATTACTTACTATTAATCATTATTAAAATAAAAAATGCAATAGCGTAAGATAAAACGACAATTTAAAATCCTATTTTAAAATAATTTAATTACGAAATGGTGTCCACCATAATACATTTCGGTTTCTTAAATGATCTCGCGTTCGCTCGCACACAAGACCGACAGCATGTAAACAGTTTCCTCCCGCGGCATTCGTATCATGAATCTACTTTACGAGTTTCACTGCTGATATTGTAAACATAATAATAATTTCAATTAATTAAACCAACTTATTATAAATAAGTTGGTTTAATTAATAATTTAGCTTTCAACATCCTATTTTTGAATCCATATAATTTGGTCAAAAGCAAAACGGCAAAATGCTAACAAAATCGAAATTATCTAAAGATTAAAAGGCGCACGAGCTATTGTATTGCAAAACCTAGATATATTTTGAAATAATGTATATTTCTTCACTGAATTATCTTTCGAAAAATTAAATAAGAGAAAAGACAACAAAAAAGGTCAAATTTTCACAGATAACACATACACACACGCACACGCACACGCACACGCACACGCACACACATATATGTAATACTAAATATTTAATTATTGTTCCTTGTGGAATCTTCAGTGTGGAGATTACTGTTAAAACCGGTCGCATGATTCGAACAATGTGAGTGCAGTTTGTCTATTTTGCATCATATCAATCTGTTCTTGGTTATTTAATGCCGAAAGTCAAGACCTATTGTAAACGATCCATTATATACCATTCGCCGAAGACGAATTCCTATTATATCCCGATCTGGGCAAAATTGGCGATTCATACACCTGCACTTAATATTGCGGGGGTATGAATCACCACTTTTGCCAACCTTGGGATACAATAGGTATAGAAGTGTCAAATGAACCCAACATACCTGTTAGTAATGCGCGGTATGTGTATGAATGGGGTACTTATTCAACTAATCTGATTTATATTGACTTCATAAAAGCATTATAATCAATCAATACAAATAATAAAACATGTGATAGGCGGGCCATAAGTCATTTATTTGCTTTCTTAGTATTATTATATTTATAATAATATCCCTCGCACCCCTAAAAGAATATAAAAAGAATAAAGAAATTTAACTTCAGACAATTCGCATTCATGAGAAATATCACCCCACAGACCGGAAATCTCTCCACCCCCATCGACCGGATTAGGATAAGCCTAGTTGTGGCGCGTGGCAATTTTGGTATCACGTGAAGCCGTGAAGTGTGACCCCAGAAATCAGCACGGGCCACAGCGTCACGTGATTACCAAGTTAATGACGGCTTAATAAGCGTTTCCTTTTCACGCCTTAAGATTACACGTTTTTACCGATGCCTGCCTGGATAGGGAATGAAAAGAATAAACGATCATAGTTACTTAAGAATCAATAAATAAAACGTAAGAAACTTTAGCAGGCTGAGACTGATATGCCAATACTAGTTTATACCCGCTGTTTGAGCGGTGTTTGTACAGTACCTGGGTATGTCAATTTCCATATTTGCCTAGCTTCTACCACGTTATAACTAGTACGAAGAAAACTATTTCTGAAATTTCGTGGAAAAATACCCTACGAATAACTACGATGAATATGAGTATGTATTGTTTTTATTGGCAAAAATCATTAGAAATGTTGTTTCTAAGCACAAAATAATTCACTTTGTAAGTAATGCCGAATACCTTTTATGCCTTCTTTTTTGTGGACTATCAGATAAAAATGTCGCTTAATTTGAAAAAAATATGTAATGTTTTTTATATTATTATGTTATATTAATTTATTTAAATTTAGAAAACACGTATTCAGTTTTAAAAAATCTTGTAGACTTACGTGAGATTTGAAATCGGGCATCAACATCGTAAAACCTACTTCCTTAGTAATGTGTACTCTGCCTATTCTTTTTTTCCACCAATCACATGTTTCTATTTGCGTATAAACATAGAAACTAAAACTAAACACCATCACCGTTTAATAGTTTATAGATTATCTGTTTTATATATCTTCCTCCCACAAGGTAAGATGTGACACAAGGTCGGGAAAGTGGGAATTGAAAAACCAGCGCCAGAGAATTTGAGCGCTCTGGTCATTAAAAATTGCCTGGGCAGCCCCGTCGGCATTCCCCGGTAGGGGCGCCTCAGGCGATTAGCAATAAACTAACCCCTTCTCAAAGGATGAGAAAGCAAAGTCTGGGAGGGTGCACCTCCTAGAACTGCACAGGACAGATCAGACCGATAGACCGGTGTAAATCAAGACCCGAACACCCAGACAATACCGGTCTATTTATAGATTATCTCTTACCAATGGATTAAGTGGCTAAATATAAAATCATTAGATGCTCGCAATTAATGATCAGATGAAAAGACTGAATTCGTTGACGTTGAGATGAGAAAAATGAAAAGGCTAGCATTTATAACAGAATGGAATGGGGAAAAAACCGAAAAAATAGAAACAAAAATCAGGAAAACGAAAACGTTTGTTCGTCTATTTACGACCTTTGCTCTAATCTGACAATGATATTCCCGCGTTTTTTTACTGTGCGATCGAACTAACCTACGTCTCTACGATCTCTTTCAAAATCCAATTGTCCTTTTCCGTTTAAACGATGATTTACTCTTCCGTAAAAAGAATCGAATCTTATCAATTACCAGTATCGTAAAATTTGTAAAAAAATGAATAAATTCATTTAAAAACGATATAATTTCTTCCACTCACAACAAACATCCGACACCAGTTACTCACGGTTGTTACAAACCTGGTGCCATAGTTTTAAATTTAAGGGTTAATGCGCTCGCTATGTCTAGCCACACTGATGAGTCGTGAAACGATCAAACAGCTGTCTGTGAATGACTAAATTTTATATTCACTAGAGTCCCGGTTTCTAATCTCGCTACATTTAGTCACACTGCTGACTCGTAGAGACGACAAACCACGTGTCTGGGCATAATTATATTATATATATATATATATAGTTCTCATTTGAATTATTGCAACGTAATTATTTTAACGTAATAATTCAGGACGCTTCAAATGTCAGGAAAGAAATGGAATATTCCTGTTTCCGACTTGAGGTAAAATAGTGAGTGCGGTAACCAACACAGATAAGCAGGTGACACCGACCAATCACGCGTAAACGGGAGTAGAATAACGGAAGTAGAATAACGGCAAAAGAATAACGAAAGTAGAATAACGGAAGTAGAATAACGGAAGTAGAATAACAAAAGTAGAATAACGGAAGTGGAATAACGGAAGTAGAATAACGGAAGTAGAATAACGGAAGTAGAATAACGGAATTGGAATAACGGATGTAGAATAACACTGCGTAAACACAATTAGAAACAATAGAAAGAACGCTATACGAAAGCAAGGTAGGTAGAAAATTAAAACAAAAATACTTGATGGCACCAGCATCGGTTGGTGCATCAGAAAATCATCGTGAAGGATCAAGGAGGATAGAAAGACCGCGGTGGGAGAACACCATCCAGACCTCCATTGGAAGGGCACGGGGTGTACTGTAATTTTGAGGAGACTTATGCCACTCAAATCCCAGAGAAAGCCAACGGTCGTTATTAGCGAGACGTCAATGGTAAACGGCTGTTGCGATAACGCAAAGTAATCAGCAATGAGTATCAAAAGAAGCGGGAAGTACTGAAAATCTGCGAAGACTTGTTCTCACTACAATTCCAGGGAACACCACCTATTATTGTCAGTGAGCAATCACTTAAAATGACTATTGGCTAGCAGCAAAGTGTAGTACCAGTTTTGATACTACACTTCAACTTCTGTGTCCTTGATCAGTGAAGGAGAAATCCTTCTAGACTAGAGCAATTTAAATTTTTGTTGTAACTCCCAGTGCCCCTTTTCAATAAGTTGGATTTTCCCGCACATTAAACAACGACCTTGTGTCTTATTCTGCAATCGTCGGGAGGCAAGTAAATAGAGACCCTGAGAGAACTCCTAGTGAATAATTATTATCACGAAGAAGAAGAAGAAGAAGAAGAAGATGTAGAAAAAGAAGATGTAGAAAAAGAAGAAGTTAAAGAAGAAGAAGAAGAAGAAGAAGAAGTAGGAAAAAGAAGCAGAAGAAGGACATAGGTCCACAACGATCTTGCAAATCGTATTCATGTTTAGATAGACAAAACTTCTGATCATAAAAACTAAATGAGAATGAAACTTAAAAAGAACAGAAACAAAGAAGCCAGAAATCAGGAAGGCGAAAACGCTTGTCTGTCAATTTACGATTCTTGCTCTAATCTGCCAATGATCTTCCCGCGTTTTTTTTTCTACCGCCTTTTTGTGTGTCGGTGGGAACGAGGGAGAGAATGTCTGTCTGGTACGAGTGACAGAACGTCCCTGAAGATTGTGGAGTCGTGGCGGGAGACTGGGAAACTCCTTTTATAAATGACATGTTTATTATTCGTCGCGCCGCTCTGAGGTGATGTGTATTGCTTAAGGTCAGCAATTTTATTTATTATATATATATATATATATATATATATATATAGAGAGAGAGAGAGAGAGAGAGAAAGAGAGATGTTTTTAATATTGGAAATTTATTTCCGACAGTATACAGTATGTTATGTGTTATGCTGCTTTTGTGTTGATTATATTGTTTGCACGGATAATATTACAAAACAAGCGATCATTTAGTCTGTTGGGCTTTTCTGGGGTACAGGTTCGAATCCTGCACAAGTCTGATTTTTCATTTTGTAGTATATTCTTTGCTTATACCCGGCCCTGCGGATTAAATAATCGCTTGTTTAGAAATTTATGTGTAGAAAATATTTTAAAACAGTTTAAATATTTATGGTGCTAGAAAAAAGACAACCATTACAAAATTAAATTAAAGTTACATTCTGAACACTTCAAGAAGAATTTTATTTCAGGACAAGAAATACAATTTAAACCAAGTGAAATAGATAATAGAATGACCATGTTTATTTATTTTTTCCTCAAAATAGTTTTTTGCATTTTTATAACACTTACAAAATTCTTTTTTTTGATCAGTTTTCAATTATTTATCGTTTTCATTGTGTTTAAATATTTATCGCTTGTTTTTTATTTGTTCATTTAATTACTGTTTATTTGTTCTCTAAATTCATAATTACAGTTCACTTGGATTTCCTTCTAGACTAACGCAAATTAAATTTATGTCCCAATCCAGGCGGCCCCTTATTGGCAGCTGGATTTTCCTCACATTCAAAAGACAACCTTGTGTCTTACTCATCCCTCGTGGGGTGACAAATAAATCGGAACATACGTAATTAAATACAGCGTAACCGACAATAATTTCTACACTACAAATATGTTGATATTGTAACGTAAAACCTCATAATCGGCATTGCTTGATTTTGTATATTTATATTTAAATATGTAAAAACAATTGTTTTCAAATTATTCACAATCAGAATCGTAATAGAATTTTATTCTTTAAAATCCATGAAACAACTGGATGTTTATTTACGCAGAAACAACACACAATTTGAATTTGTGTTTCTTCGAATTAATCTAAATGAATAAATGCGAAATATTTTCCGTCTATTCTAACTATATTAACATCAAAAACAAGTTATGTTTATTTATTTCTATGATATAATATAGACTTTTGAAATACCGTATATATATATATATATATATATATATATATATATATATATATATATATATATATATATATATATATATATATATATATATATATATAAACAGCTTCTAATAAATTAATATTTTGTTATATACTCTTGTATTTTTTTTATATATACGTACTATTTTCGTCGATAGTAAAACGTATGAGGTCGCTGGGATGCCGAGAAAAGATATTGAGAACAGATACTGCACTTTGATCTTAACACAAAAGGCCAAGTAACCATGAAAATAATGTTTTTTTATGGCTAAGCCTTTTTAAATGAATGATGAAAAAAATGATTTAATCTATTATTGTATTATCTTTTAATGGGTAGTGTACTATCGGTTCTGTTGTCGTAAGACTGTCCTCCCATGAATTACCCCCTCTTTTTTTTTTAAAGGAGTGGGCTAATCCTCCCAGGTATTGCATCCTTCTTTGGGCGACGGCGTAATGTAATATCTGTTTTTGTGTCATGAGATCATCTTCTACTTTATTAGGGAGTAGTGTAGTATCTGTTCTGTTTCCATTATACCATACTCACAGGCATTACTTTCTCTTTTAATGGGGGCAATCCTCCCATGGATTATTTTCTTTTATTGTTTGAGCAGCATAGTATATGTTCGTTCATCATGATACGATACTTCGATGATTATCTTCTGGGTGAGTTGGTAGTGTACTATCTGTTCTGTTGCCATTATATCATCCTCCCAGGCATTAACTCTTCCCTTTTAGGATGGAGGACGTTCGTCCTGATACAATGCTCTTAGTCATTACTTCCTCCTTCAGGGTTCATTGTAAAATATGTTCGTTCAGCATGATATTACCCTCCCAGGCTAGCAAAGATATGCGACCGGAGGAGGAGGAGGAAGAGAGTTTAGCTTTGCAAGTATTGTATAAAGTTCAAGTTCGTTCGTGTTCCTTTCTTTTCTTTTTTTTTCAAATGAAATTTTTAAACTTCTCTAAAACTTTAAAAAACAGTTATCTTCCATTATCGACAGCCTGATTTTTCGGCATGTCTCGCTTGCCCCAATGTGTATGGCGTCATTTTCGATCGAACAGGCCTTCTTAACAAAGGTCAGGGTCTTACACTTCTATATTTATATATAAAGCAAACTGATCTGTATGTGTGTCGCGGCATCACAGTTAAACTGTTGATCTAAGAGCCAAACAAACCGCAGATTTGGAATCATCGCCGTCGATGTCTTTACCGATAACAGAAGTTCTTGAACCTTTTTAAAACTCAATATTCAAAATTAAAGTATGGCAAAATTACATTAGAAACAAACGTTCCGAAATCTTTAGCGTTCGCTTTTCAAGCCGACCGCACAACAAACTTCTGAACCTTTTCATTCATAAATAAATGAATAAATAAATATATAAAAATAAGTGAAGATTGTTTTTAGTCATCGTAGTTTTTTTTTGTTGCAATAACGTTCCAGTTATTTCTAAGCTGATATCGATCATCATAAACTTGAATGCACCTGTTTATTTTTTTTTGATTATTTTAATGCGATTTAAAGTTTAAAAAAAGATCGACCTCTTTCCCTCGCAACTGACGTTCAGAACAGAAAGGTTTGAGAAACGTTGCGTTGACCAGTACTTGGCGAATACTAGCTGATTCGCCCTGTCTACGTCAGAGGAAAGATCATAACGATAGGATAAAAAATGACACCCTTTAAATGTATTAGTATACTGACATCTTGAACTTTTCAGCTTACAGATGGCTGCCATCAAAACAACGTTATCTTAAACAAATTAGTTCTAGTTTTATAACATTTTGATTAAATTAATAATTTTAATGACTAACCAATGCCGTATTAATATAATTAAATTATTACGGTATTTTTTTGCTTATTAACTTTTTAATTGAACCAAATCATAATAAAACTAAAACTAATTTGGATAAGTTAATGTTTTAATGACAACCATCTTAAAGCTGAAAAGTTCAAGATAACCAGTATACCATTACTAAACGTTGAGTTTTTAATGTTTTTATTCCGATTATTGTACTCGCTGTTCTTACTTATTTTTTAATAAACAACTATAGTCACGTTAACACAGCGGTTTTTGTTAGATCACGGAAGTTAAGCAACGCTGAGTATGGCCAGTACTAAATGGGCTCTCATTTGGGAAGATCAGGTGCTTTGTCGCTTACAACCATTTGGTGTGGTGTCAACCGATGCCCAAGCCAACGCGTTTTGTGTGTGTGGTGTCGAGAAGGGGGTTTCATATTATGGGATTTTTTTTAGATATACTAGCAAATATACGCCCCCTTCAGTCGCATATTTGGCTAACCTGGGAGAATGGCTTTGCTCTCATTTCTTTTTCTTCAGTTCCTTTTATGTCGATGTCATTTTTGTACGAAATGTCAAAAAACATGTTTTTATTTTTATGCGTTTCGTTTTGTACTTTTGTTCGCCTCAAATAAGGCAAATTGCCACCGAAGTGTAATGGTTACTGTGATAGGGGTGAGATTTATGGGAGAACCTGGGTGGGGAGTTGGACAGCAAGGTGTTCGTTCGCATTACATTTAAATTTCCGCATATTGGTACGTTCGGCAAAAAAGGGAGCAGGGAGTAAATTCCAAGTTAATAAAGATAAGTTAATACAGATAATCAAATAGATAGAGAAAGGGAGGGGGAGGGGGGAGAGGGAGAGGGAGGAGGGTGAGGTGCGGTATAAAAAAAGAACGGTGGGTCAAACAAAATACAATGAGAGAGGAAGAGAGTGATAGACATAAACTTAGTATGAGATGAGTCACTCGATGCGTTAATTGCAAATTAAGGCTAATTAAAACACGTAAAATGGATTTTTCCAACATAACTCAATCCCAAAACTAAGGAATATTTTAGCTCGTATTTTATGTGATTCAAATATCTAGGAAAATAGCGTTAGAGAAATAAACGTTGATTAAGTCATTTTTAGTATAATAATAGATCATGGATTCCGTTGTTCGATTTCGCCGCTGATCCTCATGTGGGCTCAAGTCATCCATTGTCATGGCCATTGTCATTGTCGATGTCACCATGGTTACTGGATTGTCCGAATGAGGTATTCAAGATAATCCAAGAACGTCGCGAAGGTGGACAAATGGATTGGAATGGTAAAATAGAATGGACGGGTGTGGTCAGAATCGTGAAAAGCAAGGCGGTTGAGAGAATGGCTTTAGCAGTAGCGAAAGGGCAAACTGGTCGACATGCGAACAGATTAAGGCAGCCGACCGGACTAACCTAGTTTTCGACCGAGCTGGTGACACACGTAGAAGTGCACTTTTATTCGCACAGGCGCACTGCTAAGAAAATAAACACTTAAAAAATGAATAACAAACTGGAACGGATATTCTCAAGTTGAGTCCATTTATTATGCGCGTTTTACGATGGAAAACTTATACAAACGTAATTGTGACAGACAACCGAAAATGATATTT
Source organism: Sepiola atlantica (assembly GCA_963556195.1). Lineage (NCBI taxonomy): Eukaryota > Metazoa > Mollusca > Cephalopoda > Sepiida > Sepiolidae > Sepiola > Sepiola atlantica. Next base: position 63,222,137 of record OY744535.1, on the reverse strand, counting down.
CTAACTTAATCATGACAGACCAACAAAAACAGTATTTCTAACTTGATCGTTGCAGATCACCGAAAATGCTATTTCGAACGTAAGCATGACAGACCAACGAAAATACTATTTCTGACTTAATCGTGACAGACAAACGAAAATACTATTTCTAACTTGACCGTGAGAGACAACCGAAACTGCTATTTGAAACTTAGGTGCGACCGACTTGGACGCATCTAAAATACGATGCGTCCACACAATCTGTGTATTTAGCAACGTAAATGATATTTTATAGTGAAGCGTGACAGACAGACCGATCGAAAGACGGGGGAGAGCATCTCTTATATATGCGAAGAAGCATCTAAAATTAAAAGTGAGAGGAAAGAAGCGGAAGAAAAGAACGCCATTTGTCTTTCTTCCTTTCTTTCATCAGAAAGTGTCCTTCAGAGTCATTCACAGAAAAATGGCTTTAGTATTCTCCCTTTCTGCTCTCGGGATGACAGTGGCTGAGAGTGTTTGGAACATTTTGGTGCCATTTTTGCGTGATGCACTTTTTCGTAAAATGTTTTGAACTTCACGCCAATCTTTCTGACTTCGGTTTCTTGGCTTTACGGCGTATCAACCCTTTTTGGCCGAAACACCAGGTGGAAACGCTTCTTTGATTGATTTTTGTTGTCTGTCTTCGATATTGTTGTGCCCTCTTTGATTGAAATGAAATATATTTGTCCAAGTTTCCTGGCTAATCCAGTTTCAGAATATATATGGTATGGGTATCTATCTCTAAACCATAGGAGATATTCGTGATCAAACGTACAAACAGACAGGGAATACGACATTTTTTTATATCGAAGACTAGCTGTACCTATCCTGTACATATAAATATATAAATATTTTTTTTTTTACTAATGGGTCACCGCTTATGAAGGCCCTGGGGCCACTCGAGGTTAAAGAGATTATCAGTTAGCCGATAAACAGCACCATAAGAGGATTGGAAACGATGAGTGGAATGGGCAGAAGTCAACGGCTAAAAAAGTATTTGTTGACATTGGACTTGAAGACGACCATGTTGTAGTCAGTTGGGAAGCAACTCTGTCGTATTTTGTTCGACAGATGGAATGTTCTAGGAAATAAACTTTGTTCATGAAGGTTCTGTTTGGTTTTAGGTACAGAGAAAGAGAGAGGAAAGTTCTTTGCTGCGGTTGTAGGTAGACAAGTTTTTGTGGTGAACCTATACACATACACAAACTTATATATATATATATATATATATATATATATATATATATATATATATATATATATATATATGGAAGAGAGAAAATAGATTACTATCTATCGAGCAGATGTCTTTACAGTCAATTTTGTTATTAACAACTGGTTTAGTCATTTGTCATATCAGCCGAGGTCCTTTAGTTGCACCATTCTGACAACATAGGCACTGACTTCAACCACCAGCCCATTTTTTTTTTATCGGAAGGAGGTATAGTGTTGCTCAGTCATCGGAGATTCATACTCCCAGGCCTTGCCCCCTTCTACCGGAGAATGCCGACGGATTTGTTCATGGCTAATTTTGTACCCAATTAAAGTGAGCTGAGTTTTTCTCCACCTTCTAGCCTTGTGTCACATCTTATTGCAGTTGGATGCAAACTGCCATTGCATTTAACAGGATATGGATGATTGTATATACATGAGTATTGAAGAGGTTGGTTTGGATCATATACGACAAATGTTTCGATGTGCTGACATTTCTTTGTTTCTTTCACATTTCATTATGAATCTGCACGAGTGTTCACGAGAGATAGATAATTAAAAAATGGCGAGATTATTGGATCCACCCGTAACTATAAAAGTCTATATTTACCTGCCTCGCCATAAGAGCAGAGTTAGACACAAGATCGGTTTTTAATGTGGGGAGCATTCAGCGCTTCCAATAGGGGTACTCTTGATAGGAACAAAAATAAAAATTTCCTCAGTAGAGAAAGATTTATCTTTCACTGATCAAAGACAGAAAAGATGAAGTGTATTATCAGAACAGATACTACACTTTTCTCGTAGCTAAAATGTCCTAACTATAAAAGTCTGATAAAAGTCTTGTCAGATAAATTCTTGACAGTAATATATTTTCCTTCTCCACGATGTGTTACCGTATACTGGCCTCCACCCAAGTCATTCACCAAATGTCGATTCTGCCATCGGTAACTAAAAACTAACTTCTCATTTGCGAAGTGTTTTAACCGATCGAAGAATGAAGATCCGAATTCCGTTGTCTTTGGTTTCGCAATCATTTACTTTTTGTTTTGAATGCCTTCTTCAAATTACCACCAAATGTCCATCCAATCATTTCTCTGTTCGAAAGACGGATTCGTTTTCAGTTGCAGGAATCTTAAGTTACTGGTCATTTTGTCCACTTCCATCATGGCGTCTGATTTTTCGCCATTCTTCATCGATGAAATGTGTCCGTTTTGTTTTGTATCGTTTGTTGCGCTGGCAAAACTAAATAACCTTGTTTTGTTTTTATTTCCCGGCTCCATTAGTTTGAACATTTCATATTGGGCAGTTAATAAGGCGGGGAAGGAGGAGTGACTCGGTGGCGGGAGGCAATCTTTGCAAGTTTCATTATTAGCGGGAAAATCTGAGTCAACTCTTCAGCCCATGATACAAACATAACGTTTATGAACAGCCAACGTTCCTATTTACTTGCCTCCTCACGAGGACAAAATTAGACACACGGTCGGTGTTTAATGTGAGGGAGTTCCAGCTCTCCAAAAAGGAGCACTTTTGATTGGTACAAAAATAAAAATGTTCTATTTTTAGAAGGATTTCTCCTTCACTGTTCGAGGACAGAATACATACTACACTTTGAGCCCGAAGACCGCGAAAAGCGAGTCAGAAAATACGTTATAATTGCCATATGAATACATTTTGATCTCATAATTAAACGAACGAGTTTTTGAAATCGTCTTACAACTGGACTTGTAAATAATTCTAGCAGTTATTCAAATAATTCAAACATATATGAATCATAAGTATATGTAAAATCAAATAACAATTTCATATATATATATACTAGTGTACATACTTTATCAATGTGACGGGAAAATTATGGCTTACCTGTGTACGCATTCGCTATTTATCTAGAAATGTTACTAAAATATTCATATTAAATCATCGAATTATGTCAGTAATGAAATTTTTCATATAGAAATTATTATCATTATTATCATAATTTCTGGTGAAAAAAATCGACCCTTGACCGTTTATTATAGAGTGGATGATTTATTGTCTGATTTGCTAGTTCCTTTCTCTCTTCCCCTCACCACTTGGAAGTGACGGTAGTTAAGTGGATGGCAACACGGACTGACGACCTAGTGTTCCAAGTTCGAATCTAGTTCGTTCCACAGTACCGCTTTCACTTAGAGATGTTGGCAACCTTCACGTGGTCCTTCCCGTAAGTATCCAATGTCTTTCTAGAAATAATTCTTACTAGAAAAAATATCGGGGAAACCGATGCCAACACTAGAATCATCTGATTTACACGAAATGAATGAATGACCAATTGAAATAGTTTCGTCCTTGAGCTAGAAAATGATGGAAGTACAGACACACACACATATAAATAATATATATATATATATATATATATATATATATATTCTTGTGTGTGTGTGTGGGGGGGGGGGTGTTATACATGGCTCTTCAATTGCTTAGAGACTTCGGACTGGTAAATACCAGTCGAGGATTCGTTCTCGACAATCAGTCCGACGGGAACAGGGCCATTTTGATGGCCTTTTATCTGTCAGGTTGAAGTATTGGTCCTGGATAGTCCTAGGAGGTCCACCATCACAGGTATTGCCTCCCCTCTTGGAGTGGAGTAAGGTTATTGCTTACTTGGGGTGGAGAAGTTTATTTCTTACTGCCTGAGGCGCCCCGACTGGGGAAAGCAGACGGGGCTTCCCAGGCAATTTTTAAAAGGCTAAATTACTCGTTCTTTAGCGGCGCTGGCTTTACTCTCCCAACCTTCCGGCCTTGTGGCACATCTTCCCGCGGTTGGAAGGAAGCAAATACCGGTCTTTATTGTAGATTAGAGGACATATTTTTACCGCCATATCAGAGTTCCTATTTACTTGCCTCCCCACGAGGGCAAAGTTAGACAGGAGGTCGTTTTTAATGTGTAAAAAATCCAGCTCCCCCAAAAGGGTTATTCTGGATTGGAACAAAAAATAAAAATTGCCTCGATCTAGAAAGACTTCTTCTCTACTGACCGAGGACAGAATAGACTAAGTGTAAGATCAGAAAAAATACTACACTTTGTTCCTAACTAAAAGGCCAAAAGCCATTTAGAGTTATTTAATGTCGATTCGAGTCATTTTAATAAACATTTATCTTTTTTTTGTAATTTTTTTTCTTCAAGTTTTTATTAAATTCAAATATTTATTAATGGTGTTTGCTTTCATGAATTATTCAGATCGAGTCATGTGTATACCACCGGCTGCAGTTTCATGTTATTCTCATGAGATATTCTATTTAATCTATAGATGGGACCCTGGCAGGTACTCCCACTCCGAGCCAGAGCGAGCCTGTAATTAATCGTAACTAAGGAGTGACTCCATGCTCCCCAAATTGGGGCCTCGCCACCGGATGCAATTTAATGTCATTCACAGGACATAACTTTATAATTGAAACAATAAAAGTCATTTAATTAAAGGTTAATCCCTATATTCAAAAGTAATGATTCCAGATCTTATGTCTCTGTATCGTTTGTGTATCGTTTCTTGGGATTTCGAGAATTGAATTAATATTTCATTTATTTACTTTTAATAAAATATTTATTGGAATCAAAAATCATAAAGATGAAACAAAATTTTAAAAAAAATCATATTTTAAAACATAATTTAATTGCGAAATTAAATCGACAAAAAAAAACACAATGAATTATTTAGTGAAATAATTATAATTAAAATATATATTCCAACTTAAACGAACCACCTCCCCACGACCATCACTTTAAAAGCTAATCTCACTGACAAACGAAGGCGAGAAAATATAGACGAATGCAAGTCAGCCGAAGAGCACCGCCTACATCCGACCACCGCTACGTCTGGCTCGCCGAATAAGAGAAGAGAAGAACAAAAACGCACATCCACACGCACGCACACATAACACGCATAAACACAACTTTGTAAGTTGTGGGGAAAACAGCCGTATACGCACACACGCACAAACACGCACACACGACGGCTTAAATGTTTCAAGTAAATTATTTTATTTCATTTTATTTGGGGCTAATTGACAAACCGCGTAAATTGAAAAACTTTCGGTCGCCACGCACAAACACACACACACACACACACACACACACACACACACGCGCGCATATATACACCACACACGTATATATATATATATATAGTGAATGCTTTTATATATATATATATATATATATATATATATATATATAGTGAATGCTTTTATTCAAACATGTACAAGGTCTGCTACACTTTTTTTATTTTGTTGATCTGATGTTTTTGTTAATTTTTTGTAGAATGATTTTGCTAATTTTCCGGTTTCTTGTTTTGTAGGATTAATTAGTCTAGTTGTGGGCTTTGTCTGAAAGTCAGGTTTGTGGTCTTTAAGGAGTATATATGCCTCCCTTACTTTTAGTTTACTAACCCTATCACTAATTTTGAGTTTGTCAGTAATTTCCTTGCTACTAATATTTATGTTTTGGACTAAGTCAGTGTTTGATTTTCTGTAATTTTTAGTTATATTATTGTCGAGTAGTTTAAAATATTCTGATTTGGTGAGTTTATAAAAGTTTTGAGTTTTGTCTGCCTTAACTAGGATGTGCTTGGAGTTGTTAATTTCGTTGACTATTCTATCTAGTTTTTTCTGGAATGGGTTTTTTTTTGTCGTTGAATTTAACGTCCTTAACAATTTTGAGTAAGTCATTTTCAAAGTTATCAAGTAATTCGATACGCGGTGCCGTACCTTGGTTTTTGAAGCCGTATTTTTCTTTGTTGTTGTTACTGGTAGGTCCGTTTAGGAAGAAGTATGCTTTCCACTTCATTCTCCTCAAGAGTTCCTCCATCTTCATTGTTAGAATTAGAAGATAATTCCGGGTGTTTGTTATTGGAATGTTCTTGAGGAAGATGTTAAAATTGTTTTTTTCCATGTTAGCTGAATAATCTCGGTTAAAAGAGTGCTCGACAGTAAATGGAGCAAATAGTAATCCAGGTAGGGTAAAAATCCACAGGGTAGAAATCCAAAGGGAATCAAACCGGGTTTATAAAAGAGTGCTCAATAAAAAATATAGAGCATTCACAATACAGCTCTATATTTTTTATTGAGCACTCTTTTATACACCCGGTTTGATTCCCTTTGGATTTCTACCCTGTGGATTTTTACCCTACCTGGATTACTATATATATATATATATATATATATATATATATATATATATATATATATATATTACGTTCTTAATTTTTAATTTTAATTCTCAATTAATGGAGCACTCTGCTGGGATTTTTCCTGCTATATTACAAAGAACTTTTTAAATATTTTTTATTTAATTCTTAACACCAGAGCATGTAGAAAGTTTTTATACACCTTAAAAGGTGTAGCGTAGAATTTTAAAAATTGACGGACCGTTTTGTTTACACATGAAAAACCAATAAAATAGAGATATATATCCTGTATTTTCCATAAGTTCGACTCTTCAGAAGTCCAAAAACCGTGCCCAGAAAAAAACACACCAAAAAATGACAAAACAATAATGGTTGTGCATGTGTCGATAAAACGATCTGTCAAGTTTTTTTTTTATTCTTTAGAAGGTGAATAAAGACATGGCTGCTGGAATTTAACTTTCTATTGTCTATATATATATATATATATATATATATATATATATATATATATATACCATAAGTGTTAATCATTTTTTTTATATTATTTTATGTATATGCACATCATATGATATTATAAGGTGATGTAATATATTGTGTATAGTTTTTTAGTATTCAATTCACTTAAGCTGATGATTCTTACCGGAGATGAAACATGGACGGCTCTGTGTTGCTTAATTGTCATAAATATATTTCTATACCACTAGTATAAGTGTTAATATTGTTTTAAATTTTATTTCTTATGCGCTGATGTATATGAATACAAAGTGTCTTAAAAACAGAATTTTCGGCCGTTTCCTGCTACCTTCTTCAGTGTAATGAGAGATGTGTATGTACAATCATTAGGTGGTAGCATCAGAGAAAAAAAAGTAGAGCCAATGGGAGGAAGAGATGAATACACGTGACGAGTGTGTACTAATCGACGTATCCTTGCCCCCCATTAAATGTTCACACCCATGTGCAAAGAGATAACTAATCAAAATAAAAATAAAAACTGTACCAAGTTATTTTACAATTGTTTCGAAGTTTTTCTATTTTTAGAAATTATATTTTATTAAAAAATATTTTTGTTGTTCATTTTTTCTTTATGAGAAAATCCGAAGAATCAAAAAACAAGTCAAAATTTCTCATAAAACAAAAAGTTTATAAAACATTGATAGATTAAATTTGTCAATGTTTGATAAATGTTTTTCAAGGATTTTTCTGATGAGAAGTTTTTATTTGGTTTTTGATTGTTTAGATTTTTTATGAAAAATAGAATGACAAAAAAAGAATGTGTTGTAAAAAATAAATTATGAAAATAAATTAACTTCGAAACAACTATAAAAAGAGCTTAGCATGGTATTTTATTTTGATTATCAAAAATTATACATATATAAATATATACATTTTTTAAAGATTTAAATTATTTTCAAATCAGATTCACAATGAAGAATACACGCAATAGTATATAAGTCGTCTCCAGCTGTTTCCAGACGATGTTTATTTTCAGTTATACAAAATAACGCAAAATTTGTTTGCAACAGCGTCTTTTTTCAGAAGCTCTGTTCCTTTAGTAAACATTGAGCTTTTTAGCTTTCAGATTTGTACTTTATATAATAAATAATTTTTGCAAATTTTATATATGAAAAAATGACTTTATTCATTATTAAATGGTTTCTAAATTCTCCAAATAACCTTTAAAAATGTTTTCTAAAAGATATATATATATATATATATATATATATATATATATATATATATATATATATATATATATATATATTGTTTTTATTTTATTTTGTTTTATTTTATTCTATATTTTATATTTGGGTTTTGAGTCTGATTTTAACATTTTGATTCTTAACGGTCTCAACCACGTGACTTCCCAAATTTTAAATTTCTTTTCTTCTTCTTTTTCTCCCCATTTCATTCTTTCTAAATAGGATCTAATGTTAAGATCGGATTCTAACTCTACCTGATGAGATCTCAGTTCATAATAACTGTTGATCGATAACATCATGCCAGTGTCGCAGATTTTGTACATGTCTGTGTAAATAAAAATAATCATATATGTGTGTGTGTGTGTGTGTGTGTGTGTGTGTCTGTGTCTGTGTCTGTGTGTCTGTGTGTCTGTGTGTTCACGTGTCTGTGTGTATTGATAATTACTAATATATTGGGATTATATAAACATTTTACTGTAGTTTTACGGGGCATCCGATCGTCAGAAGTGTACTAATAAAGTCCTTCTAGTATGCATGTATTAGAATACAAATTCAAACTTATTGTATTCAAACGCATATAAACCGTAAGGATTTTAATAATGCATTTATGACAGTCGGATGTCCCGTGAAACTGCAAGAAAAGTGTTTAATCAAGCCAAATTGATTATTTACTCGCTGGACTGACCGGCGTTGCCCAGAGGTCTTTTTACCTTCATTATTGTTGAGTTCATTTGTCCGCCCTCTTTCTGTCTTTGCTCTTGATTTATTTCTTATAAGAAATGATTTACAGTTTTGTAAAGATACATCAATTAAGGGTATATGTTATCTTTTTCTATATAAAGTAAATATAAAGTTATTTAGAAATACAATTACGGAAGGTTGAAATTTAATTCGCATAAATACTTTCTAGTTTTTTTTTACAACTTTTAAATTTATAAATGATAAGAAACACGGACCAGGAGATGCATGGTGGCTGTATTTTACCAAATTATTTTTTGATAGAATTTTGAAACTTAAATTTATTTTTGATGTACGTATTCGAATATACTTAACACACACATATAGTTATTAATGATATATATATATATATATTTATATATATATATATATATATATATATATATATATATATATATGCAAATCAAAATTACTATTTATGAATAAAATATATATATATATATATTTATACAAATTAAAATTATTAGTTATGAATGAAATATATATATATATATAGTTATATATATTATAGTTATTATTTAGTATATATATATATATATATATATATACAAATTAAAATGATTATTTATGAATAATATATATATATGTATATATTTATATATATTATAGTTATTTTTAGTATATATATATATATATATATATATATTAAGAAGTATATGCCTAAATATATATCTTTTATAAAAACTTACAAATATATATGTATATACTTTATAGTTATAGTTATTATTTATGAATGAAATATATATGTATATATATATATATATATATATATTATAGTTATTAGTTATGAATGAAATAATATATATATATATATATATATATATATATATATATATATATATATATATATATATATTATAGTTATTAGTTATGAATGAAATAATATATATATATATATATATATATATATATAAATATATATTATTTCATTCATAAATAGTAACTATATACGCGTGTTAAGTATCTTGGAAGACGTTCATTCACTTCTTTATCAAAAATAAATTTAAGGTTTAAAATCCTATTTTTTTAAATAATTTGGTATAATAAATTCAGCATGCATCTCCAGGTCTTAGCTTTCATGCCCTTCTTAGTGTGTCTACAAAAATGTATGAATACGACAAGTTACAACTCTGGCCAGATTCCAAGGGCCGGTTGGTTGCAAACCTGACGTAGTTCAGCCTTTGGGGGTCTTTATCACACTAACTTTATTAGCTCCCTTGAACAGCTGCTTAACGCGAGGAGGCCATTTTCGTAATGAAGCTTGCTTGCACTTCTCTATGGCGTCCTAATGAGATCATCCATGCTGCCCGTGGAACCTTTGGCTACCCAGTAAAGAGCCACTGGCCTTTGCCATCATGGTTCAGTGGACAGAGAGGCCGTTGCGTTGGCCACTGGCAATAGAATAAATGCGTCCTTTCTACAGTTAAATCATGGAATTGGATGGTCAACCAAGATTCGGACAGTTATTAGTTGCCGCCAAACAAAGTGGCAAGAGTCAATAGAGGTGGAGGTAAATGTGCGATGAAAAGGGTTAAGTAGTTTGGACATTGTTAGTCAATCAAGAGCTTGGCCAGTTGACGAAAGATGCAGAAGAAAAAAAGGATGAACAAATAATACTAGCGAAGTTACCCGGGTTTAAAGAGCTGATACGACAATAAAATAACAGTAAACTAGCAACTTTCGCACACATAATTCTTTCCGATGATTCAGTAATAAAAATGTGTCATTATCGTGTGCCATGAAAGAAAAACCGGAAACAAAGATTCAGATTTCCTATTTGTTTATAGGAAATCTGAATCTTTGTTTCCGGTTTTTTGAAAGAGTCGGAATTCCGCTAATTAGCAGATAACTCTCATCCATGTTCTAAAAAAAAAAGAATTCGTCGTAGCGACTGCGTGTATGCCATTCATGTGTATTCATGTCATTTTTGGCTAGGAGCAAACCGTAGTATCTGTTCTGATACTACACTTCATCTTTGCTGTCCTCAGTCAGTGAAGGAGAAATTACTCTAGACTGAGGCAATTTAATTTCATTTTGGAGCTGGATTTTTCGCCATATTAAAAACAGACCCTGTGTTTAATTCTGCCCTCGTGGGAGGCTAGTAAAATAGAGACTGCGGGTATGTCAGAGCTGATTTTGCAAAGATAATTCAATGGAAGAACATATATTGTTTAAAATATTGGATTTGCAATAAAATTACGGAATGTCAAAATTTGAATCGCATAAAGACTTTCGACTTTTTAAAAATTTTAAATAAATTATTAATTAATTAATTAATTGATTTTTATTTGAAATTAAAAAAAGTCGTGCGCGATTTTAGTAATGGAGTCAAAATTGCACGAATTAGCGGACAACTCTCATCCAGTGTAGGACAAAACTTCGTTGTAGCGACTACATGCTGATTTCTCGTTTAGTGTTTCGATTTCGCATACGCTCAAACTAAAGAAAAAATATATGTTTCTTAAATTATAATAGAAAAACCATTTAATCATTTAAAATCAAATCAAATTGTTAATATCTACAGAATATCTACTGCACAGTAGGCAGTTAAATGAACATGAGTGAACGGGTGGTATTATTTATACACAAATAGGGGACAGTTTTGTGAGGCACCCTGTATAAATAAAATAAACAAAAATGACATTCGTTGGTTTTGTACAAATAAACACTAAAGCTATATTGTAGTTGTATTCCTCTGATAAAAGCTTAAATTCAAAATATGCCCATAAATTGAAATTAATAAAGTTATAAAAAATTTAAATCTATACTTTAAATATTTTTTCAGTAAAATACGTATAAAACTTTTATTACTTTCTCAAAAAATCTTTTGTGGATATATCCGGAACATCAGGAAGCTCTACCGGGTGTCCTTTTACTTGGCAGTCCGAGAGCAGGCTCGAAGCGTTCTCTCGAATAATGGCGACGGAGAGGCGCTCGTAGAGCCAAATCACATCACGATGGTCCCCAATTGATGAAGTATCGGGTTGCGGAACCAATCCACTCGGTTCCGTGACAGTCGGTTGCAATTCGAATCTGTTGTGAAGACCGGCGTATTTTGATCACTTGCGATCCTCCTCTGGTGCTTCCACATTATTAACGAGGACATAATAGTTTCGACACACGTAACATTTCATATTAACGACTTGCTGTTTGAGAGGGGAAACATCGCTAGGCGGTTGGGCCGTTTGCAATCCTCTCTGTCGAGGTCAACCGGTTCAATGATCGACGGGGAGCCAGCGATAGTTGTTGTTCTCGTTTTATTTGTATTTATTAATGTCCAATCATAATATTTTTTATTGTTTACTTTCGCAATTTTACTCTTTGTTCTTTCTTATGCTGGCTTCTCTTCGGCATTCATTTCTCTCTCTCTCTTTTATGAAATGTTTCACGCACATCGGTCGTGGTGTCACTTATTCTAATCTATATCTTATATCATACGTCTATACTCTCATTGCCACTGCTTATTTTTTTTATTATTATACGTAACTCGTAACCTTCGAGCTACACTTAAAGTGTAGTATCTGTTCTGTCCTCGGTCAGGGAAGAAGAAATCCTTCTCGGCTGAGGCATTTTTAATTTTTGCCCTATTCAGAGCGTCCCCTTTTGTGGAGCTTGATATCCCCACATAAAAACTTTGCCCTCTTGTGGGGAGGGGTCAAGTAAATAGGGGCTTGTGTTCAGATGATATGGAAAACAAACATAGGCCATTCGTAGTTATAAAAAAATTGTTTTTCATATATTATAGGGTTTGTTAAAACTCCCTACCAAAGTGTCCAAAAGAAAACAGTAATGTGTTGTATTAGTCGTTTCTCATTAGTGCGTGGATTAAAGATTATATAAGTTTTGCAAGTTCTTTGTTGAGAATATAATAAAACGATACAAAAAAGGTGTCTGTCTGTCTGCCTTAGAAAATCATTTGAGCGGATTAATTGAATTTGCTTTGTGTTTGTATTTGATATCGACACGTAATACTTGTGAGGGTCAGGCTGCAAATGTAGCTGGAGGGTCACACCGACGATTTCAGTTCGTTTGCGCTTTGCTAGGGCGACTCGTTTGTTAACGGGATTTTCTAGTCCGTGAATAAAGTGAAACTTAGCGAAGCGTCGAATATCGCAGAGATGCCCCAAGAAGAGGGAGGGAGAACTTAATACCCCATGTCTTTTCTTTCTGAACCTTCGAAGCACCATCATTAAATTTGGCACCGTTGCTAGGCCGCACCACCTCTATTAGCATCGACGTTTTGTAAGATGTCCGCCAGTAATACGGTGTGTTTATTATAGCCCGAGGGTAGTGTGAGTCACGGGTCGAAAAGAAAAACACTTTCTTGTGTCCAACGTTTGTTATAAACAGTTTGTACATGGATGCACGGACAAATACTTTATTTTTTCCACAAAACTCTGTGAAGATATCACACAACTTAAAATTCTGAACGACTCGTATATACCTGACGCGAGCCTATGTTATCGTTTGCCTATTTCTCTCGTGGACCAGTGTTGAAGGGGTATATTATTGCTCGTTCTCTTGTAATAATATTTAGATAAAGATATGGTTAGTATTGTACATTTCCACGCAAGGTAGAATGGAATTTTCCGATTAGAATTCGAGTGAGGTTACGTGTCCAGACAGTGGCGGCACAGAGAGAGGAAATGCCAGTCTTATGTGGCTAATGAGCAAGGGAAATCTTTCTGTTTCGACTGAACCAGCAGAAAGAGGATATATATATATATATATATATATATATATATATATATATATAATATTTGTTAGTTATTCTTATATTTTTACATTTGAGTTTAGAATATGTTTGCGTGTGAATGAAAACTTCTTGATAAAGTATTATGAACGAACAGTATGAATTTTATTTAGCCTTATCGGAAGAATTCCACAAATACGTATTAGTTTTTCATTAAACCAGTTATATAAAAGTATATACTATGCTATTTGCGAATCCGGTTAAAGTAAGATGCAACAGATATGGTATAGAATTTTGGTTTTGCATAGCAGTTTCTTGAGAAATATTTTTTAGTCCTTTTTCTTTTGTTTCTCCCCCAAAGCGTATTGCCACTTAGGACTACTGTGATAATAGTTAGATTTATTGGGAAGAGGTAACCTGGTAGGGAGTTGGGCAGCAAGATACTTTTTCACGTTACATTTAAATTTCTGCATGTAAGTATAGTCAGGGAAACAGGGAGCATGGAGTGAATTTCAAAGGCTAGCGATTCTAGGAAAGAAGCTATTAGAGAAGAAACTCATTCGACATCTCGGGACCTTTACAGTTGAGTGAGACGGTTTTAATGGTTTTACAAGAGTAAAAAAAGTTAAGAAATGCTGATCTAAAGAGAAAGGAATCACTATTCACTCGTTTCTCATTGCAGCAAGGTTATATATTAATACCGGGGGGGGGGGGATAGCTCCCGCTGGAAGGGTAGAAAAGTGGCCGTTGGCATTCTCCGATAGGACAGATTAAAGGTTGCCAGAATTATACGAAGGTATACAACTGGCTGGAAAAGAGGAAGGAAACATACAATCATGAACATTTTTAAATAAGCAATAGACGACTTGTTACCCGATGGATCAGTGTTTGTAATATTCCTCTCTCTCACTCTCTCTCTCTCTCTCTCTCTCTCTCTCTCTCTGTTTCTTCACTATCTCTCGCTCTTCCCTTCTCTTTCTCTCTCTCTCTTTCCTATCTTTCCACCACTCTCTGTCTCACTGTCTTTATTCCATTTTCACTATCCTTTTCTCTTCTTCTACCTCTTTTCTTTCCTTCTTTCTCTCTCTCATTTAAATGAGAGGGAGAAAGAGAGAAATACAAGAGATGGAAGAGATGCTTCCTTGGTCTTTTGGCTAAGATCAAAGTGTAGTATCTGTTCCCACTGTCCTGTGCAGTTATGGGAGGTTAACCCCCTCCCAGGCTTTGCCTCCCCTCTTTGGGGAGGAGTAAGTTTATTGCTTACTGTCTGAGGCGCCCTGCCATGGCAATTTTTTAAGAAACTCCGTACTCTTCCTCTAGAGTACAAATTCCCACCTTCCGACCTTGTGTCACATTCTACTTTGTGGGACGTAGATAAATAGGAGATGGAAGAGATTTGCGTCAGGCACCTTTTGTAGCCGTCATCCGCTGTGCTGGAAGCATTTTGTGACGTCATCCAGTATGCATGAATACGAACAAGAAAGCAAGCAAAGTGCACATAGTTTTAGTATAGATATGTCCTGTGTGGATTTTTCTATTTGCATCAGGGAAATTCCTTGATGTGTAGAGAAGTGCCAAAAATCGCGCAAGAAATTATTTTCTAGGCAACCTAATATTTATAAATTTCTCCGGAAGGTAATTGATTACGATAGACCCCTGAGGAAGGTCCTAGCTTACAGATACCGAAATGTTATGGCAGTACTAAGCAAAAATTAGGTCGCCACGTTGATTACAAATAACGTAGACGTGCTAAAAGGTTAACGAGAATTCGAGAAAAGGGTTTCTAAAATAAGAAGCGAGACTCACCCATTCCAAGGTGACCCATCGACACCTAATCCAAAGCCGATGACACTTTATTAACGTGTGATTTAATCTTCTCGGCCTCTTTAATTCGATTTCACACGGGTGAAGCGATGATGAAAAACGTCGGTCGTCCGTCGCCATTTTACGTACGACGTTGAACTCTGCGTTTTGTTGATTAGATTAACGTTGAACCTTATCCAATATGGATGACCCAAGGTGTTCTTTCATTTAATAATTATCTTCGGGGCCCGCTTGCTTCTGATCCTAAACAAACTAGATGACCACAAAGACTTATACCGTAAAATACTTAGCCTTCGGTCTGGGACTAAGATGTAGCATCTGTTTTGTCCTTGGTCGAAGGAGGAGAGATCCTTCTTGACTGGGGCAATTTAAATTTTGTTCAATCGGTGTACCATTTTCTTGGCGAGCTGGATATCCCCCACATACTTTGTGTCTAACTTTGCCCTCGTGGGGAGGCGAGTAAATAGGTATTTTATATCGCAAAAAGAAAAAAGAAACATATTATACTTGTTGCGTTGTCATTCTAATCTGTTGTACACGAAGGCAAATGAGTTGTCAGTTTGTATTTACGTGCGTCCAACTGCAGCAAGATGTGACACGAGACCGGAAGCTGGGGGAAAGCCAGCTCGCTCGTGAGGCTATTTCGGTCGGATATAAAAGAAATAACTGATGCGTCGGCGTTCTCAGATAGTACTGCCTCGGGTGACCGACAATAAACCACCCTTCCTCTGAGAGTCGAAGGTAATGCCTCGGAGGTTGCAGCTCTTTAGGCCGAGCCGGGCCACACCAATAATTGAAGGTTGCCAGAATGATGCCAAGACCAACTTCGGCTGTTATGACAACTCGGTTGACTCCTACTTTCGTTATGTTTTCGCGTTAAAGACTGTTTTCCTTCTCTTCTTAAAAGTTACGTATAAGTTTAAGATGTGTCCATTCAATCCGCGTTCCCTAATAAAAATGCTATTTAAAACTAAAGCGTGACTGACCAACGAAAATGCGTTTTTAAAACTTAACCGTGACAGACAAACGAAAAAGCTATTTCAAACTTAAATGTCACGGACCAACTAAAATGCTATTTCAAAGTTAAACGTGACAGACCAAAAAAATACAGTATATTTGTAGAAGAATTTTGTCGAAGAAATTATATGTGTAACCTTTATACGAGTGAAATTCTTTTCAAATAAAAAAACATACTAGAAAAATATCACTCGTTGTTAGATTTTGGTCAGATTTTTTGAATCGGGAAATGTTTATAAATCCAGTCATATACATGAACGGCGGCACCGGGGGGGGGGCAGGGGGGCTACAGCCCCCCCGCCCACACACTTTTTGACTTGGCCCCCCCCCACTTTACGGTCATCAATAATGAAGTTATATATGCATGTGTTTAACCGCCCCCTCCCCACCTTTTAGGAGAGCCCCCCCCACACACTTTTATAACTGTGTCGCCGGTCCTGATATATAAAACAAAATTCAAAATTAATTTCTTTCTTCACGCTATATTTTGCTCTGTATCTCTCTCTCTCTCTCTCAGGTTAAATAATATTACTTCTACTGGTTATACCCTTTTTTTTTTTGCCTATAATTCACTAATTTTATTATTTCCTTCGACTAACAAAGAAAGCGAAAATGATAGGAACGGTATAAAAGCAGGTTGGGTCGGGGTCAAAATACATAAGTGAGAAAGGATGAGCACGAGAGATAGAAGCTTAGTAAGACATTAGTCATTTGGAGAGTGAATTGTAAATACCAGTTAATTAGAACATTTAACTTGGGAGTGTTTTCAAATATAACCCAATCCCTAAAATAAGGAATATTTTAGTACGTATTTTGTGTGAATAAAATGTGAAAAAGACTCAGAGAAAACAAATGTTGATTAACTTAGTTTTAGCAGAATAACAGATGCATTACTAAAATTATAAACAAATAAAATTAAATGGCAACATCTTTGCATCGGTTCAAAAGTTATGGCAGACAAAAACTATTTCATGGGTCTTAATGCTGAATTTCTATTCATTAGCGAGGCTCGTTTTGATAAAATACATGTGAAATATATTTATTTAAATACATAAATACAAAGAAAATCAAGACTGCAAAGAATTCTTCTTTTTTTCTTCTGTGTACCTACAATCAAACGGAGTTTCTTTCCAAGAACTTCCCACCTATGGAACACGTTACCGCGGGAATGTTTCCCTACATACTACAACATGGTCGTTTTCAATGTCAATAGCAACAAATATCTGTCGAGTTGTCCTGTGAATAAATCATAGTTCTCAATCTTTTCAGCGTACTGTTCCATCATCCAACTGAAAAAAAAACTTGTTCTTCGTTTCTTTACTAACTCAACGTTTGGGAGGTTAAAGAGAACTTTAGTTTGACACTCGGATATCTCATATGCGGGGTTTTGCACTAGAATTGACTCGTCCGAAGCCTTCTTTGAACATAAAGAAATTAAAATTTGGTCCAGTAGAAAAAAAGTTATTCAAAATATGTATGGTAATCAGCGGGTAGGATAACGCCCACCATTGACTTTGAATAACCATCATTTTTTTATTTAAAAGAAAAAAAAATTTTCTACCCAAAATGTAGCAAACATCACAAGGAATCTAAAAATATAGATATCTCAAAAGGAGTTAAGATATGGAAGGGTTGAGCAGCTTAAACTGACAAAAATGCCAATTGAGCTCCTCATGTCTTTTAACTTACTTATAAATTATAAATATAATTTAATGATGGAAACATAGAAAGATAGAAATCGATGAGCTGATTTAAAATATGTTAGTATTAAAAAGATTGGTGCCATAGAAACAGAGCTGTCTGACTTTTAGTAGAATTTTTTGTAAAGTGATTATTGACTTTTGAAGCTAAAGTTTTCAGGAAAAAAGGCCCCAAAAAGCCAAACTGAAAACTGAAGCCACACTTTTAGATAAAAGAAAGCCCCCCCCCCCCCCAAAATGCCAAATTGAAATTTATCTTTATTAATGAAGATAATGAAGAAACATTGGCTATATTAAAGATATTAACTCTTGGGTATGCTGAAGATGTTAACCCCAAAATATTTGTAACTTGTTTTCTATTAGTTTCGTATTGTTTTTTTAGCGGTGAAAGCAAAGATGTTCCCTATGAAATTGAAACTGTGGCCCTTTTTATATGCTTTTTGTGGAAAATTTTAAAAAACTATTTATATAATTATTGCGCTAAATAAATAATACTTTCTACAGTATACATATTAATTTCATATCGTACTGGAAGACTTTAACGAATATTTGAACATGTTATATTTAAATAATTGTTGATAAATTTGTAGATAGATACCCTCAGCCCCCCTTCTCTAAACAAAAATGAGATTATCCTTTTTTAAGGCGATGACGTGTTGGGAAAGAAAAACAATTATTTCAAAATTTAGAGTTTTGCATATAAATTTAACGTAAAATTATCACCCATTTCTCGCTATCGGGATCGTCTTTTAAGAGAATATAACCATATTCTTTGGCAAAGGGATATAAATTGTGTTGTTTTTAGGGGGTAGGGGATAAAAAATCTATTAATCCTACCACTAACCATGTAGAAACACCCCCCCCCCCCAAAAAAAAAATCACTTAACTGTATCAATAACCTTAAGTTCAGGTGGCAACCCAACAAATTTAGCTAGAACGGTTACATACTTTCTTGGCCTTTTGGCTAGGAGCAAAATGTAGTATAAATTTTTGTATAATTTTGTATTTTTTGTGCAAATAAATATTGCAAAGCATAGTATCTGTTCTGATACAACACTTCATCTTTTCTGTCCTCGGTAAGTCAAGGAGAAATCCTTCTTGACTAAGGCAATTTTCATTTTTGTTACAATCCAGAGTTCCCCTATTTAGAGATCTGGATTTTCAACACATTAAAAACCGACCTTGTGTTTAACTCGGTGCAACGGAAATTTCGACAAAGAAAAATTCGGTAATTTTGTCAAAGTAGGAAAATTTGGTAATTATGAAATAAATATCGATTTAAAATAGATTTTTGAACCGTTCTTACGGGGGATATAGTTGAAAATACCCCCTCGCCCTTAACCAAAAAAAGAACACTTTTTGTATTATCTTTTTGGTACTTGTGCAGTTTACGGACCGGGTTATTTTTAGATAAGATTTTCAAGTTAAATTAAATTTTTACAATATCTTTTGTTTATTAAATTGTTAGGTGAAAGTACACAATCGTTTACAAAGACCCCCTCCCCATGTTAAGAATGGCTTCCTAAATAATATTATTATTTCAACCCGGTCCGTAAATTACAAAAGCACCATCTTTTCCAATTATTATATTAATAAAATGTAGTAAAGTTAAATCCCATTACGAGATTAAATCCATCATAATGCATTTCGGTTTCTTGGTAAACAAGTCAGCCATTTTTATATTTTGTTAATAGTTGAAATAATAAATAGGTATTTGAAACGAATTTGGAAGTATTTAAACTGTAATTTACACTTGTTTAAAATTCTTAGCAAATCTTCATGTATTAAAAGCCCCCCCCCCTATAATTTTTAGAAATAAATGTTTGAGGGGGATATAGTTGTAAAAAATATTTTAGAATATTTATGGTTCCTTAATATTAGAGCGGCACGCGCGAAAATGTTTTTGTTGATTTTGGGACACCATCTGCTACACAATGTTGTTAAATATTTAAGTTGAATTTTTTTCTTTCAATAAGTTCAAAATCGTAATTCAATTGTCGTTGACGTATGAATGTGTTCTCAGCAGCGCAAGAAATTCATTTTTTAAATCTTGAAAACAAAACAAAATTGGAAAAAAATTTAAAATTTGACTAACAATTAATTTCAAATGTATGGTAGGGCAAAAGTATAATAAACAATTAAACACACAGGACGTTCACTGACACACTCTATCCACTATGCGACGTCATCGAAGTTCTACTTACATACAATCATTCAGTTTCCAGTTTCACTTTGGGAAAGTAAAATGCAATTTTCACAATTTGTTTAATTAAAACAAAATAAAAAGGTTAAAACTAACGCATATTCGTCGATATTTAAAAAATAATGATATCATTTTAAAATCAGATAGGGAAATAAAATGTTATTGAGACCAATTAAAACTGTAAAAGTAACTTTTTATTAAAAATGATTTAACTGTTCATATTTTTTCTAATGAAACTATAAATAAATTAGGGAAAATTATTAAAAAACGTCTGACAGATGTTTTTTTTTTTTTTACTAATGTTCTATTACAAATCCATACTTTCTGCATAAAATTAAAAATACTAGATGAAATTAATAAAATGAAATATTATAGCGATTATGATATTCCATACATAGTTTTCTGTCGGCAGACATATTTTGAATATAATTTAACTTTTAGTAAAATGTACGTATTTTTAAAAATTAAGTCTTTGAAAGAGTTCCAGAGAAGTGATATTTATATTTCAAAAGATTAGCAAAAAAATATCTCTTGAAATTTAAATTTTACTGAATTTTAAACTTTTCTGTGTTTTTTAGCCATTGTGAGAACATTTTTTATTCTAAAAGATTTTGAAACGTAGAAATAGTTTTGTTTTAGATTAAGATTAAGGCTTTTACCTTTCGAACGTAATTAAATTTTATCTTAAACAATAAAATAAATATAATGAAAATGAGGTTAAAATTAATTAAATTATCATATTTTAATTCATTCTGAAATAATTATAAATTATTTGAACTTATATGAAACTCATGAATTGAAATTTATTTGTATTATTCTGAAATTTATTCTGAAAATTAGTTTTTCTGAATTTAATATTTGAATTTAAAATATTTAACATATTTACTTTAATCTAAAAATTAAAATTCTGAAAAATTTTGTAAATCATTCAATTTGAATTTGAATATGGAGTTAGCATTTAAAAAAAAGAAAAAACCCTGAAATTATTAAATATAACTAATAAGTAAAATTGTATTTTATTATTTAAAAGATATGATGTTTAAATTTAAGAAATATTATTTTTGATAATTCTTAACTTACTAATAATTGAATCTCTAATAATTGAAAACTAAACATCATAAATTCTTATTTAAAAGAAGAACAAAAGAACGACAAAAAGAAGAATTAAATAATATTAAGAGAATTTGCGGGGATTTTAGAGGGTTTAAAGTGGGGAGGTATAAGTTCTAAGCAACCCCATCATTTATTTTGCTTGTTAACTTATTTTTAATAACTTCAATTATTTAAGTAAAACTCAAAATTGATTATATAATCATGTAATAGGGTTGTCCAAAAAAAAAAACTGATGCCTTTTTTGATGATATTCGAAAAATATTTTTTTAATGAATTGTAATTGTAAGTAAAGATAATTTTATTGTTTTTCTATTTATTATTTCTAATTACTTCATTTTAAAACTTAACCTCTAAATATATTACTAAAGTATAGTCAGTTGTGGTGTTGTCGCTATGGGAAGTACTGAATCATGTAGTAGGGCTGTACAGAAAAAGAAAATGTTTTAATCAACTATATTCTAATTATGTACTTTTACTTTTTATAAACTAAAAAAGTGAAGTTATTTTTAACAGCAAGCTTCATTAAGAAATTTATAATAACTTCATTTGTAAAATTTTAATTTTTAATGATTGGGGTATAGTCATTTGTGCTTTGTTTATTGGCAGTACTAAATCATGTAGTAGCGCTGTACAGAAAAGGCAAAGTATACACGTTAAGTAATTATTGTGGCTAACTTCATGTTTAAAGTTAAATTCAAATTTATTACAATATAATTTGTTGCGACTTTGTCTCTATGGGCAGTACTGAATAATGTAGTAAGACTGTCCAAAAAAGGTAATGTTTTAAATAATTATACTAAATATACTAATTTATGTCATTCTTGTGTTAATTAAAATACCAATATCCAAGAAAGAGGTAAGAAAAACCATTGCATATGTTTGTCATTTTAGCAATCTTATGATTAAGTGTGATTAAGTGTACATTTAATTCTTCAAATCTCAATTCCAGCTTCAATATTTTGAGTTAATTCCACTTGTTCTGTACTTTTCCAGGATTATATTTAACAATATTAATACACATGCATCAGTCCAGTATATATATATATATATATATATATATATATATATATATATATATATATATATATATATATATATATATATATATATATATATATATATAGGGTAAAATTCACGATATGTCATGAAAATTAAATGCCGAGTATTTAAATCTGTTTTCCGTTGGTCTTTTCACTCACACACACACACACACACACACACACACACACACATACATACACACACACGTGTATATATATATATATATATATATATATATATATATATATATATATATATATATAATTTAAAAATATATAAAATTCTATTGGAATGCTACAAATTTTGTGGCAAGCTACGGGATCACAAGTTGTTATTCTGGGAATATCACCTGATTCGTCAGTGTTAAGGACTCTGATGTTGCTAAACAGAAACCCCTAATGATCACATCGTGTAGAATATTGCATGAATACCTTGTACATTTTATTTTACAGAAGGTTTAGTTTACTGTTATGTTTCACCTTTAGTTAGAGAAAGTTGAACTCGCGCCTTTTCCCAAGTGCCAATAGATTCGATAACCTTTCGACACATGTGTAGCCATTCATATCTGTTATCTTTAAGGTTCGCATTTTATTATTCTGAGGCCACTTATATCTGTAATCGATATTTTTCTCGTGTTAATTATCTTGAGTCTATTCAAGTTCGATATCTATATGGCCAAAGATATCATAATTAAGATTTTGAACGTAACCTTCTTTTGCATATATCAATATTATAAATGAACATGTACGCCTCTCTGTCTCCCTGTTGGTACCTCATAGGCTCCGAAGCTAATCGACAAAATTGTATCAAATGTTTCTTCTTCTTCTTCTTCTTCTTCTTCTTTTCCAGTATAAGACAATATATCGTATTGATCTTCCACTATAATAAAGAGCTATCTATCTATCTATCTATCTATCTATCTATCTATCTATCTATCTATCTATCTATCTATATATATATCCGTCTCGTCGCACAAAAGTTAGAGGGTAAAAATCTGCAGGACGAGTAAATTTCAAGTATTTAAGGAAATTGAGAAAGCAAATCTATTTCCATATTTTTCTTTCTGCTTTCTATACTGATTTATACGATTTTTTTTGTCATTTTGTTTTTTGCGAACTCTGTAGTATTGTTTCTCTTTTTCTTATTTTTGTTTAAAGTTTACCTATTTATACGTTATTTTATATGAATATAAATATTGGTGTAAACACTGGCGAAAGATAATCTTGTCGTCATTTTTAGTGTGTAAACCTCTATTAAATAATTATTAATATTCAATCATTAAACAATTTGAGAATATGACGTAATAGCTTTGGAGATTGCGACGTGTTTTCAATTACAGACGACATTTAGAATGAACTGCCTTTCAGATGCTGGTGGTGTCAGTAGCGTGTAAATGTAACATACACTTATAACCTTCAAACCTACCTTAAACATTAAAGCTAAAATAGATCAAACCCAGGAAAACTGTAAATGTAGACTCTGTGGACAAAGAGACGAAGCAGTAAATCATATAATAAGTCAATGCAGCAAACTATCCCCCCCGAAAGTAGTACACTGAGAACTATGCAAAAGACTGCACTTTGAACACGCAGACAAATGGTACAGACCCAAACCGGAGGCAATACTGGAAAACGAAAATCACAAAATTCTCTGGGACATGGAAGTACAAACAGATAAACTAATACAAGCAAAGAGCCGGACATCATAATAGTTAACAAGAAGGAAAAACTGTCAAATTCTAGATTTTGCCGTTCCAGCAGATAACAGAGTAAAGATCAAAGATACTGAAAAACGAAGCAAATACACGGAACTTGCCAGAGAACTGAAAGAAATATGAAGCATGAAGAAAGTCAATATAATACTAATAATCGTAGTAGCACTGGGAACAGTCCCCCAAAACCTGGAAAAATTACTAAGAGAAATTGAAATAAAAGGGAAGACAATAATGAAGACAGCTGAAATCTTACAGAAAAATCTTTTAATGCGAAAACCAACCCACATAAACTATGAACACTAGCAAACAACGTGGGAATTGCAACAGAAATAAAACAAACACATGGAAGGAACGCCACGTGAACCCGAGGGAACTGAAAATGTAAGAAATCTTATAAACTCCCCTCTCCCCAAGAAAATAGATAGTATCAGCCTAGGCTAATACCACACACAATAGTTGTTAAGGATAAAGGAAGATGAAAAGACCGTAGAGAAAGAACACTAACCAGACCTCCACTGGCAGAGTATGGGAAGTACTGGGACCTCGGGGATGCTTATCGCCACCATAATACCAGAGAAGACAAATAGTCGTTGTCAGCGAGAAAGCAATGGTAAGCGCATTTCACTATAACGTAAAGCCATTTGCAATGGTTATCGAAAGGGGTGAAGATACTGGAAATCTGGGAAGAACTATTGTCACTCATACTCCAGGGAACACTATCGGCAATCGTCAGTGAGCAATCACTGATGATTACCAGTGTGAGAACTCCTACTGAGTAGTAGTAGTAGTAGTAGTAGTAGTAGTAGTAGTAGTAGTAATAATAATAATAATAATAATAATAATAATAATAATAATAATAATAATAATAATAATAATAATAATAATAATAATTAATGATAATAATAACAGAAATGCTAATTACTGCAACTAGAGACACCGTCAAAATGTATAATACAGGGAACAGAGAAACAAGAAACGAGACAAGAAAGGAAAAGTGGGGAAAGAAACAGCTACACGGACGATTCATAAGAATAGCAAAAGAAAGGACTCACGAAATAACCTGGAACTGGCTATGAAAAGGACACCTAAAAAAGGAAAAATAATCACTACTAGCACTCGCACAAAACAATTTATTAGAACTAAATATATCAAAGCTAAGATTGATAAAACCCAGGTAAACAGCAAATGTAGAGTCTGCGGACAAAGAGACGAAACGGTAAATCAGATAATAAATGAACGCAGCAAACATGAGCAAAAAAGAATACAAAAACAGACACGGCTGTGGGGGGAAGTCAGTACACTTGCAACTGTACAACACTAAGACAAATTGTTCAGACACAAACCGGAGGCAATTATTGAAAACGAAAATAACAAAATCCTCTGAGACATGGAAATATAACCAGATAAATTCATACAAGCAAGGAGACCGGATGTCATAATAGTAAATCAGAAAGAAAAATCCTGAGAAATCATAGATTTTGCCATCCTGGCAGACCACAGACAGAAAAACGGAACTTGCCAGAGAACTGAAAGGAATATGGAACATGAAGAAAGTCAATATAATACCAATAATCGTAGGAGCACTAGGTACAGTAAAAAGAAACTGGAAATAAGTTTGGAAGAAATTGAAATCAAAGGGATGACTAAAGTATACAACAGACAGCAATGATTAGAACAGCTGAAATCTTAAAGAAAATTCTCAAATGCGGAAACCAACCAACATAAACATGGAAGTTGCAATGGAAATGAAATAAAAACATAGGAAGAACACCACCACATGAACCCAAGGAAATTGAAAATGCAATAAACTCTATAAAATCCCCCTCCCCAAATAAAAAGAAGGAAAAGTGATGGCAATAGTCTCGGCTGATACCACACAAAATAGTTGTTAAAGGGGATGGAGAGACCAAGGAGAAAGAGCACTAACCAGACCTCTACTTGAATACTGGAACCCCTTGGGGATGCTTATTGCCACACAAATTCTAGAGAAGACCAATGGTCGTTGCCAGCGAGAAATCAATGGTAAGCGATCGTTGCAATAACGCAACGTAATTTGCAATGATTATGGAATAAGGTGGAGAGTACTGGAAATCTGGGGAGACTTGTCGTCACCTCGACTCCAGGGAACAACGCTGGTTATTATCAGTGATAAACCACTGAGAGGACTAGTGTGAGAACTCATAGTGAGTGAATAATAATAATAATAATAATAATAATAATAATAATAATAATAATAATAATAATAATAATAATAATAATAATAATAATGATAATAATAATGATGATGATGATAATAATACTAATAATGTATGTTGGTGTACGATCTCTCATTTATATCCTAGTATTATGACATCATCCTTGTATTGTTATACGTGCGCATATATATATATATATATATATATATATATATATATATATATATATATATATATATATATATATATATATATACTATGAATATTTTGTTATTAAATATTAAAGTGTATTTACTTACAGGGAACGTTGTTTCGGAATTACGTCCTCATCAGTGCAGGAAGTAGTTTCAGGCGGTTAGACGGGTTCGAACGCAGTTCGTAGATTCAGAAGGGAGTCACGATCCTGCAACCTAATCCATTAGGACAACGGAAATCACCACATACATTACTGAAATTAAGATATATTTAAAGCCGGCGGCAGGGTTCAAACGTGCCGAGATGAAAGAGTGCTTAAACACGCGGGCATATATATATATATATATATATATATATATATATATATATATATATATATATATATATATATATATATATATATATATATATAACATTAAATATGACAGATGGCTTGTCTTTGCATATTTATTCCTTGATCCTTTCTAAATTCCTTATTACTTTTCAAGTTTCAGGCTAGAACTGTCATATGTATTTGTCGTATATGAATAATAATGAAGATTTGGACTTTCCTATCATTTCATAATTACCAAACCGATAATTAATACCTATAGGAAGTTTAAAATTCGATGAAAAAATACTTCTACAAGGTTCAGGGAAGGGAACAGAAGCTAGTAAATAAATAAGAAAGAGATATATTCGCTGTATTTATCTAAAGAATGTTTAGCTGAGTATAAAAATTATTTTTTGGGAAGAAGAAAAGGGACATTTTTTTTTGAATATCAATAAAACTTACGTACGTGTATTATTTTAATAGAAATATAATCATTAATAGTAATTTATACAGATATATGAAGAAACCAACCGTGGAATATCCATGGGATCCCGTTAGTTGAAATAATATTATAAGTCGTATATATTGTTATCAAACGGTGACATACCCAACTCTATTGTTTTCTGGCTAGCGTTAAGAGCTTTTTAGGCTAAGTTTTTTTAACTGCAACTGAAGAATTCTCTGTCTTGGGAGTTTCAGGAGTTCTCCACTTTGATTCTGACAAGTCTTGTATTCTTTCGGCTCCAATGCCATTCCCCAAGGAGGATCGCGTCGCTGACGTCTCATTTCTCGGGCTGGCCTATCAATCTGTCTGCCTTCTTCATCGGTCACCAAATAACCTTTGATAACCTTTAATTGTCAGCAAGGCGCATTTCTCTCAACATCACCTATTTCCCTCACGTCAATAATTATTATTCAACTTCATGGATAGTTTAACTCACATAGTGTTTTTTTCCCCTGCTATATTATTTTCCATCTCTCTCTCTCTCTCTCTCTCTCTCTCGCGCGCGCGCACACATACACACACACGCACACACACACACCCACACACACACATACACACACACACGCGCATACATGCACACTTCCCTATTTTATCTTGTGTAATATAATAGTTTCCACACTGGACCTGTATAAATGACACAGTATTCGAAATCAGTGCACTAAAATCCACATGAAATTTGTTGAAATTATGGAAATTTCGTCATCTATTTTATGATAGATTTTTGTTAATATTTAATTATTTATTCGTTATAATTGCATTTATTCAAATGAATCTCTATTTCGTAAAATGTCAGTAATAAATATTATTTTTAATAACTAATGCAAACTGTAAAAATATCAGCCTTCCTTCTGCTCCACTTTGTACCCCTTCCTTCTCTCAACCTCTTTCATTTTTGTATCTTCTTCCTCCTCCCCCTCCTCCTCTTTCCACTTCCCCTTTTTCCTGTCAAGTCGTTACAATCATGTCAAGTCGTTAACATCACGAAGGAACAAACACAGAATTCGACAACAGTAGTATAGGATGATAGGATTATAATATTCTTTATATTTAAACAATTGTTTAAATGACATTTAAAAGCGACAGCATTTTAAATGTCATTTAAAATTGTGTGTCTATATATACTTATTTCAATCATTGCAGCTTGGCTACAGAAACGGAACTGTTTCGGAATTGTTTAGATGAGGATTGATTATTTGTATTTTGGGGATTATTCGAACTATTGTTCTCATATTGGATGTTATTCTCACAACGTTTCAGCCGATGTAATCTCCGACCTTCAGGTACGTCTCGTAAAACGCGGAATTTTTTATGCTGAACTCGGGAATCTGTACGGAATTTCGAACAGCGCCCTTTATTTAATCCACTGGTGTAGCTTTCTCTCGCCCCGTCAGCCATGACCGGGTAGAAGTCTTAAATAATTTATAATTGTACTCTTATTATCGCTCGTAATGAGGATTGAACCTTCAATATCCAAAAGACTGTCACTTAGAACTTATCATGTATATCCGTTGCGACATGGATTCTTGCGTACTTCGATATTCCGTATAGATTCCCGAGTTCGACATAAAGATTCTCGAGTTCGACAAGACGCACCTAAAAAGGTCGGGGGTAACATCGTTGCGTGAATAACATCCGAGATGAGAACAGTAGTCCGAATAATCCACATAATACAAAAGCGAAAATATTTATAAGATTCTTCACGAACCCTTATCAGAGAAGAATGTGACTAATAAGGACGTTACCTGCCCCCCCCCAAAAAAAATATAGGGTTTAGCAATGAAAGTGAAAGTAAGTTGTTTTTAACTAAAAACTTAATTTTACCCCTGATTGAGACGTAAAATCAACCAAAACTCAGAGAATTATCCTTAATGCTTGATCAAAATTTCAGTATTTATTAATAAATGATGTTATTATAAAATATTTATTTTATTAAAAGGAAAACGTATACATTTTTTTTTTGTGTGTTTTTTTTTGTCAATTGATAAACTGTTTCCATATTACCAGTTGTCCGCACCGGACGATATAACTTTTTATGACCTTAGCGAAATACATTATTATACTGTAAATAACATAGTACAACAATAACAAATTAAGATTTTTTAGTCAAAATCAAAGTTTGATTTGTCAGCTGAAATGCTATTCAGGTCCAACTTCCCACAAGATAACTTTATATGTTAGATGGATCCCAACTAGTAGTAAACAATTGAATGTGTTATTTTTTGCATCACTGCCAAATCAGAGAATTATCTAATTTTAATGACATTTTCAGCGTTTAGTTAGGGCTGGTCAGGCCATGTTCAAAGTCTGATAGTTGTTAAAATGACCACGAGCGATAAATTCACTTTTCCTAAACACTTCAGTAAAATTTCACGGTCAGACCTGAACTATGCAACAACAGTTAGGAGATGGAAAAGAAAATACAACGAAGGCAATGTTTATTCTATCTTGAAAAGGGGATTTTATTCTCGAAATATGGGAAAGAAAATAATGACATATTAATAACTCAATAAGATCTAGGTTGCATTATTTTATTTCAAAATTCCATTGTACAGGCATATACTTTTAATAAATTATGATTTTATAAGAAATCCAAATTTTAAAATTTAACATCGTACGGATGTAGAGTTTTGGTCTGATTAACGAATATGCAATATAACATTTGTTAATATGAATTTACTGTTAAAGACGACTCGCTGTTGTAGACAAACAATACATAAAAAATAAGTAGGTCTCTAGAGCGCTACAGTAATTATTCCTTCGAGTCTCTCAGCAGAACGCCCTGCTCTGTCTATGTTGGTTAGTATAGTTCTATGTACGCTTGGACAATATCTCAGCCACAAAGAAGTGTACGTTTAATGCTGCATCGCCACCTGCGATCAAGATATCCCACCTTTGTGTCTGACACCGAGCTGAGGTCTCACCATCAATCCCCACGACCCCAACTCGCTGAGGTGGCTTCCTTATCTGAATAGACTTTGACTCCACGATTATTCCAAAGGAACTTTCATCGACATCCTTTCGCTTCAGCCAATTAGGACTAATGTTCCTTGCAATTTAGTGTAACAACGTGCAAAAGAGTGAAGATGACAAAAGGCGATAACAGGGAACACAGCACATCAGTCGCTTTCGTTTCCTTTCCTTTATTTTGTTTCTTTTCTTCAGTGTTTTCTTGTTCTATTTTTGTTTCTTCCATCTCTTGTTTGCCATTCTTCTTCCCTTTTATACTATTCATCTTTCTTTCATGTTTCTGTATAACCAACGTTGTCAACGTTGGTACTCCCCTTCTACTCTTGTTCCTCTCCTACTCTTCATCATCGTCGTAATCATCATCATCGTAATCATCATCATCATCGTCATCATTTTTATTGTTATTACTACTAGTTTCTTCATGCCTTCCAAAATATCTTTCTGACATTCAGTCCTTCTTGTTTTTCATTATTATTATTATACTACAAAATGTTCATCAACGTTTGTGTTTGTTTCCGAGACCTTTTCCTATATACTTTTATAACCCAAACTATATGCTCAAATATACCTTAGTTCTAGGATTGAGTTATGTTTGAAACAGATTTGTTTTATTTGTTCTAATTAAATGTGATCTATAATTAACGCAACAAATCTCCCATCACTCTCTTAGTATAAGTATTTATCTCGCCCCTCTTACTCATTGCTGATTCCATAATTCTCTAATCTTTCTAAACGTCGTCATCTAATTTATATACACGTGTCTGTACACACCACAAACACGGATGCAAATTAGTCTTTTTACTTCTGTATAAGAATAATAAAGACTTATCGTAAAATAAATTTTCTAGATGCATCAAGGGTGGTCTTCAGTGATGCACTGCATTCACTGCCAATTTCGGGTTCTGCCTTATATTGGCCCAAAATGCAACCCCAACCTGACTCCGGACGCGCCAGGTCGCCTCCTTGAAAGCCTTTAGCTACGCACGTCGACATTGTAAAAATCTATTATTATTATTATTATTATTATTATTATTATTATTATTATTATTATTATTATTATTATTATTATTATTATTATTATTATTATTATCACCACCACCACCACCAACTCCACCACCACCACCACCACCACCACCACCACCACCACCACCAACACTACTACTACTACTACTACTACTGTTTCTTTATGTCTTCCAAAATATCTTTCTGACATTCTCCCTCCTTCTTGTAATGCATTATTCCAATACAAGTGTACCTGTACGGTAAAAAAATGGCGGCAAAATATTTATACTGATTTGTAACCACATACATTGATCTATCTATGTGTCCTTCTCTTCTCCCTCTCTCTCTTTATCTCTCTCTTACTATCTATCTGACTATCTATCTATCTATCTATCTATCTCTATCTCTTATACAGACATACACGCTGTTTCGCTCTCTATTTTTTCTTTTCAATTTTATTTATTTTTATTTACTCGTATAACATTCAATAAGTATATGTACACCATTTAAACCCTTTTTAACGATGCATTAGCGATATTAAATCAATGCCCCCAAGATAAAAGAAGAGAAAAAGAAATAGAGGAAAATAAAGGAAAATACAGATTGAGAAAGAAAAAGAGTGATAGAGATGAATACAAAAGAATAAAAAGAAAGAAAAAGAGTGATAGAGATGAATACAAAAGAATAAAAAGAAAGAAAAAGAGTGATAAAGATGAATACAAAAGAATAAAAAGAAAGAAAAAGAGTGATAGAGATGAATACAAAAGAATAAAAAGAAAGAAAAGAAAGAAGCTCGGTGATTCGGTTTGTCCAGCTCCAGTTTGAAATGACATAGGTTATTTCCCCTTGGCGTGACAGGGAGGATATCTCTATTTATATAAAGTAACGTAGATGTGTATATATTCCTATGTATAACATTCACTCCTAAACTAATTAACCGATCATCATGAATTTCGGAACACAGCTGCTAGGTGTACTGGTGGGTAATGTGGGCTATGAAACTAAATTAAAGTAATTAATTTAGTTTCATGCAAAATATGCACAAAGTGAGTGGAAGCCTTTCGTGACAATACCAATAACTTGGGTTTCAGTGAAATTTAGCAATTTGTATCAGGCGTCAATTAAGAAATATTGCCCAAATATCAGTTTCTTTGGCGTATTTGAAGGCGTTTTAGGGGGGGGGGTGAAGCATAATGTGAGTGTAAGCTCCCATTTGAAAATTCAAATATTTCAGATTTGCATTAAATTTGATCCATAATTATAAGACACAAATTAATCAAGTTTCCCTGAATTTCAATTTTTCAGACCTCTTAAGCTTAACCGTAAAATTTTAGACATTTTCTAAAATCAAAATTATGTAATAGATTTTGATAAAAATTAGAATAACGATACTTGAATAAGGTTTAGTAGAATTATATTTTGATTTGAATCTTCTTAAGGGGACATAAATATGATGCAAAAACTGTTCATTTCGGCGAATTTATTTTACCCGCCATGGGACGGGTATTTTTCTTTTCTTTTAAAATAAAATAAATATCGCATCTATAACATTCTTTGATGGTAGTTTTTTTTTTACCTCACTCCTTTTTACTATATATATATATATATATATATATATATATATATATATATATATATATATATATATATATATATATATATATACTGGATAAAGACATGACATATCTTTTAAGATATTATTCTTGCATAACTAAAGATAATAAGCTTTTTTACATTTATATCATCTCTATTTATTTTGTTATTATTATTATTTAGAGGAAGTATTAGTTCCGATTATCTGATGATTGCTAACGTGTCTCTAAAAGATCGGCTAAAGATTGTCACTAAACAAATGTAAAAAGAGATTTTTGCAATGTCAACGTGCGTAGCTAAAGGCTTTCAAGGAGGCGACCTGGCGCGTCCGGAGTCAGGTCGAGGTTGCAGTTTGAGCGAATATTATGTGAACCTGAAATTGGCAGTGAATGCAGTGCATCACTGAAGACCACCCTTGATGCATCTAGAAAATTTATCTTACGATAAGTCTTTATTATTCTCATACAGAAGTAAAAAGACTTAGTATTTTTCCATCTAATTTGCATCCGTGTTTGTGGTGTGTACAGACACGTGTATATAAATTAGATGACGACGCTTAGAGTCACTCTTTCTCTAAGTACTCATGGAGACATTCAGAAATATTAGCGATTTATGGAATCAACAAAGAGCGATATAAATACTTATACTAAGAGAGTGATGGGAGATTTGTTGCGTTAATTATAGATCACATTTAATTAGAACAAATAAAACAAATCTGTTTCAAACTTAACTCAATCCCAGAACTAAAGTATATCTTAGCATATATTTTGTGTTTTTAAAATATATCGGAAACAAACACAAACGTTGAATATTTATTATTATTATTATTATTATTATTATTATTATTATTATTATTATTATTATTATTATTATTATTATTATTATTATTATTATTATTATTATACATAATAGATAATAAATAATAATAATAATAAATAAAAATAATAATAATAATAATAATAATAATAATAATAATAATAATAATAATAATAATAATAATAATAATAATAATAATAATAATAATAATAATAATAATAATAATAATAATAATAATAATAATAATAATAATAATAATGCGAGCAGGACAAACTACATTAAAGCTAAAATATATAAAACCAAGGAAAGCAGTAAATGCAGACTATGTGGATAAAAAGACGAAACAGTAAAGCATATAATAAGTGAATGCAGCAAACTAGCCCCAAAAGAATACAAGAACAGACATGACTGCAGCAAACTAGCCCCAAAAGAATACAACAACAGACATGACTGCAGCAAACTATCCCCAAAAGAATACAAGAACAGACATGACTGCAGCAAACTAGCCCCAAAAGAATACAACAACAGACATGACTGCAGCAAACTAGCCCCAAAAGAATACAAGAACAGACATGACTGCAGCAAATAAGCCCCAAAAGAATACACGAACAGACATAACTGCAGCAAACTAGCCCCAAAAGAATACAACAACAGACATGACTTCGTGGGGAAAGCAGTACACTGGGAACTGTGCAAACGATTGAATTTCGAATACGCAGATAAATGATACTAACATAAACCAGAAACAGTTCTCGGAAACTGAAAACACAAAATCCTCTGGGATATGGATGTACAAACCGAGAAACTCATACCAGCAAGGAGAGCGGATGTTATTATAATAGACAAAAAGGAAAAATCTGGCAAAATCATAGACTTCACCGTTCCAGAAGACCACAGAGTGAAGATCAAAGAGACGGGAAACGAAGCAAATAAACAGAACTAGCCAGAGAACTGAAAGGAATATGGAGCATGAAGAAAGTTAGTATACTACCAATAATCGTAGGAACACTAGGGACAATCCCCCAAAAACATGTAGAAAGGACTGGGAGAAATTGAAATCAAAGGGACCATCGAAACCATACAAAGGACGGCAATGATCAAAATAGCTGCCATCTTAAGGAAAATCCTTGAATGCGGAAATCAACCCAGATAAGCTACAAAGAGTAACCAATCACATGGAATTTACAACACGAAGAAAACAAAACTACAGACAGAACACCACATCACGAAACACGGAACGGAAATTGCAAGAAACATCAAATCATAAGCTGCCCCCGCCTTAATAAATTACACCGGCATCACCTGACACCACACAAAAATGAACCAATGAACAGAAATTGCAAGAAACATCATAAGCTGCCCACACCCTAAAAATGGTTCCGGCATAGGCTGACATCACACAAAATATTTGTAGATGAGCAAGAAGGATGAGAAGACCGAGGAGGGACAGAACAAACCAGACCTCCACTGGAAGTGTGCGGAGAGTGCTGGGACCTTAGGGAGGCTTATTGTCACCCAAATCCCAGAGATGACAAATGGTCCTTACCAGCGAGAAATCAATGGTAAGCGGCTGTTGCGATACTGCAAGGTTATTTGCAGCGCTTATCGAAAAGAGGTGGAGAGTACTGGAAATTTGGAGAGGCTTTTTGTCATTCAGACTCCAGGGAACACCATAAGTTGTTGTCGTGAGAAATCACTGACTATAACCTGTGTGATAACTCCTAGTGAGTACAAATAATAAGAATATATGATAATAATAATAATAATAATAATAATAATAATAATAATAATAATAATAATAATAATAATAATAACATATCAATTAAATATGTGTTTTTTATTTTATTATTTACACGTATACAACATAAGTTGCTGTCATCAATTCATACCATCGATTTTCCAAACACTTTTTATGGCGCTTTCTTTTCATTTCCTGATTTTCGTTATTAGTGTCTATCCGCTAAAAGCTGTTTTCTTTTACTCTCTTTTACTCAACGAAATAACATGTTTTGTTCGTCACCAAAAAATACTTCTTTAAATATTTGATTATTGCGTTTTCTTTTCTTGTTCATTGTGGGTGATATTTTCTTACCTGAATTCGAACTGATGCTTCAATTCGCATTCACTTTTTCTTCGTCTTTTCTATTCGTATTTTAGGAAAGAAAATGCTGCGATCATCTTCTGTCTTTGATTGAAGTTCATTCGTATCGAAGTAAGTGGCTTCGTTTTTCTTTCGTTTTCCTTTTCGTTTCCTTCTTCTAATTTTTCTTTTTCTTTTTCATCTTTTACTTCTTTCTCTATTTCATCCTTTCCTCTTTTTTCTTCTTCTTTGTTATCTTCTATTTCATATTTTACGCTATCTTTTTTCTCGTTTTGATTCTCTTTTTCTTTTTTATATTATTTTTTCATTTCTTCTTTTCTTTCTTCTTCTTCTTTTTCTTTCTTCTTCTTTTTCTTCCTTTTCGTTATTCTTTTTCTTTTTCTTCTACTTCTTTTTCTTTTTGTTTTATCTGCATTTTTTATTATTCAACTCCTTCTTGTTGTTCTTCTGCCTTTCGTTTTTCTTTATTTTCTTCATCTCTCTTTCTTTCTCCTTCTTCTCATTTTTCTTATTTTTCAGCTTCATATTTTTCTTAACGTTCTTCTTTTATTTCAACTTGTTCTATTTTTTCTTTTTCTTTTTTCTACTTATTTCATCTTTTTCATTTACTTGTTTATATTTCTCCTCCTCTCATTTTTCGTCTTTTTTCTTCATATTCTTTTTCTCCTTTTTTTGTTTGTTTCATGTTCTACTTCTGGTTTATTTCTTATTCTTTGTCGATTATTTCTGCTTTTTAATCTTCTTTTTAAGTTCTTGTTCTTTTTCTTCTACTTTATTTTCTCCGTTTTTTCTTAATTTTCTTTTCCTTTTCTCCTTCGTCTTTTTAACTGCTTGCGTAGAAAACTCAGATTATGAACTTTGTAACTTTCGAAGTGAACTTATTTAACTTTCATCTATTTTCATAAGTTATCAACAAGAGAAGATAACTCGTGATGCGACAAACCATGACTAGCAGAATCCCTTAAAATGCCGCAGTTGCTTACTTTCTTCAAACAATTATTTATACAATAATTTTCAACTAAAATTTTTAATGAATAAAACGAATTTGTATCGTTGTAATTTATTTATTTATTTATTGTAAGAATTTAAATTTAAAAAAATAAATAGTCTCTTTCTTAGAGTGAAAATAATTGTCAGCTAAATATTGTTTAAATAAATAAAACGAATGTAACTTTTAAGTTGACAGCGACGATGACAGAATTCTAGTCATAACGTCAAATAAACGGTTTCAAAATCGAATACGAATTGGAAACAGTTCATTTTGAAATGACTAAAACCTGATTTTTTTTCTGATTGGCGATCGAACGATCTCATATTTTAATGGGTGTAGAAGGTGATAACGTACGCACAGAAGAAGGTAGAGACGCACAATTAGGCAGACTATCGGAACTCCGTTGTAATTCCACGGTGCTTTCTACATCAATCTGCATAATTTAATGATAATAATAATATTCCTTTTGAAATAATAAATGTATGCCAGGGTCAATACTATTAAGAAAAGAAAATGAATCTTTCTCTTTTTTCCGTAAAAATAATTGTCATTATCAGCTAAATATGTTTTAAATAAATAAAACGAATATGTTTCTTCTTTATTTACTTCTTAAAAATTCCAGCAATGTAATTATTTTTTAAACAATAAATATTCTCTGTGTTATTACTGTAAACATAATGGTCAGCTAAATATTCTTGAAATGAATAAAACAAATGTCACTTTTTGTACTGTTTTAGTCGGCGGGACAACAGAATTTGATTTTATAACAATTCATTTTCAAAATGGTAAAGCCGGATTTTTTTACCTTAGCGACATTACATTTATCGTCAATCATCATCTTTGCTAATTAAACTATCTCATTGCTTTAATGTATGTGATAGGTGATACGAACACGAAGTGGCTTAGCGTATTATTATTATAGATTTTCACAATTACTCTGGAGTTTACTTATTCGGGATGGCATTCGAGACTATAATTTCGGCTTTGCTTCATAATTTAGGTGGCAACCAGGGCCCTAAATTCATATACAAATTGTAAAGCAGTTAAACTGGTATCCATTTACGAACTCGTTTCCGAAAGATGAGACAATTTTAAAATCGAAAATAAAATAACTAGTTGTTTGTTTCAACTGAAAACTTGGAAAATAGTAGTATCCACAATAATAAGTTTGCATGACATAAAATTAAAATCTTATTGAATTTTTTCTAGCAATTTTATGTCAAGAAGCACCGAAGTTATCATTAAGGCGTTAGATGTTTTCGTCGCTATAAGAACTGCAGCCGTCTGACGTTTTTTGGCAAGCAGCTGTAAATCAAATAATCCGTGAAAGCTAAGCCGGACAGACAGAGAGACGAAACTGGCAGACAGGCGATGTGTGCCCCAGGTGCTAGTGGACAAATTAAATTGTTTTTCTTTTTCTTCGACGCTGGGATCGTTGCAAATTGAAGAGTATTTGCCAGCTTAGATTGAAATTATCTGTTTGTCGCCATTGTAACGTTATTCGGGCTTCTTTTGGCGGGGAATAGACTGGCCATAACACGAAGAAAGATACAACAGTGAGCACGATAACCGTTGCCCACCACTGCTGTGGTTAAACAAAGTTGAAATGTAGTCGCTACATTAATAAAATGATGACACAACTTCACGCGTGTATATGTGATTCTCGCGGCAATGTAACTTTGATAATACAACATTGAATTGTTAATTTTACTATCAACTGAATATTTATAAAAATCTAAAAAATCAGATCTTCTATTTAAGAGAAAAAATATGAAACTAAATCAATCACAAGGAATTTAGATTCCTTTGTAAACAAGTCGGCCATCTTAATATTTTGGTAATAGTTGAAAAACGAATGAAGGAATTTGGAATTCATTTTAATAAAAAATCACTTCTGGTTTTAAAATTTTTAGCAAATGCTCACGTATTATAA
The DNA here is from genome assembly GCA_963556195.1 of Sepiola atlantica. Taxonomy (NCBI): domain Eukaryota; kingdom Metazoa; phylum Mollusca; class Cephalopoda; order Sepiida; family Sepiolidae; genus Sepiola; species Sepiola atlantica. The sequence continues at coordinate 63,183,397 of OY744535.1, read as the reverse complement.
GGATTGAAAGTTTTAGAAATCCAATCATTTTATAAATAGAGATTTAAACAACTTCACACTAATCAAAATTTGTTATAGTTTTATAACATTTTGGTTTGATGAATAATTTAATGACCAGACGATAGCATAATAATTGTGTTTAACTTTCAAAATCTTATTTGCAATAATAATTTGATAAAAAACAAATGTTATACTTACAAAAAAAGAAACATCATTGAAAGTAAAAAAAACTTAACATTTTCTACAATTTATATAAAACTGATAATTTATATTACGTACAGATGATAATTTATATTACACTAGCTGGACCCGTCCCAACGTTGTACGGGAGAAATAGAAAAGAATGAATTAAAATTTGTCAACATCCGAGAGAACGCAAATAGGTCACATCGGAATGATATCACAATAAGTAAAGAAATACATATTAAATTGATTTCTTTTCGAATGACTACATAATAACTTTGATTTAAAAAGATCAGGCCAATAGTCCTCTCTTCTCCCCTCCCTTCTAAGCAAAAGTTTAACAATGTAAAAAAAAGACTTGTGTGAGACGACTGGCATCGAACCATAAACCTCTCTGTCTGCTAACGTTTCGGCCACGAATACAAGTATAAAATCTACGAAAAAAACAGGTCATTTAAACGAAGCCAGTCATTAGCTGGCATGTGTGTTATCGTACGATCTGCCGTAAGGCGACCGAATGTAAGGTCAACCAGTCACACATTTTGGGTAATTTCTATACCAAGAAATCGATGGGGGTTTCTCCAATTTTGGGGATACTATGCGTGTGAAAGGTGTAAGATTCATGAAATGTACACTTTATGCGTCTGTCGAGTATCTTGGCGTACAGTGACTTAATTCGGAAGTCGAGCCGTTGAAGAACTTGTAGCCGCCATCCTGAAAGATGAAATACTGCACTAACCAATGTTCGTTACTTGTATTCTCTAAATACCAGACTGACTATAAATGTATATGTAATAGGTAGATATAACGTAATCCGATATTCTCGAAATTACGCGGAATTAGCGGGAGCGTCCATGTAATGTGTGCGTAATGTTTTGTATTATGTAGTAACTTAATAGCAGACAAATAGGAAATAATAACGGGCACTATTTTGAAAAGAAGACGTTTTTTATTAATTACCGGTGTCGATGGAAGAGTGTCAGTACTTAATGGGGAAATTTCTTTGCTACCACCTATACGAAGTATGTTTTGAGGAGAGTCGAAGATGGTGGTCCAAAAGTGATTTTTAGTGTTAGCTGAAGAAAAATAATAACAAATTTACTAAAACACGTAATTTGTGATGCATGTGGTTATTTTCCTATTCTGTTTAAGACCCCCCCCCCCCTGTACCTTCTTAGGTATAGGAGGGATGGTTTTAACTTTATATATTAGATAAAGATGATCATGTTACGAGTACAATTAATATTAGTATTTATGTTTTCATTTTTGTTCCCATTTTTAGAAAATGTAGTACTTTTTTGTATTTTACATTTTCGAATTTCATCATATGATAATTATATTTTCGAATTTCATCATATGATAATTATATCTACCTTTAAATGAATTTTCAGCAGCTATTACACACATTTTACGTTATTAATGTTGTTATTTACGGTTGCTTTATAAATTAGATGTGTTGTTAAACATTTATTCATTAATAAACACTTATTTTGATACTATAATTATATAAATTGGTATTATTTTATGTAGAGATAATGATGAATTGCAAAAAATAAATAAATGATGTCATAGATTTTAGTTTGTTGCGTCTGCCTGTCGCGTACATTTTTGCTTCGTGCAATCCCCTGACAGAAATATATTAATTGACTTATTTATTAATATTATAAAATTTGAACAGCTGTTAATTTTCACTTCGAAATTTTTATACTAGTTCATTTCTTTTGTTGAATAGTTTGTCTCATTTCCTGTATTATATGATCACCAATTCTTATTGTAACAAAAAGTACATTTTTAATTGCTTTTCTTTAATTCCGTTATATTATTAGGTGGCCATATTATCAGGATGTTATATATAGACAATTTCCGAATCACTTCGATGCCGAGTTCGAATCCGTTTCGATCCATAGTTTTCAATTATACAATAATACTATTTGAAAAATATGAATACACACTCCCCATCCAGCTATGGGTACAATAACAACTTGTGTTCAACTAATCGTATACAATTAATCTTCTACAATCTACTAAATAAGCTTAAAATGGGTGATATGGTAAAAATTCCTCTTTTGTACAATGCGTGTTCATGTTACATTTAAAGTTTTGCATGTTGTTACAGCCAGAGAAATAGTCCAACGTTAAGCATCAGAAAATACCGCACTAGAATTGAAGGTCACAGCTGGAAAAAACATGCAAGAACTTATCAGATGTTTTGTTACTTTATTTCACCCCAAACAAGACATATTGCTATTAAAGCGTGATATGATAGAAGTCAGCCTTATAGAGGGACAACCTGGGCCGCTAGTTGGTCAGAAAGATGTTTGTTCACATTACATTTAAATTTAAGCGTGTTGGTACTGCCAGGGAAACAGTGAGCAGGAAATAAATTCCAAATGCGAGCGGCTCGAGGAAAGAAGGTATTGGATTGGAAAACTTCCAGCATCTAGGGAATTCTACATTGAAGGGGTGTGATTTTGCTGCTAGTCAGGTGGATCAGGAAAATTGTGTTTCAATATTAATTAATTCTGAAAGGGTTGACATGCCGTAAAATATAAATATCATACCCTCGTTAGATAGGTATAATGGTTAGCAATATTGTTATAATTCATAATCTAACGTTTTAATTATGTTTACTTTGTCTTAAACCGTAACTTTGTCTAATAAAGTCTATGTTTCATTTACAGATTCACGTCACATCGCAGCTGAGCGCATGAACACAACATTGGAACTACGACAAGATACGAAGAAGAGAAAATAAACAATTTTTAATATAAAACAGATCGAATTTGCTGTCAAGAATTTATTTAATGATGTAATGAAAGCAAATTAAAAGAAAACTTGTTTACAATTAATCATTGTAAGTTGAGATTGGTCTGGCACAACGCCACAATAAGTGTGCACCGGATGAGACTCAAATTCAGTATACTGTGTTTATAGTTTGCTAGACTAACTCCCTGATCATTGCCCCACAGTTTAGTGATTAAAAGGAAAGGTTTGGCTGTTGTCACACGATAAAGTGGTCAAACAGAAGGTTGTTCAGCTAACATTGCCCTGTGGTTTAAGGGCCCCAAAAGTAGTTTTCCCATTGATTCACGGCTTAATGAACACCCAGATATTTAGTTTGAATATTGTACCGCAATCTTTTAAAGAAAAAAGAAATTGCTTTAGTTATTGTCCCACAACTTTGTGGTCAGAAAAAAAAACAGTTGCTTTGACCAATTGTATGGCCTATCGACTCTTTAAGTTATTTCATATCAGGATTGGCTTTAAGGTTGTTGGTTTTTTTTTACATTCTACAATCATTTAGAAGTGATTTATTGCCGGTGTTTTTACATGCAGCTGCAATAAAGTATGAATGTATGCCTTTCTCCTGAATAATACTGCAGACGAGAACGTAAAGAGATCTAACGGAAGTGCGACACGATTAATAAATATTGTTAACAAGGCATAAACTTCTAAGCCATTTCAACTACTGATTACATATTGTTTAACATTTCTCTATACCTGAAGGGAAGTGTAGATTCATGCCTATCTTATGGATATTAACTGCATGAAAATACCTTGTTAAAACGACAGACAGAAACAACAAAAGTAAAACAAGCAATTTTCGCTACTGAATATATTGACTAAAACGTGTTATCAATACTGTCAATATTATTATTATTATTATTATTATTATTATTATTATTATTATTATTATTATTATTATTGACATAAACAACTGCCAAAGAGGAAGTGAAAACGAGACTCATCGTAATGCACAGTGGTTCCTTGGCCATCATGACAAAACTTCCGTTTCCGGCCCTTGAAAACAGCAATAGCTACGATATGAGACGACAGCACTATCACCACAATAACGGTGGGATAGGCATCGGAGGAGGTCTGAGTGGCGGCGGTATAGGTGGAGGCATGCTGAATGGTCTACACGATACTCGACCGAACGAGATATCGAACGGGATTGGCGTCGAACTTATGATGACAGATGAGATAGCCGATAGCAAAGATGACCCGGCCTTGCAACAGTTACGCAACAACTGTGGCTCGTGCGTCGGGTCCGTGGGTGTAACTGTCGGGTCCCTAGGAGTCAATTCTGGAGTCAGCACAGGCGTCGTCGGCGGCAGCGGCGGGCGGGGCAGCCGTGCGGGCAACCGAAGCGGTAACCAGGAAAACATGAACCTGACGCGAGAGGAGAGACGCCGGAAGAGGCGGGCAACACAAAAGTACCGCACGGCGCATGCGACACGCGAACGGATACGCGTCGAGGCCTTCAATGTTGCCTTTGCCGAACTCCGGAAGTTGTTGCCCACACTTCCGCCGGACAAAAAGCTCTCCAAAATCGAGATTCTACGCTTGGCTATTTGTTACATATCTTACCTCAACCATGTTCTAGAATTGAGCTGAAAATAGCATTTGATACAACGCAACCCGGAACTCAAAAAGAATACATTTTTATATAAATACAAAATGGATACGTTTTTATATAAATACAAAATGGAGACGTTTTTATATAAATACAAAATAGAGACGTTTTTATATATATATATAAAAAGGATACATTTTTATATATATATAAAAAGGATACGTGATTATATAAATATGAAAAGGATACGTTTTATATAAATACAATAAAAAACAGAAAAAAGAATCAGTATTGAAAATAATTTTATTAAAAGAAGAAAATGGCATAAAAACTGGATTACCAATGGTTCAATAATGTTAAAAGAATCATGTATATAATATCAGAACGAGCCCTACCGTGACTTTTAGCAGCGCTTTTAGCCCCTTACTTAAAAAGTCGGGGGGGGGGGGGGGTACACAGAGTCGCTGTTAACAGTAACAAAATATTTAAAAATGTACAGCGCATTAAATGCCGAGAGAATTCCACCCGTTCATAACAACAGAACCGGCGCTGTCTCCGACATCCCCTCCCCCGACCTGGGAAGGATCAAACCTGATGGGTGTCCACCGATGAGCCCCTACGATGCTTTTATCCCCCTACTTAAAATGTTGTGAGAAAGATGAGACAGATGCTTTTAACAATAAGAACATACTACAAAAACATTACTGTGCAGGTGTTTTAATCTGATCTGATCTGAATTCCAATTTCGTCAGACGTCCATTCTTTTATGATACTAGAGTTGGCGCTACCAACTTTCGAATTCTCCGATCGAAGTGAAGGTCAAATCTGCTGGAAGCCACAAAAGAGATTCAGTTGCGTTTTTATCGCCTCCCTTAAAAGATTATCGGAAAAATGACATAGAGACGCATTTATTAGTAACAACATGTGTTTTTTTTTTAGAAAACAGACCGAAAACATCAATTCCAGCGGACTTTCGCCATTTGAGAATGACCATGATGTTAAATTTGAAGACTTGTAAATAAATGATAAATAAATAATGAAACCCACAAAAAAATGCGTGGAAAATAAAATCAATTAAAAAATTATAACAAAATTCAGCGAATTTTTGCATTTGACATTTCTTTCGTTTTTGGTGATTCAAAAAAGTGAATACGTTGGTTTTCTTATGTGTATGTTCTGAGTGCGGTCCGATCACTTAGATTCGGGGGTGAGCACTCTAATATAAACAATTTTGAGCAATATGGCGATATTTTCAGATACCTATCCAAATATAATTTGAAATCAGTAGCATTTTTTTAAATTCCTTATATTTAATTAATTAATTAATTAATTAATTAATTCTTTGTTTATAAGCGTCATGGAGCATTAGATAGTTCCGTTTATCATAAACCTCCCTGGATTATTGGTAATGTATCTCATCCTCGTCGCCAATTTGTTGTGAAGTGTACTTGGGTTGTGAGACACAAATATGAAGGAATAAATGAGTGAAAACGATTCTATGGAGATCAGCAATATAAAATGATTTATTTAACAATTTTACAACTGAAGGAATTATTATGACGAGGAGGGATTAATTGTCTGTAGGTAAGCCGTGATCGGTAGCAGCCTCAACTTTAATTGTCTCTGTGTATTGTGATCATGTGATCTTTACGGGGCAGATAAATCCTGCTGCAATCTCTCTCGCGATGGGCCGATAAATCCTGCTTCAAAATGTTTCTTAGCAAGGGAGAAAAAAGAGTTATCTTCGATTAAACAGAAATTTTATAGATAGATTATGTATGCATCTAACAGTCAGTCAACAATGTTCAAACCAATTCAGCGAAATACTAATGCGATGTTTCCTTTCAATAAATCTACGCCTTGCGAGTAACACTGAAATCTGGGTACGTAGACCCTGCTTGACATAATTAAACAGCGCAACTCATCATGTATCCGGTGACACTTCGTTCTATAAAGTGTTTCCTATCAAGAGTTGTTACATATTACAAACACAACAATTGGCATACCCTTATTACATAGGACGTACTTCACAAAGGCTCGTTGGCAGAATTAAACAACACACCTCATCATATACGCTATTTTGCTTATATTTTCTGCTTAACGGCAGTCATCGATTTCCAACACAATAAAATAAAGTTGCGGACTTGATTCTTTACCATCACAGACGACACTGTTGCACATTGTAGAACTTGAGTAAAACGAAATAGAAACAGTTGAAAAGTCGAATCTTTCCTCGAAATATCGTCATATTCCGACTTCACACATACATATCTAGTGTACAAAATTAAAACTAGAAGCAAGTCAGATTTAAGAATAATAAATACATAAATTAAAACAAAACAAAACAAGAAGAACTTATTTTTCCTCTTATTTTCAGTACTCTTTCTAACAACCCAGCATATTTCTTCATTGTTAATAGCCTTCTATAAATCGTCAATATATATATATGATACATATAGTGCTTCGATCAAGCTACAATTTTCATTTCACGTGCTGAATCTAATAACATAGGACGAATTTGAACGAACGTACCGAAAAAATCAAGCAGATCTCATCTCGAATCCAATCGACGCTACAGCTACATTTTATTCCTAGACTGAAGAGAGTCATCATAGTTAAAATAAAGACAGTGCCAAGCAAGAAATGTGCCAGATAATTATGCGCGTCGTATCATACGCAGAGATACACATTTGGAACATGCCATTGAACGATGATGAATCAAAGACTGTTGAACATCCATGACTGAACGTTGGTGGACAAGTTAGGCAAGGACTGAAAATATTTTCACCAACTATGGTTCGATTGCAGAAGGATTGTGGATTTTATTAACGATTCCATGGATGTTTTTTGTTTTATTGGGGGGGGGGCGGGGTCACTATCTACTTCTCACTATCTCGTTCAATGGTTTCGTGTAAAATTGATGTAAACGCCGGTACACCTCTGATCTAGAAGTTCTCAGAAAACGTTCTATTTTTTATTATCGATTTTTATTATTTATTAAATGTATTATTGATTTTCATTTTGATTTTTGTTTATTAATTATTGATTTATTTCTTATATCTTTAAACAAAATCTTTATTGACGTTTAAGCTTATTGATCATTGATGTGTTTCTTATTGCTTTAAACAAAATGCTTATTGATTTTTTAAGTGGGCCTATAGGATTTATGTAAACATTCGGCAAAAATGTTTTGAAAGGTAATTAGAGGCAATCATATTTTAAAGGACTTAAAAGAAAATGAGTTCTCTTTTAAAAAGTTTTTACCGATTGTTTTTTTTTTAATCTTTAGAATACTGTCGACTAAGTACGACATTTCCAGATTATATTTGTTACTTGTTCAACTCTTACCCTATCATCGATAAAATCATTTTTTAAATTCACAATCATTTCTGCAATTCAACCATATTTGGTACAAATAAACTTCAGTTTATGAATTACTTGTCCACTAAGTTTCAGTTATGATTGCCCAACAGTCTTTTTATCGCCGTTAAATGATATGGGAACACTTTGGTGACCATTCTCATCAGTAGGAGTGGTGAATAGGCTTCACAATCACAGGACCTTAAAAACACCGTATTTGTATCTGTGGGGTTATCTCAAAGATAGTGTCTATCAAACCAATCCGCAGACAATCCATGTACGAAGAGGTTAATCACATTCCAAATCAGTTTTATCCAGGTGTGCTTGCAGTGAAGATGTGCGCATTTTGGAACATACCATTGAACAGCAATAAAACAAAGACTGTTGGGCATTCATACCTAGAGCTCTGTGGACAAGTCAAACATAGAGTGACGTGTATTTGTACTAAATATGGTTGTATTGTATAAAGGATTGCGAATTTTATTAAACCTTCAATGGGTGGCATTTTATTTGGATGACAACTTGATTTTTTATCAACCTTTATGTTTTGATATTATGTTTTGCAATGACCCATGGCGCAACGAATAAAGGTGCTATATAATAATCAGTTGTGCGTAACAGTTTTCTTGGTGGTTAAAGATTTAATCCTTAGTACGGGCGATACTAAGAATACAATTATGAATCATTTGACTTCTACCCAGTCCTGGCTGACGGAACGAGGGCAATGTACCCCCGTGAATTTATATAAAAGTTCCGTTCGAAATTCCGTACAGATTCCAGAGTTCAATATAAAGATTACAGAGTTCGACAAGACACACCTGGAGAGAGTCGGAGGTCACATCGGCTGAAACGTTGTGAGAATAACATCAAAGATGAGAACAGTAGATCGAATAATCCAAATAATTCAAATTATGTGCTTTGATTTTTGTTATTGAAATTTGTGGGGGCGGGCAACAACGACGCCCCTTTAAAATATGTTTCTTGTTTTTTTTAATCATAGAAATACTATCGATAAATCATTATTTTATTTAAACTTACTGGTTCTATTTTTAGCAAAAAGTCTCAATTTGTTATGCAAGATTCGGTAAAATTGACTCGTAGTTATGTTTTAGAATGTTCTTTAGCCCCAAATCACGTTTATAAATGCCTTTTCGGAATTTCGAGGAGGGTGTGAGTCATTTATGTTACAGTTATGTAATAAACTGAATTCTTTGAAGATAAGAGGCTCAATCGATAAAGAACGTTACACCGTACCCCGTTGTTCGACGATAGATCTTCTGAAAAGATGTTTTAATCGCATGAAACAGCTTTTGTTTTGTATTTCATCAAATCAATTAATTTCGCAAAAAATAGCAAAGTGCAACAAGTTGTAAGAAAAAGAAAGGTTTACCATTTACTCAAGACAATGGAATAATTTCATGGCATTGACTATTGATATAAAAAAGATCGTTTTTTTATTATTTACTCAAGACAATGGAATAATTTCATGGCATTGACTATTGATATAAAAAAGATCGTTTTTTTTATTATTTACTCAAGACAATGGAATAATTTCATGGCATTGACTATTGACATAAAAAAGATCGTTTTTGTATCATTTACTCAAGACAATGGAATAATTTCATGGCATTGACTATTCGCATAAAAAAGATCGTTTTTGTATTATTTACTCAAGACAATGGAATAATTTCATGGCATTGACTATTCACATAAAAAAGATCGTTTTTGTATCATTTACTCAAGACAATGGAATAATTTCATGGCATTGACTATTCGCATAAAAAAGATCGTTTTTGTATTATTTACTCAAGACAATGGAATAATTTCATGGCATTGACTATTCACATAAAAAAGATCGTTTTTGTATCATTTACTCAAGACAATGGAATAATTTCATGGCATTGACTATTCGCATAAAAAAGATCGTTTTTGTATTATTTACTCAAGACAATGGAATAATTTCATGGCATTGACTATTCGCATAAAAAAGATCGTTTTTGTATCATTTACTCAAGACAATGGAATAATTTCATGGCATTGACTATTCGCATAAAAAAGATCGTTTTTGTATTATTTACTCAAGACAATGGAATAATTTCATGGCATTGACTATTGATATAAAAAAGATCGTTTTTTTTATTATTTACTCAAGACAATGGAATAATTTCATGGCATTGACTATTCACATCAAAAAGATCGTTTTTGTATCATTTACTCAAGACAATGGAATAATTTCATGGCATTGACTATTCGCATAAAAAAGATCGTTTTTGTATTATTTACTCAAGACAATGGAATAATTTCATGGCATTGACTATTCACATAAAAAAGATCGTTTTTGTATCATTTACTCAAGACAATGGAATAATTTCATGGCATTGACTATTCGCATAAAAAAGATCGTTTTTGTATTATTTACTCAAGACAATGGAATAATTTCATGGCATTGACTATTCGCATAAAAAAGATCGTTTTTGTATCATTTACTCAAGACAATGGAATAATTTCATGGCATTGACTATTCGCATAAAAAAGATCGTTTTTGTATTATTTACTCAAGACAATGGAATAATTTCATGGCATTGACTATTGATATAAAAAAGATCGTTTTTTTTAATTATTTACTCAAGACAATGGAATAATTTCATGGCATTGACTATTCACATAAAAAAGATCGTTTTTGTATCATTTACTCAAGACAATGGAATAATTTCATGGCATTGACTATTCGCATAAAAAAGATCGTTTTTGTATTATTTACTCAAGACAATGGAATAATTTCATGGCATTGACTATTCGCATAAAAAAGATCGTTTTTGTATCATTTACTCAAGACAATGGAATAATTTCATGGCATTGACTATTCGCATAAAAAAGATCGTTTTTGTATCATTTACTCAAGACAATGGAATAATTTCATGGCATTGACTATTCGCATAAAAAAGATCGTTTTTGTATTATTTACTCAAGACAATGGAATAATTTCATGGCATTGACTATTCACATAAAAAAGATCGTTTTTGTATCATTTACTCAAGACAATGGAATAATTTCATGGCATTGACTATTCGCATAAAAAAGATCGTTTTTGTATTATTTACTCAAGACAATGGAATAATTTCATGGCATTGACTATTCGCATAAAAAAGATCGTTTTTGTATCATTTACTCAAGACAATGGAATAATTTCATGGCATTGACTATTCGCATAAAAAAGATCGTTTTTGTATTATTTACTCAAGACAATGGAATAATTTCATGGCATTGACTATTGATATAAAAAAGATCGTTTTTTTTTATTATTTACTCAAGACAATGGAATAATTTCATGGCATTGACTATTCACATAAAAAAGATCGTTTTTGTATCATTTACTCAAGACAATGGAATAATTTCATGGCATTGACTATTCGCATAAAAAAGATCGTTTTTGTATTATTTACTCAAGACAATGGAATAATTTCATGGCATTGACTATTCGCATAAAAAAGATCGTTTTTGTATCATTTACTCAAGACAATGGAATAATTTCATGGCATTGACTATTCGCATAAAAAAGATCGTTTTTGTATCATTTACTCAAGACAATGGAATAATTTCATGGCATTGACTATTCACATAAAAAAGATCGTTTTTGTATCATTTACTCAAGACAATGGAATAATTTCATGGCATTGACTATTCGCATAAAAAAGATCGTTTTTGTATTATTTACTCAAGACAATGGAATAATTTCATGGCATTGACTATTCACATAAAAAAGATCGTTTTTGTATCATTTACTCAAGACAATGGAATAATTTCATGGCATTGACTATTGACATAAAAAAGATCGTTTTTGTATCATTTACTCAAGACAATGGAATAATTTCATGGCATTGACTATTCGCATAAAAAAGATCGTTTTTGTATTATTTACTCAAGACAATGGAATAATTTCATGGCATTGACTATTCACATAAAAAAGATCGTTTTTGTATCATTTACTCAAGACAATGGAATAATTTCATGGCATTGACTATTGACATAAAAAAGATCGTTTTTGTATCATTTACTCAAGACAATGGAATAATTTCATGGCATTGACTATTCGCATAAAAAAGATCGTTTTTGTATTATTTACTCAAGACAATGGAATAATTTCATGGTATTGACTATTCACATAAAAAAGATCGTTTTTGTATCATTTACTCAAGACAATGGAATAATTTCATGGCATTGACTATTCGCATAAAAAAGATCGTTTTTGTATTATTTACTCAAGACAATGGAATAATTTCATGGCATTGACTATTGATATAAAAAAGATCGTTTTTTTATTATTTACTCAAGACAATGGAATAATTTCATGGCATTGACTATTGATATAAAAAAGATCGTTTTTTTTATTATTTACTCAAGACAATGGAATAATTTCATGGCATTGACTATTGACATAAAAAAGATCGTTTTTGTATCATTTACTCAAGACAATGGAATAATTTCATGGCATTGACTATTCGCATAAAAAAGATCGTTTTTGTATTATTTACTCAAGACAATGGAATAATTTCATGGCATTGACTATTCACATAAAAAAGATCGTTTTTGTATCATTTACTCAAGACAATGGAATAATTTCATGGCATTGACTATTCGCATAAAAAAGATCGTTTTTGTATTATTTACTCAAGACAATGGAATAATTTCATGGCATTGACTATTCACATAAAAAAGATCGTTTTTGTATCATTTACTCAAGACAATGGAATAATTTCATGGCATTGACTATTCGCATAAAAAAGATCGTTTTTGTATTATTTACTCAAGACAATGGAATAATTTCATGGCATTGACTATTCGCATAAAAAAGATCGTTTTTGTATCATTTACTCAAGACAATGGAATAATTTCATGGCATTGACTATTCGCATAAAAAAGATCGTTTTTGTATTATTTACTCAAGACAATGGAATAATTTCATGGCATTGACTATTGATATAAAAAAGATCGTTTTTTTTATTATTTACTCAAGACAATGGAATAATTTCATGGCATTGACTATTCACATAAAAAAGATCGTTTTTGTATCATTTACTCAAGACAATGGAATAATTTCATGGCATTGACTATTCGCATAAAAAAGATCGTTTTTGTATTATTTACTCAAGACAATGGAATAATTTCATGGCATTGACTATTCACATAAAAAAGATCGTTTTTGTATCATTTACTCAAGACAATGGAATAATTTCATGGCATTGACTATTCGCATAAAAAAGATCGTTTTTGTATTATTTACTCAAGACAATGGAATAATTTCATGGCATTGACTATTCGCATAAAAAAGATCGTTTTTGTATCATTTACTCAAGACAATGGAATAATTTCATGGCATTGACTATTCGCATAAAAAAGATCGTTTTTGTATTATTTACTCAAGACAATGGAATAATTTCATGGCATTGACTATTGATATAAAAAAGATCGTTTTTTTTTATTATTTACTCAAGACAATGGAATAATTTCATGGCATTGACTATTCACATAAAAAAGATCGTTTTTGTATCATTTACTCAAGACAATGGAATAATTTCATGGCATTGACTATTCGCATAAAAAAGATCGTTTTTGTATTATTTACTCAAGACAATGGAATAATTTCATGGCATTGACTATTCGCATAAAAAAGATCGTTTTTGTATCATTTACTCAAGACAATGGAATAATTTCATGGCATTGACTATTCGCATAAAAAAGATCGTTTTTGTATCATTTACTCAAGACAATGGAATAATTTCATGGCATTGACTATTCGCATAAAAAAGATCGTTTTTGTATTATTTACTCAAGACAATGGAATAATTTCATGGCATTGACTATTCACATAAAAAAGATCGTTTTTGTATCATTTACTCAAGACAATGGAATAATTTCATGGCATTGACTATTCGCATAAAAAAGATCGTTTTTGTATTATTTACTCAAGACAATGGAATAATTTCATGGCATTGACTATTCGCATAAAAAAGATCGTTTTTGTATCATTTACTCAAGACAATGGAATAATTTCATGGCATTGACTATTCGCATAAAAAAGATCGTTTTTGTATTATTTACTCAAGACAATGGAATAATTTCATGGCATTGACTATTGATATAAAAAAGATCGTTTTTTTTTATTATTTACTCAAGACAATGGAATAATTTCATGGCATTGACTATTCACATAAAAAAGATCGTTTTTGTATCATTTACTCAAGACAATGGAATAATTTCATGGCATTGACTATTCGCATAAAAAAGATCGTTTTTGTATTATTTACTCAAGACAATGGAATAATTTCATGGCATTGACTATTCGCATAAAAAAGATCGTTTTTGTATCATTTACTCAAGACAATGGAATAATTTCATGGCATTGACTATTCGCATAAAAAAGATCGTTTTTGTATCATTTACTCAAGACAATGGAATAATTTCATGGCATTGACTATTCACATAAAAAAGATCGTTTTTGTATCATTTACTCAAGACAATGGAATAATTTCATGGCATTGACTATTCGCATAAAAAAGATCGTTTTTGTATTATTTACTCAAGACAATGGAATAATTTCATGGCATTGACTATTCACATAAAAAAGATCGTTTTTGTATCATTTACTCAAGACAATGGAATAATTTCATGGCATTGACTATTGACATAAAAAAGATCGTTTTTGTATCATTTACTCAAGACAATGGAATAATTTCATGGCATTGACTATTCGCATAAAAAAGATCGTTTTTGTATTATTTACTCAAGACAATGGAATAATTTCATGGCATTGACTATTCACATAAAAAAGATCGTTTTTGTATCATTTACTCAAGACAATGGAATAATTTCATGGCATTGACTATTGACATAAAAAAGATCGTTTTTGTATCATTTACTCAAGACAATGGAATAATTTCATGGCATTGACTATTCGCATAAAAAAGATCGTTTTTGTATTATTTACTCAAGACAATGGAATAATTTCATGGCATTGACTATTCGCATAAAAAAGATCGTTTTTGTATTATTTACTCAAGACAATGGAATAATTTCATGGCATTGACTATTCGCATAAAAAAGATCGTTTTTGTATCATTTACTCAAGACAATGGAATAATTTCATGGCATTGACTATTCGCATAAAAAAGATCGTTGTTGTATTATTTACTCAAGACAATGGAATAATTTCATGGCATTGACTATTCGCATAAAAAAGATCGTTGTTGTATTATTTACTCAAGACAATGGAATAATTTCATGGCATTGACTATTGACATAAAAAAGATCGTTTTTTTTTATTATTTACTCAAGACAATGGAATAATTTCATGGCATTGACTATTCGCATAAAAACGATAATTTTTGTATTATTTCTGCTTCCACATGAACTCACACAAATTGTTGTTCGCCATTCCAAGATGCGTTCCAAAGTGGCGTTTATTCAGCATTTTTACAGCTTAGCTCTAACCCTAACTTTACCCTAATTATAACCTAACGCTAACATTAACACTAACCCAAACCCGACTCATGTCTAGACAGGACTCACAAAAGTAGTACATCGGCGTGTGCGCATGGCTGATGCGCATGACTACTTTTGCGCATGACGACTTCTTTTGCAAAACTTATTTTTCCATTAGTGCTCAAACCCTCAATTTGAATTTGAACATTTAGTCCTGACATAATCCACCTGTGAAGGTGTAAATATACAAACTCACGTTACTACAACATTTCTGCAGCGTTATGTAGAGGTTGTCGTAACGTTGGCTTGGCGTCTTTTTAATACGTGCCTGTAACAATATTTCATAACGTTGCAAATACGTTACTTGGTTTAATTGCGAATACGTTACATGGAACATTACATTTCTTGGCTTCCAGCAACAGGAAACTAAATTCTAAGAAATTGAGATAGATAACCATAAAACGAACCAAAAAAAACACATTTTTTATCGCTGAATTTTTATGACTGTGTCAAGACAATTCATACTATTTAAAGATAATGCCAAGCGTTTCGGCATATAATCTATCTATATTAAAAAAATATGAGACAACTTCACGTGTGAATTTCGCATTGAATTACGATTTTATTAAATCGAATAATTATTGTAATAAAAAATGCAATAGCTTAAAATGAAACGAGATTCTCTTTTAAAAACTACTTTAATTAAGAAATGAAATCCACCAGAATTCATTTCGGTATTTTTTATGCTCTCCTCCTCTTCGCTCCCACACATATTCCCGAGCTCAACGAGACGCGCCTGGGAAAGGTCAGAGATTACATCGGCTAAAAGGTTGTGTAAATAACATCCAAGATGAGCACTGTGGTCCGAATAATTCAATAATCTCTCTCACACTCCTCTCTCTCTCTTTCTCTCTCTCTCTCCCCCCCCCTCTCTCTCTCTCTCTTTCTCTCTCTCTCCTTCTCTCTCTCTCTCTCTATACATATATATATATATATATATATATATATATATATATATATATATATAATTTAGAGGTGAAAGATGAGAATAAAACATTGTAAAGATACAATATTTATTAAAAACATCAAAAGTTCAGAGCAAGGAGCCTCATATCCTTAATCCATGGATTTTCAAAGAAAATGTTTCTTCTCATCAGAGGATGGGGAAGCCGACAATGTAATTATAAATATTGTCGGCAAACAATTAACTTTGAAAATTTTACTTCGTCATTAATTCGAAAGGGGTTGGAAGTGTTTAAACCGTCGCATAGAAATGTGGAAGCATTTAAACTGTCGCAAAGTAAGTCATTTTAACTGCCTTTTAAAATTCTTAGCAAATTCTAATGTATTAAAAGATTAAAAGTTTTGAAAGCTACTTACATCATATAATTTTATGAATAGAAAATAAAACAACATTACCATAAAAATTCTTAAAGTTTTATATCAATTTATTAATTCTTAAATGTATTTTTCTAAATGCTAAGCAAACGGCATAGTTTACAAAAGAAAGCGAAACAAAAGTGAAAGTAAAAGGATTCGCGGGCAACGCCGGGCAGGAACAGCTAGTACCTCAATTGCAATTTTGCAATCGAGCTATAAATAAATAGAATTGCACATCTGAGTTATATAATGCTGTGATTTAATGTCAATTTCGAATCAAAGAAAACTTTAAGTTGCCAAACGAAAATCTCGTCTTGAGAGTCTGTTACCAAATGAAAAGCATCTATTACCAGGCGAAAATTATTGCAAAGAAACTTTAAAAAATCTTTTTAAAAGTACAAGGAACGTTAATAGGTAAATGGGGATGAAACACGCCAAAAAATGAAATGCGAACATTGAATATTTACAAAAAAACTCGGATGCATATCAAAAAAGCACAATGAACAAGTTCGCCAAAAGTCAAGTCAGCAAAAAAAAGCAAAGAAATTATTAAAAGGAATTATTTAAAGGAATCTGGTATATATAATCGCAATCCTTTCCATTAGGCAGATTTTCAAATTATATACATTTTTCAAATGATATATATATATACATATATATATATATACATATATATATATATATTGATAATCCACAGGCAGTTTTGAGACTTATCAGTGTAGCTTAAATACAGCCAACATATAAACAGTGAGTTTCAAAATCGTAACCACGATTATTATAGTCTTTTTTTTTCTGTTCGCCAACATGTCAACAACTTCGTAGAAGGGAAATAACGCCTTTAAGCATTTTCCTCTGTGTGCAATTTATGCCAGTGATAAGTTTACGTGGAAATCCCTACTAGAGTGCTCGGTCTACTAGCAGAGAGCTTATACATATATGAGATAGTGGTCATATACAAACATCTGCTTCGTCGTCAATATGACTCATCATTGGATGGGATGGCTAAATTGTTAACGATGCGGACTGAGTACCTGGGTGTGCCAGGTTCGAATCCAGTTCCTTCCACAGAAACACTTTCATCCATACCCACACCTGACCTTGTGTCTAACCTCCTGGAGAAATAAAAGTATGACTCATCATTGTGGCTTTGAACTCCGTAGAATAATTAACCGTTTTATTTATTAACGGTATTACCTACACAAATACAAATGTTCACTAAAAAGCAGCCTTAACACAACATATCGCCTTAAATATATTCAATTATTTACTTAATTAAAAGTTAACCATATTGGCGCCGTTGACACAGATCTAAGGAGATATGTTTTTGATAATCTAAAGAAAACAACGTATTGTTCACAATTCACGAGATTTCAGTTATCTGCACTTTTGTTTCATCGTAGTCCCGTTGGACGAATGGTAAAAAGAAAAGGTTCGCATCCTGTAGGGATTTCATTTGTTTGCTGTTTCTGTAAAGTGTCTAGGTTTCCAACCCTGTAGAATAATTACCAACGCAAAAACAAGCGTCCGCCAATAAATCAGCGATACAGACACACACGCACGAGCATGCTAATCTCTATCTAAAGTTAGGAATGTGTACAAGTTTCTATGTTTCTATGCGTAAGATTCACTCCTAAATTAATTAACAGATCATTATGAATTCTTGAACACTTCTTATATGCGTAAGGTTGGGTAATGTGAACTATATTTAATTGTATTTAGTTACATGCAAAGGAGGCAAAGATAAGGTGAAAGCTATTCGTGAAAATTCGGATACCTCTGCCTTTTGTGAAATTTTAACAATTGGTATTAGACATCAATTAATAAATATTCCTCAATTTGTTTACCACGTAACAGCTGTATGCTAAAATTCATAATGGTCGGTCAATTAGTTATACATTTATATATATATATATATATATATATATATATATATATGTGTGTGTGTGTGTGTGTGTGTGTATGTGTGTGTGTGTTTGTTTGTGCGTCTGTGAGTGTCAGTATTAGACAACAGAAATATACAATCACGAGACAGTATCAAACTAATATCCTTTTCTTATGAAACAAGAATGATATCGCATGGTTCAATGTGCAATGAGATGCCAAATGCAATTAAAAAGAAGGGATCAATGAATACATGCCAGGTTTGTTTGATAATAGTAATTATACTCTCACTTTACCTTTTCTCTGAGAGGGTTTAGTTTATTGCTAATCGACTGCGGCGCCCCGACTAGGGAATGCCGACGGTGCTGCTCGTGCACTTTTTGTAGGCCATAGTGCAGTTCAACTAGTACGCTGGCTTTTCAAACTCCACCTGATCTTGTATATAACCTGCTGCAGAGGAGGTCAATAAATAGTCATGGAAGCGTGACAGAAGAGAAGTATGTGAGGGGGGGGGACTTTGAAGAGTAAACTCTGTTGTTTGTCAATTAGAATTCAACTGAAATGTTGCTCATCCCAGATCCGTTAATTTTTGGGAAAAACATCGCATTCTCGACAAATAAAAGTTCTTTCAACCTGTTATTTTAGTGAAACAGAAAAGAGAATTTTCCATTCTAATAACTATTTATTAGTCAATTTATTTATCTAATTTTATTGTAAATGTTTGAAAAAAAAGTGTATCTATGGAGATAGAAATAAATTTACCTGTACAGCCGAATATTAATAAAATAAATATTGAAAACAAATCAAATGTGAATTTTTGTTCTTCAAATTATACATGTACAGTAGTATAAACATATACTTATGGCAGTAACGTTTGTGTTTCATTCCCGGTGGACATCATCAGGCTAATTGTATGGATTCGTTTGTGACGAATATCTTTCTAGGTAATCAGTGCCTACATTAGCTTCTAACAAATCAGCCTCCTTGATTTTCTTTGAAAAATGCCGATATAGTGCTAAAAATCTAAATAAAAAATATAAACCTAAAATACATATAAGATCACTCTAATCAACAATGGGTCAGGGTAAGGTCACCTTTTGTTTGTTTGGTCCACTTAAAATGACGAATGCCTAAATCTCTTTTCAACAAAAAGAATGATAATCTCTGGCTGAAGAAATGAATATATAGTGACGGGTAAGAAAATCAATAGCTCTGATTGATTAGACGTTAGCATAAGCACTTATTAGCAATTAAAAAATCCTAAAAATGAAAATCCATGCCTGATGATTTCCTTCGGGAATGAAACAAGTTTTTGTGTAGCTTACTTGCCATGTATATATATTTAGATACTTCTAATAAATGTAAACACATATCTAGCACTGTTGAAATAAGTACTGAAAGTATATATATACGAAATATATTATCTTTTAATCTTATACATGAAGTAGTAATGTATATATATATATATATATATATATATATATATATATAGAGAGAGAGAGAGAGAGAGAGAGAAGGAGAGAGAGATAAAGAGAGAGAGATAAAGAGAGAGAGATAAAGAGAGAGAGATACATAGATATATATTAGACATTTTCTAGAATCAAAATCATATAATGGATTTTAATCTAAATTAGAATAAGGCCTCTAGACATGAGGTTTAATCTCGCTATATTTTGATTTTAATCTTCGTGAGTTTATATATATATATATTAAATGTAGCTCGACTACTTTCATATATATATATATATATATATATATATATATATATATATATATATATATATATATATATATATATATATATATATATATTGAAAGTAGTCAAGCTACATTTATAAGCATCGGTTAGTGAAAATATGAAATCAGATAGAAAACCAATTAAAAGATGCGAGATTTTTTTCAAATAAATGAAATATTTATATTTTTATTTTAATCCAAATATTTCGGCAAAATTTTCCTTTTTCAGTGGCATAGACATTTACTATCTGATTTCATATTATATATATATATATATATATATATATATATATATATATATATATATATAGAGAGAGAGAGAGAGAGAGAGAGAGAGGGGGGAGAGACAGAGAGAGGAGACAGAGACAGAGACAGAGACAGAGAAGGAGAGAGAGAAAGAAAATGAGACGTAGTCCATTTCTATTATTTATAACAACTTTATTGGTCTTTGTTCACGGAGACATAAAACGGAAAGGTGTTACTTTTCTTTACGACGTCAAACAATTGAACAACACAATTTACAGACGGATAGTAGTTTTATGTGGAAGAAACACGGGAGCAAAATGAAAGATAATACATTTGGGTTGAGTGAATAGAGACAAGACAAAATAAACTTCATGCTGGAGTTCGTCGATTCTTCTGCTTGTCTGTGGGAGTAAGTCACGAACTCAAGATTAATATTGATCACATGATCTGGTTTTAGCGATCGCACGTGAATCTCGCTACACGCAGACGTGTTACACGCGCACCTGGTTAATGAAGCGATTATTACATAACCGCCAAGCCGAATCACAACTCATCCTGCTTAGGCTTCTAGCCGATAAAACAAGAGAAACTTTATTGATTGTAGAAGCACATGAGAATACAATCGAAAGAACATGAAAATGCAAAAATAGATTATATGATTGATAAACTTGAAGAAGAATGTGTTTGTTATGCTTCCAAGGGTAAAATGTCTATTTTGCTGAAAAAACAAACACACCTGTAATAATCTGAAGTGAACAAGAGAAAAATGTTCATTTGTTCAAAAGTGAAAAATATTATGTTATTTCAAAATAGAAATGTTCATTTGCTGAAAAGTGAAAGAATTACAAATGTTTTCAAAATGGAACAGAGTTCATTCAAAAAGTGAATTTTACATATGCAGGTGCAAAATTGTAGTTAATTACTTCAGGAATTGTAAATGTTCAGATCCTCTAAAACTGGCTGATCAAGCCATTTGACGGAGATCAATATCTTCTGGCAAAGAGATAGCGCTGATGGGTAGACGAAACAATGCGTCTGCAGCAGTGTTCTGTGAACCGAATACATACCGTGTGTCGCTGGAGAACTGGGAAACGAAGTCAAAATGTCTTCATTCTCGAGAAAAATACTTGTTCGGCTGAGCACGTAGCGCGAACGTCAGGTGACGATGACCAGTGAAAATGGCAAATTGCCGACCTTCGTATGCGTGGCGAAAATGTGTAATAGCTAAGTAAATAGCCAAAAGGTTACGTCCGAAAGTATTGTAATGACTTTCCGTAGAAGTCAATCTTCGAGAAAAATATGACAAATGTCAAATCTGTTTCTGATGATGTTGCTGTAAGACCGTGTCAA
The DNA here is from genome assembly GCA_963556195.1 of Sepiola atlantica. Classification (NCBI taxonomy): domain Eukaryota; kingdom Metazoa; phylum Mollusca; class Cephalopoda; order Sepiida; family Sepiolidae; genus Sepiola; species Sepiola atlantica. The sequence continues at coordinate 63,161,424 of OY744535.1, read as the reverse complement.
CAGCTTAACTGGATGCATCAACGAAAAAAGAAAATAAAGTGTCAGGTATTGGATGTGATAGCAATGATGTATCTGCAAGCTTTTTCTTCACCTCATGAAAGGCTTTCAGTTGGCAGTTATCAAGTGAAATGGGTTCATTCTTCTTTTTTCTATTTTTCAACAGATCCGTAAGAGGAGAGAGTATGTCAGCACAATGTGGGATGAAACGTCTGTAATTGTTCAATTATCCAAGAAAATGTCGTAATTGACAGAGTGAAGTTGGAGGATGTAAATAAATCAGAGCTTGACTTTTTCAAAAAGGAGTGAAATACCTTCCGAGCTTATTATATATTCCCATGAAAACAAGACTTGTGGCACGAAAAGTACATTTAAAACGGATTATCCTAACATGAGTACGTTGCAAACGCTCAACAAGAATGCGGAGATGTTTTAAATGTTCCTCTGGTAAGTGGCTATATATAAGAACGTCGTCTATATGAAATGCATAGTAGAATGATCAGGTTTGTTTATCTCAATATTCAATTTCGTTAGGTCAGCCGCAGAAGCAATAAAAATACAGGGCTTATAATAATAAGCTGTTCAGAAGCTTTTCTACCAGATAATGGCAGGTTAGTACAAGCAAAAGTGGTGCAAGAAACAGCACCTAAGATGGGGGGGTGGTAGGGACGTAAGCAATGATACAGATCCACGTGAATTCTCTGCGTAGTTGCAAGTCCAAGGATCAAGCAACTTGACTCTACGCGAGTATTGGATAACGGTTACAAACTGAGGTTAAAATCAATAGTCCGTGTGATTATACACTGTGGCAAGCGTGGAGCACAAGTTAGTGTGTGCTATTGCATGCAAGAAGTCGAGGTCGATCTATACAGTCGTGCGAGGAGAAAAATGCATGTGAATATGCACTGTTGCAGGTAAGCGTGTGCAATTAATGCATTGTAGCACGTAAGACGTATATATAAGCGGAAATGCACTGTGTAGAAAGCTTACCTGCTTTAGCCCTAACGCCATGCTGTGGGCAGCGTAATGTGCTTAAATCTGGAAAATATGTGAAAATATAGCAGCGAAAAGGTGAATGGCAAGCATCACGTGTTGAGACAAGATAAAAAAACTAGTATTAGAAAAAAATACTGTATTAATTGAATTACCAAAAATGCGCGTGCAAAAATAGCACGCGGAGAGTGTAAAAGTGGCTAAATTGAAGATGGCATACATATTCGGTAAAAATATGTAAAAGAACGTTAATGCGAAACCATAATCCTTACAACAGAAGTCTACACCATACAGGATGACTTAAGATTATAATTATTTAAACGCGATCAACTTAGATGTGAGTTAGACATTAGGAGTCAACCACGAAAGGGCTACATGCATGCCATGTAGTGAATATTTAAAAATGAGCGGGAAAGCCGAAACTACGTAATAACATTACAATTCTGACAATCGCAACTAATCTTATTTCAATCGCTATTTATTAACAATGGAAAATGAAGTTTGTAATTATATCAACAAGATTTAATCGCTATTCCCTATTATTTTGTTTGAATCAAAATGCTAACGAGCTAGAAGACTCCGACGAAAAATATATAATTTGAACAAATTGCAACGAAAATAACATGTAAGGAATTAGAAAACCCGTGTTAAAATGTACATACTGTAACGTTCTCACGTAAATTCTCGATATAAATGAAATGTTGTGCTTCCCCTAGAAGTTTTTAAGTCTTTAAACTGCCGAATGTGGAAAAATAACCTTTGTGGACAGAGTCATAGTTTATCGTAACGCTGGGAAAAAATGTCTGAATTTTTTAAGAAGGTGACGCGTTTTGCATCACGTAGGGTTTACCAATTTTAAATGTGAGAAAAAAACGAGAACTAATCAAAGATAGGTGCATTGTGTGTAGTTTGTTTGTGTTGCTTGAAAGGGTAAAGAAAAATGAAGAAAACCAACAAATCTGCTAGAAAGCTGCATGTTCGTCGAGTTACCAATATAGAAGATGGGACATTACGACGTAATACAATTGAACAATATAGTGCATAGACGGGTAGTAGTTTTATGTGGGAGAAAAACGGAAACAAAATGAAATATAATACATTGGGTTGAATGAATGGAGACAAAGAGAAATAATCTTTTTCCTGGAGTTCGTCGATTCTTTCTGCCGTCGGTCCGGCACAGAAATCAGGATCTACATCTTATCTGTTTGGGAGTAAGTCACGATTGATATTGATCACGTGATTTGGCATTAACGATCGCGCGTGAAACTCGCTACACGTAGGCGAGCTATACGCGCACCTGGTGAAGAGACGATGATTACATAACCGCCAAGCCGAATCACGACTCACGTAGATCGACAGAAAATAGTTCATTCATTTAAGCTACTATATATATATATATATATATATATATATATATATATATATATATGTGTGATATAAATAATTTAGAAATAAAATAATACAACAATTTATAAAAGATATTCCAAACTTGTAAGAAAAATAGAAGCTTAATATGTTTCATAATATATATCTATATATATAGCTTTTTAGTTGATTCACAGGGTAATTCATAGAAAATCATTTAAAAATTGTTTTAAGGTCAATATATTCCATTAAGTGATATTATAAAACACAAACACAAGATTCAGATTTAACATTTTTACCTCATTCCTACGAAAGTCTAAAACAATTTAGAAAATAAAATGATCTCTCTTCATAAAAACATTTCCAGAAGAAATAAATTAATTGTCATATTTTAGTTTCTAAAAATATTATTTTAAAGTCTCCTTTACTGTTAAAAAACATCAAGATGCATCGTTGTTTTCTCTTATTTATACTTCAAATATTAGAGAGTTCTAGTGATTAACGGAAGATAAGTATATTTTCATTCTTTTACAGTTCTTGCAAAATTACATAATAATAAGTATGAATTTCTTAGTATTAGAAATAATTTGTTTTAGAGAAACTACTGACATCGCTTTCCTTATGAACTAAGCCTGGAACTGCTTATTTCATTGTTCCCTTACCTTAATAAACATTTTTATATGTTTATTTGGGCGGTTCGAGTTATTATTAAATACCTTCGGATGACATTGCAGAAATATCATATATCGCATTTATAAAGGATGCTCGCTTCTGATTTTAAATCTACATGAATAATATTATCAGACAATTTAATGTTTGTGCGTATTTCTCGTATCAACGGACATCGATAATTACACATTGAATTATTGTTTTTTATTTACTATTAACTTTAATTTACTCTCATACCTGGGATACTTGAATATAAGTAAACTAGCAACTTTTGTTCAATTAAACGTATACAATGGTTCATATTGTATTTCGCCATAAAATATCCCCAAAGGGTTGATATGCCGCAGAATAGACAACAAATAATTGCAATTATTGTTTGAAGAAGACAATATTTGAATATCGAAAAATAAAATAAGAACGGGTCTATTAAGTTGCGTCCATTCAATATGCGCGTTTAGCGATGACAATTCTATTTGAAATTGAAGTGTAGCCGACCGACGGACACCGCTTCTTATAGAGATGCGTGGACACCTCTCTATATGAATAAGATTGTGTGACCACTTATAGTCGTGCCTGTGGGTGTCTGTTTTTCACGTCTCTACGTGACTTACGCATTATCAATTTTTATTTTTCTATTAATCAATCATTGATTGAAATCAAAAATGCAATAACGAAAACGAATATTTTAAATCTTATTTAAAAGAAATATCATTTAATTAAGGAATCAAATCCGCCAGAATGCATTTCGGTTGCTTTGTAAATAAGTCCGCGATTTTAATATTTTCATAATATTTGGGAAAAAAAAACATGAATTACTTTCAACCGACCCACAGAGAGATTCTGCTATTGATGCTTGAACACATTTATATATAAGGTGCGTCCATTCAGTCTGCGCGTTTAGCGATGCGAATTATATTTCCAACGTAATTGAGAATCCTAACGGAAATGCTATTTCAAACTTAAGCCAAACAAAATGCTGTTTGATACATTAGAGTTGCACGTTAATATGTATTTCAAATTTTACATGACAAAACAATGAAAATGCTATTTCAAACTAAATCGTGGCAGGCCAACTAAATGTTATTTCAAAACAAAACGTGACAAAACAACGAAAATGCTATCTCTAACTTAATCATGATAGATAAATAAAAATGCTGTTTCAAAATGCTATATAAAAATGCTATTTCGAAACTTTGTACACACCAATGATAAATCACAAATGGTTAGCGTGACAGAATGACAAAAATGGAATTTCAACCGTAAACGTGACAGATTGACCGACTGGCAGAGTCTCTTGCAGCGATTCTTGGACGCATCTATAATAAAATGCGTCCATTCGATCTGCGCGGTTAACGATGAAAACTAAAGTGTGACGGACAGACAGATAGACAAACATACGGACAGAGCCTCTTATAAAGATGCTTGGACGCAACTCAAGAAAGCTCAAACTAACCTTTTAACAATTTCAATTTCTATGAGCAAACCGGTGTTTATTTTTGGCAATTCTTCAAAGTCACACCGTTTCTAACAATGAAGTGCCAGGATATGATTTGATGATTATACTCTTTTCGTGTTTCACGGTTCTTCTTGTCGTTATACGCGTGTTTCACGAGCGCCGTTGTGTTTGTGATAAAACCGGACATCAGCTGCACTTAAACCTCAAACCCCTTAAAAATCGAGCAGTAACCAATGAAAGGCACAAAGGACGTTGCTGTTAGATTTTCATCAACGTCGTTAAGGATTTTAAAAAGAATCATACAAATAAAACGAAAAAAGATGATGGCATTTCGGTCCCTTAATTCAGAAAAAGTCCCATCTGGTGTGTGAATTAGCTAACGTTGACTAATTCCAGCTACTCAACGTCTTGAGACAATTTACGCCGAAACCTACCAATTATGGGCCGCGATAGTAGCATCTACCAGTCCTTTGTTTTATTTTCACCCCTGCTATCTTCAAAAATGCCTTTTACCCTCTCATCATTTTAATATTTGTTTTTCAATCATGTTATGTCATTTGTAATTAACTGCATCTACCTGGTGTTGCCTGGGAATCTTTCTACTTACTAGTATTGTTCTTTCTCTTTTCAGATCTATGTCAGTTGTTTTTGTTTTTTTGTTTTTTGTTGATTTTTTCTTTCAAATTAAATTATGACCTAGGAGTTTGAAAATTAAATATAATTATTACATATTGCTTGAACATTAAATTATTAATAGAAGCAAATTGGTATAAAACTATAATTAATTTTGTTTTATCTTCTATATAAAATTAATGGGTATAAATAGTTAAACTCTTAATAATTTAATACTTGGGGATTTACTAAAGATTTAAATGCCATAAATTACTTTTTACTCGACAGTTTAAATACTTCCAAATTCGTTTTAAATTTCGAAGTGTCACAAAGTAATCCATTTCTTATTTTTTCAACAATTAACAAAAGTTGAAAATGCCGAAATTAATTTTTGTAGACTTAATTTCGTAAGTAAATTACTTTTAATGGGTTTATTAAAATTCTGTTTCATTTTACGTTATTGCATTTTTAATTTCAATAAATATTCGATAAATAGTAAATAGAAAAATAACAAGAATTTAATGCGTAATTTACACAGACGTAAGAAATACACACATATGTTAAGTCGTCTCATAATTTTATTAATATCGATGACACAAGATTGTAACTTCAAAATGTCCCATTAACTTACCTCTTTATATTGCCAAAGTTAGGCACAAGGTGGGGGTTAATGCGCAAAAATCCATCTCTTCCAAAAAGAGACACAGTGAATTGTAACAAAAATAAACATGCCTCCGTAAGGAAGGGCTTCTCCTCGCCTAACTAAAGACAGAAGAGATACTTCACTCTGATCCTAGCCGAGCAAGAAATAATTTCTTATATTATATACATCATTGACCTATCTACTTTAATACCCAATTCAATTTATATATACAACTATATCGCCCTTCACTTTACGGCTAATTAACTTATCGTTTTTAGAAACCGATGTCAATAATTAATTCCTGAATTTTTTAAATTTATTTTTATATATTCAAAATAATTTCGCGGATGAATCTTCAAAGAAAGCAATAAAAATGAAGAAATAACTGTCATTTTATTATTTAATTTTTAGTAATTTTTTTTTGTAACATATTTCACCCCAAGCAAGGCAGGTCGCCACTGTAGACGTAATGGGTTACTGAGAATTAAAGTCTAGGTTTTGGGTGTCATCCGCTGTGTAGCGAGATGTCTGTTTACATTAGTTTTAACCCTCTGTATGTCGGTACAGTCTGGGGAAACAGGGAAAAGGGAGGGAGCTCCAGAGGCCAGCACACAAGAAAATAAGCTATTGGAGTAGAAGGCTCTCCGGCATCTGGGGACCTCCACAGTGAATGGATGGCATTTTGCTGATTGACGAGTTAGTCTAGTGTATTTACGTCGAGAGGGACACCAGAGCAGCCAGGTCATCGGAGCACAATTCATTAAAGTATTTGTAAAACAAGCACAATATTAAGTACATTTGGTCGTCAATGAGTAATCTAGCGTGTCACTCTAAGATATTACCCTATGTCTTATACACTTTCTTGTTTTACATAAATTTAAGATAGCAGGCTTCGAATAAATATACATTACACCCTCTCTTCACAATAAAATGTACCTGACACCTTCGCTTCGAAATAAAATGTACCTTACATCCTCTCTTCGAAAAAAAAGGTATGTTACACCTACTCTCCGAAAAAAAAATGCACGTTACACCCTCTCTTGGAAATAAAATGTACGTTCCCACCTTCTCTTGGAAATAAAATTACATTTGAAACGTTACTTTCGTTACTTTAATTAAAAGTAACTTTTATCTTCTTCTTCGTCGTGCACTACGAATTCATGCTTTATCACATTGAGAAATGCAGACATTATATAATGGATGACCTCCATTTGCAGGTGATAGGCCGCAATCCCTTAACGACGTTATTTTTGCAGGAAAGCACTTGCAAAGGTGTCATCATCCTTTCACATACACACCTTGGTGTTTCTAAATGATCACCCATCTAGTACTGGCCAGGCTCAGCGTCGTGCATCTAACGAGAATCAGTGTGTAAATGTAATTATGCCGTATAAAAGCAATCATATTTAAAACATATATTTATACGCATGAATAGGACAACAGTATACCCTACGAAGTGCTGGAAAGCAACGATAACCGACAACACAAAAGGGACGCTGAAAGTAAATACGAGCCTGCTCCATTGAACACTTTTATTACCTGAAAATTACAATAGACATTGTATGTACAATAAAATTAAATACGTGAACAAACAACGCGTCTTTCGGCGTCTAACATAAACGTCCACTCGTCAGTTTGTTCCAGTTGTTTATCGTACAGATAATTGCATTTTATTTTCGCTTTCCTTTGGTTATTAATTAGTAGGTATTAGTTAGAGGTTGTACAGTTTTTTTAGTACTTGTTATGAAGATAATTTGTAAAACTCCGACAGCCAAGTTATGGAGTGAATTATGAACAATTATCAAAAACACACGACTCTTGCTTCGCTGTGGGTTATCGTAGCGATTTAATTGTAAATGAATAAATGTTAGACAAAATTAAAAACCTAGTTGACCAACGGTGTTTCACTTTTTACTTATGTGTATGCTTTACTTAATTAAATCGATATATGATATAAACTGAATTTATTAGAATAAAAATAAACGACAGGCGCGTACCACGCAGAAAATGAAGATAATAATACAAATGAAATCTTAGTTCTAAACATAGTAACAAAAAGTAATACAAGGCCGTAGTTAATAAATAGATAACGTGGTTGCGTTGGTTGGCAGGATACTTGAACCCATTGTAACTAGGGTCAGTTTTTATGCTTGGCCTCATCAAAACTAAAAGTGCCCAAATTGTAATGCCGAGAAAATTTATCGGTTGATAGGGATGAATAGCGAGAGAGTGGTTGTGAATGTGGACAGTACAACTATTGATTTTAATTGTTATGATCAGTAGTTGCTTGTAAACAAGATTCTAAAATGCAAATTTCCGCATTTATTCTGACGAATTCATTTGAAGATGATACACAAACATTTATGTCTAACTTAGTTACCATAAATATAATTTAATACTAGTATGTAGCTCTACTCATTTATTGAGAAATGTTGAATTACTGTCACAAATATATATATATATATATATATATATATATATATATATATATATATATATATATATATATATATATATATATATATATATAGGAGTTATAGTATTTCATGTATCCACATAAAATTTTATAAAGAGATATAATTTTTATGTAGCAATTTTCAGTATTTACTTCAACAGTGCTCGATACGTAAGTAGAGCTAGGTAGTAAGTTATGAAAATATATTTATGGCAATTAAGCTACACATAGGCTCCCGCGTTTCATCCCCGGGGGAATCTTCATATATATATATATATATATATATATATATATATATATATATATATATGATAATGAATATATGAGGGAGTTTACAAAATGACATGAACATTTCAGACGTATTACATAATCACCAACCACTTATGCATAAAATTTCCACTCACATTTCCCTCACTCCCTTTATACGCTTTACTGTATACAAAGCTTCGTTTTCTGTTCAATAAAGCTTATTCACACAAAATTATTATTGTCGTCTGAATCGACTGATATATCATGGTTCTGTTTTAGTGATGTACATGTTTCCTTATTTTTTAGCAAAATGAATAAATGCGAAATTTAATTCCATCTCTCCTGACTATAATAACATCAAAACGGCTTATTTAATTCTATGATACAACATAATGTTTTGAAATATCGTCATTTCAAAGCCCCCATAAACACCTATAAGTATTCTTCATTTGCTTATTGACATTTTTTAGCAATAGTTTTGTCGATAGGTAATATTATTATAATTAAAGCGATTTCATCTAAAGGGATAATAGCGTTGTAAAAACATTCTTAGAATTTCATTCTCAAGAGAGATAATTTACACGCATTAGTAAAACGTCTTATGTCGCTGTAATGAGAACAGATACTTTGATTTTAGCCAAAAGTCCACAGAACCATAAAAAATAAAATGGATACTCTGACTGACACGAGAACCCCTCTTTCAACCCTTCCCTACCCCATCCCTAACTGTCACCGGCTTTGAATTTAACTTTACTATCTCACTCAATCTCTTGAAGCCATCAGACAAAAATTTAAACACTCGTGAACCTGCTTGTTTTTTTATTCTACTTAAATTTCTAGAATATTTTGGACTCAAATCCTAAAACAAAAAAAAACTTTATGGGGGTCTATGGAAGATTTAATGGCCTTAAATCCCCAGCCTATACCCTACCCCACCTTTTTTTTCTGCAGCAGAACCACTAATTATTCTGATGGATTAATTCCTCCTGGATATACAGTATTTGACCCTATTGATGCATTCTCCAACGGTGAATTTTTGTCTTTCCATTCTCAACCTTTTTGTCACTGGACATCTTTTGCATTTTCGACACTCTTCTCACCCACTTAAATCTACATTTTATAATTTAAACAAAAAATAAAATTATGACTTTTAATTTATTCTCCGCCAACTTATCAATCTATTTAAATCCCTCTGGTGACAAGAAACCATTCTTTGAAAATCATCCTGACTTAAGGAAAAGAAAAAAGAAACATTCTTTTATTGAATACACCTTGTCTAGAATAACTGAAGATGTAATAGATTTGTCATTCTTACATTTGTATTTCTCTTCTTTCATTTATCTCTCCCTCTCTCTCTCTCTCTCTTTCCCCCCTCTCCCTCTCTCTCTTTCCCCTCTCCCTTCCTCTCTCTCACTCTATCTCTCTATCTATCCATATATACATATATATATATATATATATATATATATATATATATATATATATATTAGAAGAATACCTCTTCCAGGGCGAGTAGAATTAATTTCTCGAGCAGAATAGTTTTGCTCCACTTAAATGCCCTCTTACGAAGATTAAAATCAAGATATAATTATACTAAACCTTATGTCTATAATCCTTATTCTAATTATGATTAAAATCCATTACATGATTCAGATTCGAGAAAATGTCTATAATGTCAGGATTAAGAGTTATTAAAAAGAAATTGAAATTCGGGAAATCTTGATGAATTGATGTTTACCGACAATGGATTAAAGTCAATGTAAATCTGAAAATTTGAATTTTCAAATGGGAGCTTATTTCAATATTATGCCCACTAAAACCTTTTAAAATACTTCAAAGAAACTTAAATTTGGGGAATCTATATTTATTGATGTTGAATACTTATTGTTAAAATTTCACAAAAATTAGAGGTATCTGAATTTTCACGAAGGATTGCCACCTAATTTTTACCCCCTCTGTATGAAAATAAATTAAACTAAACATAGCCCAAATTACGACTCGTTACGCCTATCAGCTGATTTGCCATTAGACACCAATTAAGCAAAGTTCCCTGAATTCAAAATTATTTCCTCTGACCCCTTAAATACGTCCGCATACCAACATTCTTTAGACCCACCTAAACTTAAAGCGCAACACTCTTTCGACTGAGGCCTCCCAAGCTATGAAAATATATTAAATAAATTGTTTTCAACTTCTTTGCATAGATGCTAAAATATTCACAAAAAGGAAAATAATTTAACTGTCTGAACTTACGCACAGTAAATGAACAATACATACATACAAATCACTTTTATACTTTGTAATTTTGCAAATATATAAATAAGTTGTATTTCATTAATTCTGTTTTACCTTCTTCTTTTCATATAATTCTTTTTTGTTTTTATTTGTTTCTTAGTTTCGTTTGGCTTGCCACCGTTGCTAATCCCTTTAATATTTTGTTAGAATGTGTAAATGTAATAGTCAAATCAGACTTTATATATTATCTTATCGGCAATTTTATATCAGAAAAAAGGAATGGGTCCATAATCATAATCATCATAAAAAAGGAATGGGTCCATTCTTAATCATAATCATCATATTCGGTTTAACGTCCGTTTTTCATGCTTACAGACGGCTTTAAAAAATGATTCCAAAGTAACCTATCTCTTGCCATGATTTTATTTATTCCTCTTCCCCTCAGGTCAATTTTTATCACGTCCTCCCATGTTTTCCTTGGCCTTCCCCTATGAACTGAACTTGCTAACTCAACTGTTTTAATCTACTAACCAAATAACTCCCATCCATTTTTTCAACGTGGCCATACGATCGAAGTCTACTCTTCTGCACACATCTCCTTATACTGTCCATATTTTATCTTCCCCTGGTGTGTTATCAGACCTAAGCCGGTCTTTAAGACTTACATTACACATCCATCGTATCATTAGTTTCTATGCAACGCGTGTCCTCAACTCTCACTGGCCAGGTTTCCCTTTCATAGATCATCATACTGTCTGATAGACTCTTCCCTTGGTCGACAGTGGTAACGCTCTGCTGGTTAGTAATGACAGAAGTTCTCTGAACTTACTCCATCGACTCCTAATTTTTGCAATCACACTAGCACCTTCTCCAGTCTGTGCTCCAATGGTATCACCAAGGTAACAAACCTTCTCAACAACCTCAATAGCTTCGCCATCCAGTTATACTTTCTCTAAATCTGAGTTATCATTCATCTCCATTTTCTTACACTTCTTGTACACAAATTGGTTATCCTCTTTCAACCTACCAGCAATTACACTGCACTTCTTGTGTACTAAATACTTACAAGTACCACAAAAATTAAGTTGCCCCCGACTCGCTTTCCACAAACTGAGCAATGAAACTTTCTTTTGGGGGTAACTTTCTAACACTACAACCACAGATCATCACTTTGGTTATTGTAACATTCACTTTCAGACCTTTACTTTCCATAGCATTCCTCCAAGTCTTTTACTTAACAAGTAGGCCATCCATTGTTTCACCAACAAGTACTAAAGCATCTCCCTCAGACAACCCGTGCGGAACTCTCTCGACAATACTTCTAAGAAATAAATGAAAAGCAATGGACTCCGTACAGAACCCTGATGTACTCCTACTTTAAAGCTGTCATTAAATGTGCTGGTAATTCTCACACGACTTACGATGGGTCCATTGAATCTGCGCGTTTAGTGATGCAAACGCAATTACAATCTAAGACGTAGAAGATTAATAAGCATGTTAATTAAAAACTTTGGTTCGACAGAGTGACGAAAATATATTACACGCTACAACGTGATCGACGGACGAAAATGCTATTTTAAACTTAATCGTGACAGGACGACGAAAATGCTATTTCAAACTAAAGCCTTTAGACCGACAAAAATCCTATGTCTAGCTTAAGCGGTACACACCGACGAAAATACTATTTATACCAAAGCCTGTTGACAGACTAAAATTCTATTTAATACTTAAGCGTTACAGACCACGAAAGTTTCAAACTAAATCTTGATAGACGGACGAAAATGCTACTTAAAACTTAAGTATGACAGACCGACGAAAATACTCTTTCAAATCAATACATGTTGACAGACAAAAATTCTATTTCAAACTTTACCTGTAGACCGGCAAAAATGTATTTTCAAATTAAGCATGACAGACCGACGAAAAGGCATTTACAAACTTATGCCTATTTCAAGCTAAAGCCCGGAAACTGACAAAAATCTATTTCGACTTTAAGCTTGTAGATCGACGAAAATTCTATTCAACCTTAAACCTGATAGACGGACTAAAATGCTATTTTACACTTAAGCGTGACAGATCAACAAACACGTAATTGAAAACTTAAGATTAGCAGACTAACAAAAATGCTATGACAGACTATATTATCATAAACCCACAAAAAATCTATTTAAAACGCCAGCATGACAGACCGTCGGAAATGCTCTCATCCTATTTAAAATACTTTGTCTGTCAGTCCGTCACGCTTATCTTTTAAATCGCATTTTCGTCGCTCTGTTACGTCTTACGTTTTAAATAGCTTTTTCATACTTTAATTTGTAACAGCATTTTCATATGTCTGTTAAGATCGTTGAGCAATAAAAATGCTATTTAAAACTGATGCATACGATACTGACCGACAAAGCCCCCTTATAGAGATATAGGACGCATATAAGCCTCCTTTCATCCCCTTTTCAGTCTCTTTTCAATCTTGAGAGACAATGGTTACCTTCTGCACGAGGTGTCTATAATATAGTAAGGGTTGCGTAATTTGTAACCCCACCTCTCCTGAATCGGCAGTTCAAAACTGAGTGGCGAGAAGAGGTCCAGCATGTATGGATGTTTCCAGGATAAGCAGCAAAAATGGTCTTATTTTGGAGTGTCCCTTCTCCTAAACTAAATGTAAAAACTAAGACTTGAGAGTTCAGACTATCCTACTATTTAACTCAGAACTATAATGAATTCATACTTTTCCCAAGTATATTAGTGAAAGTGGTGTAGTCGAGTTTCTTTGCAAGGGATTTCCGTCTGTGGAACACATTACCGCTCGACTGCTACCATGCAGATTACAACATAGTCATCTCCAAATCCAATGCGAACAAATACTTGTAATAAACCATCACCATGAATAATCAAACTTACTTCATTCCATTAATTATTTTAATACTCCCATCTTTCAACTGACAATCATTCCATTGAATTAATGCTTATCTTTGAGTGTCTTTTGGTCTCGATAAGTGGCGACCCATTAGTAAAAAAACGACAGAAATCGAACTGGGCATGCCGATTCCACAGTCCGCGCATGTAACCACTGCATCACGCTATTTTCAGAACGCCATTAAGAAGACCCTTTTCTGTGAAATGTGAACAAATATTACTACTTAAACTAAACGATTCTGATTACGATGTAAAATTGTTTCTCTATGATCTTACAGAGTGTTTCAGACAACGGCTGGTCTTTCAAATTCCCCGACTCAGCCATAGCGGAACCAAAAGACACATGAAAGGCGGACCAACATCGGTTCATTTCGTTTCTAATAAGATGTCAGACGAAAAACCTTTACAGATGTGTGATTGTTTTATTTTAATAAAATGCATCATTATCCATCTGGCCAGGACGAAATACCTGTGTCCATTATTTGAAACTGTCCAGAAACGGTATGATAAAAATGTGACGAACGAGGAAAGTGGGGCTTGTCGAGTTCTGAATTGTTTCGAAACTCCAAAGTACAACGGTATGCCTTTTTTAATCGCATTTGAATGCTATTGTTATCTCCCTTGTTGAAGATTGTCTCCCTTGATTTAGAACTCGCGAGTGTATAACTAACTATCAATAGTTATGTACGTTTGTATATACGTCACTTTAAACTGAATAATTCTTCGGAACCTATGCTGTTTACAATAGTAAAGTGATTAATGCATTTCATCTTTTCTGTCTTCGGTCAGTGAATTGGAAATCCTTCTAGACTGAGGAAATTTTTATTTTGTCAAAATACAAAGTGCCCCTCTTTGAGGAGCTAGATTTCCCCACATATAAAATCGACCTGGTGTCTAACTCTGCTCCCGTGGAGAGGCAAGTAAATAGGGACGCGCTGAGAAGGTTCAATAATCTACATAGCGGGCAAAAATCTGATTTGAATAAAAATTGTTATGCTTGTTTAAAGCATAACAATTTTATTTAATTTTAACTTAAAAATCACCAAAAACACGTGCTGTCTTTAACCTACCACTAACACTAAATCGACATGTTTCAATACAAAAAATATAATAAATAATAAAAAAACACCTTAAAAGGTTGCGCGACGTGAGTGCGACACGACCGTTAAAGATCAATTTATGGTCACGATAAAATTAAAGTCCATTTTCAACAGAATAAAGTATCAAAAATCTATTAAACTCGGATAAATATATAAATATTTCTGAATTTTTTAGATGACGATTGATAATTTGTATAATTTTGGTTATTCGCCGCTGTAACATCCGACCTTCTTCAGGTGTATCTCTCGAACTCGGGAATATTTCTGTGAACTCGTGAATCTGAACGGAATTTCAAACGAAGCCATTTATTTAATCCACGCTCTTGTTCCGTCCGTCTTTCCGTCGCAATTCTTCGTATCGCCTGCACCGAGGATTGAACCTTCACAGATGACTATCACTTAAAACTGAATTTAACTTAGTATCATATCCACTGCGCCACGGGTCCTTGCGGACAGTTCTAGTATGAATTTTGGGAGCCTTAAACCTATTCTCGTTTTTTCTATGTGTAGTCTTACTACTTATCACTATATATCAGTACTTTTATTACTACATATCACTATATATATATATATATATATATATATATATATATATATATATATATATATATATATATTATAACCTTATCTATTATTTATAATTAATGGTTCCCATATTGTTTTACATTCTATACTATGTCTGCTTAGTAAGTCATTATTACCCAACATATGCGCTGTTTCTTTGAGTCGTCTTACTCTCCACCTTTCTTCTCTATCTCTAATGTTTACTTCGTCCCATAAGGGTAGATGGTTTCTTTTTTCCCTCCATATGTGGTCAGCCATACCCGATTTTTCGATATCTCCACGTATTACGGCTTTCTGGTGTTCTTCTAGCCTTACTTTTAGTGGGCGACATGTCTCACCTTTCTATATTTTCCTACACTTACATGGGATCGCATACACGCAGTTCTTAGTCATACATTTTTCCGTAGGAAATTTGACTCTCACAAGATGCTTTCGGAGAGTTGAGTTCGCTCCTGAATACTGTCCTGATGTCATATGGATTACATATTCTTTGGATTTTTTCCGACAAACCCTTCATATATGGTATACAAACTGT
This sequence comes from Sepiola atlantica, assembly GCA_963556195.1. Classification (NCBI taxonomy): domain Eukaryota; kingdom Metazoa; phylum Mollusca; class Cephalopoda; order Sepiida; family Sepiolidae; genus Sepiola; species Sepiola atlantica. Next base: position 63,145,638 of record OY744535.1, on the reverse strand, counting down.
GGTGAGTTTTCGGGTAGTGTCCCTATTGTTTGGTCGAGATATCTTGGAGCTGATATCATGCTCTCAGGATAGTTGTTTCGGTTGAGGGGTTCTCTCAAGCTGTCCATCTCCTCTTGATATGTATTGCTGTTACTACATATTGTCTTTTCTCGATGTTGTAGGTAGCAGACAATTCCTTTCTTTACATGGCTGGTGGGAGTTGAAATTTAGATACTGTCCAGTGAAAGTTGGTTTTCGATATACAGATGACCTAGTTATCAGCACATCTAGGAAGGATAATATGTTATTATGTTCCTTTTCCATAGTGACCTGGATAGATGGACGGATAGAGTTCACATAGTCCAGTAATGTTTGAACATATTCCTGGTGAGGCCAGAGTATGAATGTGTCATCCACATATCGTAGGCACATTGTTGGCTTTATTGGTGTTGATCCTAATGCGATTTCCTCGAAGTATTCCATGTATACATTGGGCAGTACTGGTGACAATAGTGATCCCTAGCTAGACCTTCCTGCCGGTATATATCAGACCCCATCGCAAAGTATGTGGTTTCTATACAGAAGGTTAACATCTCCGACAGAAATATTCCTGAGTTCGAAGAGATACACCTGAAGAAGGCCGGAGGTTACAGCGGCTGAAACGTTGTGATGATAACACTCAAGATGAGAAATGTAGTCCGAATAACCAAAATTATACAAATATGTAAATGTTTGTCGATTTAATATCCTATTAGTAATTGATTCTGGTTTATATGTCAGTCCATTCCATTCAGCTAAGACTTCGATTTCAGCTAATGTGTTAGCAAGTATTAAGGTCATCTCTAGAAAGTTTCTAAACTCTATTTTATTACGATGCATTGTACGACCGCCCATTCGTCCAATTATACGCCACGTTTTAGGAATTGTTTAATTTTGGGACGGTTGTGAACAGATCCTTTAAACTAACACGTGACATCGTATCAAGATGATGAGCAAAGTCATACGGGTTCTCTACCTGATCTAACGACAGACACGTTTTGTCATCTATACATAACCCTGGTACGGTCCATTCTTGAGTATGCTATCTAAGTAACAAATCCTTATCTACAAAAATATATCGTACACCTGGAGCGAGTTCAATTATTGGTAACCAGGTTGATGATGATACTCTCCACGCTTACCTACAAAGAGCAGCTAAATCTGTTCTTACTTGAACAGTGGAAGATGCGAAAAGACTTGATTCTGGCATATAGCATCATAAACGGGGATTTAAATCTATCTTTCGAAGAGTTTGTTACCCCAGCGCCAAGTCACAGTCTTCGCAGGCACCTGCAAAAGACGTACCGCCATCGCTATCGTTTCAATAGAAAATAGATAGCATTCTCTGTCCGAGTTTCTGTACCGTGGTGCAGTCTGTCAGAGAAAGCCGTGTCGATGACTACCATTTCCAGGTTTAAAGTGGCCTTAAACAAACTTTCACACTGTATGTGTCTCTTCCCATGGCTTGTTGCACTTTCTTATTGTTTGCTAAATATGTTTCATTTAATTCGATTTGATTTATCTAGGATTTTAATTATACTTGATCAAGGTTACTTCATTTCCCTTGGCTAAAAGGAATATATAAAAACTAGCAGGAACACCCGACGTTGCTTGGGATTGAATGAGGATCATTATTATCTACTTGTTCACTATGTTCATAACACAATATTACTTTCCTTATTTTACTCCCCCCCCAATATAGTCGAAAGAAGCTAAAATACTGTAAAATTCTATGAATTAGTGTCTTATACATATGGTTTAAATTTCATTAAATTCGGATATACGTATTTGAAATTTAATGGGGTTCTGACCCCATGAGTCAGGTAAAGGTGGGGGAACATAGATATTTTCTTTAGGAACACAAAAACATCAAACACACAGGCACTAAGTTTTATATATAAACATAACACTGGTCTGCATTGTTTCCAAAGTCTAAAATAATACTTGCTTCTATGCCATTTTATTTTGTGATGAATCAAAAAATAAAACCCAGTTTAACTAATCGGATCAATTCTATGAATGCGATATTTAATTCTAAAAAAAGTCGATACTATACACTTTGTTATCATATTCATTTCTTGTAAGAATTATATTTCAGTAATAAATTAAGAACGCTTAATAAGACGTTTATTTTCAATTAACTTGTATACGTGAAAAAAAACGGAAATAAAACTAGTTATTTAAAATTACCTATGGCAACCAATAGTGACATAACTAGTGTCCATAAACGGTTGGATGATACTGCCCTTTCCGTAAAGAAATATGTTAGAATGGTAAATTTCCATGTAAGGTCAAAAATTAAATAAAATGGAATTTTCCAAGTAGAAGTCGTAAGAGCTACGTGTCCCCGCAGTGACGTTACAGATACCAGAAACCGCTAGTCTTACGTGGCGAGTGAGCAGAGGTGATCTTTCACTTCCCACTGATTCACTAGAGAGAGCAGTTGGGTTTGGATAGCTGCTGACCCTACGCGGAGTATTTCAGTCGGTTACATGCATGCTTTTAAATAAAGAATAAAACCACAAAAATACTTTTAAAACCCAGACGCATTTATGATGTTTCTTTATTAATAGCGTTTATTAAAGCTGTGAAGAAGAAGAAGAAGAAGAAGAAGAAGAAGAAGAAGAAGAAGAAGAAGAAGAAGAAGAAGAAGAAGAAGAAGAAGAAAGAAAGAAAGGGATGGAAACTTCGGCTGCCACATCACTATTGAGACTACAGAAATTCGACCAGCTGATTCTGCCGCCGAAGTGGACCAACTGTGGTGATTGAAGAACACCCCAGTAATGCCTACGTAAAAGAGACTTTTTGCAGTGGGGAACGGACATATAATGGTTGTTAAAATTGATTACATGAATCAATAACTCACAGCGGTCTATTTTGTTAAAATCAAATTTGGTCAGAAATGTAATTTTATGAAGGAAAGTCGTAATTATGTCCATGCGTGTCTGGTTAAAAATCAGTGATACACTTATAAACCTTACATTCATTGACTATAACCTCTGGTTATGATCAGAAACAATATTCTTTCGATTGGGGTCACAAGGGACCAAATTAATGTATACAGGGTAAAAAGATGTATTTCTATTATAGAGAGAGAGGAGGGGATAGAGGGTAATCAATCAAGATGAGAAAAGTAATCCGAATAATCCAAATTATAAATCCATAAGAATAAAAATTCTGAAACAAAGTGACCAACAAAAAGATAAATTTATTTACAAAAAACATCCACATCGATTCAATTTTACTAATAAATCAATTACAACGGATTTTTATTGCTTCATAAATGCTGAAAATTCCATTGAAATCAGATAGACTTTTTTACATTTTAAAATGTCATATATTTTATTTGTTTTCATTTTTTGTTTCATTATTTCTCGGAAATGTCCAAGGACCATCGCATGGACTTCTCCACGAACCTTAAGTCTCCCCTATCACAAACAACAACAAAACTGGCTAACTAAATCATCAAGAAAGAGCGAACATTGCCGATGCGAATCAAGAACGACATGTGTGATGGGACTCAGTAATGGTAAAGACACCAAAAGTGGCAGCAGCAGCAGCAATGGTGTTGGTGCCGGTCTTCCCCTGCTTCTCCTCACCTCATACACCACCAACACAACAATTCTTAGCCCACACGTCTGCAGTTGACGACACCCAATCCCGGCGTGAGGTCCGGTGAAATAGGGCAGCGCGTTATAAAACTCCTTCACAGTTTGAGAAGCCATCTGTCGTCATTTGGCGAGACTCACGCGTGACTTCACATTTCCCGCCAAACAATTGATTCGCAGACGACTAAGTTTTATTTATTTATTTATTTATTATTTTTTCATGAAACCTTTTGAGAATTGTGCGGTTTGGAAAGAACGATGTCATTGAGAAAATATTAGGGTTTTAGGAATCGCTTTTTCTTTTCTCTCATGAGGATTTTATACTCATGTACGGAACGAGGTTTGAGTTGGTATTTACCTCCCTCCAAGCTGGAAGATGTGACACAAGGTCGGAAGGTGGGGATAGAAAATCTAGCGCACAAGATGCAAGTGAATTTCGGCTTACAAAAAATGATTGGGCAGCCTCGTCGGCATATCACGGTTAAAGCGCCTCAGGCGATTATCAATTAACTATTTCAATAAACTATTTCAATAAACTATTTCAATAAACTATTTCAATGAACGATTTTCAATAAACTATTTCAATAAACTATTTCAATAAACTATTTCAATAAACTATTTCAATGAACTATTTCAATAAACTATTTCAATAAACTATTTCAATAAACTATTTCAATAAACTATTTCAATAAACTATTTCAATGAACGATTTTCAATAAACTATTTCAATAAACTATTTCAATAAACTATTTCAATAAACTATTTCAATGAACTATTTCAATAAACTATTTCAATAAACTATTTCAATAAACTATTTCAATGAACGATTTTCAATAAACTATTTCAATAAACTATTTCAATAAACTATTTCAATGAACGATTTTCAATAAACTATTTCAATAAACTATTTCAATAAACTATTTCAATAAACTATTTCAATAAACTATTTCAATAAACTATTTCAATAAACTATTTCCTTCTCAAGAGGAGAAGGTAAAGCATGTGAGGATGAACCTCTTAGAACTGCACAAAACCCGACAGAAGCAAAAAGTCACCAACTCAAAAAGGTATCTGACTCTGTCCGACTGATTGTCGAGGATGTATCCTCGACTGGTGATGCAAATACACACACACACATACACGCACACACATACACGCACACACATACACGCGCACACATACACGCACACACTGCTCTATAACACTGAAACTGAACATTTTACTGGGTTAATTTTTTCCACATTGAAAGTATTAGATAGGGAGAGGAGCGGATGTGCAGAGAAGTGGTGTGAAAAAGAGGAGGAAGCGAGTATTTATTTACCTCCCCTCCAGGTGGTTAGGCACAAGGCCAGTTTTATCTTGCTCCCACAAGGTAAGATGTGACCCAAGGTCGGGTCGGGAAAGTGGGACTTGAAAAGCTAGCGCCCGAGAAGGTGAGCACTCTTGCCATTCAAAATTGCCTGGGCAGCCCCGTTGGCATCCCCCGGTAGGGCGCCTCAGGCAGTAAGCAATAAACTTACTCCTCCCCAAAGAGGGGAGGCAAAGCCTGGGAGGTTGGACCTCCTAGAACTGCACAGGACAGACCCATAGACCGGCGTAAATCAAGCCCCGAAGGCCAAGACAATACCAGTCTATGGGGTGCAGTATCCATCGGAACATATACTACACTTTGATCTTAACCAAAAGGCCAAGTCCTATTAAACCGAACACTCATAATTTGAAGGCTGCGAGTTCAATCACTGTACAGATATACCTTTTTATTTTCTCTTCAATCACATCGCAAAATATTTTTTGAGTCAAGGCAAAAGGCAGCACAATATTAGAGTTTTGGTTAATAATAGGGAACTTGTAAAAATATTGTAAATAAGAATATCTTTAACCAGTTAAACATTTTCTTCCAATTTCATACGTGTTCCATGAACTTACAATAAATAAATGTACCTTTTAAATTTATATTTACTTTCACACTCGGTTAAAGGAACTAAGTGTCCAATATCCCAACGTTGACCCAACCGGTCACAATCACTGTGTCTCTCCTCCCCCTCTCTCTCTCTCTCTCTCTCTCTCTCTTTCTCTCGCTCGCTCGTTCACTATCTCTCTCTCTTTATATATATATATATATATATATATATATATATATATATATATATATATATATATATATATATATATATATTAAGTATGGAGGTGAGAATTCCGAGGAGGACTAATGCAATGTTGAAAACCGGAAGGTGGAATATGAGATGAGCAAAAATAAATGAAAGGAGACGATATAAGTGTATAAATCTCGGACCAATTCATTTATATTTCAATACATTTTTAATATAAGGAGAGTAAAATGTAAAATGGGGGACTTACTGCTAAATATTTAAAGGTTCGGAATGGTAACAACTTTAATCATTTCGAGAGTAACAACCCCTCCTTTTCAAAAAGAAAACAAAAATTCGACCAGAGGATCGGGTGAGGAAAAACAAAATTGACACCGTTATTCAAGACGTGAGATTCGCAGAAAGTAAGAAAAGGTTCGCAGCCAATTGTTTGACAGGGATATGAAAAGGGAGGATGAAATGCTATAAATTGTCAAGATTGATTAATTTAGTTAATCTTTGCAATCTTAGTACTTGGATTTTTAAAAATATTTAGCTTTAAGTGTTTCGTTTATAAATATAGGTTTGAATCAACAGATGATGAAAAGGGAAAGGCGAAGTCAAAATAATGATTAAAGAAGGATAATTAGGATAGTTAAGAGATCAGCTCGAAAATGGCTGGAATTAGTAATGGTCAAAGAGGGATAATTATGTAGAAGTTAATAAATGCATGGTCGGATGGAATTAGTCTGTCCATTTCCTTCATCGTATTTCCTTAATTTGTGTTACACCCATCGCATCTTCTCCAAACACCTGCTGAATCTAACGCGACGGCGGAAATGAACACCATCCCAAAAGAAGACTCCCAGGGGTGTTTTCGGCAGTGGATGGATCGGTGGGCTAAGTGTGTGCAATCACAAGGGACCTACTTTAAAGAGGATTAGGCTCTCAACCCCGTCACGTATTTGAAATATTTTTTCTCGCCTAAGGTCGGATACTTTTTAGACAAAGCTCATGCATACATATATATATATATATATATATATATATATATATATATATAGAGAGAGAGAGAGAGAGAGAGAGAGAGAGAGAGAGAGAGAGAGAGAGAGGGGGGGGAGGGAGAGAGAGAAAGAGTTTCAATTGCCTGTAGTTTGAATTTCATACTAGTCACGCTCCCCGAGTGTATTCGGTCTCTCTGTATAAGGGTTTGTAAGGAAAGCTTGATATAAGGATACTTCACATCACAAGTAGACCCTCAGAAAATATTCAAAATAGCATAGTATTCGAAGCTTCAAAAAGATCACCTCGACCCGGCTATACACTGGCTCATATGAGGAATAGTGCACCTTCCCCAAGTAATGTTACCTCAAGTAACAGCACTTAGCTGGATACTCTACCAGACTAGATGAATTCTTGTCCTGGAATCCATTTAGACCAACAGACCACAAAGAAGATATACTACAACATAGTTAACTGATACATTAGGGAGATGCAAATTAAATCTATTAACTTCTTTACTAATTCAACCTTTGACAGGTAAATGAGAACTTTAATGGAATATTCGAATATCTATGTATTTCATATAGAGATCAAGTGTTATTCCCAGGAAGTAGCCTCGTGATTTTTGAGAACTTCGACTGAAGTAAAATGAAATCAAAGAGATATCCACACATACATACATACATACATACATACATACATACATACATACATACATACATCTATCTATCTATCTATCTATCTATCTATCTATCTATCTATCTATCCTTCTCCCTCTTTCTCTCTCTCTCTCTTTCTCTCTCTCTCTATCTCTCTCTCTCTCTATATATATATATATATATATATATATATATATACATATTAGTATTTCATGTATCCACATAAAATTTTATAAGGAGATATAATTTTTTATGTATCAATTTTCAGTATTTACTTCAACACTGCTCGATACTTAAGTAGAGCTTACGGGAGCCTCTGTGTAGCTTAGTTGCTATAAATATATTTTCATAGCTTACTATACATATATATATATATATATATATATATATATATATATATATATATATATATCTTTCCGTTTTTGCTGGAGATGGGGCATCCTACTGGATGCCAGACATCTTTTTAAAATTCTAACCGTCATTTTAAGTGCAATTGTTTTGTATATACATACATATATATATATATATATATATATATATATATATATATATATATATATATATATATATATATATATATATATATATGTGTGTGTGGGGGGGTGAGAGAGGTTAAGTTAAAGAACCAAAGCAATTAAAGATATTCCTAGGATATTAAATAATACAAAATATATTTATTAACAAATTAGACCTTATCAAGCCTCAGGATATTTTAAATACTGCAGATAAAGTAAGCTCAATAGTTAACAAGTAATATTAAACAGAGCTTTCATATTATAATTCAGTAGATTATGAAATGTATAACATAATAAGTTAAAATTGTAAACATATATAAGAATCATTGTCAAGTGATGTAAGGCATGAGACAATTTGGTATAACGTATTACAACATGTAAATTATTTTTTTAAATAAATATATTCTTTTTCAACTCAACAATTGAGAATTCTAGTAAATTTTTCTAACATATTTGAGAACAGTTTCAACCCTGAACGACAAGAAAGTTGACGAGAAGCATAGAACCCATCAAAAATATATTCAAATAAAAACAATTGGGAAAAGCAAAAAGGAAAAGAAGATCAAATATTCATCAGATGCGTCCATTCGATTTGCGCGTTTAGCAATGATAACTATTCGCGACAGAACGACGGACGGGTAGAACGACGGACAGCGCTTCTTTCTGCATAGACGCGCCTAAAAGTTAAACACATTTAGCAACGGGAAATGCTGTTTTAAAAAGGATGTGACAGACCAACTACTGACAAAATGTTATTTCGATCAAACATGACAGCCCGTCGGACGGACGGAAGGCGAATCTAGAAAAGAAATGAGCCCGCATGTTGTAATTTGAAACGCTGTCGTCTTATCATCCTCACGCCGATCATTATTCTACAATGTCAATTTACAAAGCCTCAAAGTTTCACAAGATACAAACACAGTAATCACAACACCCGCCAATAAATAAATAAATTAAAATCAAATCAGTAAAGATGGCCGCCATATGGCCTAGATTTGTGCAACAATATACATGGTGTTAGGAATACTAATTGGTGTTGCTGTACGAATATCGTCTGAGTAATCTCACTTTCTGGAAAAATAAGCCATAGTTCATATTTGGGCAGTGCAGCTGTGAGATATTTTGATATAGACTAAGTTGAACACTGAGTAATTGGCCCATTGACCAATAGAATAGCTTGGCCTATGAATACAGTTTGTTGGACTAGTTCTTGGAAACGTGCCCACGCCAAGATTTTTTCCGCTTTCAAACAGTTGGAGTCAGCCAGTAAAAGGAATCGAACGTGCTAAGGCTGGCCCCATCCAACACACCAGCCTAGAACATAGTCTGCCAGGATGCGCGGTGCCCAACTTTTTCTAAAGATTTCTATTGTCTGGTTTTAATCTCCTTTCCAGTACTGCCGAAAGAAAAGGTAAGCAACAACGAGTCAGAAGGACCGTCGACCTAAAAAAATAAACGTTATTCATAATGGTTAACGATATTCAATCACCTCAATCTCATTCATTATAACCGGTCGTCTTCCTTTGGGTAGAAATTATTCCTATACCAGAGTTATTTCCCTTTGATCTGGATACCAAAATTGTGTGCCACGCGTGGTCGTGAATTAAGGTGATATTTCGTTCTCATTTTCTTGCTGGATTCAGAACAAACAAGATCTACCTTCGTCACATCTCCTTACAGAAAAGACGACATGGAGAAAATGTAAGTTTTCCGCAGTGCGCCTTGCACGTACATGATTTGCTTTCTTATGAATAACCTGTGCAGTTTTATTTGTATGGTAAACATGCATTGACTTGTACGTTTAATCCATGTATATATGTCTCATTTATTGTGTTTATAGTTTGTTGTAGACAAGCGATTAATTAATGAAATATCTCCATCCCACGTGGCGTTTTAACTGTATTTTGTTTTTCGGCACGTGCGTTACTGCCAACGTTACGGACGGCTATTCTTAGAAAGATTATACGTTCTCAGAGAATTAATTTAAATTCTCTACCCACGCGTTGATAATCTTGATGAATTAGAATATCAAATAGTCTCATCCTTCGCCGGAAACACGTTACAGAAATGGCCGCAAACACCGATAACATACAGATGAGGCAGAAATTGACGCTGAAATAACTAAATAAAAATCCACTTACTTTTCTGGTTGCTTTCTTTTGCATTATATTTTCGCTATTTTATTTATTAACTAGCAGGATGACCCGATGTTGTTCAGGATTAAATGAGGAACACTACTATGTCCTTTTTCACTATACTCATAACGCAATATTTGTTTCTTTATTACTTCGCCCTGTTTTGCCCCTTTATATCGTCGGAAGAAGTTGAAATTTTGTAAACTCTTCTGAATTAGTTCTTTAAAAATATGGTTTAAATTTTATTAAAATCGGATATGCATATTTGAAGTTTTAAGGGTTTTTTGCCCCTATAGCTAACTTGAGGGTGGGGTCACGTAGAGATTCGGCACATAAAGGGAAACGTACAGATTCGGGACCACTTTCATTTTCTTTCCGTCAAATTTTATATATTTGATTTAAATTTTACCAAAATATGATATATTTAAGTTTTAAATGCGGTTTGACCCCCATTGCTCCTTTAAGAGGGCACGTAGAGATTCAGAACCACTTACGTTTACTTCGATTTACATATGAATATACGTTTAGATTTTATGTAGATTCTCTAACCTTTCTGTCTATAGGGAACACATATAGCTATTTCCATTTATATATGAGAGAGATTATTGGATATTAGTTCACATTTTTCTAGTGTATTTTTTATTGAGGTAACTTCTTTTACGGATCTTAATTTTGAAACTGAATTTATCTTTTCGACCTCGATAAGGTCTGAATTATGAGGTGAATTTACATTTAGGGGTTTCGACCCTGACCTTGACGTCTCCGACTACGACTCTAGACAGGATTAGTGTTTTGCTTAATAATGGCTTGTTTGGATACTTTTATTCCATCTTTTATATTTATTGTATTTATCAATTGACTTTTCATTTATTTTTACAACTTAGTCGCTATGCGAATTGCATCTCCCACGCATCTCGTGACTTCCGATGCGTTTGTGCATATCACAGGCGATTCTATGCCGCTTATTAAGGTACTTGTGGGTTGCCTGTCACTATTTTTCAACTTAACTATTAATCTTTAAAAAACGGGTTTCATTGAATATGTATACAGCTTAAATATTTCTATCAAACAGACACCAAAAATGCTGTTGTAAATACATTTTTACCATTATTTATTAATTCATCGAGTTCATTCTTAAAATGATTTACATTAAAACCATTCAAACATGATGAGTTAATTTGTTTTGAACCTGAATTAGTAGACATTAGTTAGACTTGAATTAGTAGACATTAGTTAGACTTGAATTAGTAAACATTAGTTAGACTCTACTTGTGTGTTATTTATCGCCACTTTTCAATGCAACTATTAATCTTATGTGAACTTAAAGAAAAAGAATTTCACAGAATATACATGAAGATACCGATTACATATTTCATCAGATCTATCCCAAAAATGTCCTGTGTTATTTCTAAATCCCTTTAAGTTGACATAATAGAATACATCCAAGATGAGAATTTGGCTTCAAAGAGGATCGCTCCACTATGATCAGTCGAGAATGATAATGGTTGCCCAAGATCAAGGCTTGATGACTAATGCATTTAAAAAGATGAGTGGCGAGACCACTCATCTTTTTAAACGACAACAGAAGTAGAGAGTGTAAGTGACCTGACATCAAGTTGTAAGGTTCTGCTGGGGGTGGCTACTATGCAATGCGACACAATGAAGTGTGCAAATATCTTCAATAGGCCATATGTAAAAAGTTGAATATCCAGTGTAGCAGCAAGTCCTGGGAGCATATACAAGAAAGAACAGTTGGAAATAAGTTATACACGATCCACTATGACTATGCAATCCCTACAGCTACATATCTAGAAAACGGAGCTGTTAAACCTGACATAGTGATATGAGACAAAAGGGAGAATGTACCAGCCCTGGTTGGGGTCGGTTCCCCTAGTGATGCTGGCTCAAACAGAGCTGAAATGGGAAAAGATTACGAAATACCAGAGTCTTATGTGCGGACTTGGGGGGGGGGCGCTGGAATCTCGGGAGGATTTCCATCATTCCAATAATTATAGGAGCAACCGGACTAGTGAGAAAGAATTTCAAAAGCTACCTGGCGAATATACTCGGTGAACTAAGTGCAAGAGAGATACACACAATTGCACTTAAAGGGACGGTTAGAATCTTAAAAAAGATCTCTGGACTGGCGAGTGAATGTCTGGCATCCGGTAGGATGCCCCATCTCCAGCAAAAACAAAAGATAAGAAAATTTAAAAAAATGAAAGAATATGAATGTCTACTAGACACCATTTTCGATTGTCTTCAGTCTCTCTGTACAAAGGTTTGTCAGGACAACCTGACATGAAGATACTTCACCCTACAAGTAAACCCTGACCAAATATTCAAAATAACATAGTGGCTCATACGAGAAATGGTGCACATTATTCTAATGATGTTACCTCAAGTAACAAAACTTAGCTGGATACTCTACTAGACCAGATGAATTATTGTCCTGGAATTCGGCAAGACAAAGAACAGACCACAATAAAGATAAACTATCACCTAGTTAAGTGGTCAGTTGAGGAGAGGAAAATTAATGGTCTTCGCTGATTTACTAACTCAACGTTTGAGAGGTTAAGTATAACTTTATTGAACACTTGAATATCATGTATCTCATATACAAATCTAGTGTTAGCCTCAGTTGATATTTTAGATAAAAGTGAAATAATAGAAAAAAAGATATGAAAATAGTTGCCCGAATCTTGTAAGGTGTCCGTGATCGCGCCTTAAGCCGGGTTTGAATTCCTTTTCATAAGAATAGAAACCAGAAAAAGAAAAAAATGCGTCCATTTAATCTGCGGTTTAGCGATCTCATTCTTCTCTCTAGTAAAGTAGTTAAACGTAAGGATTCCAACCGAATTTTATAATTTAGATTATTTATTCCTTTTATTAGTTTCTAAATGTAATACTTAAGTGAAATTTTTAATGAAATTCCACAAGAGAAAATCAGGAGGCGCCAAGTCCGGTGAGTGTGAAGGTCGTCGTAACGGGCCACTTCGCCCTATTCGACTTCTAGGTAAAGCTAAATCAAGATGGTGTAGTACAAAATGGCGTAAAACTATAAAATAGTCTCGCCTGACAAAGTGGTTTTACAACGAAAGCTTGCAAAAAAGTAAATTAAAGAAATGTTTTTTCATTTAGATTGCACTATGTGTTGATTTTTAAAAATTTCACATATATATATATATATATATATATATATAATTAAATAACTATATGTAACGCGGAAGTCTTTGTGTAGCTTAATTGCCATAAATATATTTTCATAACTTACTATATATATATATATATATATATATATATATATATATATATATATATATATATATATATATATAAGGATTCAATGAATTAGAACATTACAATTGTTGCAAGAATTAGAACACCAAGTCTAGTATCGCGTACGATCGTTTCCAAAACATTTTGGAAATACTTTATTTTATTTTATAAATTAATAAAGCTAATCAAACACATCTCTTTATCAGCGCCTTTAGCACCACGTCTTACAGAAAATCAAAGAAAAAATAACAAGCTCGTCGTAGAGGAACATCTATTGACAGAAAGAGTTACAATGACAAATATTAGAATATATATATATATGTATATATATATATATATATATATACATATATATATATATATATATATATATATATATATATATATATATATATATACATATATATGAAACATATCCTTAAAGAACTATATGATTTAGATATAAATGATTTTGTGTCTGTTAATTGTGATTAATGACAAACCGATCACAGACCCGTCCACATGAAGTAACATTGACCTAAGATGTATCCAACTCAGCACAACAGTTCTAGCAAGCCGGCCACCTAAGCCTTTCAGAGTCTTCGGGTTTTATCGCTTAATATCCATATCTCATGAAATACTCCTCATCGTCAATATAAACAAAAAACGATCACACAGACATAATGAAATATTACTGTATACATTCCAACATTTTGGTGGCAAATAAACTGGGAAAGAAAACAAATTATATAAATCCCGAAAACCGCAGATGTTTGTTCTTACCTTGCAAAAGGCCAATGGCGTTATATATATATATATATATATATATATATATATATATATATATATATATATATATATATATGTGTGTGTGTGTGTGTGTGTGTGTGTGTGTGTGTGTGCTTGCGTATGTGTGGGTGGGTGTGTATACGTAATTAAAAATGAGTTTTAAAAACTAGAAATAGAAAAAGTCGTATAATAAAAGAACCGATAAAAATAAAAAAAATTAAAAAACTAGAAAAACATGAAAGGTGAAACATTTGTTGGAAAGCATAGAAAATTGTTTTCTGTTTTCATCATCTTCGACGACACTCTCGCCGGCGGACATCTTGTTGTTTTTTTATTTCCTCCTTTAAGCAAACAGTGTTTCGCGCGAAATGTTGAGAAGAATTAGTGAGAAGAAAGACTTTGCTTTCTACAAAATATACATATATATGTAAAGGAGTAAGGCTACCAACATTTGTACATTTGTAAAAAGTTTTTTTCAACATTTTTTTTTATTATTTTGTTATTTTATCATTTTATAATTTAATAATTTTATATAACGCGTTTCAAGTGTGGTGCATTCTCGTCAGATATATAAATCCATTTGAAGAAATGTCTTTCGATTTGAAAGAGTGTTGTTTCATTTACATAAATACGTTTCTCTCGTTGGAACTGCACTGATACTGCACTACCTTCTTTTATATATATATATATATATATATATATATATATATATATATATATATATATATATATATGAAAATTATGTTTTGCAAAGTTATTCTCATAAGGATACATTCAGTACTATGTAAATATTTTTTTAAATATATATATATATATTCAGACTGGCACGGCCGACTGAAATGAATTCGAAAAGAAATCATCCAGTATTTCAAGCATTTTTAGGAGAGTGTACACAAGTTTATATATATATATATATATATATATATATATATATATATATATACTAGCTGTATTTACCCGGCGTTACCAAGGGTGACAAACAATCTAAAATAGCCATGTATACAATTTTTTTTAAATAGAATTAGTAATAATTCATTTTAGCTTCTCTTCATTTAATTTTGATTTCACGAAACAGTTTTAGTCCAGTCAATCTAGCTGATTTTTTAACTGAACCTCAAACAAATTGCTAACAAAGGTGTTTTAATTGGATATTCGGCATAAATAATCTCTCTTCCTAGATCAAAAAAAGTTATCCAAAATTAGCCTTGCGGAAAGTGGTCAACGGGCGCCATCTTTAATGATTGCCGCCGATTCTAGCCTCCCCTTTCTCAACTCAATTTCTGTAAATTCATCTTCAAACTTACCAAATGTAGCAATGTGAAATTAGATAAAACCAACAGTTTTCATAAAGTTAAATATAATTAAAACTTCTTATGCCTTATTTTTGTCTCTTTTGATGTATTACTGCAGGAGCTTAATATTCTGTCATATTCTAATTTCAGGTTGGCCAAAGTGAAGTACCGATAATTATGGATTCTGACAAGTGTGCTATTTGCAACAATGAACTGTCCAGTAATGAAGAAACATTCATCGTCAGCCAGAAAGGCATTGATTCCATTAACAGAGCTTCTGAACAACGTGGAGAAAAGATCATAATTCTGACTGGTCAACGTCTTCACAAGAAATGCAGACAGCATTGGATCAACCTCAAATACATAGAAATTGACCGTAAACACATGTCCAAGAATTCGAAAGAAGTGCTGCTCTTGTTCATGGCGCTGAAACTCTCTCCCCTGTTGAAACTGAATTTATGCAGTTCGTAGCTGATAATGTGGACCATAATGTAAGGAGTATTGATGGATTCAACACATTCCATGGTATGGGCATCATAGCATATTTTACAGTTCCAAGGATTCGGGTCCTTTCAGAAGATATAATAACGGTTGGAAGGATTAACATCAGACACCTAGATTCACAGCAAACCAACAAACCACCAGTGACATTTAAAGAGCTCCAGCCCAAGAAAGTTGTCGATTCCACTGCTAATGTTGACATCCTTTGGGAGGTTTCACTAATTTCACATCCGTCCAGACCCACATGGTCAGGCCTTATACAGCCAGTGCACAAAGGAAAATATCCTGGGAAATCAGCCACCTGGACCCTGGTAACCCAACCTGCGTGTACTCAACGTTATCTTACATTAGTGATTTAGCCAGGAAAAACAACATTACACCAATTCTAACATTCGATCAACCACTTTGGTACAAAACAATGATAATAGTCGAGTCACAGCCTAGTTCCAATCCTCTGAAATCATTTGTCTTGCAACTTGGTGGGCTCCATACACAAATGAGCTTTCTGGGGTCAATTGGTCATTTGATGACAGGTTCTGGATTGCAAGAACTTTTTGAACTTGTGTATGCTGAAAACACAGTCAAGCCCATGCTAAGTGGCAATTGCAAGAGCCATTCGTGCTCACTTCTTGGTTGATGCTGCTCTGAATGCTATTTTGTTAGCGAAAGCCTATGATTTGCCAGTTTCACATGTCACTGAGGATGATCAACCCAACACTGATGCAGAAAAGTCATTTTCTCAAAATTAAGACCTGAAATAAGCCCAGGGGATATTGAAAGATCTCCTTGATAGGGACTGAGACATTGAATAATGTTCTGTCATCAGAGTCTATGACCAGGATTGCCCAGAGAATCAACCATGTGAAGGATGCGATGGTTGCCAGCGAACAGCAAAATTGTGGATTCAATACCTTGATATGGTGAAGATCCTGCAATTGTTTATCAAGGCACAGCGCACCGGGAACTGGGAATTACACCTTGATGCTGTAAGGAAAATGCTGGTAATATTCGCTGCAGCGGGACATCTTATATGCAAAGTCGGCCTACTTGTACTTGCAGCAAATGGAGGGGCTGCCGAAAAGCCATCCTGAAGTGTACCAGAAATTTTCTAAAGGATTCCATGTGATTTGACGGATTGATCGCTACTGGGCTGGCTTGTTGATGGATCTGGTTATTGAGCAGGTGCTAATGAGAAGCATGAAGGCGTCTGGAGGTCTTACTCATGGCAGAGAAATGGACAAAATTCAACGATTGGTTGGGACGATATCACTGCCAGCGTGCGCTGAAATCAAGTTTACAATGCAAGAACTAACAGGCATTCGTTATAGTACTAGGGACCAGCAAGAAAAGAGCGAGATGTGAGGGATACATGGAAGCTCTTTGCGTTTCTTTAGACGTATGACCCTTTCACGGAAGATTCGTCTATTCACAGCATTTCAAGTGGAGTAAGTGGAGACAAAAAGGTGAATGTGGACAGAGCAAACTCCATAGGAGAGGAAATCATAGGTTTCAATGGTTGGAGAAATGTCCACGAGTACACTTTAAAAATAAAGGATCAGGCAATTACACTTGGGTCAAAAGTTTCGCTCAGCAAAGATGAAGCAGTTGAGACTGGTCCACAACTTCTATTCAAGATACTGTGTGTGTCATCTACCAATGAACCCTCAACTCAGCAGCAGCAAGAACATTTCCAGTATGAGCTTTGTCGTTACCCACCTGGTGTTAGTTTATTATTAAGCATATAGCTACCTATCATTACGATTTAAAACACCAAGAAAATGTCAAGCTGGCTTGGGGTCGGTCCTGTGTGGGTTTTCATGGAAAAAAAATGTTATTACTAATTTAATAAAGTTTTTGTCATGAAAAACGTTATTTATCAGTAATTGTCAGGAATAATGGACATACTTGTCAGGAATTTTGTGTCTCGAAATTTTAATATTGTTAAGTTGGATTTTAAAGATGGTGCCCGTTAACACTTTTCCGCAAGGCTAATTTTGGAAAACTTTCTTTTTAATCTGAAAGAGGGGTTATGCATGCCCAATATCCAAGTTAAAAACCTTTGTCAGCAATTTGTTTGAGGGTAAGCCTCATTTTGGTAAGCCTATTTTTTAATATTAAAATTTAAAAAATACTCAATGTGTATTTATCAATGTAACATATAGACGAGAAACACACACGTGATATTGTCTTATAGTTTTACTAGTAGAGTGAGCATATGTTTTAGGTATGCTGTTTTGCCACATGCTCTTCATCGGTCGGTTGTGTTAACTCTCAAACGTGTAGCTTGACTTGTGTTAGGAAAATGTCGTAGACTACCTTTATAAGTAAACTTAATTTCTTTGAGGTTGCTGCATGCGACAGCATCTGTCTTTCGCAATCTACAAATTGCATCATACGCCATGTTTATTTTGTCCTACAGCTTTTTTTCTCTCCCTCTCTCCCTCTCTGTCTCTCTCTCTCTTTATATATATATATATATATATATATATATATATATATATATATATATATATATATATATATATATATAAGAATTAAAAAATATATATACAACCGTTCTCTCTCTCTCTCCCTTACTCTCTCTCTCTCTCTCTCTCTCTCTCTCTCTCTCTCTCTCTATCTGGGCGTAATGGAATCCTTTAATAGCCAACATGGGAGACCCAGTCGGCGTTCTGCGAATATTTGCTCGTTACGTTTCAGGTAACAGAATACAACAGACCAAATACAGGTAAATAAATATGATCAGCACAAACCAAAGACCAGACAGAGGGGGGAAATGGACCACAAAAAGAATTAGACTAGAAATGGAGTTCTACTACGAAAGCAATTCCCACCCAAACAAACTCTTTTGCAAGTATAGAACCCAATAAAGTTACTCCATCGATATTCTAAACACGATGTACATAAATAGAAACAACGGAGAAACGTCGATTGTTTTAATTGATGATTAAGTATTTATTGCTACTTTAATACGAATCCTTCCCAGACGCGCTCGGATTTCAGCAGAGATAGGATCTCTTTGGTAAAGCAAAATCATTTAAAACAACGAATTACCAATAATAAAAGATGGACGTTTCTTTTGCTATGATATTCCATTGCAATTGTATGTTCGCACCAGATGTCTGATAGATATATACGCTGATTGCATGAACAAAACTCTCTTCAATAATCTAATGATTCCCTTGAAGATTCCAGCTGATGTTTAAGCATATTTTACTCGCGAACCCGAAATACCTATCTACGGCACAAAGAAAAGTTTTTAAATATGATAACAACAACAAAACAAGAGGCAATTATCTGATTTAAATGATATTTCCAACAATTAATCTTTAATGCATAAATAGTCATAGTTAAATGTAGACAAACGCACATACATCTATATATGCAGGTTAACGTATATTTTAATGCATATCTATATATAAACACACATCATCAGTCATATTTGCATATATAGACATAAATATGTGACAATACACACATACTAATCCATACACATACATTTATTATATATATATATATATATATATATATATATATATATATATATATATATATATATATATATATATTATATATATATATATATATATATATATAATAAATATATATATATATATATATATATATCAGACAGGTTCACATTTTCAAAAAACATAACATTCCTGTGTGATGTATATTTACGACTCGTTATTCTGGAGGCGAGCCAACCAACATTATTATATCAATATCGGCTCTGCTACAGTTCAAGATCATCAAAAAGATCCGCAAAGAAAAAACCTACACCACTCGGTGGGTCATTGTGGGAAATAACAAAGAAAAACAAAGAAAAAACCTTCACACGACGAAAAATCTTCCTATGACGTTATTTTTAATTTTTTTGGTTCAAAGTTAGCATACCAAAAAATATCGAGAATTTTTAATTTAATGTTATTCCTTAATATAGTTATTTTATTCTATCATTTATTTCTAAAAAGTTTTAATTCACTCGAAGGTAAGTTTAATTGCCTAAAATGACTTCATTTAACTTGCAAATGCCTATTTATTTTATTTGAATGTGAAACTAAGTGCAGAGCTAATCTCTTTTAAATTCGCCAGTTAGGAGTCAGTTTGACAGATTTTGCCATTCATTCGATCAATGATAATATTAATATACTACGGTGTTTTGGTGAAGGATATTTAGTTTTTATTTAAAAACTATTTAAATTAACTCTAAGATAAATATACAAAGTAAGTTTAATTGCCTAAAAGTACTTCATTTTACTTGTAAATGCTTATTTATCTCATTTGAATGCGAGACTAAGCACAGAGCTTATCTCTTCTTAATTCACCAGTTAGGAGTCAGTAAGATAAATTTACCCACTCATTCAAGCAATGTTAATATTGTTATACTACGGTGTTTTGGTGAAGGATGTTTAGTATTTATTTATAAACCGTTTAAAAATCTCTAAGGTAAATTTAATTGCCCAGATTACTTTACTCAAGTAGTAAGTTTTTATTTGAATGCGAAACTAAATGCAGAGCTAATCCCTTTCAAACGCATATATTTGTTATATTTTATTGAATGGTGCTCATTACCTCTTTATAAAGTATTAACAGGATTTTTTTTAAAGCTTTTAAAAAATCTATACCCAAAGTTCATTGTCACTGAATTCTATACTTCACTCGTATCTGAGTGTTTAATTACTTTATTTAAATACAAAAAACTAAGTTCGGAGTTTGCCCGATTATGAGTTCCTTTTTAGTTATGAGATGTATTTTCTTATAATATTAAAGCTAGATAACATTCCATAAAGTTTGACATCCCAAAATAAAGCAAAATTAGCAATTTATAAGTGAGGTTCCTTATATAATTTACGTTCTCTGCAAGTGTGTATAATTTTAAGGTATCATGGTTCTAAATTTGTTTGAGTCCATTACATGTATTAATGTATTAATGATGTTTTAAAACTAGGCCAATTGTCACAAGGTATTGTCATCCGGGTACCGATTCCTTATCCATTAGGTGTTGTTTAGAATTTGATAGAGTCTAACTCTATTATTATGTATTCGTGGATTTTTGAAGAGAATACTAATTAAAAGGTACTGATAGTATATGCTAATGCATATATTGTCATAATCAATGTGTATATATATATATATATATATATATTATCTTATCTATAATTATTATGTTTGGTATGTGTATACATAGACATATATATATATATATATATATATATATATATATATATGTGTGTGTGTGTGTGTGTGTGTGTGTGTGTGTGTGTGTGTGTGTGTGTGTGTGTGTGTGTAGCTGGTAATCTCCTAAACTAATGGACAGATCATTATAAATTTTAGAATATATATTCTAAAATATACAGTGAGTAAAATGGGCGCTTTTCATGTTTGTAAATGTTATTATTTAAGAGGTGCACATATATAAAGTTTTTATTTTATTTATTTATTTTTTATGAACCGATCAGCATTAATTTTGGGATATATATTCTCGGCAACCCGGTGAGTAACAAGGGCACATTATTTTGTTTGTAAACTTTACCATCCAGGAGGTGCACGCATCCAAACTCGCACCCGCTCTCCAAAACGTTTTAATGATCGTTGGTTCGAATCAGAAGCTGCAAAATTCCCGTAACCCTGACGACAGACAGTGAAACTTGTTAGGCAAACAGTACACCAAGTGAACACAGATCTATTCCATTATTCCGAGAATGTGAGAAAATGTCGTCTACTTTTAATGTTAAATTGCTATGCTATTAGTTTAACCCTTCGAAAAGCAAACTGAATCTTTAGATCTGACCGATGTTTCCAGGGAAGCAAAATTTTGTTATACGAAAGATATAACAGAATGTAAAATAAAAAAGAAAGATTGAAAAAATAAAAAATGCTGCTATTGTCTCCGAAGCCAAAACACTGTTCAAAAATATAATTTTTAATTCTGCTATTTTGCCGAACTCTTAAACTAATATACCTAGAATAGTTTGTGTCACTGCAATATTGCGTAAGCACATGAACATCGTTACCTGAAGAGTAAAAATATAATGTTAAATAATTAGCTTATTTTACCCAGCATAACCGGAGAATCAATATTTTTTACATAACCGAGATGATTTTAAAAATGTTTAATAAAAGTTAATAAAAAGCAATGAAGAGTGAAAAGTATGAATAATGTAAGCATTTGTTAACGAACGATTGTCGTATTGACTTCAAAGACATTGTGCATTCTTTAAATACCATTCTTTTAATCGAATATTCCGTCAATCGAGAATGTAAAACAAAGTCTCTGTAATAGACAATATAAATGCACAACAAAAGAAAGTGTAAGTGAAAGGAGCGTTCCATATTTAGGTGGGAATTTAGAGTAAAATAGGAAGATCGAAAAGTGAAAATAATAACCGTGCTACAAAAAAGTAATTTCCCTGTGATGAAGACTTTCAGGTGAACGTGGGTGGCAGTGAACTTTCGACGGACACTATTATCTATTTTCAGAGATTCGGTAACTGTTCTGAAATAATGAACTTTTCTTATCCCCCTATAACCCCTTTTATCTGTAAATAGTGTAGTCTTCCATATATACACATCAACATGCCTTGGTTTCTTTGTTGGTTGTTTATTTCTGCATTACAGCATTAGCAATTAACGATACAATCCATCTGATGAGTGTAAAAAGTCGACCTAGGGTTTACTAACCCTAATCTCGTAACTCTTACTTCCCCCTATTGCGTAATTGCGTAATTTAGTCCTCAAATTCCATAAGCGATTTTTCTGGCAAAGAGGAAAGAATTGCTGTTTTGTGGGTCGGCTGTTGTTTTTGGCGAGAGGTATGTGGAGATTTTCAATCCTCTCATAGTATTCATCATCATTCAACTGTCAATCTATCCATCCCATTAATCCTCATCATATCTAGGCTTGATACGTGCTGATTCATTAGTAAAAAAAGAGTTCGTTGTGAAATCAATTGATGCGGTTTCTCAAGCGGCTTGGGAAGCTGGTGGCGAATGCTGGCGCTCATAGTGAATTTTAAATAGAAACCATGATATACACTTTTTAATATTTTTTCTTATATTATATTTCAGTAATAAATTACAAGCACTTAATAATAACGAATTACTTTTCCTGTAAATGTAAAAAAAATTAAACGAGGTGACGGTATAAATCCTCGAATGGTTTGGGTCCTTGATAAATAGTGAATTATTAATAAAATAGAAAAAAGTAAATGTCTGTGACTCACGTTTTATTTTGTTTACTTTAGTGATTTCTATTTGAACATACGTCTAAACAGCATAACAACGTTAGTAGGGAACACATACGATACAACGTGCTGGGTCTCCGTTTGTGTGCATTCTGCAAAAAGAACAATCCCACTGTGGCTGACTATTTTAAATTAAAAAGGAAGAATGAAACTAAAAATTATTTTTATCCTAATGCTTTTGTGGGTTGACCTATGAAACCAAATGCGTTCAGGACTGTAGACAAAACTCTGTTCTATTGGAATCCTACACCCCCTTCTTATCTAATGGGTCGGTTTCTGTAGATACACAAATAATTAAGGTCGACTAATAATGCAATTTTCTGCATCTTAATCACTCAGTCACAATCGAAATAGTAGTGGTAAGCAAAATCAAGGAACGCTGCAATCACCAATAAAAACAATTACATAAAAAATACGTTAAATATTTAGGTGATCAAAGCATTGTAGTCCACTGGACTATAGACATCAATATCGAAGGTTCGATCCTTGTCTAAGTTAGCCATGCTGATAACAGCTGTGAGCCAGAAACACGTATCCATGGATTACTTATATGTACGTATAAAATTGATAAATAAATTTAAATATATATATATATATATATATATATATATATATATATATATATATATATATATATATATATATATATATATATATATATATTATTTGTAGCTCCTAGAAAACCCCGTCTAGTAAGAGCACTGTAAGTGTAGTATTAACACAACATGACGTCACTAGCTTTAAATGCATCGTTCCTTTCATTAAAAAAAGTCGAACGCGCTAGACGTTAAGCCGCCGTATAAAGTGTAAAAATTATCACCGTTTATTCGCTGTTCAAAATTGGCCGAGTGGTTAAGGCATCGGATTTGAGTTGCAAAATACTCGTAATCCGGGGTTTCGAATCGCGTGACCGGTAGTGAATAGTCATATCTCTACACTGATTATTAAGGACGAAACATATACGTACATAGTTAATAAACAATAACAAATATTTATTACATATATATATATATATATATATATATATATATACGAAATTATTAAAATACTAAAAACAACATTCACACATAAATATATATACACAGATACATATTAGAGGAATATTTTTCAACAACGGTCTTATTAAAACAGATATATATATATATATATATATATTATATATATTACATTTTGTTTAGATTACGAATTCTTAGAAAGTATAATTTCGTTAATATATTATATATATTATCTATATATATATATTATATATATATTATAATATATATAATATATATATATATTATAATATATATATAATATATATATATAGATAATATATATAATATATTAACGAAATTATACTTTCTAAGAATTCGTAATCTAAACAAAATGTAATTATTCGATATGCATTGATATCACCTGCAAAACTTTCAACAAGGAAAAACACCTTTTCTGTTATTTTCCAATGAAATGGTAAAATGCGGCCGTATGAGTTGTCTGGTGTCCAACGGTGTTAGAAGTGTGTGTGTGTGGGGGGGGGGGGGGCTAATTTAAAAATCTCTGACTAATTGAAATCGAAATAATTCTGGAACAATCTAAGGGGAACAATAAGGTGAAAGGCTTATTCAGTATTTAGGGGGGGGGGTGCTGGGTAAATTTCAGTTGAAGGAAAGAGATATATTAAAAATATAAATGAATTATTTTTTACAAAATGAATGAAATATGTACATAAAATATTATATATTCTGTTATTATATAGTGGTGAAGCTTATAGATTAATATTTTTGACAAAGGGGGAAGAATTGCTGTTTTCTGAGTCGGAATCTATCCACCTAACACTTATCGTTGGCTAGGGTTTTTTTTTACCTTGAAATAGTATTTAAGCTCCTTACATCAAGTGGCTGGGGCGATTTCCATTGAAAAAAAGCTAACCCCGTGGATTAAATAATCGAAATTCCGTGCAAATTCCCGAGTTCGACATCAACATTTCCAAGTTCAATGAGACGCATCTGAAGACGGTCGGAGGATACATCGGCCGACACGTTATGAGAATAACATCCACATCTCAAAATTTCCGAAACATAAATGTAGTGGTTTTATCAAATAGGTCACAACCAACACCATTATTTTTTCGTCTTTGATTTCATTCGAAAATTCATAAACTGTGACGTATCCGTTGTGACATTTTTATTGCATAACGAGAAATAATAAGTCTCTTTGTTTCCATATTATTATCATTATTAATATAAGTAGTAGTAGTAGTAGTAGTAGTAGTAATGTGGTCGTAGTAGTAGTAGTATTGTTATTTATTATTCTTATATAGAAGTAAAGAGACTTATTATTTTGCCATCTAATTGACATACCTCTCTGTGCAGACACGTGTATGTAAATAAGATGAACACGCCGAAAAAAAGAAAATCCATCTTTCTCTCAATGCTCAAATATACATTACGAAATATTAGAGTGATTGAATCAACATAGAGTGAGAGGCCGAGAGAAGTACATAGATAGCTAAGTGAGAGATGGGTGACTTGTTCAGTTAATTATCAATTATGGCTAATTAGAACAAGTAAAATCGAATTTTTTACAAACAACTCAATCCCAGAACTAAAGTATATTTTAGCATGTGTTTTATGTTATTAAATTTATGGAAACAAACTATGATCAACTCACATTCATAGGTACATTTGTACTATAAGTTTCACTCCTAAACTAATTAATTGATCATTATGAACTTTGGAACACAGCTGCTATATGTAAGGTGGGTAATACGGGTTATATTTAGTTTAAGGTTGTAAAGAAGGGATGCGAGACTTTCGTGAAAATTAAGAGACATGTAAAATTTTAACAATAGGTATTAGAAAAAATAACAAATAATAAAAAATATTCCCCAAATTTCAGTTTCTTTTGAGTCATTTAAAGTGTTTTAGGGGACATAATATGGGAACAACTTCCCATTTGCAAGTTCAAATATTTCAGATTTGCATTAAATTTGAGTCATTCGACACAAATTAAACAAGATTCGCTGAATTTCAATTTATTCTTAAGATCCCTTAAATTTGAGACAATTTCTAGAATACAAAATCATGCAATGGATTTGCATGATCAAAATTTAAATAAGGATCCTCGACATAAGGTTTAGTAGAATTATATCTTGATTTTAATCTTTGTAAAGGGACATAAAAGTGGTGCAAAACTGTTCTTTTCGGGAAATTCATTTTACCCGTACTGGGCAGGCATTCTTCTAGCTTAGTACAATTAATATGGCCGGTAGCATATTTCCTGGGAGTCCAACGTTTAAACTCATTTGCATCACATTCTCAGGCAACATGAAGTGGAATATTTAAATAGAAGATGCTGCCAAGTCCTCCGCAAAGAAATTGGATCTACTGGACGAGAAAATTTAACACACCTGACAGTATCTTATATCTCTACAAGATCACCATTCGCTAATGCATGGAGTATTGTTGCCACATCTGGGGCGGTGCCCTAACCACTAGCACCTCCCTCTTGGACAAGGAGCAGAAAAGAATTTCTAACCTAATAGGTTCCACACTGTCTGCCAAGCCAAAGCTCCTGTCGCATCGCTGCAATGTTGCATTATTTTGCTTGTTTTAGAAATACTTCCACGGAATGTACTCCGATGAACTTGCTGCACCTGTATCACCTGTAGCATCTCAACGCCAATACCCCTTCCCACACGATAAGCAGCAGAATCCGCCCCCTTCACTGTACCGCTTGTCTTTAGAATTCCCTCCCTGTTCCCTGTTTCCTTGACTGTAGCAACATGCAGAAATTTAAATATAATGTAAACAAACATCTTGCTGTCCAACTCCCAATCCAGGTTGTTCCCTATAAATCTGATCCGTATAATAGTAGCCCCTTACGTTTCAGTGGCAATATCCCTTGTTTGGGTTGAATGAAAGTTTTAAAAAATGCAAATGTCAGTAAAGGTGATGGTGGTGGTTATGGTGGGAGCCGTGTGGTGGTAGTGACGGTGGGGGAGAGGGGCTAATAGCAGTGGCAGGGTTATCTGGTTTTGATGACGATGATAGTCATTACTGGTGTGCGGTTGCAATGGCAGTTGGAAGTAGTGTCGACGATGGTTGGTGGTGGCGATGGTGAGATTTTGGGGCTTCTAGTTCCAAAAAGCTCAGAAAAAAAGAAGAAAGAAACAGAATAACAATTGTTAAACTTTAGTTCCTTTCCGCCTACCCTCATCACCATCCTTTCCGCCTACCCTCATCACCACCCTTCTCTCCTGCTCAGGTGCGACGGACGCACGATTCTTCCAACGGCGCGGACATTTTCTTTGCGCCAGAAATTTTGTTTTTCCTTCAGAAATTTTTTTCTTTCTAATTTTTTCTCGCTTCGCACAGTTTTTCATCTTTTGCGCTTTACTGGCGAACAATCTGTGTATACGCGTGTGTTTGTGTGTGTGTGTGTGTGCGCGCCTGTTTAGATATGCGTATGAGTATATGCGAGCGTGTCTGTGTCTGTGTGTTTGTACGTGTGTGTCTCTGTGTGTGTTTGTGTATGTGTTTGTGTGCGTGTGAGTGTGTGTGTGTGTTTATGTGTGTATGAGTATGTCCGTTGTGTACGTGGTTGTGTACGTATGAGTACGCGTGTGTGTTAGTCTGAGTGAGTATGCGCGATTTCGGGTCTGAGTGTTTGCGAGTGTGTGCGACTTTGAGTTGATATACATGAGCGTGTATATGCTTAAGTTGGAGACTGTGCATGTGTAGAGGGTCGAGTACATACACGTGTGTATATATGTGTGTTTGAGTTCGAGAATGTGGAAGTTTGAGTTTTAGTGTATATGCGAGTGTGTGTGTGTGTTTACGTTCAAGTGAGTGCGTGTTTGTGTTTTTGGCTTCTAGTGAATATACGTATGCGTGTGTGTGTTTGGCTTCGATTGCGTACGTGTGTGTCTTTGAGTGTGTCTGGTTTCGTATGAATATATGTATGTATGTATGTGTTCAAGAATATGTGAGTTTACGTTTGATTGAATATGCGTACGTACGTGTGTTTAGGTTCATGTAAGTGTGTGCGTGTTTTATTTCGTGTGTGTGTGGGGGGGGTGCGTGTGCGTGTGTGTGTGTGTGTGTGTGTGTATTTGCGAGGTGGGGCGCTTCTGTGCGCGTGTGTGTTTCACGGGATTAAGAAAACTATAATTCAATGAAAATCGAAAATGCCTCCTGTTACCTCATTTGGAAAAACGATCAGAAAAAAAAACAAGGCATCGCCACACATGCTCACTTTTGAAGAGAGATTGGAAGAGAGAGGGGGAGACGAGATTAGAGGGGAGGTGAAATGAGGAGAGAGGGGAGAGAGAAGAGGAGGCGAGAATGACAGGAGAGATAGGACGCTTTGACGATAGAAACATTCTCATGTGCATGCAGTAAATATACTACATTTGCCCCCCCCACACACACACTCGTGGGTTGAGCTCTCTAGTAAGAGAATTAACACTTAACATAAAGTATCGCTCTTCGAAAAAAGAACAAGAGTGCTTAGTTCTTTTTCAGTAATGCGAATATATAAATATATATAAAGAATTATAATTTCACTTACTTTCTTACAAAGTTAATCGCGTAAGAGTAAAAATTCCCCGGCTGTGGACTAAACGACCGGCGTTCGAATCTCAGCGTGAAATACCGCCACGTCTAACCAGATGAAAAAGCTGTGATACGGCAAAACAGCTGTCTGTAGATACGTAGCCACACGATGAGTCTTAGAGAGATGAAACACACGCTTGTCTGTGGATTTGAATATTTAATTATTAAATTATAATTATTTCCCCCTTAAAGGGAGAGTACTGTGGTAAAAAGTAATTGTTTCTCTTAAAGATGTAATGCATGTCAAAGCTGAGATTGAACCCTCTTAAGAGGCAATGAATCGTACTGATAAAATGCGGTATTTATACTTCTCATTCATACAACTGAATCGTTGGGCGCATGGATAAACATATCGGGTTATGGGACATAAGGTCTAAAATTCGAACCGTTCGGTCGGCGGGTAAGTTGATAAAGTTTAATTAAACATTGCGATTTACAACTGAATATAAACGTCCCTAAATGGGGCGACGTAATGCATGTAAGAGAGTTAACTATCTGGCAAGCACTATAAGTTTTTATAAGCTGTCATTGTCGCCAAAAAACAACAACAACAAACATAACTAAACATTTAAGGGATAAAAATCTTTCATATTTCAGGCAAGTTTTCGTAGCTCAGAAGTAACAGCTTGGACTACAGACAATGTGGGTGTGAGTTCATATGCCTAATATGATAGTAGATGCTTACTATATATATATATATATATATATATATATATATATATATATATATATATATATATTAAGCATCTACTGTCATATTAGGCATTTCTATTATATCTTGTTAAATTATATTTAGGTATCTGAACATATAATTATATAGTTTTTATAATAGCTTTTAAATTATATACATATAAACATTTAATCCGGATTACGCAAATGCAATATATATAAGTTAGTGGAGTTGAGAAATAATATTGAAAATAAATTTGTACAAGTGGTATAACAAAAACAAAAACCGGAAATAAAACCAGCCAAACAGTCTAGCCGGGTCGATGATTGTTTAGCGTGTCATCGTTGCTATATCGTGTCTTCTTTTTCTAACCTCATTTTATATATTCAGTTTTTACATTTATTAATAATTCTCCACAAGTAAAAATGAATGTGTAATTTTCTTTCCTACGAATCAACCGAATTTAAAAGCTTTACTGTTATTGAATTATTGCGAATAGGCATATATATACACTACACTTACGCACATAATATATATATATATATATATATATATATATATATATATATATATATATATATATATATATATATATATATATATATACATACACATATACATACATAAATTCATACATACACACACATACCCATACATATACACATACAAACATACATATATATACACATATTAATGAAGAAGAGACTTCGTTATAATATATTAAAAATCGCTTTTAACTTTAATTTCTATTAACTGCGTATTATTTTTTTAATTTCTTAATATGTCTGAATATGTTAATCTAAGTGACCTTAATAAATGATTATAACTGCAGTTGCTAAAAGATTTATATTAATAAACATTACTTATCTAGTGAAATTCTTATTGTTTTGTTAATTTACGGTGTTTTCAAATGTTTTCATATTTATAATTGTAAATCCGTTGTAGGATGTCATAATATTTTCTCTTAGTTATTTCTATATTAATCCAAGGTAATTTTTTAAGCGCCTACAACTAATTCCTACTTTCTTTGTTTGGTTTAATAATTTGTCTCTCTCTGAGAATCTAATGATCACTAATTTTTCATTGAGCCAAAGATAACACGTAGAGTTGTGTACCGTAGGTGTTAGGGCACTTTTTAAAATGCTCCACTTAAGGATACGTAATCTATTAGTCGTTAAAAACACATATGTATTTAAATAGTAACGTGTCGCCATTCTTTTCTGGGTTATTAAAAGATACTTTATGGTTAGAATACCTGGTCTTAAAATCTATGCTGATACCCCACGTAATATCTCTTTTGGTTAGGATTATATTCTGACTACACTGTTCCCATGTTAACTATATTCTTAGTTAGACAGTTTTTCTGCATTGAACAGTTATTTTTGTTTCTGCAATTACAGATTATTATTTAAACCCAAGATAGTAGGGATGACAAAAATAAGGACTGCTGTAGGGACCAATTGTAGAGGGTTTATCCCCTTCTAAACGATTTCCAACATTTGTTTTATGAAGAAGTTATTTTCCAATTGAAGCCCTCCCATGAAATCCGGCTTTGTTCAACTCTCGCTGAACAGTTTTTTAGTGTATCGATACTCGAGGACTGACTGGGACAACATGAGATATTTCATATCAGAAATTCCTCTACATTCCATTTTCAAAAAGAAAGTGTCATGTATCGCATCCTATTTAACTGATTGGTTAATCGCTGGTATTGAGAGATTCATACCTTCTAGGTAATTCCAACAAAAAAAACAAACAGTCAGCCGTTGTACACCTCTGAATGTGTCGCCACCATTGCTCACAGAAATTGCTATTTCAATTGCTTTCAACGAAATAAATGCTCTGACACCAAAGCCGCCTTTAAAACCGTGCGCAACAACTGTAAAAGGGTTATAAAAAACGCAGAAGTGTCAAATACCCAATCAGTTAAATCAAGAGTGACTGAGCAGAGGCTTGGTTCCCACGAGTTTGGCGAATAACAAACAAAGTCCTCAACAGATGTAAGACCAACCATCATCAGTGAACCAGGGGTGATCGCCTCAGCTTTCGATAGAGCCAAACTTTTCGCAAAGAACTTTGCATCGAATTCAACCCTTTACTATCAGGGCCGCCTACCCCCTGAATGCCCCCTATGACTGTAAACACTCCCAGCGCCATCCATATATATGTTCGGGATGTTGCCAAATTATCAAGAATCTGTATGCCAGCAAGCAAACTGGCCTTGACAACATTCTAATTATAGTGATTGAGAAGCTGCAACTGGAACGAGTTCCTATTCTTACAAAGCTGTTCAATCGTTGCTTAAAGGAAAACTGCTTCCCATAACCTTGGAAAACTTCGTCAGTCTGGCCAGTATTTAGAAATTCTTGAGATCGACATTCTGCATTTCAGTACAGACCAATCAGTCACATGTGCGTCATGGGTAAGTTGTTTGAATCTGTAATAAATCAAAAAGTTGTCAACTACCTCAACAATAACAACCTACTTAGTGACAAGCAATATGGATTTCGTCCTGCAATGTCAACTGCTGACGAGCTGTATATAATATCACATAGGATCAGCGAATCTACTGACGGAGGATTCGTTTCATGAGTGATATCTTTTGAAATACCAAATGCCTTTGATAGGGTTTGGCATAAAGGTTTATTTCACAATCTTGCTAGCTATAGAATATCTGGAAATGTCTTATCAACCATCAAATCCTTTCTCTCTGACAGGTCTATAAAACTAGTTCTTGATGGGCAAAAGTCTGAAGCACATAGTATCAACGCCAGCGTGCTTCAAGGATCCATTCTGGCCCAACCTTCTCCCTGATCTTCATTTATAATCTCCAAAATACGAAATACGCCCCAGAAAGTACCTCACTCCTGGCGCAATCCTTTAACTGTCTGGAGTCAAATATGCCCTAAGATGGGGAGGTACTGTTGCCACATCTGGGGAGGTGCCGCTCAGTTCATTCATTTCCTGTCTAAACAGAGTACAAAATCAACTTCAAAATCTTCCTTACAGCAATTTTCTCACAGAAGAGCAGTTGCTAGTCTTTCTCTACTCTATCATTATTTTCATGGTAGGTGCTTGACTAAGATCTAATCTATGGTTTCTCCCTGTAAAATATTAACAACAAAAGCTCGTCTAGCTACAACCACTGTAAATAATTTTCCTTTCTTTCTTTGTGTACCTAAAACTAAGCGGAACTTTCATATTTATTTCCAAGAACTACGCGTCTGTTGAACACAATACCACGGAGCTGCTTCTCAGCTGACTACAACATGGTGGTTTTCACGTCCAATGTTAACAAATTCTTGTCGAGCCGTCCTCTGAAATAATCAAATTATGTCCAGTTTCAACCATCGTTTCCAATACTTAAGCTGTTGTCTCACCGTCTACCTTACAAACTCATTATCCATTATCCTCGAGTGGCTTTTGGACTTTGATAAGCGGTGACTCGTTAGTACAAAAAAAACTAGTAAAATCGAGAGAAATAATGAAAAAACAAAATAAGAAGGAAAGAAGAAAAAAGAAGTACAAGAGAGAAATAGAAGAGAGAGAGGGAGGGGAAATAGAGAAATAAAAAAGAAAAGAAAGGAAATTGAAAAGATAAAGATAAATAAGGAAAGAGAATGAGAGAAAGAAAAAGAGTGGAGAATAAAGAAGTAAATAGATGTAAAATGAAAGAAAGAAGGAAGAAAAGAAAAGAAAAGAAAAGAAGAAAAATACGAAAGTTAGAAAAAAGGATGAAAGTCAGCAAGAAAGAAACAAATAGATAAACAAAATGTAAACAAGAAAGAAGGAAGAAAAGAAAAGAAGAAAAATACGAAAGTTAGAAAAAAGGGTGAAAGTCAGCAAGAAAGAAACAAATAAAGAAACAAAATGTAAAAAAGAAAGGAAGAAGGAAGAAAAGAAAGAAAAAGAAGAAAAATACGAAAGTTAGAAAAAAGGATGAAAGTCAACAAGAAAGAAACAAATAAATAAACAAAATGTAAAAATAAAGAAAGACAGTGGAAGAAGAACAATAAAATCAAAAGAAGAAAATAAACCAACCAGCCAGAAGAAAAAAAGAAAGAAAAGAGAAATGAATTGGGGGGGGGGGGAGAGAAAGTAGACACAAGTAAAAACAAAAGAGAAAAGAGAGAAAGAAAGAATGGATGGATGAACGAAAGTAACAAAACAAGAAAGAAAGAAAAGGGAGAGAGAGAAAGGTAAAAGAAAGACACGAATAAACATAAAGAAAGGACAAAAGAAAGAAAACAAGAAAGAAAAAATAGAGAAAAAAGAAAAACAAAAGAGAGAACGAAAAGAAAGAAAAACGAAAGAAAGAAAAAAGGTCCAAGTAACTTTACGAGTGAGAGCTAGGAGGGAGGGGGAGAGGGGATGGTATTATAATAAATGTGGCAGACGAATGAGTACCGTCGGGAAGGAGACCAGGTGGTTTCTCTGATGGATTCGGCTCTTCAACGTCGAACTCTCACACTCTAACACCTGAGACAGAAGATGCCGAAGACGAAACGAAATTGCTAATATTTGCGTTTCAACTTTTAACACCAACCCATGGTCTGTATCAAGCCAACTTTTGTTTGTAACATGACGTGAGATGAAATGGTTGATAGTTGGAAGATTTGTTGTCAACGAAAACTGGTTAAATATTAAATGACTCAGCATCAAAATAAAACAAAGGTAGAGAAACAAATCTTATCGACGTACACACCACAGATTTTAAGTTTTGCCGAAAATGCCGAGGGGGGGGGGGTGAGAGAGACAAGCAAACATTTTTGGTGAAAGTGCAGAATAGTTAACAGGCAAGAAATTATAAACAAAAAACAACAGCAAATAACTTATATTAAACTCAGTCGAATTGAATTATCTGCCGACCTGTATACTTTTAACGTTCTGAAACTTTTTTAAAGATTTTTATTTCAAAAGTCAATTTTTAGCTGTATTTACGACACACGAAAAAAGGATGGCCGCCTGTCACTTAACTTAAGTTTACATGTCGGTAGATAATTAAATTCTATTGCGTTCGGTATAAGTCATTTGTTGTTGTTTTTTGTTTACGATTTCTCGAGTGTTAACTGTTCTGCACTTTTACCGCATCATCGTTTAATAAGAAAAACAAAAATAGAAAACAAACAAAAAGTGCGGTTGTCCAGTAGGAGAACAGTTAAAAACTCGTTTTCTTAAGATCAAAGGAACATGATTTTTAACCAAAAGTAAATAATATTTTCTGTAATAATATTTAAATGCGGATGCATAAAGATAGAGTTAGTATGGTAAATTTCAATGTAGATTTGAAAATTGAGTAGAGTGGAATTTTCCTGTGAGAGCTATGTTTCCCGGCAGTGACGTCAATTGTAGCGACCTCATGTGCAGGGAGCCGCTAAGTTGACGTGGCCAATCATCAGAGAGTCGTTTGGTTTTAATAGCTGCTTCCCCTCACCACCACAGTGAAAGAGGTGAGAGGGTTGTTTTATATGTGTATACATGTATACTGCTAAGAATAAATAAAACCGCAGAGAGTGGTCAAACTCAAGAAATTTGTGTCGTTCTTTTTTTATAACGTTTATGAAAGCTGTTATTGCGAAAAAAAAAAAGACATCTACAACGACGGGTGCCACATTACCACTGCGACTACAGAAATTCGACCAGCTGATTTTGCTGACAAAAATAAGAATGGAAAAATAACCCCAGCTACGCCACATTCTTTATGAACGGCTTTTATTAAAATTCGGAAGAATTCATATGTATAGCAGACGTTTGGTCAACGTTTGTACATTGTTCATTAATGTATACAGTTATGCCCTTTACCGATTCTGAAGCTTTCTGTGCCCAAAATGAAAGTGCTTAAACTTGTTTCTGCGCACACGGCTTTGCGCACGAATCCGCCAGAATTAATGTAAACAAATAATAGTATTTTTAACCAATTAGTGGATTTTTCTGAATTTATAGAAATTGTCCTTTTGAAGCCACGTCGACCCCCATATAAGGCCAGATTTTCCCTTCAACTGCATGTTTAGCCCAAATCCATGAGAGAGCTAACATCGACGTTTCAGCCCCCCCCCCCACCCCCCATCGCCCCTCTGGGAATGCTGAAAAACGCTTTTTCTAAACTCACACACGCATAGTCACACTGACATCAACACACGCACAGACACAATGCATTAATTCTTTCACTGTCTTACGCATACGTACCTAAAGGCGACACACACACCGCTTAAAATGGTGAAGTTTATAAATTCGTTTTCGATCAGCAGACGACATTGAAAAGTGATTCAACCTTTCAATGTCGTCTGCTGATCGAAAACGAATTTATAAACTTAACCATTTTAATACTTCATACATTTCTCACTGAACTTTCTCATATGAAAACAAATGATGATTGACTCTATTTAATGAGGAAGTTTTGATTACGATTTTTCAGACCCGTGGATAATTCACAGCCCTTAAATTATCGACTCAGGCTTCCTCGATATCTGAACTAATGAATCCCCTTGTTTTGCAAAGACACTCGAATATGAACAATTATTCTATGTTTTCCATATTAAACATATATAAAATATCTCTTTTGTGAACTGATGCTTTTGAATTCATTATTTAGTTTGGTTTATCATATGAAATTTCTCTCGCTCTCTCACACATTTGAATATTACTTAAAACTATTTTTCTTTAAAATGTTTCTATAAAACTCGGTTGTCCCAAAATCTCTCCCCCAAAACTCGAACCCTAAAAAGGGTCCTTCAAATAGTGAGTTATAAATAAAGTTACCGTCTTCTTTCAATTTAGAGGAAATTAATGAGATCATGGGAAAAGGGTGGGTGGTCTCGGAATTATCTAAGTTACCCCCCTTGGACTGATATCCGAGTTATCTCTCTTGAATAATTCTGGCAACGTTAGAGAAATACGCCATCCTGTCCAGAAGTAAGAAAACTCGCCCCATGAATGTTCGGAAATGAGAACGAGATCTATCCTTTTGGGGGGGCTGGTCCTTTAAAACTATGTGACGTGGTTCAACTGGCTGCCATCTAGGTATAGCTTCGAAAAACCCTGGTGGCAAACGTAGAGACTCCTTATCTGGTGGAGGCGCTGGGACTCACAGAACACAACAAAAACTCAAGTATAATTAATATTTAGGAATCGATATTATCTTGTCTATTTACGACCCTGGCTACAAATGTGTCTTTCTTGTTTTATTGGGGCATTAATGTATTATTTCTTTTGTACTGATGCACGTTCTCTCTTAGCATATAATCTCATATATTAAATACCATTTTACATGTTTTGTATTCCTCTTGAACGTGGGTCTTCGACAAACTGTTTATGCGGAAATATATATGATTGTAAATCCAACCTATTGTTCTTTCATCTACCTTCCGATTCTCGTGTGAGTTATTCACGATAACAGAACACACAAAATGGGGACTTCTTGTGCAAGAAAAATATACTCGAACACGTGATCGCTAAAAACGTAAAAGCTAGGATATAAAATATCCGTTAGCTTCACAGGAGTGAACGCGCCTATAGGTCGGTTT
Organism: Sepiola atlantica; assembly: GCA_963556195.1. Classification (NCBI taxonomy): domain Eukaryota; kingdom Metazoa; phylum Mollusca; class Cephalopoda; order Sepiida; family Sepiolidae; genus Sepiola; species Sepiola atlantica. The sequence goes on along the minus strand of OY744535.1, from coordinate 63,108,738 downwards.
GGTGGTTGGAGTAACGTCGGCTTTGTTACGGTATCAAAATAAAGCATATGCCACCCTAGAATTGAAAGTAGGTGTGGTCAAAATGAGAGTTGAAATGTCTTACATTAAAATGTAAGGCCTGCAATCTTCACCACAAATCGAATTGTCGGCTCCTTATTGTTAATAACAGGTTTGTTGAATTATTTGTATTAATGTATACCCTCCATCAAAACTGACGAAAAACTGTGCTTCATCAGTGTTCGTACTCGTTTTTTTATCTAGATATATTACAAAAATATTTATATCAAAACATAAAATTACGTGAATAATTCAATTTTTCATATATAAATTATCATTATCATTTCTGATAACCTAAAGAGAAAAAAACACCCGTCGTTGACTTTTTATTTATGAAGGATTTATTTTCAAATACATTTAAGGTGGCGGAGTAAGTTGTAAGTTGTTGTCTGACTTGATATTTGCTTGCTCGCTTCTTTTCATCACTTGACATGATTTCGTTTAGCTAGAAAAAGGCATGTGTTTTTCTCGTTAACTTTTACATGACGTAATATATATATATATATATATATATATATATATATATATATATATATATATATATATATATATATAATTTATACGTACATACAAGTAATCCATAGACACGAGTTTCTGGCCCACAGCCGTCATCTAACTTAGACAAGGATCGAACCTTCGATATTGATGTCTATAGTTCAGCATCTTTACCATTGAACCAAGACGCCCTGTCAAGAAATATGTATAGTTTTTATCATCTAAATATTTAAATGGTCCAATGGTAAAGACGCTGGACTATAGGCATCAATATCGAAGGTTCGATCCGTGTCTAAGTTAGCCATGCTGATGACGGTTGTGAATCAGATACACGTGTCCATGCATTACTTTTATGTATGTATAAAATAAAATAAAATAGATATATTAACGAAAAATCCGTACTATAAAGTAAAGGGCGACTAATAATGCAATGTTCTGCATCTTAATCACTTAAGAAGTGAAACAATCGAAATAGTAAACAAAAAAGCAACGAATGCGGCAAACACCAATAAAAATAATTATATAAAAATACATTATATATATATATATATATATATATATATATATATATATATATATATATATATATATAATGAGATTGGTGTTACTACAGTTTGAAACGTCGATGAAGTTGAGAAACCAGATAACTTGACGCGATATTTTGTCAAATTAATAAAATATTTATTAAATCATTTTTTTTAAATGCAAATTTTCGGTTTTATAAAACCCTAATCATGGTAATACAGGGTTTGCCGCATTTTGCATTGGTCAATCAAGCGTGAATAGTGATAATTCTAAGTTTAGGAACGGGTCCGTTCTGGGTTTTGGATGTAACCGACCCGGCGCGGATGGACCTTTCACCCCCACGACATAGTTAGAATCACGGGAAGGGTACAGTTAGCAAGCGATGCAAGCGAGTCGCATCAACGGGGTTTGGAGTTAATTGGGTTGGGAGGGCACTTCGTGCGCGCGTCGAGGGCAGCTATGACCGTAGATGGGTCGACAACGTGCCGTATTTTAGGGTCCTGAAATAGCAAATAGACAGGAAATGTGATCGGAAATGTGAGTGTTGGAGATGCCGCCTCCAAATGACGCACCGTTTCCACAGAAGTGTCTTGAACCGAGTGCAGATATAGTGCTTAAGGATAGAACGGCACCTAAAATTAAATTCGTGTGCTGACCATAATAGGTTATATGTTTTTAAATAGGGGTTTCTGTTTGTTCACCGTAATTCGCGGTAATGTTCGCCAATTAGAAAAATGACCATCGGTTGTAAATCGATGCTATGGAGTACGAGAGTAAGGTGAGTGTATGCCTATGTGTTGGTGTGAATGCCCCGGGGTCAAAGGTCAGACCGTGTGGGTCCAGTGGTGAACTGGCAGGTGATGGGGCGATGTCGTCCGATAATGTTTATGACGGGGATGGCCACGAGAGCCGATATTGATCGTAAGAGAGGTTTCCTTACATCTCGGAGATAACGTCATGGGCCGAATGGTACGGCTGGTTGAAGAGATTGGATGTTGGGGGTCCAGCCGTACTAACCCATGGGTCTGAGCAGACCTACAGCGGGGGCGTAATAAAAATCAAAATCTTAGGATTGTTTTTTTTTGTATAGGGAGGGGAGGAATGTTATATAATGGGATGCATGTGATGATGGACGTATGAGAGATTGCTTAGCTTGCGCGATTTGTAACGAAGTCATCTCGTGCAAGTTTAGTGCAATGTTGTTTCTCACGGTCGCAGTGACGGGTGATGAAACCTTAGTTCAAAGGTTAGGTCACACCTGCGTTTTGATCACGAGATTTTGTGACGTCACAGTTTTCCCGGTGGGTAAACTGGAGTTGAGATTTCAGTTTTGACTTGGAAGCCAACTAGTCAAGTCACCTTAGCCATGTAGCGATTACATAAGCTAGGGGATTTCAGATCCCCAAAAATGAGAGCCAGGCGATGTCCCCCTCTTTTTTCCTTTACAAGTAATTAAGTAATTAGGAAATTAACTAGCGTAAGCTTCTCTCTCTACTACGACGTAACTTGCTTCAGTATCGACAAGCTAATAGAAAATAAATGGCTCAAACTAAAAAGAAAGGCTTGTTATCTTTTATCGTGTACGGGGAGATTCGATTTCAGCTTACGAAGAAACCGCCAGGGACAGGAGACGATGGAGATTGTGACCACGGACAATGTGGCCGAAAGACAGATATCAGCCCGACACAAGTTGCAGGTGACAACGACAGAGCCGACATATAAACGTGTTATAAACCTGTTATTCAACAATAATAGTTAAAGACCAATATTATGAGATGATTGGAAACGATGGGGGTAATGGACAGAATTTGATTACTTATGAGAACGGCTCGACAAGTATTTGGTAATATTGGACTTGAAAACGACTATACTTTAGTCAGCTGAGAAGCAGTTCTCGGTATTGTGTTCCATAGATCAGAGGTTCTTGGAAAGAAACTCTGTTCATGGAGGTTCCGTTTGGTTTTAAGTAAGAAAGGAAAAGTTTTTGGCAGTGGTTGTAGCTAGACGAGTTGTTTTTCTGAGAGAGATGGATAGAGAGAGGGGAAGGGAAAGTGATAGATGGGGCATAAAGACTACACTTAATTTTAGTTTAAACTCATCCACCATTTTCATTTAGAATCCCCAAACGTCGCAAGGTAATCTATCTCAATAATGGCTATGTACTTAACCTGAAAGATCAATCGAGATGTAACATGAGAGGCAGTTCAACGAGTGGTTAGAAACTGTTGCCGTTGTCAGTCGATCGACTCTTCACAAAACATTCGTGAACTTGCAAAAGTTGGCCGTCGACGTGACACACTATAAGGAGGGGAGGTGGACCTGTCCATGGTCCATGTCCTGGGCGATTTGACATTTGAAGGGGTATCCAGGCGTAAACGGCAGTCATTTTTGCTAAAGTGTATGCTCTAGGGTTACCAAAATGGTGAAAAGAAAGAGCAAATTCTACAGTTTTTTGTTATTTATTTAAAAAAACTTTATTGGGCGATCTTCGTTGGGGTTTAAATAAAATGTTGGATCATTGAGTCTTCTTGTCGAACCCCAGGAAAAGACGGTCCGGTGGGGGGGAATAAAGTCCTAAGAGATAAGTTTTATGGTCAGTCCAGACAACGTTGATGACTAGTTGACAGTGCCGTCTCGTGGCTAAGAAAAAACGAATCTAGTGGACGCTCCTTTTTATAATCAGCTCGCATGACAGATGGCATCTGATTGGGCAAGCCAGAAACGAAGTTAAATACTTGCACAAATCAGGACCCAGCTTAGAAATCAATCACAGATTCAAAATCATTCTGGCGGCTCATTGTAGCTGCTGCTACAAGGGCGTGTTTCTTGCCGGGCAGTGCCAGGTGACCCAACATGCTATATAAACAAGGACAAATCGTGGTTTGGAGGAGAATTGCCGAGAAATTTTGGACAAAGATTTTAAAGTCAAACGAGATGGACTGCCCACACCCAGATAATCTGTTAAAGATTCTAATCGCTCGAGATTAGAGATCTCTAAAAATAGTAATTCTATTAGCTCATCGAGGGTTGATAGAAATCCCGTCGAACCCGAGGTATTTGCTTCACATCCCCACGAACGTTACTGTAATTCTGTTATTTCTGTTTATCTGTGATAATATATTCTTATTTTTTTATATAAGTGTCATCGTGTAATTCTTTTCTTCTACCCTTGTTGTATTCCGTTCATTTTCCTCCCCAGTCGACGCCGACCTTTTGAATTGGTACGAAATCCTGACTTTGGATTAAAAAACACAACCTGTCAAAGCCAGGACCAATCAACGAACGCTGACAACTGACGCTTCTACCATTTGTAGTCTTCATCAGGAGAGCGCAGCCAACCGTTGATGCTCGAGAACCAGGCCAAACTCGGCTGGCAGAACATCAACCCTTATGGGGAGCGAGAACAGGTAGCCCACGAGTGGAAATCTCACACACACACACACATCTACGAAGGGAGGAGAGAAGGTTATATTTGCAACGGTTGTCAATGAGTTTCGACTATGGGCATAATAAGATTGTTCCGTCCTTAATTTAGTTAATATCCCCATTTAGTACAGATCGCAATAAAAAATGCAAAATCAAATTTATAAACAAAACAAACATCATTTTTCGTCTGATTTTATGGAAGAAAATAATCCTAACCCCAACCCCAACCCCAACCCTTACCCTAATCCTAACCCCAACCCCAACCTTAACCCTAATCATTTTTCGTCTGATTTATTGGAAGAAAATAATCCTAACTCCAACCCCAACCCTTACCCTAATCCTAACCCCCAACTCCAACCCCAACCTTAACCCTAATCATTTTTCGTCTGATTTTATGGAAAAATAATCCTAACCCCAACCACAACCTCAACCCCAACCCCAACCCAACCCCAACCTTAACCCTAATCATTTTTCGTCTGATTTTATGGAAGAAAATAATGTATTTAATTTTATTTTTTTAGATTAAATTTCAGATTTTTGCGTATCTCTTTTGTTAAAATACTTTAAGGGACCTAAAAATCCATTAGTCGATTTGTTTTCAAAACAAAACATAATCTCTCTTAACCCTACCAAAAACACTAAGTCCGGGTGGCATCCCTCTCCTCTCGCGCTGTCGTATAAAATACATTTTCGTTCAGCAACATTCTATATTAGATACATCCTTATTATGATGTTAAAATTGTAATGTATTTCAATTTCATGTTTAATAAATACTGTTTGATTTCATTATGTGTTCCTTACAAAACAAAACATACTTAATCATACCGCCCCCCCCCCTCGCCACCACCACCACCACCACAAAAAAAAACCCTCACAACGAATCGAGAAAGAAATGGAGTAATTATCGGGGGGAAAAAATAATATTTACAAAATAATGCGCAAAAATCAGAAAACAAATTAATATTTGCACAAATTTACACGGTAGATTAATTTACCCTGCCACCGCTGAGAAAACTACTTCATAAAATATGGCAGACACTTTTGTGTTGCATTTGTAGGGCACGACTTCTCGCACTTTATTCAGTGCTCAAGGGTGTCTCGGTATATGAAGTCGTTCTCTCGCTAGTAAATGAATAAATTTCGGTATGATCAATCACAAGTAGTAAATTTGTCCGCGAAATTTCGTTCAACTAAAAACAACATAAACGAGTTTAAAAAGTGCAATTAAAGGGAAGTAACTCCGAATATTTTTTCATTATGGAATGCTAATGGATATACAGGTAATTTTGTTCTCAATAAAGAGGGAGCTTGATTCTCCACACATTAAAAGCCGACCGTGTGTCTAACTTTCATCTGCTGTATTAAAAAAAATCTAATCAATCTGTGGAAATCGACAACGTTGTGATAATGTATCTCAAGGGAAGTAATTCTGAATATTTTAAAAAGCGGTTATTTCCCATTTGAATTTTTTAAACTTTTAAAAGTACAAATATAGGGATTTTTATAGAATCACTCCTGTTTCGTTTCCAACCCATTTTTAGGGGGCCGTTGCTGAACTCAGTTTTAGTTTTGTTTTACGAAAGTCAATTTTATTTTGTCCCCGTGTGGTGTAAAATAACTGAGAACATTCAATCAGTGCGTAAAAACAGGCAACTTAAATAATTTGTAGAATTTGGTATATTCGGACTACTGTTCTCATCTTGGGTATTTTATCACAACGTTTCGGCCGATGTAACCTCCGACCGTCTTAATGTGTACTTTGTCGAACTCGGGAATCTGGACGGAATTTCGAACGGAACCTTTTATTAAATCCACGGGGTAGCATGCTCTCGTTCCATATTTTTTTATATATATATATATTCAATCTTTTGTCCCTTTCGAATCAACTTTCAACTAGTTTAATATTTACCTGGCTATTTATAAGCCTTACTGTTTCACTAGTTAGAAATGCTGCTCTGTCCGTTTGTCTCTAAACTCCGCCCTCATTTAACCATCTGCCATGACTGGGAAGAAGTCTTCAGTAATTCGCCATTCTTCGTATCACTCGCACTGAGGATTGAACCTTCAACTTTCAGATGGTTGTCACTTAGAACTGAATTTTACTTAGAACTATATCCACTGTGCCACGGGATCTTGCGGACAATTCTAGTATGAATTTTGGGAGCCTTAAACCTATCTCGATTTTGATCTAACTACTTATCACTATAGATCACTACTTATCTATTATTTATAATTATAGGTTCCCATATTGTATTGAATTCTATACTAGGTCTGCTTAGAAAGTCATTGTCGCCTAACATATGTGCTGCTTCTTTGAGTCGTCTTACTCTCCAACGTTCTTCTCTATCTCTAAGTTTTACTTCATCTCATAAAGGTAGATTCCCGAGTTCGACAGAAAGATTCCCGAGTTCGACAAAGTACACCCGAAGAAGGTCGGAGGTTACATCGACCGAAACGTTGTGATAAAAACACCCAAGATGAGAACAGTAGTCAGTATATATACCAAATTCTACAAATTATCAACCCTCATCTAAAAAATTCCGAAACTAAAATAATGTAAAAAATGAAATTCAAGGGAAGCAACTCTGAATATTTTTTAACGCGGTTATTTCCCCTTTATATATTGATTATTTTAAAACGTATATATTTAAGTAGTGTTTTATTAATTTAGGAATGATGACATTCAATTAGTTTTTTTGTTGTTTGTTTGTTTTTAGTTTTTATCAGGTCTTCGGGCTAGTGTTACATACCCAAGTGTTGCCTCCTAAGTAATCATTTACTTCAAAAAAATATTTAACAAATCAATGTATGATTTTGCACAAATCATACATTCTTTTCTTGCTGGCATCAGTGTAATGCGTGTGTGTTGCTATCCTCTAAGGACCGAGTTATGTCGTTAGCTAGAACAAAGGCTGTGGTGTACTTCTCACATTCATTGTAATTATTCGATTAATTAGTTCCACACAGGATCGTTTAGAAGATCATTTACTCGCCATGATGTCTAATAAGCTGCAAGGACGGGGTGAGAAGAACAAAAGAAAAGAGAGGGGCTTATTTTAAGATTATGCTTAATTAAGTAACGTTTTGTTAGATCATCTTAGAAACAGTCTTTACAGTAAAAACTCACACCCAATACTCCTTGTATTGGCAACTACCACTCTTTCTCTGTCATGTTGTTGACATCTATGCAGATGACACAACCATCTATTGCAGCACTTCGAAGAGCATATTCCAGTAATTATAGGAGTACCGGGCTCATGAAAAAGAATTTCAAAAACTACCTGGTGAATATACTCGGTGAACCAAGTGCAAGAGAGATACACACAATTGCACTTAAAAGGGCCGTTAGAATCTTTAAAAGATCTCTCGGTTGGAGTCTCTGAAATAGCGAGTGAATGTCTAGCATCCAGTTGGATGTCCTATCCCCAGCAAAAACAAAAAGATAAGAAAATTGGAAAGATAAAATAAAGATCTTTCTGATTCTCTCTCTTTTCATCTGAAAGACATTGTGCAATGGTGAAAAGGACTGACTTTCAGCCCAGACCTGAAATTGAAGACTTACATCAGATCTGTTGCTAATGTCGCTGGAAAAATGGTTGAATCATTTTACCGCTTCAGAAAGTATCACACTCCTGGTGCAATCTTCTACCTGTATAAGAGCCAGATACGTCCGAAGATGGAGCACTGTTGCAACATCTTGGGAAGTTCCGGTCAGAGCAATCTTTCAGGTCTTCACAAAACCGACTTCAAAATCTAGTGAGGTGTCCTCACACAAAAGCGACGTTGCTAGTCTTTCTCTGCTCTTTCGTTATTGTCATTGTGGGTGCTCGACTGAGCTCCAATCTCTGATTCTCCTCTGTAAAACATTTATAGCAAAAATAACTCGTCTAGCTACAACTACTGTAAACATTTCCTTTCTTCCTCTGCGTACCTGGAGCTAAACGAAACTTCTTTCCAAGAACTGTCCGTCTATGGAACGCATTACTATGGGACTGCTTCCCAGCTGACTACAGCATGGTCGTTTTCAAGTCCAATGTTAACAAATTCTTGTTAAGCCGCCCTCTTAAATGATCAAATTGTTCCCAGATTCAACCATCGTCTGTAATCCTGAACGTATTTGTCTCATCATCCACCTGATACCAATTAATCTTTGAACGCGAGTGGCATTTGAGCTTTGATGAGCAATGACTCGTTAGTAAAGTAATGTCTGATTTTATTTTGACTTATTTCACCAGCTTCCAGCGCCCGCAGTTTCACATGGTTATTTCCTTGGCCTCTCGTGATCCTTGTCTAGAACATATCCTGTTTCAATATAATGCCGATGTTATCTGAGCAAATGTTTTTAGTTAATGTATAATTATATACTAGCAGACATACCCACAGCTATTTAACATTCCTTCCCTTACTACACGAAAAATATCTATAGATATTTTCACTTGAGAATTCTCCGATCAAGGTAAATTCGCGCTGCTTGAGAGACTAAAGATCCGCAGAGTGCTCAGCCGTTTTTTTTTTTGTTTTTTTTTCTCATAATTAATTACTTTATTCTTCAGCATGCAATATTATAGAATAGAAAGACAAAGTCTCATTCTAACATTTATAACAACTTAAGCATTTAAGATAGAACAGGAATTAGTAATAGAACAAATGTCCTGTGTGTAGGGAATGGAGAAGAGTTCATATTAGGAGAATGTCCCCTGGAGAAAGTTCGTACATACGTATGTTTAGTTAAATGCAGGCCGAGTTCATGTGTGATTTTTAGGTATGTGCGTATGTGTCCAAGTGCGTGCGGCTGGATATTGAAGCCTTGTTGTCGAGGGCGTTAACCACAGGACGTTTGCGGTTCAAGAGAAAAGTTTTGTGGTCGCACTGAGCGACGTGGGTGAGTTAGACAGCTGTGCCTTCTCGGTGAGCACTCTCTTTTATAACCTTGGGGGCAGTGCTCTGCTCGCATGAGAACTTGTTTCTGATTGGGCAAGTTAGAATCGAAATGACTTGTTTGCTCAAATCGGCACCCAGCTTAGAAGTGAAGCAGATATTTCAAACATCGTTAATGGTGGTTGGTGCAACTGCTGTTATTGCGGTGTGTAGATAACACATCTTAATAAAATTACGTAGACACTTTAGCCACACCCTGCGTGATATCCTGGCTGGCGATGCCTTTCGACCCGGGTTATATCCGACGCTCAAAATTTACTCTTCAATTGACGCCTTTCCAGAAATCGTGACGCAACCTGTCATCGATTTGAAAGTTGATCACATTTTTGTGCGCTAATGAATGTGTATTCAACACTTCATACGTAGCAGCTCAAACTACTAAAAATATATCATCCAGATAGCGAGACCGAGCCCCGCCTTGCCTATTAGAATCTACGTTAGTCCTCATCATAGCATATCCACTCATTCCATTCCTCTTAAAAGTCAGAAATTATTTTTTACATAGCTCCATATTTTTTTATATATCCAGTCTTTTGTCCCTTTCGAATCCATTAACTCAACTAGTTTAATATTTACTTGACTATTTATAAGTCTTTACTGTTTCACTAGTTAGAAATGCTGCTATCAGTCTCTGTCGGTTTGTCTCTAAACTCCGCCCTCATTTCACCAAAAACGAGGGAAATCCTAAAAAGAAAAAAGGCTGCATTCGATGTCATTAAAATGACCCCCCCCCCCCATTAAAAAAAGAAAAAAACGACAAAAAAACAATGAAAGTCTCTCTTAGCTAATATTCTTTTTTTTAATGGTCCAATTTCTCTCTATATATGTGGGCGTGTTTGTCTTTTTTCTTCCTCTTTTTCCTTTAAATAAGTCTCATATCTGTTTATGTGTGCGTGTGTATTTTCTTTCTTTCTTATTTAAGACCAACTTTTATTTATTTATTCTTTTTCTCTCTTCTTTTTCAAGTTTGGTTATGAAAACTGTATTTACACCCCCCCCCCCCGGCGTGGTGTCGCTGTTTTATTCTTTTTTTCTCTTCCTTCCTGTTGCTTCCCCCCTCTCTGTCGCTGTCTCCTCCACCCCTTTCTCTCTCTTTCTCTTTCCTCTCTACCTATCACTTTCTTCTATCTCTCTATCTATCTCGTCGCCAGGTTCTTTTTACGTTGTATTTTTCTTCAAATATCTTTCAATATCATTCACGTTTTGCGTTTTAAATTATTTATTTCCTATTACTTCAATGTAGTATTTCTCATGTAGTAGTGGTAAATTCCTGATCGTAGCTCCAAATCAGCAAATTATGCATAGCAAAATCATTTATACTTAAAAAAAAAAGAAGGAAATCAATGCTTCAATCAACTTAAAATTATACCTTCTCTTCTCTTTTCGCCGGCGTGACGTAATGTGTGTGTGTTGGAATCTTCTGAGGACTGAGTTAGCTGAAACAAAGACTGCCACGTACTTCTCAGATTAATTATTCAATTAACTAATTCAACACAGTATCTTTTAGAAGATAAATACTTTTTTCGCCATGATGTTCAATAAGCTTCAATGTCAAAGAGGGGAGGGGGCATAAACAGAGAGATTTATTTTGAGCTCGTTCTTAATTACTTAACGTTTTACTAGACCATCTTAGAAACACGTATTGACGATACCAGCTCCCACACAAGACTCACACGATTGGCAACCGTCATTCTATCACTATCTCAGTCATATGTCTGACGTTATTTCCGCCTACTTCACCGACTTCCGGCTCTCATGGTTCCATGGAGTCAGTCACTTGAACCCTTCGTAATCTCTGTTTAGAATATATCCTGTTTACAGCAAATTTTTATCTGTAAATCAATTTAGTTAATATTTTTACTAGTAGACGTACACATAAATATTTTACACGAGAATCAAAGTACAGAATCTGTTTGTTCTCATGAGGCTATCCACCAAGGCATTACTTATTGTATTTCACTTCAGTTGCCATTATTCGTTGTGTGAGAATGCCGACGGACTTACATGTATTTTTGTTCCCAACAAATAGTCCCCTTAATTAGGGAGCTTAATTTTACCCATATTATAGGGAGTTAAGTAATTGAGAATATGCAATAAGTTCGTAAAAACCGACATGTTGTTATAACATTGTAAAATGCAATTCAATGAAAGTAACTCTGAATATTTTAAGATAGGTTATAAATAATTTTGAACGGTTGCAATATTTAATGGGGAAACCCCTTTTAAGTATTGCAACCGTTTAAAATTATTTATACCGATGATATATTTTTAGCAACCTGTTCGTCTAGTCCAGTGGTTCTCAACGTTGTTCATGTGGACGACTAGTGATTCATATAGAATATCCAGTGGTCAACAGAGAATCAATAACCATCTCACAAAAATGTAGCTAAACTTGTTATTTAATAAACGAGAATAAACATCAAAATGTCAATTTGTAATAGAAGGGGGGTGTTGGTCCCTTCCTTACATTTATCGCACGAAATGAATTGAACGAACAACAACCGAGTAACAGGCAACAAAAAAGGGTTTATTTAACAGAGGGTTGGAACTGTGTCCCAGTGAAGAAAAGAGGCTGCCGGGTCGTCAGCAAATATATCCCCAGTGGAGATGGCTGCTGCTGGAACGATGCAGGAGAAAGGCAGGAGAGAGATGTTTCTTCGTTGCTGGCCGATTTCTCTCTGCTGAATTCTTCAACTGACCAGGTGGTAGAAAATAGTCCATGAAGGGACAGTTGATATCAATACGCCCTGCAAGTCGATTAGTCAGCGTATGACCAATTTGCTCACAGGGGATGAGAAGAAATAGATCCTATTTCAGTCTGCTACAAATTTTAGTAAACAAAGAGAACACATTTTAGCCTCAGTCCATTCAGCTAATCTTCTTTTTTCTTCTTATACGTTAATACCGAGCTATAGTGGGTCCGCAAGAATGGATAGTCCATTCAACTAATGATGACATTAATCTTGGTGTTTATCATACATGATATCATAATCAATTTTGGTCTGATAATTTCCCTGCTGTTGAGGTACAATTTGTTTCTTTTTTACTAAAAACATCCAAAAATAAGCTGAAAGACAGATTCCACCATCCATGGAGGAAGGAAAAAAGATGTTTGCTTCTACATGTCTGAAAACATTTGGGTGTGAGTTCATTATTAATATGTAGGCAATGACACCTTGTCAACTCTTCTTCTCAGTTTCACATTCTCTTTTAAGTCCAACCGAATCTCAGACAATGCATCGTTTTTATCTTCTCGTTCATAGTGTTCTACTGATACATAACAAAGTCGTTATTTGAACGGAAAAGTTTGAGCGACGCCGTCGGGCTCAAAGGTGGCCCAGAATGAAAGTCAACCAAACAATGTGACTTCCGGACGGAGATTTTTCTATCAGGTGCTTACAATGTAGCTAGATGTAGCGAGACTAACTATCCGTCTATCTGTCTGTCTGCCTTTCCCCCCTCTCTCTCTCTCGTGCGCACGTAAGTATCCCGTGGCTCTAATTTATTTTGTGGGTGTTTTTTGGGTTTTTTAAAATAAATCTCTTATAAATCAATATCAGCATCCAAGCGATTTGTTAGCAGATGATCCAGAACCTGGATTCTCGATGGGTGTATAATGGATTGTACATCCATCACTAAATGAAAACATTACGTCTACAAACGGAGGTTGATAATTCATCTTCAATGGTTCATTGTATCTTCTCCCAATATGGACAGTGCATATTCCGAAATAGGAGTAATGGTGTTGAAATTTTCAATTGATCACAGATTTTTCTAAAACTGTTTTTTTTGCCAAAATTAAATTCCCCCCTACAGCCTTTTATCTTCTGAACATAGGTGACTAGATATTTTTATCTACTTTATAGCTTCAAGTTACGCCGATTCACTGTTTTAAATATACCACTGAGACAATATTTTTTATTTAAACTAATAAAGCCATTTTAAAATTTAAACTAATAAAGTCCTTCCAAAATGTGTTCAGCTTTATCAGTTTTCATCTTGGAGTTGAAATGGGTCATTTTGGACTTGACCTTAAAAAGATTGATTATTGATTTCCACAAATTCATTCATCTTTCAAGGCTCGGGTCTTTTGGTAACTATCTTTCCTCTATTTGAAGCAAAAAGGTTTTGAAATTTTCAGCTTCAAAGAATTGATCAAATAATGTATCATTCACCGAATTTGCTTTGACAAAGTATGGCATTGTTGCATGGTTCTTCCATGTCATCTCCACTATTCTTAGCAGCCAAATTCTGTCTGTGGATAATGCATTAGACATGACAGATGTGATGAGCGACTTATTTCATTCGTGAAACAAAGCCTTTCACTTTTCCAGTCTTCAAATCATTTGAATCTAATTACTCAACGGAATGGTTTCATCATGAAAATACTGCATTACTACATTGAATATATATTATCCACTAGTTTTTCCATGCAAACTTTTATTAAATAACATTCTGTCCCTTATTTCATCTTCATGGATAAATCTGACACAGACATAATAAATCTGAAATTTGTTATTTGTTCTCGCGTCAATTTGGATAAAAAAAAACTTTGTCCTTTGCAGAATTTCCATAATCTTCTCCTCAAGAAAATTAGACATTTCATTCTGTCTTCTCTTAATAGTGTCGTTTGAAAGGAGAATCGTACTCAGGTTAGAAAGAGCTTCTTTTCCTGGAACTTCATTTACACAATCTAACAGCAGCAGGCTTGACAAGCTTTTCACTATAAACCTACTTTGACAATAATTTCAGAAGCCAAATAATTTGGTTGGAGTGTCTTTGCTTGTTAAGTATTAGTGTTATTTTACAAAACCAAATATGTTAAAATCATCATCGTAATTCCTCATGCTTGCCTTTTAACAGCTAATTTCGACATTATTACAGTTTAAAAATATATTATCTAGTTTGGAGTTGTTCTAAATGTGGTTCAGATGGACCACTTCGTTTCATATAGAATTCTCAGTGGTCCACAGAAAATTCACAGAAAATGTAACTAACAACTTGTTATGTTTTAATAAACAATAACCATGTAAATTTTAATAAGCAATAACAATGTAAATTTTAATAAGCAATAACCATGTACATTTTAATAAACAATAAAAATGTAAATTTTAATAAGCAATAAATATGTTAATTTTAGTAAACAATAAAAATGTAAATTTTAATAAGCAATAACAATGTAAATTTTAATAAACAATTACAATGTAAACTTTAATAAGCAATAACAATGTAAATTTTAATAAACAATAAAAATGTAAATTTTAATAAGCAATAACAATGTAAATTTTAATAAGCAATAACCATGTACATTTTAATAAACAATAAAAATGTAAATTTTAATAAACAATAAAAATGTAAATTTTAATAAGCAATAACAATGTAAATTTTAATAAACAATTACAATGTAAACTTTAATAAGCAATAACAATGTAAATTTTAATAAACCATAAAAATGTAAATTTTAATAAGCAATAACAATGTAAATTTTAATAAGCAATTACAATGTAAATTTTAATAAACCATAAAAATGTAAATTTTAATAAGCAATAACAATGTACATTTTAATAAGCAATAACCATGTACATTTTAATAAACAATAAAAATGTAAATTTTAATAAACAATAAAAATGTAAATTTTAATAAGCAATAACAATGTAAATTTTAATAAACAATTACAATGTAAACTTTAATAAGCAATAACAATGTAAATTTTAATAAACAATGAAAATGTAAATTTTAATTAGCAATAACAATGTAAATTTTAATAAACAATTACAATGTAAACTTTAATAAGCAATAACAATGTAAATTTTAATAAACCATAAAAATGTAAATTTTAATAAGCAATAACAATGTAAATTTTAATAAACAATTACAATGTAAATTTTAATAAACCATGAAAATGTAAATTTTAATAAGCAATAACAATGTAAATTTTAATAAATCATAAAATGTAAATTTTAATAAGCAATAACAATGTAAATTTTAATAAACAATTACAATGTAAACTTTAATAAGCAATAACAATGTAAATTTTAATAAACCATAAAAATGTAAATTTTAATAAGCAATAACAATGTAAGTTTTAATAAACCATAAAAATGTAAATTTTAATAAGCAATAACAATGTAAATTTTAATAAGCAATAACAATGTAAATTTTAATAAACCATAAAAATGTAAATTTTAATAAGCAATAACAATGTAAATTTTAATAAGCAATAACAATGTAAATTTTAATAAACAATTACAATGTAAACTTTAATAAGCAATAACAATGTAAATTTTAATAAACCATAAAAATGTAAATTTTAATAAGCAATAACAATGTAAATTTTAATAAGCAATTACAATGTAAATTTTAATAAACCATAAAAATGTAAATTTTAATAAGCAATAACAATGTAAATTTTAATAAGCAATAACCATGTACATTTTAATAAACAATAAAAATGTAAATTTTAATAAACAATAAAAATGTAAATTTTAATAAGCAATAACAATGTAAATTTTAATAAACAATTACAATGTAAACTTTAATAAGCAATAACAATGTAAATTTTAATAAACAATAAAAATGTAAATTTTAATAAGCAATAACAATGTAAATTTTAATAAACAATTACAATGTAAACTTTAATAAGCAATAACAATGTAAATTTTAATAAACCATAAAAATGTAAATTTTAATAAGCAATAACAATGTAAATTTTAATAAACCATAAAATGTAAATTTTAATAAGCAATAACAATGTAAATTTTAATAAACAATTACAATGTAAATTTTAATAAGCAATAAAAATGTAAATTTTAATAAACCATAAAAATGTAAATTTTAATAAGCAATAACAATGTAAATTTTAATAAATCATAAAATGTAAATTTTTATAAGCAATAACAATGTAAATTTTAATAAACAATTACAATGTAAACTTTAATAAGCAATAACAATGTAAATTTTAATAAACCATAAAAATGTAAATTTTAATAAGCAATAACAATGTAAATTTTAATAAGCAATAACAATGTAAATTTTAATAAACGATAAAAATGTAAATTTTAATAAACAATTACAATGTAAACTTTAATAAGCAATAACAATGTAAATTTTAATAAACCATAAAAATGTAAATTTTAATAAGCAATAACAATGTAAATTTTAATAAGCAATAACAATGTAAATTTTAATAAACCATAAAAATGTAAATTTTAATAAGCAATAACAATGTAAATTTTAATAAACCATAAAAATGTAAATTTTAATAAGCAATAACAATGTAAATTTTAATAAACCATAAAAATGTAAATTTTAATAAGCAATAACAATGTAAATTTTAATAAACCATAAAAATGTAAATTTTAATAAGCAATAACCATGTAAATTTTTTATAAACCCGGATAAAACATTAACGTCTTAGTATATTCTGTTAGTGACTACCTTGACCTTGGGGTTTCTCACACAAGATATCATAATCAATTTTAATGACGCCATTCAGTCTTAGTCTGATATTGTTGAAGTTCAACGTGTTTCTTTATTTACTTAAAACACCCCCAAACATCTGAAAAGCCAAATTCCACCATCCATGTAGTAGGGGTAGAAATGATGTGTTGCTTCTACGTGTACGAAAAACATTTCAGTGTGAGGTCTTCATTAATATGTAAACAATGGCATTCTTCATTAATATGTAAACAATGGCATTCTTCATTAATATGTAAACAATGACATTCTTCATTAATATGTAAACAATGACATTCTTCATTAATATGTAGACAATGACATTCTTCATTAATATGTAAACAATGACATTCTTCATTAATATGTAAACAATGACATTCTTCATTAATATGTAAACAATGGCATTCTTCATTAATATGTAAACAATGACATTCTTTATTAATATGTAAACAATGACATTCTTCATTAATATGTAAACAATGACATTCTTCATTAATATGTAAACAATGACATTCTTCATTAATATGTAAACAATGACATTCTTCATTAATATGTAAACAATGACATTCTTCATTAATATGTAAACAATGACATTCTTCATTAATATGTAAACAATGCCATTCTTCATTAATATGTAAACAATGACATTCTTCATTAATATGTAAACAATGACATTCTTCATTAATATGAAAACAATGACATTCTTCATTAATATGTAGACAATGACATTCTTCATTAATATGTAGACAATGACATTCTTCATTAATATGTAAACAATGACATTCTTCATTAATATGTAAACAATGACATTCTTCATTAATATGTAAACAATGACATTCTTCATTAATATGTAGACAATGACATTCTTCATTAATATGTAGACAATGACATTCTTCATTAATATGTAAACAATGACATTCTTCATTAATATGTAAACAATGCCATTCTTCATTAATATGTAAACAATGGCATTCTTCATTAATATGTAAACAATGGCATTCTTCATTAATATGTAAACAATGACATTCTTCATTAATATGTAAACAATGACATTCTTCATTAATATGTAAACAATGACATTCTTCATTAATATGTAAACAATGACATTCTTCATTAATATGTAAACAATGACATTCTTCATTAATATGTAGACAATGACATTCTTCATTAATATGTAGACAATGACATTCTTCATTAATATGTAAACAATGACATTCTTCATTAATATGTAAACAATGACATTCTTCATTAATATGTAAACAATGAAATTCTTCATTAATATGTAAACAATGACATTCTTCATTAATATGTAAACAATGACATTCTTCATTAATATGTAGACAATGACATTCTTCATTAATATGTAAACAATGACATTCTTCATTAATATGTAAACAATGACATTCTTCATTAATATGTAAACAATGACATTCTTCATTAATATGTAAACAATGACATTCTTCATTAATATGTAAACAATGACATTCTTCATTAATATGTAAACAATGACATTCTTCATTAATATGTAGACAATGACATTCTTCATTAATATGTAGACAATGACATTCTTCATTAATATGTAAACAATGACATTCTTCATTAATATGTAAACAATGACATTCTTCATTAATATGTAAACAATGACATTCTTCATTAATATGTAAACAATGACATTCTTCATTAATATGTAGACAATGACATTCTTCATTAATATGTAAACAATGACATTCTTCATTAATATGTAAACAATGACATTCTTCATTAATATGTAAACAATGACATTCTTCATTAATATGTAAACAATGACATTCTTCATTAATATGTAGACAATGACATTCTTCATTAATATGTAGACAATGACATTCTTCATTAATATGTAAACAATGACATTCTTCATTAATATGTAGACAATGACATTCTTCATTAATATGTAAACAATGACATTCTTCATTAATATGTAGACAATGACATTCTTCATTAATATGTAAACAATGACATTCTTCATTAATATGTAAACAATGACATTCTTCATTAATATGTAAACAATGACATTCTTCATTAATATGTAAACAATGACATTCTTCATTAATATGTAAACAATGACATTCTTCATTAATATGTAGACAATGACATTCTTCATTAATATGTAGACAATGACATTCTTCATTAATATGTAGACAATGACATTCTTCATTAATATGTAGACAATGACATTCTTCATTAATATGTAGACAATGACATTCTTCATTAATATGTAAACAATGACATTCTTCATTAATATGTAAACAATGACATTCTTCATTAATATGTAGACAATGACATTCTTCATTAATATGTAGACAATGACATTCTTCATTAATATGTAAACAATGACATTCTTCATTAATATGTAAACAATGACATTCTTCATTAATATGTAAACAATGACATTCTTCATTAATATGTAAACAATGACATTCTTCATTAATATGTAAACAATGACATTCTTCATTAATATGTAGACAATGACATTCTTCATTAATATGTAGACAATGACATTCTTTATTAATATGTAAACAATGACATTCTTCATTAATATGTAAACAATGACATTCTTCATTAATATGTAAACAATGACATTCTTCATTAATATGTAGACAATGACATTCTTCATTAATATGTAGACAATGACATTCTTCATTAATATGTAAACAATGACATTCTTTATTAATATGTAGACAATGACACCCTTTTTATCAACTCTTCTTCTCGGTTTTACATTCACTTTCAAATCCAGCAACAGTTCAGCCAGTCTACGAATACAAATCTTCATCGCAATTCCTCACTTTTGCCTTTTTAGCAGTTGACTCTGACATTCTTACATTCTGAAAAGATACAGTTTAAAAAAAAACAGTATAATATATATATATATATATATATATATATATATATATATATATATATATATATATATATATATATATATATATATATATAGCATTGCCAAATAAATAAGTGGGAAATATTCGAACGTGATGTTCAAACATTTGTAGAACGATTAAATTATAAAAACTAGATCTATATAAAAAAAAGTAAATTATTTCTTTAAATATACTTCATGTAATCGTAAGTATGACAGATAGGAATACAGAAAAAACATGGCCACTTCTACTTTACAATAATAATTTTGAATTTCGGTTCATTGAATCTTTTTTAATATGTATGATCCATGAGCTAAAACACGGTCAAAACTCTTGAAGTAGTGTGAGCATGCACAGGTGAAACAGGACCGATATCGGAACGATACCAAAAACAAAGTTCTGCTGATCGGAAAAAAATGTTGTTTACTGGTTGAGTTGTTTGTGGTTTCCCGGTCGAAACTGCACCAACTGGTTGTTACGGTACCACTAAAATGTAGCACTCCTGAGTAATCAACCACCACGGTGTGATATCCTGTTATCACGGCACCACTAAAATGTATCTCACTCCCACCGCGAGACGTCACCAGTTCAGCCGTTCCAGGTTCGGTTGGTCACCCGGTACTGCTCGGGAAAAGTTGCCATTCTGATGAAGGTTGCCGATGTTGACACGCCTGGTCCAGCGACTACTCACTCCCACGTTGTGTTTGTTTAGATCAGTGAGCAATCAACCGGGTTGGGTCAGCAACGTTGTCTCGCTGTGAAGAGAAGGGTTATTTCATGCAGAACAGTTGAATGGAAAGAATTAAGTCCATTTTGTTTTCTTAGAAGAATTTTTTTTTCTTAATAATTAAAAATAATGTACGCTGGTTTGTTTACAAAGCCAGGCCGTTCGATAATCTCAAAGTTTAACTGCGTGTGTTAGTCGGATCGACGGGCGCTAATAATTCTTAGCGTCTTGATCGTTGTCAGCGAAAATCTATTCTATGTTCGGGACAAGAAAAGAATATACATGAACTGTTATGATGGGTTCGACCGAGAGAGTAGAGAAGCGAGTTCTTTCGTCCGATTCTCTCGTAACTGACGGCCTCACCAATTGACGGCGTCAGCAGCCGACGGCATCTCACTAACTTACCGTCTCTCACTCTCTCCCTGACTGTGACTAAACTGTCTTTGTAAACTGTTTTCGCTTGCCTTGTATCGAGACATACTTTGCCTCTACCCGGGGGGGGGGGGGGGGGGTCAAGGTGGTGTCCGATTTATCCTGAAAAATAAATTTTATTGCGTTTATCCAGTTTCTAAAAGTAATTTCGACACAGCTGCCAAATTCGTTTATGACCGTTTATTTCTGCCACGCGTCACTTAACATAACACAATTCATACTAGTATCTCTCAATAACTTTACAGTAGGGAGTCTGATTTCGACAACAGCTGGGAGATATTAGGACTGTCCCGCAGGGTAATTTATCAGCGGCCATCTTTCTTGGACGATCACTTAAAACCAATTGACCCGATTCGAGATCTAATACTCGACCGTCACCATAAATCTCCCATGGAGTTCAGTTGTCAAGAACCCCGTCCTCCGTGTCCATTCTCATATCGACTTTGAGAAGTTAATTCGTTTTCATCCTATATTTTGTAAGCCATAAAAAATAATTTGGTTCTCTTTTTCTCATACCAGCTATTCAATTCCGTCCAGGGATATTTAAGGTTCTTTTTCCTTCTATTCGTACTAGCGCGGTAATTGTACCATCGATCTTGTGCTGTATCTTGGGTCCCACCTCCTCCGTGGGGCTGCCCGACACTGTCACAATATAACAACACAGCAATATCAGTTGTAAATGAAATACACGGTTTATTTCACCGTAAAAGTACAGATAATTGAATTTGATTAGCTGCCGACGTAACGGTTTCGTACGCGTTAGTGCTCGGTCGGGTTACTTCTCCAACGTTAGTGGCTGAAACGCGGACGTAACTGAGGTTGGAGCAACGGTAGGTCTGGTTGTTTTCTTCAATCGATGCTGGTCGGGTGTGGACGTCGCAGCAAGGTTGAATGACTGCCGGGCAGAATGAATAGGACGGGTAACGCATTAAATTTTAGTTAATTTGTTATAAAAAGGACAGTATTTTCCATTAGATGGATGAATAGAATGCTAGCGACTGGTCAGGAAAGAAGGACGTCCTTTGCTATTCTCAGTTCATGGGCTGGTTGGGTCAACAGCCGGACAGGTAAAAGTAGTCGACAGTAGGACGAAGTTGGTTAGAAAATCAGCGGATCGAAGTAACTAGAACGTCAGCAGGAATCGATGCACTAATTGCAGCTGAAGGCAGTAGCCGGAAATATCAACAGAAGGAGCTGACCATACGGAGTTCCTCGAGGGTAGATGGATCCATGCAATTCACATGTTAAAGTTTTACACCCTTGCACACTCGGTGTTAAAAACGGTCAACGAATAAAATAAATTGTTAAACTCTTAACTTCTAAAGGGTAGGACCGGTAGGGGGTCGTTTTACTATAAGCATGAATGACACAATGACACCTTCCGGAAACTTAAAAATAATACCTTTTTTCTCAATTCTTTCGCGACAGATTGAAAGTTTTACGTTTAATTGATATTAATTTATTAAAAAAAAAGAAAACAAAATGAAAACAAAAAAACTGTTGAAGTCTGCCAAAATTGGTTTTAACTGGTTTTCAGAGTGATTAACATTTAAACTCGGTTTTGGAAATTGTTGTTTTTTGAGAGCCCTAGTCGTGACCTTACAAAGAACTCTCGGATCTCAAGGAACATTAAGTACCAATTTTTGTCTCTGTAATCCTTTGAGCACTCCTTAAAATGAACTCTCTTACACTTGACTCTTTCTTCCTCATTGACTTAGACATCTGAACCTAAAAATTATCGTTTGATTTCGTCCACTTTTCACAGGTTTGAAACCCAAACTCTCGTTTCAGCGAGATTGATATTTACACGCCCATTCGACACTCCTTCTACGTTTGTAGTATAACCGGTAGCGAATATTCGTCTCATAACAAATATAGCCGCGCGTATCGAGTTGCGTCTGGATTTCTCAGTAGTAGTAGTGAACATAAAGTTATCCTCTCTCTCTCTCCGTCTTCATATGAGCCATCGAAGTAGTGTTGGCTGTAGAGCTGTCTGTGTCTCTCTTTCTTTAATAGAGGTGGTTGTGTGTTGATTGTAGCGGCTGAAGAAATAGTTGCGTCTCGTTGTAGTAATTAAAAACAACAACACACATTTATCGCTTTGGGCCTCCAGAATCCCTCTTGTTGATTTGTTTATTTATTTACAATATATTTTACAGTATCTGCATGGTACTCAGTACTGATTTTCCATCCCCCCATCCCCTATAAGGGCATGGAGTAGTATTCGAAACACGTTTGTTTTGATCTCAGTCCAACTCTAAGAGGCTTCTCTAGTTTCTCATCTGTCACGTATCCTATCTCGACTTCCTTTTTACATCACTTCCTTTGACACGTTAACTTAATTTCTGACATAAATTCGAAGTAGAAATTTCCTTCCTACGTAGTCCGCACTTCCCTCGTATAATCTTGCTACATTCATCCCTTTCTGACAAATAAAAATTTATGCTACATGAATTAATAACAAAAACTAATACCTTTGATAGGTGCCTTATTATCATTGCAAATCTATTATGAAATTACCAAAAGTGACTACTCATCGATCTTCTAGTGGAAGCCCACTCCTACCAAAAATAAATCCTCACTAACTTCTAAGACTACATGCAGGGTGTTTTCTTAAACCAGTCACCCCTTTTTATCACTACCCCTTAGCCCAGAGAAATGTAGTTTATATCCTAATTTTTGCTCACAAATCAATAAGATAACAGAAGCTCTATCGTTAAATTCGGCTAAGCCTTTAGAAAACTGAGTGGAACAGTCACATATGGGAAAACCATGTCAATCGCATTTGACCAAAGGTCATCCCCCTCCCCGATTCAAGTGTTATTTCATGTCACATATATAATGTATTGCGTCTCTTGTTAATCCTTCACGGTAGGCTATAACCCATTTATCAAAAACAGGCTCTCTATCTCTCTCCATCTCTCTCTGTCTGTCTGTCTCTCTCTCTGTCTCTGCCTGTCTGTCTGTCTGTCTGTCTGTCTGTCTCTCTCTCTCCCTCTCTCTCTCTCTCTCTCTCTCTCTCTCTCTCTCTCTCTCTGCCTAACACGTCACACATTTTTTTAAAGAATTGCAGAATCTAGGCCTTTTCTGTTGCCTCATTTTGATCAAAGTATTTCATTATTCTTAATTTCGGCTCTTGTAGGGTAACCCCATCATCACAGGATTAATATAATTCATCAGCGATGCTTTAGACCATTTTCCCACCGAAATATATGACGACAGCCTCTCAATCACCGAAAATCTTCATAATAAAAAATACATGAAAATACAGAGAGATATTAAAAAAATATCCTCTTAACATTGGGGTGTTTCCCTACACAAATCGTAAGATCAAATCGGGGAAAAAATTATTTCATGAGCCCCGCCATCACCTTTATCACCACTAGTATATATTCTTTAATTTACAATTTCTCATTGTGCGCAAATTTGTCGTTATTATGACGATCCGTTAGTCTATTCATAAATCTAATGCTCATGATGGCTATCACACATTCTTGCTACATGTCAACCTTTCTACCTTAAACTTTTAGTCTCTCGATACCGTTGTATGTTACTGCCTGTCTCTCTTTTGGCAAACACACCACCTAAAACTTAAAATCACAAAATACAACTTTAACGCATCAATTGCAATACAATAATTCAATGTCATTCAATAACGGAACAGTGGAGCGGAATCTCCTTCTTTTCTTCCTTTAAATAAAACAAAAATAAATGTTCATATTGTTCTTTCTTTTATAACACGTCTAACTCCTTTCATTTTCTTATTTTGTTTTTCATTTCTTTTGTTCGTACACGCTCTCATCATAAAAACCATAGTCACAGTACCAAAGAACACATTTGTAGTATAGCCGGTCACAAATATTCATCTTGTAACAAATATCTTAGTCTAGAATCAGATAACCAGACCTACATGTGCTTTAGATTAACTTTACAACACAGCGTTAGTTACCTATATTTTTATTTACCGTTCTCCTTCGACTCAAGACTGTATCCTACTCGACTGTCTCCGATAGTGTAGACACAGCCTTTTTCTTCACCAGGAACTAATAAAAAACGTCTACTTTTCAAAAAAGTGTCCGTTAGTATTTTGTATTTGGCTGCTATAAATTTACTATATAATACAAAACATTACGCACACATTTAATAGATGCTCCCGCTAATTATGCTGATTTTCGAGTATATCGAATTACGTTATTTCTATCTATTACGTATACTCATTCCCGTTTTTAGAGAATGCAATTAACGAACATAGTTCCTTGAAGTATTTCAACATTGAAAATATCGGCTACAATTTCTTCAGTGACTCGACTTCCGAATTAAGTTAATATGTGCAAAACTACTCGACATAACGCATAAAGTTGACATTTTTTACCCTAAACCTTTCACACACATAATATCCAAAAATTGGAAAAATAAACCATGGATTTCTTCGTATAGAAATGACCCAAAACATGTGACTGGTGGACCCTACATTTGGTCGCCTTATGGCGGATTGTAAAATAAAACGCATGCCAGCTACTGGCTGGCTTCGTTTAAATGAACTATTTTTCCATAGATTTTATACTCGCTTTCGTGGCCTACAGGTTAGCAGCGTAGATCCAAGACCGAAATGTTAATGATTCGATCCCAGTCGTCTCACATGTTTTTTTTTTACATTGTTTAACTTTTGTCGAGGAGGGAGGGGGAGGACTATGGGCCGGATTTTTTTAATTCACCGTTATAGGTAGTACTTTGACAAGAAATCAATGTAATATGTAGTACTTTTATATTGTGAAAATCATCATTTCTCTTCGAACACACATAGTTTATTAGTGCTCTGCAGGTCTCCTTAATTATATTTATATGTTTCAGTAGTGCTCAAAAAGCATACTCATTTTTCTTTTCTCGCAAAAAATGACATTTCTATTCAAAGATAAGTGGGGAAATGGATTTAATAGGGCTCTGTAGGCTTCTTTAATTTTAAATGTGCCCATTAGCATAGATAGAGCGGGTGTTTAATCCAAAATAAGAATTCATAGGAAATACCGGTACCATTGGATAGGCAGGAAGACTTCTACAACCGCGTCTCCTTCTTTCCTTCATTCTTTTTTCCCTCTTTTCACCCTTCAACAATTCCAAACCAAAAATTACTGTAAACATTAACATTGTCCGATGTGACCTATTTGCGTCCCATGCTGACAAATTTTAATTCATTCGTTCAAATTTCTCCCGGCCAAAGCTTGGAGGCAGGTCTACCTAATATATATATATATATATATATATATATATATATATATATATATATATATATATATATATATATATATATATATATATATATATATATATCAAAGTGTCTTTTATTCATCCGGACTATATTCATATAAAAACACGGTAGCTGTCCCTAATTCAATTATACAATGAAATATTTTCACATACGGTGTATATACTCACAGGAAACCTTACTAAACACTCCCCAGTCTATAATTCTTTTGCATATTTATTTTTTAAACATTGGCTAAATAAATTTATATTCAGTATGATTAACTTATAATTTGATTATGTTATTTTGTTATCTATACGAAAAAGTTTTCTTGATATTAATATCATTATTATTATCAGTAGTAATATTATTTAAAGCGATTTCATGAACTAAGTTTTAAATTCAAAAGTATAACTTCCGTTTCTTTATTTGTTGTTTTTTTTCGGTTACGTTTTCGCACGCGTATATTTACACATAGCAAAAACAAGTCAATAAAATTCGGCAGCCATTTTGGAAGCTAACCGCTTCAATACAACCCCGAATTTTGTTTAAAACAATCTTTCTTCTGACCCCGTTGCAACAATGGTGAATTCGCTGGTAGAAGGGGGAGGGGATGCTCTTGATATAAATCCGGTTCTGATTGAATGCCATTTGTGCGAGGAGAACAAAACGATCGATTGTCAAGAAATGAAGTATTTCATTCATAAAATTCCGTAACCATTCAAAAGCCCCTTCCTTTGTATCTGTTATCATCAGCAACAACAATCTCATTTCTCCAATGAAACGTTCAATTATTACGCCAGATCATGATCCACCCCCACCAATCGCCAAAAATAATATCCGGCTTTCTTTTGTATCTAAATCAAAGGTTTTGGTAGAAACCGTTTTCTTTGTTGGTTTACAGTCTTTGAATAGATAAACGAGTACATAAAAAGAAACAGCTGTTATTAAAGGAGGAAAACGGGTTAATAATAGAAATCATTTCCTTGAAAAACCAACAAGAATTCCATTTAGGCAATCTTCCCAATTTAGCAGAACCCGCCACGTGACCTACATGTGCGCGGCTAATTGAAACAACCTGTGTATTAGATACGTTCAGCGCAATCCACTCTGTAACCAACTTCAGAATTGAAAGTAGATAAATATTTATTTTAGAAATATTTATAATGCGACACCACATTAAATAATAATTAAAAAATCAGAAAAATATTTCACAAATCAGCTGACTGAATTACGTTCAGAAACGTATTTGAGATTTCCCTTATATATATATATATATATATATATATATATATATATATATATATATATATAGTTATAGTTATTAATTGGGTAGATTAAAAAATATAACATTAATTATAATTTCAAATATTTATAATCCAGCTCCGGAAATAAATATTCAACAATGTCCATCTATATGACGCGCGTTTCTGAAAACTACTTTTATTAGCAAATTTATATTTAAGTAAAGTTTCAAAATATATATGATTTTCCTCTGCAGCATATTAAATTTTATCAATATCAATTTTAAGTAATATTATATGGATATAGCTGCAGGAAAGTAACCTATGTCAGGTCTCGTCTTGTCCTTTGGGACTTGATCACACCTGTCTGTCGGTCAACCTATGTCCGGTGTCGTCTTGTCCTTTGGGACTTGATTCTGCCGGGCTGTCGGTTCAACCTATGTCGGTCTTGTCTTGCCCTTTGGGACCTGATTCCCTTTGGGACTTGATTCCACCGGTCTGTCGGTTGTTCTGCCCTGTGCAGTTCTAGGAGGTGCGGTTGTTCTGTCCTGTGCAGTTCTAGGACGTGCACCCTCCCAGGCTTTGCCTCCCCGCTTTGGGGAGGAGTAAGTTTATTGCTTACTGCCTGAGGCGCCCCTACCGGGGAATGCCGACGGGGCTGCCCAGGCAATTTTTAAATGGCCAGAGTGCTCACTTTCTCGGGCGCTGGCTTTTCAAACCCCACTTTCCCGACCCGACCTTGGGTCACATCTTACTTGTGGGAGTAAGATAATTGGCCTTGAGCCTAACTCCTGGAGAGGAGTAAATAAAATACCTGAAATCGCTAAAGAACAGTCTAAAGTCAAGATATGTATGAATTATTCTCACCCAGGATAGCTCTTGAATTGTTTTAGTTCACTAACTTAAACTCTTCCTTAATGATAAACTGTGACGTGTTCATCGATATCAACACGTAAATAATGATTAAAAGAAAGAAGAATATTCGGTTTGAAACGGAGTCAGGAGAAAAGGGAAAAACAAAAAAATCGGTGAAAAATTATACACAAAAACGCGCGTACTCGCGTGTTACCAAACTCACAGTACTGAGAGAAAAGGAAAGTAAGATGAATGACAGCGTATTAGGCTTCCTGTACCTTTCTCTTTGTCTTTCTTAACGTCACCGAGAAAAGAGAAAGAGAGAGGGAGAAGGGTGGCGAGGAGGTGTGACCATACCTGATTGTATCGGCTGCTGATTTGTTTCCTTTTTCTTCATTCACGCTCGCCGGGGCTTAGCTTGTGTAATGCGAGCGTGTGATGTTGTGAGAAGGAAGAAAAGGGAGAAGAAAAAGGAAAAATGAAACTGGATGAAGCAGACGACTTTTGTTTTTGTTTTGGCGGATTTTAGAGTTCAGTTTTGGACCACTATGACGTGGACAGATATCGGAGAAAAAATGATTTTACGAGAAAAAAAGACAGTGAAGAAAAAACATGATTGAAAGATATGATGTCCCGTCAGAAGAAAAGATATACAAACAGATAACTGAATTTTGAACTGTTGACAGACATATATATGTTTTAAGGTTATAGACAATGTTTAACTCAGAAACAGAAACACTTTTCATTATTATTTTCATTGAATCATAATTCTTGTTTATTCTAGCATTAAATTGCTTGTTCATTTCAACTATTTATTTGTGTTTTTATTTCTTTTGCCAATTATTTCATCTTGTGTGTTTTACTGTGGATATCATTACAGAATTCAGGGAACATACTCTCTGAGCCAAATTGTTTTAGGGATTCGCCTGAGCTGCAACATTATTTGGGGTACTCGTCCGAGTATTTATACGGCATGTCACATTATTTGACTGCTCATCGACATATTCTGTGACATTATTTGTACGTGCTTGTTTGGCGTGTCACAAAATAGATATATATATATATATATATATACATATGCGTGTGACACAAATAGACAGGGCGAGGTGATTCGACGAAGGTCTAGATAAATGTATAGATAACAAATATTTTATACCTTAACTTTTACAGTTTTACTGACCATGCGTTGTGATATATCTTTCCTAAACACAAGGTCATCATTTTGTGGTCATGGGTGTCAGGAGGAAGAGAAAGGGCAATAGTAAAGAAACCGTTGGTTTTACATACAGACACATTTATTCTCACCTAAACAGGGAATGAGGGGTGAAAAGCTCCTATCTAGCAGGACATTACAGCTAAATAAATATCAATAGGTGTGTTCCTATAGAAAGAAAGGTTAGAGAATACATATATTGAAATATTTTTTCAACTATCAAATCCTTTCTTTCAGATAAGTTTATAAAAGTAGCCGTTGATGGGCAGAGGTCTGAATCACAAAGTATCACTGCCGGCGTGCCTCAGGGATCTATTCTGGGCCAAACCCTCTTCCTAATCTTCATCGATGATCTTCCAATTCATTCGTTGACATTTATGCAGATGACACAGGCATCTATGGCAACACTTCGAAGAGCATTAATGATTAAGATCTTTCTGATTCTCTCTCTTTTAGTGCAATGGGGAAAAGATGGTTCGTTACTTTTAATACATATAAAGCCAAGCTTCTCACCTTTCACCACCAATGCTCCGAACCTCACTTTGCCCCAACTGAAACGAATGGCTCTCTCCTTGAAGACCCCTGCTTTGATAAACTCCTAGGACTGACCTTCACGTCAGACCTCAAATGGAAGACTTACATCAAATCTGTTGCTAAGGTCGCTAGAAAAATGGTTGGATCTTTCTACTGCTCCAGAAAACATTTAACTTCTGATGGAATAATCTACTTGTATAAGAGTCAAATACGTCCTAAGATGGAGCACTGTTGCCACATCTGGGGAGGTGGCGCTCAGAGCATCCCTTTCCTGCCTTGACAGAGTACAAAACCGATGTCGAAACCTAGTGGGAGATGCCCTCTTCTCTTTTTCTCTTACAGTCTCTTTCTCACAGAATAGACGTTGCTAGCTTTTCTCTATTCTATCGTTATTTTCATAGTAGGTGCTCGATTCAGCTCCAATCTGTTGTTCCTCTGTGTAAAATATTTCCAAGGACTCATCTTGCTATAAAACTGTGAATAATTTTCCTTTCTTCTTCTGTGTACCTAACACTTAACGGAACTTCCATGAGCAAAGTTTCTTTCCCAGGGCGCTGTATGTGGACACCTAGCTATATGCAAATAGCATCACCAACTCGCAGTGCCTAACGTGGTGACTATGGTAAAACCCCCTGAGTGACAATCACCAATAAGGTGGTCAGAAACCAGGGAGAAGTTCCTCCTCCAGGAGTGATCAAAATCCTGATGATGATGATGATGATGATGATGGTGGTGTTATGAGCATAGTGAAAAAGTACAGAGTAGAGATTAGTGATCTTCATTCAATCCCGGGCAACGTCGGCTCTTCCTGCTAGTTATTATAGATTTCCTTACTAATGTTCAAAATGGAACTGATCTTCCTTCAATCCCTTTCTATGTCGATTCTGTGTCTAACGGCAAACTAAATCTGGTTGGTCCCCTGATTAGGGGAGTTTTGAGTCACCCTTTAGTTGCTAGTACTCCAGGTCATTTCTGACCCAGAGTGGGAGTACTCATCGGTTAAATAGAAGCTATCGTTTACAAAGTATTTATTTACAAAATACATGCTGACAAAATTTAATCTACAAACTTTTCATATAAAAAAACATATATGAAGTTTTGGAATAATCATCATGATTTAACATCTATTTTACATGCTGAAATTGAGTTCAAAACTAATTTATCTCCGTGCAGGTATTTATTTATCCCTCTTTTTCTCATAACAATTATCTTACTTTTATTTTGGTTTCCAAGTTCTCGTATACCAAATATAATTTTTATTTTCACCATTTGAAAATATTTTCTCGGGAACTTAGTGAACAAGAGGGTGCACTTATTTCTACTTTTCTCACAGATTCCAAATAGGGTATTAGCTTTTCTGTAGGATGCTCCTTTTCAGAGATATTAGCCAATGTTCGCCTATATAAACAATTCTTGAGAGTCAAATTATTATTAATATAATATAATAATATATATATACTATTAAATATACTGTGTATTTATATTTGTTTAAGTATTTACTTTAGTGATCAATACATGAGTAGAGTATAATAGTATTCAAATATAATGATCAGTTAAGTCTGATGAGTTCTCTGAAACGAAAACGCAAATGTTTCTGTGTGGCTTCCTTGCTGTTAGTATATTTTCTTATATTATATATATATACATATATATATATATATATGAAACACAGTTTAATGTCTGTTTTACATGATGACATGTGTTGAATGTTCTTTAGAAATTGATTTCCAAACTAACCTATATCTGGCCAGGTCTTTGTTTATCCCTCTTTTTCTCAAATCCATCATTATCACCTTTCCCCATGTTTTACTTAGCCTCTCCTGCTACTTCAACTGTTCTACATAGACTAACCTAAGCACTCTCATTCATTCTTTCAATGTAATTAAACAAAGTCTGTTCTGCACACAGTTAAGATTTAATCTTCTTTTGAAATCATCAGATATAAGATTGTCTTTAAGAGTCACATAACTTTTCATTGTATCATTCTCATATAATTTCTCTCCATGCAACGCATGTCCTCAACCCTCACTGGCCAGGTTTCACTTCCATCATCACATTGCATACCCATGCCTAATATACTCTTCAATTAGTCAACATTGATAATGTTCTGCTGGTTAGTAGTGGTAGACGTTCCTTGAACTTACCCCATCCACTTTTAACTCTTGCTATCAGACCAGCATCAGCTTCTCCTTGTGCTCCAATGATATCACAAAAGTAACAAAACTTCTGGACAACTTTAATAGCCTGTCATCCAAATATACTTTCTTTCCATCTGAGTTCTCATCCATCTCTATTGTCTCACACTTCTTGCACGCAAACTGGTTATCATCTCTCGAACTCCGTTATTCTACTGCACTTCTTGTGTACCCAATGCTTACAAGTACCACAAAAATTGAGTTGCTCCCAACCCCCTTTCTACAAACTGAGTAGGGGAACTTACCTCGGATCAACATTCTGGTCTTGGTAAATTTCACTCTCATACATTTACTTTCCTTCAAGTTAGGAATTAAACCCATTGTTTTACGGACACTAAATAATCAGCATCAACATCTCTTTTGCACAACCCATACAAAACTCTTTGGACAATGCTTCTAAGACACAAATGAAAAGCAATGGATTCAGTACAAAATCCTGATGTACTCCCATTTTAACATTGAAGCTATCATCAGTAAGCCTCTGTAATTACCTTTATCCAGACCTCTTTTACCCTTGTAACAGTTCACAATTGACAAATATCCCAGTCTTTCGCAGTAACCTCTTCTTTTATGATCTGATTGTCAAGTCTGTGATCATCTCAAAGCCTGTTTCATCTGCAACCTTCAACATTTCTGCAACAACTCCTGACAGTCCTTACCCTTATTCATCTTCTCATACCATTTCTTTCACGATTCTTATAGTTGGACCAGAAACTGCTTCTGCAACTTCTAGATTATTTTAGTCTGATGAAAACTCAATATTCAACAATTTGTCATAATAGCATTTCCAAGAATTCTTCTTATCTTGTTTGTTTGTGAAGTGCACTTCTTTCCAATAATATCCATATTTGTCTTTGCCATTTGTTTAGCTATCCTGAATACTTCCTTCTTCTGGTCATCCATTTGTAATATGTCTGGAAACCTAGCTTTCTCAACCTTTAACTTGGCTTTGTAGATTAGTGCTGCAGTCGTCTTTCAATTGGAAGAAAACCTGAATTAGGATTTCGGACAATGGGCTCGATATTCTATAGAGTTATGTTATACTATGGACCTCGCACCTCACACACAGCCAAGAATGTTGACTTGGAAGGTGAATCAGTGATCAGAAGTGAGATAGGTAGACAATGGGGAGGCCACCAAAATCTATTGAACCTCTCCAAATGGGTGGCGCCTGACAGGTTGTTTGGTTTCCAGGTTGACAGCTGAGAAAACAAGCACTAATACTCATTTCTGCTGATCAGCTGCGGGTGACTGAGAAAAAGACCGGACACTAAGGATTTCCGGTCGAAACTAAATATATTTAACAGTCAGAGTTTGGGTTCGAGCACATCAGGGTAAACCCGAGGAGTGAAAACTTGACAGACAATGAGATGAGCTGACTTCAACCGAACGACAATGATGCCTCAACAGACAAATGATTTCAGTTGGGTCCGAGTTGATACACTGGAACTTAACTAAAATATGTCAGCTAGTGTTTGGGGGTGGGGGTCCTTTTCCACGACAGTGTCACACACACACACACAGAAAACAACTGACTTTTACACAATGGATCCGAGTTAAGTGTTTTTTCTTGTGAGTCTGCGTTATCTTTGTTTTCTGTATACTTGTGAACCAGTGCTTGTACCCTCGGCGATTGTCAGTGCGATAGATGACATAGCAAGAATGGGAGATGAAGATGACGAGAAAACCACGGCACACGACGGTCATCGGGGACTAACATATGGTTTTACAGCTATATCAATAAAATCTACTTAGCTTAACACTTCCTTGCAATTTCACTGGTCATTAGAAGTATATTTGACTGGTATCAATTGAAAAGCGAACACAAATAATCACTATTATTTACACCGTTTTAAATACTGTTATTTCTTTGGATTTGCTTTCGACTGATGCCAGTAGAGTATACTTCTGATCGTTGATGCAGTAAAATGTTAAGCTAAGAACATTTTATTATATATCTCTATAAAAGTTAGGCATGTTTATATTTCTGCATATACTGGATTCACTCCTAAACTAATTAACAATTCATTATGAATTTTATGGACAGAGCCGCTAGGCATAAGGGGTTGTAATGTGGGCTATATCTAGTTTTATACAAAGGAGGTAAAAGCCATTTGTAAAAATTTATATATCTCTGATTGTTGTAAAATTTTAACAATCAATAGACTTCAAAAACAGCCTATGCTGGAAATCTCATTTCTTTGATCAATCATAACTCAAAAACCAAATTAGTTAAAACTTTGCACAAAATTTTTTTTTGATAGGTTCTATAAGTGTGTAGAATTTCAGCATCATTAGTCAAGGCAACCCAGAGATCCAGAAAGTTTGATCATGAAATCATGTTATCCTTGTGTACGTACGTATCTCATCAACTATTTGATGGATTCAGCTGGTTTTTGGCAGAGATAGAGGTTCTAGTTGATGGCATTTAAATTTCAGTTTACCATATACCTTAGTTTTCCAGAAAATTCCAAAAAACTTTAAAAATGACCATTGTATTGAGCCAACGCACACACAGACACAATGTATTTCTCACTGAACTTTCTCTTATGAAAACAAATGATGATTGACTCTATTTAATAACTTTCAATGAAATGTAATTTATTTAATTGAGTGAGGAAGTTTTTATTACAATTTCTTGTCAGATGAAATCGAAAGTCTTTCCAAAATTTGCAATTTTTCACAACGAAATATCGACCTACCTGTCTATAATTGTTGATTGTATATATATATATATATAGATTATAATGGAATTAGATTAATAAAACAATTTTAAAAAAAAATCAATCCCATAACTAAGTTACATTTTAGCATAGGAATAATAAAGCCTTGTTGATTAACTCACACTTAATATAAGTATATATATTAATTGTGAAAAAATTTGTTCTAGTTTGAATTGTATCATGAGTAAATATACACTCATCATAATTTTAAAAAAAATATTTACCTGTGAATATTGGAAGAAACATTGATTAGTCAAATTAACCAACTTAGTCAATGCCGCCGCTGCTGCTTGGTCGAAAAGACTTGAGTACGGACATAACCTGTTCTACCGAAATGTCCTGGGAGTCAATCTCTTCGAAACTAGGAGGGGTGTCCGTGTCCGTTGGGTATTTCAGTCGGAGAGCGACTAGTACTTCTTCCGATGGACGAACGACCGTGTCGTCGGAGGTTATGATTTTTACGGTGGCCGAAACATCACCCTGTAGGAGTTTGGTGTTGACCGCTTGACGTATTCTCGAACTGCCAGAGTTTTGAATTGTAGACTCGGTATGTGTGGGCACAGATTGCAGGGAAAAGGCTTCATTAAGGAAAACTTTTCTGACAGAATCAGCAATTCTATGTTTAATTCTGCTGGCGAGAGAATTGCTCTGTGGCGAAGGCTTCCACAGCAAACAGAAAGAGCTGAGCCCAAGAGATGTCATCGAGAGCCTGATTGATGAAAGAAGTGAGGGCGTCGGCTGCAGACATGCGAGCAGCTTTAGGAATTTTGATCAGAACGTTTTGTTGTCTACGCGTCGATGAGAGATACTTAAGGATACTTTCAGCATCAAGAGAACCATGGAGGATCTCAGAAATTTTAATCGAATGAGGGGGACGTATATGAAGTTTGGAGCAAGAAGGACAGTGCCAGGTTGGAATTTCTTCTGAAATTTTTTTCTTGAGGCCAACACATGATAAATGAAAAAAGAGATTGCACTGGTTGCAGAGTCGGCCTAGTTTTCGTTTATTAGTGGTTGAGCAGACTTGGCATGGCTGGTCGCTAGAGGATCTGGTAGACATAGTTATGGTTGGTTATTATTTTAGGGGATCTCGGCAAGTAGGGGCTTTTTTTCTTTACTTAAAAAAGACAGTAAATGCAAAGAAACAGAATGGCATCATTGTTTGATTGAGACGCCGATGATTCAACCTTTAAAATACATTTTGTGACGGATATTTGTTTTTTTATAAAAAATGATAAAATAAATTAATAAAATTAAAAATTGGCAGTCTTTATGCCGACTAACTAACCACATACAATTATACAATTGGACGAGTGATGATGACAAAGAAAAATAGATCCGCAAGAACAAGTTGAAGAACGTCAAACACGGGTGTTTCAGCAATTGAAATTTTAAAACTTGTATGGTTATAAGTGACACTTTACAACCCAAGTGATATTAATCATTTTCTTTAACAGTGCATAAAGTAATAGTTTCTCTTATTTACTTGAATTGGTCGATTCCCTTCGATTAATTTAGTCTTCAGTCATCTGTTAAAAATGACAACTATATCCTTACTACTAATCCTAATAAACAATGATTTGAAACATAATTTTTTATTTTTTTATTATTAAAAGTGTGCGTGCGTGCGTGCATGCGTGTGTGTGTGTTCACACACATTAATTCCAATTTTATATTTTTGCCAATATCATTTGTTTATATCAGACCTGAAAACCAATATTGTTTTATTGTCTGTAGACTTACAATTTGTATTTATTACGCATTTAAAAAATTTCTAATCATGCTACATTATCCATCTAATGTAATATTGTGTAGCATTTTACTCATAGCTGGAGATAAGAGTGTTCATACCTTTTCCAATAATTTTACCGTATAAATGGAAGAAACAATTCCGACTGGATTTGCACCAGTCCACTCAAAAAATAAATTAACAAGACTGAAATCTTTGATAAACATTTTTAATAAACTTTAAATAAAGAAAAAATTAATCTTCAGAAAAAAAACAAACAAAAATATTTGCATTCGTTTTATAAATTCCTGCAGAAGTCATAGACAATCTGCCACTGAATACCAAAAGTTTGTAGAATCCTGAAAATGAGTTACTCTGCCATTAAGTTATTTCTGCCAACAGTAGAAAAATTCCTGTTTTCATCAATCAAAATGGATATCACATATAAAATCGATTAACCCCAAATCAATAAAAAAAACAAAGCTTGATTATTCCAAGAAACTACCCGACAAGCATTTATTTATAAAAAATAGGACTTTTTTTTATGCAGACATCACATCTCTATTCGTAGATCGGTCAGTCCCACTTAACTGTAATCGATCTACTTGACTGAAGAAAGAAAAAGCAAGCATAAGTTATGAATGAGCTTTAAATGATTCATTCCGTATTTGGCTCTCGAACCCTATGATTCAATACTGGTTGCATGCTGTATATTTGTTGCACAATGGAGGTCGAATTTCAATTCTGTAAATTATAATTCTCATTTTTCATGTAAGGGAGAGAACTCGATTCAAATCTTCGTTTTTGTTAAGGCGACTGAATTTAGAAAAATTACATTTATTTGGGTCTAATTTTGGAAGGAGATTTGGTTTCATCAATCTTATATTTTAAGAGAGTCATTATAAAAATCATTTTTATCCATCAGATAAAATTAAATGAGAAAAAGAAAATTTAAAAACAAATACATTAAAATACATTTATCTTTGTAAATAAAAAATACATAATTTATTCTTATTTATAAAAATAAAAAGGGTGGGAAGGCAGACAGGTGCTAACTCAACACTTTAATGAATTAAATACTACACTAAGTCAATTTCATGTTTATGCGTATGTTATCACCTGCCACCTCTTTTTAAAAGAGATGGAATCAGCCGATTAGTGAAGATTTATTTATTTAAAGAATATTTAGCTGACAATTATTTTACGATTAGAAGAAAGAGACATATTTTCTTTTATTTTTAAATAAATAAAAGAAACTATGTCTAATAATAAATTGACAATGGCAATTATTTTTATGGGAGAAGAGACAATTTTTGCTTAATTAAATTACACATTGCATAAATGTATTATTTCTAATAAAATATTATTTACAGTAGAAAATTATGAAGATAGATGAAGATCGTGGAAATTCCATGGGGTCTCGTGAATATTACTAAGTATCAAGTTTATTTTAATATTTTATTTTTCTTTCTTAAAAATCAAAATTTCCATTCTACTTTCTGTAATATATTAATTTTGGGTATGTCCCTATTTACTTGCCTCCCCACGTGGACAGAGTTAGACACAAGGTGGGTTTTTAATGTTGGAAAAATCCAGCTCTCCAAGAAAAAAGAAAGAAAAAAAAAAAACGAAGGGCACTCTGGATTGATTGAAACGAAAAAAAAAATTGCCTCAGTCTGGAAGGATTTCTCCTTCACTGACCGAGGAGAGAACAGATATTACACTTTGCTCTTAGCCAAAAGGCCAACGAAGCCAGGCTCGCATTTCGGCTATCAACTCTTACAGGCAGTTTATATAATATCACTTACCAAAAATAAAAAATTGGATTTGTTCATTTAAAAATGGAAAAAAAAAAAAAAAAAAAAAAAAAAGAAAGAAAAAGAAAACACAAATTGAAATAATACATCTAACATATTAAGTTATCTTGTGAGATTTTTTAAAGTTGGACCTAAATAGCATTTCAGCTGACATATAAAACTTTAATTCTGAC
Organism: Sepiola atlantica; assembly: GCA_963556195.1. NCBI lineage: Eukaryota > Metazoa > Mollusca > Cephalopoda > Sepiida > Sepiolidae > Sepiola > Sepiola atlantica. Next base: position 63,070,058 of record OY744535.1, on the reverse strand, counting down.
TAGCTAAACTTCATTTGTTATTGTTGCACCATGTTATTGGCACCATAATAACATACTTTGCTACAATTTATTTAAAAAAACTATGTAGTTCCGCCTGGACAACTGGGGAAAAAACGGAAACATTTTAAAAAAAAAAAATTTAAAAAAAAAAATAAAAAGCATCAAGGGGAATAATTTTTAATTGAAAGAATACAAAAAGAGTTGTCTCCCTTAAAACTAAAATTTAATTTCTTTTCTGTATAAGTTTAAAAAATGTGCAAACACAAATAAAATAACTTCTCTGCATCGCGGACAGGGCGAGGTAGGTACAGCTGGTAGTATACATAAATTATTATGTTGAACTAAAAAAAAAAAAAAAAAAAAAAAAATGTGTCACATTTGCTTATCTATTGAACGCATTTACAAACGCTGGTCTTAATCTCATTTATTTTATATTCTGTGCCTATGTCCACATTGTCACTGTCGGTTTATTATTATCAAATTAAGCTAGCATTCAGTAGAGACAAAGAAAAATTATGAGTCATTCGGGCCATCCGTAACTATAAGTGTGGTTTTCATAAATTAATTATTGTAGAGTAAAGTAACGACAAACTGCCGCGTCTTACCGTATTTTAGTTGGTTACTGTTATGGTGATCTACCCTATTGTGTCACTACATGGACTCTTCCCAACACTGAATAGTCATAATAGTGGTAACAGAGAGTCGCTATGACCAATCCGGAAGGAGTCTCTGGCAACACATTGTTTCTGTAAATACATACTCTGAGCTTGTCTCAAAAAGGGTTGATAGTGAAACTGAGTTAGCCCGCCCTGCATTAAGAAAATAAGCATAAAATGAAAATAGAATGTAGGACGCTTATTACACAGGAATGTCTAATTAGAAATAATTACTATTGAAACATATTAAAGATATTTTTAATACAATTAAAAGACATTTAACTTGCTCCGGGTCTATTATTATTTTTTAAAAATAAACCATGATCGTCGCAATTATTTTAATTGACTCAATTATAAGAAGTTTCATGTTTTGTTTTCTTGTAGTTAAATTATAAAAAACTTCTTTTTTTTTTATTACATTCGGAAAACAATTTCTATTAACTCACATTGTTACAGTTTATATAATGTTTATGTTCTTGTACGTTAACAAGTTTATTTAGTCTTTTCAATTCGTTAATTAACATTATTCGATTGATTAATTGCAATAGAAATTGTTTCATTGTTCAAGTATTCTTATATTTATTATACTTTTCAGCGTCCCAATTCAGTGTTAATTAGTTTCAAACATATCTTTATTTTTAATAATTAAAAAACACAAAATTTACGATGCTTTTCCTTTTATGCTTATTTGATCAGTCAAACTCAGTTATCTATAAAAAAATTTTTTATCACTAACCAAAGTCAGAAACCTTTAAAAATGATATCTTTATCTTTAATAAAAAAACATTTAATTCATTCGTCTAATAAATCGCGTACGTTTTCAGCGTCCTAAATTCTCTTTTAATTTTATGCTTATTTTCTTAGTGAAACCTAGTTACCCCCCCCCCCCTGCATTATCAACTCCTTTGACACAAGCGCCACGTACTCTTGTTAACTACCTCCTTGTTGTCGTATTTCTTTTTGGCCCTTTAAGGCCACAACAGTTACAAAATGCAAATTTTTTATCTATAGAAAAAAAAAACAAATTTCAATTGGTGTTGGTCCTATGATCAATACAAATGTCACCGGTTTCGTTCATCCGTTTTACATTGTATAAACCCCTTTCAAAGTCACTTAATGCTGAAACAATTCCCTGGCAGGATACACGTTTATTTTACCCCAAATTGACAGGAAATTAAGGGTTCATACCTTCCTCCCAAATATTACTACATAAGTGAATGTAACAGAAATTTGAACTCGGAATACCAATTCCATAGTCCAGGCTTCTATCCATTACACCAGTTATGAACCCCATATCAAATTTCATGGAATTCCTTGACTTACATGTTACTTACCTCCAGAGTCTAGCTTTAAGCCAATTACAGGATGCAGACAATATTTATTTGCAATTTTCAACTGCTAAATTTTATGCATATTTTTTTTTTTTTTTTTTTTAATTACTTCTGTTAGCAGTCTTGTCTTCATGAAAACATTGACTACATTTTTTCCATTCTTCATTTTGTTTTTTGTTTTTCAGAATAATTGATTATGAACAAATTTGAAATATTTGTGGAAGAGACACACAGTTTTTGGAATCTGTACGTCAGAAGTACAAATAAGATTTCAGACTTCCTTAGCGTTTAGCAAGAGGATGGTAGAAAAGATCAGAAAGGAATTGAAAGATTCAGGATGCGACTACGAGGTGACATCAGAGACAAAAAACACATGATCAATGACCTGACACCATCAGAACGCTGAATTTTGTTGCTGAAGTTCAGGAGATCATCGACCACAACCCAGCAAGGGCTCTGGGCCGAAGACTCATTGGCTACATCCGTATTCTGAGCATAGTAGTGAAACCCTGGACCGACCAGGTAGCTGCCAGTAGGCTGCACATGTGGCACCAGTCGGAAGACCCAGGTCTGACTATCAGACAAACTTCATCAACCAAACTTCACCAGACATCTAGCCTCCCGGCTCGCCTGACTGCAACCCCATTGACTTCTTTGTGTGGGGCACGGTAGAACAAGACAAACAGATCCAGCTGCAACATGAAGGATAAGTTAAAGGCCAGGATCACTAGAGCTTTTAGAAGCCCAAGAGACAGTGGCGAAGATCATCGACTGGTTCGGAAGCCGCCTCAAGATTGACATCAAAGCCAAAAGGGAGTTCATCAAGTGAAATCGACAGAACTAGTCATAAAGACAAATTGACTAAAGTTTGATATGAATAAATCTAAAAAATGAGCAGTCTTGCAAACAAATATCTTCTGCATCCTCTAGAGATGTTTTAAAATTGAGCACCAAAAATGTAGGGAGTCCCCACCCCATGTGCCAGAATGAGGGACACTATCATGGAATAATGAGTGTCCAATGTAATTCGACAATGCTATCTAGAGATGGTGATATTACAAAAACCATCGACGTTGAAAGTATTTTAAAAGATTTCTCGGGCAAAAAAGCCAGAAAAGCGTTTTTAGAAAGCTTACTCACAAACAGTATGTCGGTAACTAACTTTACTTACAGCATAGGAAGATGTGTGCAGTAGAGTAGATTTCGGTGGATGGCCATGTTGAAAGAACGAATGTGGGTTCTTAGATTAGTAGATGTAGAACAGTTGAAGTAGCAGGTTCAGTTCACAGGGGAAAGCCAAGGAAAGCATGGAAGGAAGTGATAAAAATCGACATGAGGGAAAGAGGGATAAATAAAGACCTGACCAAAGATAGGTTAGTTTGGAAGTCAATTTCTAAAAGCCGTCCAATGCATGCCAGCATGTAAAATGGACGTTAAACCGATGATGATGATGATGATGATGATGATGATTTCATATAGGGTTTCAATTTTTAGTAAATCATTGCGGCTAATCATTATTATATGCTAAGGCCTATGTACATGTTCGTACATACGTTATCACTTTTTAAAAAGAGGCAATGCAAAAAAGATAATTTTAAAACATCTGATGTTGCTGTTGCCTTGAGTGTAAAACGTAATTTATTAAGAAAGGGGTTGATACAAAGTAAAACAGATTTGCATTGAATTTGATCCATAGTCATTAGACACCAATTAAGTAAGATTCCCTGAATTAGAATTTCTTCTTAAGACCCCATGAGGTTAAAATTTTAGACATTTTCTAGAATCAAAATCATGTAATGGATTTTGATCAAAATTGGAATAAGGATTCTAGACATAAGGTTCAGTATCATTAAATCTTGATTTTAATCTTTGTAAGGGATATAAAAGTGGTGCAAAACAATAAAAAATTTTCCCCATCCTGGGACGGGTATTCTTCTAGTCTTATATGTAAAGTAAAGACTATTTCTCCCTATCTCCATGATCGATTTCATAACGAAAGGCACATAAATCTGTTTAGTTTCTAGCAAATATTTTAGTTTCATTTATAAAACAATAGAAGGAAATCTTATTTCTACATGAAAAAAATGAATGAAAACATAATTTTCTTAAATAACATTAAGTCAATGTCATAATCAAATTCAACAAATATAATTCGATATCTTTAGATATCTTAAATTCAAATATTTAAAAAAAAAAAAGGCCTCCAATTCTGGCCCTTAATTGCACTAGGATTAGTCACGATTTGTCTGACATAACGTGATTTCGCATAGACTAGCTTATGCCTAAACAAAGGTTTAAGTTAAGATAATGACGTTTTTATGCAACTAATTGCTTATAATGTTTGTACTATTGATCAAAGATTTGAGAATCAGACTCGCTTTACTTTATAATATAGAAGATGTTTGTACATATTATGTGCACCAGTGTTATGAATAGTAAACAATGAGATTTATTGCCAAGTCTAAAAAATGTATCTGGTGTATGAACAACCTCTTTAATTTTAGATGAAACTTTGGTCTTAAAAAGTTGTTCATTAAATAAATATAAATTCTTGGAATTTCATTGAATGAAAAATATAAAACATCTAACCAGATGGTTTGGTTCAGTTTGTCTATTCTACGACATGTCAACCCTTTTATGGGCTAGTTAAGTCAACGATTTTCTTAACTTATAAGCTTGTTATCTGTTGCAAAAACTTAATCGTAGTAGCGTATCTAAAAGGATTAACTGAAAATGAATTCCCAGTGATGGAGTAAAGGCAGGAGTACCATACCTTCCTCGAAACGTATGAGGTGCATCAAAAATGCAACAGATTTAATAGGACTTACACCGAGATTGCAGAGCGCAAACTCGGTATCAATAGCCATCATGCCACCTGCATTTAAGGGAGGGGGGGGAATAACAGGTCAAAGATATCAGTACATGAAATTTCGTTTGCCATCAAGATATAACATGGCTTCACCATAAGTTTGCGGTACCACACGTGGTAAATCTTTTCGGGTCGATTCAAACGTAAACTGGAAGACGTTAGTCGTTTCATGAACTCTTGTTATCGGATTTACATTTTCTGCGTGAACCCTCACTTGAATGAACGGTCCCTCCGTATAGACAACCTGCGAAGAGAAGAAAATCAAAGCACCAATTTCAACCGGTTTCCGGAATATTATACTGTCGACTTGGTTGAGCCGGCAGCGTTCTTGGCTGAACATGAACGAGTTTGCCCACCCCAATTCATAAGCTTGTCTCATGAGAAAACCACCAAAGATCTTGTTGTACATGTTCCGCTCTTCAGGGTGGCAAATAATCAGATTCTTCAAACTGGTTTCGGATAGCCAGACACTGTTTTCAGGCTTTACGCGGATTTTGAACGAGACCGCTTGTGGGTCGATCGTATCCAAAAACAATTTATGAATTATGAAACGCTCATTCTCATTGGGCGCCATCAGCAAGAGAGAACGTTTTGCTTCTTGTTGTCTTTTCATCTTATTAGCTTGGCCAAGTTTGATGAGACGCTCCTCATCGGCCGTATCGGGTACTAATGGGTTGATAAATGCGGAACCTTTATTCACAGGATCCCTGGCAACGACTACAAACTGGGCTTCCAACAGCTTCTTGGCAACATTATCCTGAGTTTGTTCCAAGGTCATCGTCACCTCCATTGATGACTGTCCAGCCCAGGTTACGTTGCCACATAATTTTACATCCTGGTCCGCAAGAACATGACTATGCAGAGTAATCTGGTCGACTGCAGCCGTAACAATACTTAAGGGCGACCTTCCAGTCGAATTGTTGTCCTTACAGTGTTTGTAAGCAATATAAACAGCAAATGTGTCAAGATCTTCGAGAATTCTGCCAAATCGAACAGCTTTGTGAACATTCAAGTATTTTTCACTTGTTTTAATATCACTAGCTAAAGGTATAAGGCCTTCTGAATAACTGTCACGCATTGTTTTAGGAGGAAGCTCCCTTTGACTTTTTGCCAAGTTACCCATTAAATCTGAACGATCATAGTCACCCTCAGCGTACAGGCGTTGAGCACCAATCAGTTCTCTCATAGTCTCCCGGATAGCCTTCAAGGTTGGAACAGCAACTGTCCTTGTTTTCCGACTCAACGAGACACATTGGATGGCACTCAAGTGGACGGAGCGTTGTTGGAAGAGGTGCTGGCTAAAAGAACCGAGAAAACGACATCGCAAGACAGAAAAAGACATCATGATTCTTCAAAGACTTTTGGTTATGTGGAAGGAATGAACAGTTCTTTCTGATTTCTGCAAAAGTTTTTTTTAATAAAAAAAAGAAAAAAAAAAAAGAAAGATTAGAACCATCATAAAGAAAATTGACAATTTTTCTGAAAATAAAATATATATAATAGAAAAAGAAAAACGAAAAAAAAAGTATTGAGTTAAATCCAATCAAATGTGGTCTAATATATGCACTAATACTATCGGGAAAGGTATGTACCCACAAATTTCCTCCAGCAATTGGTAAAAGAGCAACATATATTCAATTTATCGAATACATTAGGTATTGTGTTTCGGCACCAAATAATCAAAAACGGGTTAATATTTCATTGTACATTGAATGTTTATCTGTTTTACAGCATGTTAACCTCTTTTTGCTTCAATTAATCCTTAAACAAGGTAACTCATTATCAATGATTAGTCATTACTTTACCCATGGGGGCAAATCCTAGGTTCATACCTTTCTCGTAGGTCTTTTAATGAATAACAGAACATAATAGATCAGCTATGATCGGTTTGGATCTGAACTGAAAATGACAGATTCCATAGTCTACAACAGTATATATTAGGCCTATCATACATCTCCACATTCTAAGTAGATGTTTGTTTAAAACAATGAAAATAAAATTTTGGTTTGAGATATTTAATATATCTAAAATCTTTTAATATGGCCACATAGATCTTTGCACAATTAACAACCAAATTATGACCATTCAAAGTTTGTTAGAAATTAGAAAATTTACCATCTTTGTGCTATTGATCCAGAAGCCAATTTTCACAATGTATAATTAAAAATGCAAACTTTGAACAAGTGAAAAATCCTTACAAATGTAATGTCATTTTGTGGTAAATGAAAATTAATCATCAAAGAAGCAATAATTACGAGATCAAGACAGCCTAAACATCGGACAAAATCCCACCACCTCTTAAAAAAGGACGTACAAAAATAACATGTAAACACAACTGCGACTATTCAAATAAGATCATTTCAACAGATAACACATTAAATCTTCTTAATATGATTCATAGCACAGTCGGCCTTTTGGCCTGAGATCAAAGTGTAGTATCTGTTCCGATGGATGCTACACCCTTTAGACTGGTACTGTTTTTGCTTTCGGGCCTTGATTCCGCCTATCCTAGGGTTTGTCCTGTGAAGTTCTAGGAGTTGCTTTCTCACCCTTTATTTTAGTCTTTAAAATCCATGAAACAAAGTGATATTTATTTACTTTAACATAGCAACAACACACAATTTAACTACTCATTTTGAATGAATTCTTTTTTAATTATTGGATGAAGTTTAGTTTCAGTATGAATCGAATTGTATTCTTTTCCTTTTAAAAAAAGGAATGCAAATTTCAAAGTTTTCAAATACCTTTTAAAAAAGCTATCATTCACTTTTTGGCGTGTCTCGCCTGCACCAAAGTGTATGACATCACGTTCGATCGCATTGTCTAATGAAAATATTGTTCATTTGTGCTGAGTATATGGTTTGACTTCATTTTAAAAAAATTAAAAAAATGGTAACATGGGGTTTAGGGCCAAGAGCAGAAGTACACTTTCATTCCCCAAGCAATGCCGAGTGTGTCTATACTTGTAAACTATACAAACTTTTAGTTGTGTAAATTTTAGGAAAATATACGGAATTAAATAGAAATATTTTTCTTTTTTAAATCATGAAGAAAATGCAGTAGGTTCTCAAACCCGCCCACCCAAGTTCAACCCAGAAGTATATAACAGAGTTATTAGGTCTTAACAAAAATAATGGCCGCCTGAAGTCATCTAAATAAAATTTGTACTTTATTTTTGGTAAATTTTAACATAATAATTTGCGTTCTCAATAATTTGTAACCTTTTTTTTTTAGATAGAAAAGATTTTTTAAGCATTTCTATGCTTCAAAAATATTTTCTATGATGAACATGCCAAAACATAACCTTTGCCTTCTTACATTACATGAGTTTAAACTTGGGCACAATGCCTCTAAAACTTCTGACAATACCAATACAGCATCAAAAGATGGATCCACAAGCGATCAGAAAGTACGAAGGTGGTTCTAGAAATACCATAGTGGAGATGAGAGCTTTAAAGATGAAGAAAGTAGAGGATAGCCATGTAATCTTGACACCGAACAATTACAAACTTGTTGAGCAAAATCTTTGTCAAAGAAATGTTTCAGACACTTGCTGTCAGTACCGCAACAGTTTCACAGTATTGAAAATGTTACATTTCTGAAATCGGCCATTATTTATGTAAGGACTTAATAATACTGACACTAAAGCAGACATAGCAGCTCTTCGCATGTGTAACTGTTGGTAGAAATAACAAAGAAACTGACACATTTCAATAAAATAGGTTAACAGGTGGGAAAATAATCCAATCCACATATATTTTTTTTTAATTTGATTCAGGTATTTTCAACAGCAACATCAAATCAGATTTTTCACAATTAAAAATACAAGGCAATCTCGAAACAAATTCATAATGAACTGTACCTCCTCGGCGTTGCCTGGGGATTTTCTTACTATCATTTATTTCGCTTTTTTTCTTTTTTTAACTATACCGTTTTGTTTTTACCAAATTATTCTTTCTTTTTTTTTTTAAATAAGATTTTGAAAATTAAAATTATTACGGTCTTTAAATTATTAACTAAACGAAGTTGTTATAAAACTATAACTAATTGTTAAGTCAATATTGTTTTAATCTCTATAAAAATTTATTGGATGTAAATAGCTTCCAAAACGTGAGGATTTGCTGAGAATTTTAAAAGACTTCCTATACGACAGTTTAAATGCTTCCAAATTACCCTAAAATTTCGAAGGGTCACAAGATAACTCATTCTTTTTTGTAATTATTAATAAAAGATTAAAATGGCTGACTTGTTTGCAAAGTAAAAAGATATGCATTTCAGGCCACAGGGGGCATGATTCACTAATCAGGCAGAGAGCACTGCTACAAAAAAATTCAAGGTAATTTTTGTTGGTGAATGTATCTCAATCATTTACCGTAAAGAACATATGCTTTACAAAATGGGAACAGCCCCCCCCCCCTTCTATAAAAAGATATTTTCGATTGAAAAAAGAAAAAAAAAAAAAGGTCTTGTTATCATTAATAGCAACATGATTAAGAGAATCGGTTGCAATGTTTGATTATTCAATAATTAAATGGAATAAAATGATTATTTGGGAAATAAAACATCTATGTATTCAATTAACCTTTCCAGCTAATCAGCCGTTATGATGTGACATTGAGATTCGCACCTTAATCCATTCAACTTGCAATTTCTCAGATATTTCTGGTCCAATCTTTAAAATACTTATAAGGTGAAAATAAAAAAAAATCTTTCTAAATATTTAATTTGTATGTGCTGCTATCTATTGAATTATTTTTTTTTTTACAGCAAATTAAAATGGTATTTTGCTTCCAACAGCCGAAAATGCAAAAAAGGATTTCTTTTAGAGACTTAATTTTGTTTTACAAAATGAAAGTGGAAAATCTTTATCAATTTTGTTGATATTCTCTAAGCCATCCGAGACACCTTACTCTACGATCCAGAAGTTGTTATTTTTTTCTCTGACTGGTTGGAAGTGAAATAAAACAAAGCAAAGTTTACGGAATTTCTTCAAAAATTATTTTGTAAGAAAAAAAAAAAAAAAGAAAAAAAGAGCAGTGTCTTGTTAATAGAAGATTAGTCTCAAAATTATTTTGATAGATAATGTGAAATTCTGATAATGTTTTAGTGGCAGAAAAATTTGAAATTTTGGAAAAAAAAAAAAAAAATAGTCAGAATTACTAGCTATAACATGCACACGGTGAGCGTGGACATCTTGTGGCTTTTTCGTTCCGTTTGTTAGTTTGTACTCTTTCTCTCTCTCTCTTCATAAATATTGCATGTTTGACTTTTTTTAAAAAGGGTTTTTAGAAGTACTCACTGCAAATAAAAGGAATTATTTTCTTTTATGTCCTTCAGAACGTTAACTGCATTTTCTCTTCTGCAGTAATTTTTATTCTGAGTCCCATTTTGTCAGTTTATTTTTTCTGCAACAATTCACATGAGTTTCCGATCAGCAGTTTTCACAGTATCATTTTCTTTCTTGATGTTTATTTTTACATTCAAAGCTTCTGTCCCGTTTTACTGCAATTATAGCATCATACGTCTTTTTCATTTCGAGACTGTATGAATATTTTCATAGAATGATCATGTGTATTTGGTTCACAACATTTTTCAATCTTTTCATAACTTCTCAGACTTGAATTCACTAAATTTGAGTTCCTCTTTTTGTTACGTTATTACTGCTGAAAAGGTTTTAAAATCCTCCAGTAATCCTTTCAGAATCATCGCAATCAGTAAACTGCTATATCTTCTCGCACTGTCTTAAGTGACATGGCTGCGTTTTCAGCTCTTATAATGCAGTCAGTGAGTGACGTTAGTTCTGTGTATAGCGCGATAATTTTAGGTTTGCTATTTCCGATATGATTTCTTAATATTTCCATTGCAAGTTTTCCGTCATTTTTCGGATTCCTCAGTACCAATGAGAGGCTTTTATCATCCAAGAGTGTACCAGCATTGCAAATATATTGGCATTTCTTTCATGGGATGCTCTGCCCTTCACGTCTATATTTGATTCAATAATATATGACAATTTTTGCAATTGAAGATATGATAAAAATGTTATTTTCTTCTCCATTGAAATAAAGTTGATTTGGGCTGGCTGCATAACTTGATAAGTTTAATGAACGTCTACTATAGTTTGTTAGATCATCCACTGTTGGACATTTGGAAGTAAAATTAAACACAATATTAAGTCAAATGAAGGAACGCATCAAAGCACATTTAAACTGATCAAAATTTAATCTGGAACTGAAGACAAACTATTTACATCACAATTACAATAATTTGGTGCTAAACAACAAAAGAATTAACAGCAGAAGCAGCAGCAATAACAAGTGTCATGTATACACCCTCACACGCATGCGTGCATAGCACGGTTATAGATAGCAGCAGCAGCAGGTTACGACTTACACAAAGAAAAATTAATAAACTATTCAACCTTATTTCAGTGTTGTTTTTAAAACAACTGCCCGTAAGAAGGCATAAAAAAGTAATTTTTTTTTTACTCTCTCCACATGCACTAATTTGGTCCCCGGTGATCTTAAGGTATTCTTTTGTCAATAACCAGGTCAGGTACATCATCGATTGTGTGTTCATGCATCTTTTACAATTTCTTTTATTCGACCGGCCAGTTAAACGCACGCACCCACACATTTTCTTTTTGTAGATTACATTTATTTTCTCACCTTTTTTTAGCAATGACAATGAACAATTCAGTGAGTTTAGTAGTATATTCAGTGAGTTTAGTAATATATATAGTGTATAGATGGCAGACATTTTCAATTTTAACAAACTCGATTTCTCTTATTTCTATGATTTTTCACTGACAAATACATTATTTATTTTGGCTGTTCATGCATTCAAAACAATTTCCATGAAAAATAAGACATTTGTTGGATAGGTTAAAATCGACTTACAACTTTGTTTCATGGAAAGTGGGGAGGTGTCCATTTTCTTTAAAATTGTTGAAATACTTCATTAAATAAAAAATACATTCATTAAATAAGAAACAATGTTTTTATGTTCTGAAATGTTTTTTTTATAATTTCCTGCGATAATTAAATATATTTTAAATATAGTTTTAAAAGGATTTTTTTTAACATGAAGATAGCTACTTAAAAATTTTTTTCTATGTACCAAAGTTCTTAAGTAATTTCCTCCTATAAGCATGGGAATATTTCTTTTGAAATGACATATATATATATGGGGGGGGGGGTGAATTACCTACTAGACACCATCCTCGAGGCGGGGGGGGGGGGGGTGGGTAAGAGTATGAAAGAAGTAGTCAAAAGGGTGAGATAGGTGAGAGGGGAGATTTTGTTGTGGTCAGGTGTGAAATTTTTGAACTTCTTTCATACTCTTACCCCCGCCTATTTTCAAGTTATCTTCATTTCTTCAAATCTTTTTCTAAAACTATGATACCACCTACATACCAAAGACACAGAGTTCCCCCCTTCCCTCCTCTTTCCCCAGCCCCTCAAAAATCCATGCCACACCTCACCACGACAAAAACCTCAGCACCCCTCCCCTCTCCCACCCTAAGACAAATTCACTAACACTCTCACCCCTCCCCTTTTTCACTGCTGCCTCAATGAACCCACTCAAAGCTTTCCATATTCATTTCACTCTTTGCTACTGACTGACCCTCGTCCAGCGCTCTTAGTAGCCACGGCTACTACTTTTCCTTATCAACCCAATATTTCGATGTACTTGCATGACATTTTTCTTAAAATTATCATCCTGAGAAAGTCTTACAATAAAGACGAAACGTTGATGAATATAAAAAATATCCCTTGGTTCTTCCTTTTTCATTTCCCATTATGTCGGATTACTCTCATCCTTCCTTCCTTCCTTTCTCTCTCTTCTCTCTCTCTCTCTCTATATATATATATAATATTAGGCTAAATTCCAGTGACTAAGTTTTTATTCTTTTTTTTCCTTTTTTCCAAAATGAATAAAAAACTGGGTCACTGGAATTTAGCAAAATATTGTTTACAAGCTGGACCCGTCACTTGGCGTTGCCTGGGAGAAAAATAAAAGAATGAATTAAAATTTGTCAACATCCGACAGAACGCAAATAGGTCACATTGGACAATTTTAATGTTTAGAATAATTGTCGGTTTGGAATTGTTGAATGGTGAAAGGAGGAAGAAAGGAATGAAGGAAGGAGGAAGACGCGGTTGTAGAAGTCTTCCTGCCCATCCCATGGTACCGGTATTTCTCAAACACCTGCTCTATCTATGATAATAGGCACTTTTAAAATTAAAGAGGCCTACAGAGCCCTATTAAGTCACCCCTCCCCCGTTATCTTTGCATATAAATTCCATTTTTTTTATGAGGAAAGAAAAAAAAGAAAAACGAGTATGCCTCCAGAGCACTAATGAAACAGCACTAATAAACCATGTGTGTTCGAAGAGAAATGATGATATTCACAATAGTTAAAGTACTACCTGATTTTTTTTTTCTCAAATGACTACATAATAATGTTGGATTTAAAAAGGAACCATAAAAAATGTTATTTTTGTGACTAGTCATTTTTAAATTAAAAAAAACAACATTGATTTAATTGGAATATTTTTTAATGGGTGGTGTAGTGTAGTATGGATTCTGTTGTCATAAGACTGTTCTCCCAGGAATTACCCCCTCCGTTTTTAAGGGTGTGCATGGGGGGAATACTCCCAGAATGCCCCCCCCCCCTAAAAAAAAAATTCGATTTGATCAGAATATCTTTTAAGGGGGGGGGGGGTAATGTAGTATCGGTTCTGTTCTCATAAGATCGTTCTCACAAGAATTACCTTATTTTTGGGTGGAGGGAAGTAGTGTTCGTTGTTCATGATATTATGTTCTAAGTCGGGACGAGGGTCAGAGTAGTAGATGTTCGTTCACCATAATACTAGCTAAGGAAAAACGATAGCTCAAGTTTATAATAAACATGTCTTTTTTAATAAAAAAATATGAAAGAAGTTATCGTTCTTCCTTAGATAGCATATTTATCTTTATTTATAAAAATGGCGACTATATTTTTCCAGACAATTTTCATTTAGGCGTTTCACGTGAACAATGAAACTTGCCATTGTTTTTCATGTTATCTAAATGAATAGATAAATTTCCCACCTATCCTAACTATATTAACATTAAAACGGTTTATGCTTATTTAATTCTCTGTAGTATATTTTCATTCGTCATGATACATTCCTTCCAGGCATTACCTCCTACTTCAGGGGAGGGGGAGGCAGTATAGTATACGTTCGTTTCTGACGATACCATTCTCCCAGGATTACCTTTTGTGTGTGGGGGGGTTGTGTACTATCTATTCTGTTATGATATCCTCACAGGCATTAACTCTTACTTTTGTTGGGGAGGGGGGAGTGTTCGTTCGTCATGATATCATCTTCCCAGTCATTACCCTCTCCTTAGGGGTCAGTGAATGTAGTTAGTTCATCATGACATCATCCTCTCAGCCTAGCAAAAATATGCGAATGGAGGGAGCATATATTTGCTAGTATATATATATATATATATTTTTTTTTTTTTGTTGATGATTTTATTCCATTAATTGCGACAAAACATTCTGTTTCATTAACACTCGCAAGGAGCGTCAACTTCTCAGGCGATAATGGAATCAAATGGCATAGATTTTAAATTTTAAATTCACCTCAACCGGAAATTGAAGATGCATTAGGGGGGAGGGGGGACAGAGATGGAGCTCTGCCTATAACGGGGACATGAGAAGGGAGGAGGGGGAGACCCCAACAAGTCATGTTTCAAAAAGTTGCGTGGGAGGTTCTCTCGTGTCTGGGCCATCCTGACCTCAATTCCAGCCAGGGCGGGAGGGGGGCCAGGGTGGGTTAAATTTAAAATGAGAATAAAATTATAATTCTAGAGTTATAACTGTCATTTTTGTTGTAATAGGTAATTATTATGTAGATAAAAATGTTTGATAATTTTAATTTAGGGTATTAATTGCTACTTCTGCATTCTATTTTAATATAGTTATTTATGGCTTGCTCATTATTTGTAGTGAGTTTTGTTGTGATAATATTTTTTAATTGTGATTATATTATACTAAGATCAATACTAGTGGAATCATTATATAAAAGAAGTTTAATGGTGTTACCATTTTTAGCATTAATAAAATCGATTACAATAACAATAATAATAACAATGCCAATCATACCTACGATAGTCGCAGTGATAATAGCATTAATAAAAATAAACATAAAAATAACAAGATAATAATAATAATAATAATAATAATAATAATAATTATCACCATTATTATCATCCTGCTACTTGAAGTCTTTGGGCGAAATAAGTCTACAAGTGATGGTAGGCTTTTATAGTTCTACTACCAATGACAAGGACTAAGTACCAGTCAATAATTAAGTGTTTAAGATAGTAATCGAAGGATTAAGTAATTGAGATTAGATTAGTCTAAGTGATATCAGTGTTAATAGCTATCCCAGTTATGGGTTTATGTGGGAGATGATTTTGGTAGAATTGGTAGTATGACTGAGAGGCTATTGAGGCTGAGCATTATAGGTAATACTTAGAGATTTGATGTTATTGATAGTTTAGTGGGGTGGTTATATATTTATAGATTTATAGATTCATCGGGACTTGTTGGGGTGGGGTTGGGTGGTAAATTTGGGTGGGTGGGTAGGGGGTTATAATGTGTTTTGAGGTAGTGTATAATGGGGGGGTTAATGTAATCATTCATTTTTGTAAAAAAAAATTTTTTAAATTATGTGAGGAGTTGGTGTGGGGTTAAGGTGGAGTATGTGGGTTGCTAAGGAGGTAGAGTCTACTATGTTTACAGTTGATAGATGTCTCTTGTTTTCGATTTAGGAGTTTATTTTTGTCTTTAAAACGGATAATTTCCAGTTTTTCATTTAAACAATCTACATGGTGAGTTTATTGATTTGCAGGTGCTAGATTTTTTCAAGATTTTCCACTTTATTATGGGAGTTTCTTTTTTTGTTTTTATTTTGTGGTAGTGTAGTGGTGGTATGGTTTGGTAGTTTTGTTTTACGGCATATCAACCCTTTTTGGGTTATTTAATGCCGAATCTGGTCATTATAGTAAAAGTTTTTATGCTTCAAGTTCTTTATATCTTCAAATGTTTAATCATCGTTTTTGGTTTGGTAGTTTTGTTTTACGGCATATCAACCCTTTTCGGGCCATCTAATGCCGAATCCGGTCATTATAGTAAAAGATTTATGCTTCAAGTTCTAAAAATAAAATAAAAAAGGGGAGGGAGAAAGGGAGAGGGGCTGTTGTTTTTGTTTTTGGTTTTGTAGAACATAATTAAGTTTTACAAAAAAAAAAAAAAAAAAAAAAAAAAAAAACGTCAATGTAGGTGAATTTCGTCTCAGGGAGCCACAGGGCAGCCTGATCTGGTATCACCAGGGTAGTGTAGTGAAAGTCCAGTTTGGCCAGGATGGTCAGGGTTGTTGAAAGAGAGTTTATGGTTGTAGAATCTTTCCTTGAAGTTGTTACCTGCCAGACCAATATAATAGTTAGTCTGGGATGGGTTTTCGGTTGAGGATATAGATGCCTCATAGACCACTTGGGTTGATAGGCACTTTTGATTTGTAACAAGTTAATTATATATATATATATATATATATATATGGTCCTATATGCACAGTGTATTAACATGTATTAATTGTGAGATGTATATGAATGTATAAAAAAATGAAGGAAAAAAAAATATACATAAGTGTTCATATAGTTTTGTATTTTATTTCTTATTTGTTGATGTATAGGAATACAAAACGTGAAGTCAGTCGCAGGAAGCGGCCGAAAATTCTGTTTTTAAAAAAAATATTTTGTAATTCAATAGGTCAACGAATAAGTAAAATACAAAAATATATTCATTTTTTTTTTACGTTCATTATTTTTTATACACACACGTGTGCATATAAAAAATTAAGAGTGGATTTTTTATTCTTGCTATATATATATATATATATATAGCAAGAATAAAAATTCCACTCTTAAACTTGTATACGAAAAGCTGTCAGAAGTTATTAATTAAATACAGCAGTCTTAATATATGCAATAGCCTTCCTAATTGCATTTACCTGTAGGACGGAGAAGTTATTGTGTTACACTGCAGATATTAAATGTACAATCACTTATAGCAAAGTAAAAAAAAATTAAATTCACAAACTGCTACAAGTAGAGATGAACATACCTTCCCCCATAAAAAAAAGAATGACCTTCATAAAATAGGAGAGTCACTCCGGAAATAATGTCTTTTGTTATGTCGTCCCAGGACATAGTTTCATGGAATGTAGCTCTCATGCATTACAAGTATTTCTGTCTACTTCTAAGAACATCACCACCACGGCATGACAACAGTGACAATTTGTTCTTTTCAACAAGAAGCCAGAAGCATAAAAAAATTAAATAAATAATGTAAAAAAAAAAAAAGAAAAAAAGAGGGTGTTGTGGGGGGGGGGGGGGCAGTACAAATGTTATTACTAAAATAATTAACACTTATAGGCTGAAAATCTATTAGGCAAAATTTCATTAAATTTATTATGAGACAACCTTCGTATTTTTACCGTGAAACTATTAAATGGGCAATGTAAATCTTAATTATATATTAGCAAACAGGCTAACTGTTGCACGTAGAGATTAAAGTAGATCTTTGTCTTTTTTTTATATATAAAGTACAAGTCACTCTGAAGGTCTCGGGTCAGACTGCAAACCAGCGTTTGTATGCGTTCATTGCGCAGGCCATGGTCGGTCACTCGTTATTATCATCCAAATTCGGTGCTTGATTTGGACATTGGTTGTAGTGTCAATTATGTGCTTTCAGTCACTGCTGTAACAAAAGTAGTTTCCTTCCAAACAAGATCACAACTCTAGTTTAAAACAAGCAACAAGGTTTAATTTTGAGGTTACAATGACACTTGGCTTCTCCACTGAATGACAGACTTGCAAAAATAAACAAACATATCTTCCAACTGAACGAAAATAGTCCATCAGCTTAAGGCCCATTTGTCTCAGAGATGCACAGAAACTCAACTGATCCTCTCTGTATTTCTTGCTGGAATAATATATACATACATATATATATGTTTCTATGCTCATACACATATGTAGGTGTCAAATATGGACGCCCTCCCCCCATAACCTACTACACCGTCCCATTACACGACCCTAACATCTTAACCTCTTTTTTCTCATCCCAAGGCTAAATTTAAAAAAGATTCAATGGCCATATCTCGTATCTCTCCCCTTCATAATTTAAATTAATTTGAACCACTACCAACATTCACCACCACTCTCTCCGCATTTATTGTAATACTTCTCCCACTTCCTAATGATTTTATACTCCAACTGCCACCATCTATTTGTATTTTATAATTTGATTTTTTTGCTTAAGTGGCCGCAGGTTTTGAGCCGACGCTACCTATCCATTCCAAACATTTTGTACTTGTGTGATGTTTTTCTCAGACAATAATCCTGAGGAAGTCTTATAATAAAAACGAAACGTTGATGAATACATAAATATTTTTTGGTTTTCCTTTTTCAATTTCCATATATATATATATTGGTCATTTGGGGTGGGCCACCCAATACGACCATCATGGGCTGTCTTATCACTGGACATAAAAACTTACTGAATGAACATTAATTCTGTAATATTTAAAGTAGTCCGTCTGATCTCCCAAGATGAACCCTCGTTTTTATTAGGAGCAATCATTTTTCCAAGTGAAGAAATCCAATTTTAGGTTGTTAAATCCAGAGCCAGATATTTTTCCATCACCGGCCTGCATGCTTTGCAGCTATGCACCTCACTAAACATGCAGCATTGCAACTATGCACCCCACTAAACATGTAGCATTGCACATGTCTACAATATGAGGTGCATTGTATTCGATTGTTCAGAAAATAATGAACAATTTCAGACACAGATATTCGTTGAGTTCATGTGGAATACATTTATCAAGCCTTTTCACCTGCTTCAGATGGTCATACACCATTGAAATACAGACATAAAGTGCTTTAGATATTTTAATCACTTTAATGTCGGTTCTGTTCAACAATTGTTTTCAAACGTTCATTGTGACGAGAGCATGGCCGGCCTCTACCTTCTTCCCTTTCAAGAATTTCTGAAACCACCTTCGTACTGTCTGATCAGTTGTGGACACTTTTCCACTTGTTCCGTTGATATTGATGACCGAGTTTGAAGAATATTAGGAGAAAGTTTGAATTAATTCAAGAAAACTACATACATTTATTCTTTTTTCATCTTTATTATTTAGGGTTTATCGTTATCATTCAATTAGAAAACAAAATGAATAGTGAATTAATGAGATGTCCTTTTGCAAAGCCATATTCAAAATTAGTTAAACTTAGGATGTCGATCGCATGCACATGACCAGTATATTCCAACTTGAATATGAATCTAGCATTTTAATCTCACTGCCAGTGCATTAAATAGCCTAACTTTATAGAGATGATTTGAGGCTAACTGACACAAAGTTGATAATAGAATAGATTTTCCAGCAAAAATAACCTTAAATCTAAAAATAAAGTGTTATGTTTGTATTAATTCTTTTTTATTTAAATTGTGTGCGGTAATCAGAAAACTAGTTGTTGCTGTAGGCGGCTTTTTTGGCGACTGACCCATAATTGTTTTTGACTTGTTATACAAGGATTAGCTGAGTGACAATCTGATAAAGAATACTTGATATTCAAAATGTCATTAGATCAAAAAGAGTGATTACAGGTCAGGCAATTTAGCCAGGCACGAAAGAAAGAAAACATCAAAGGATCCAAGAGTCAAATATTGAATGGTACTACTAGACTTTAGTTCTCCTGAACACTAGCTCAGTCTAATGATACTGAACCAGCAGTGAAAAATTGCAAATACATATATAATTAGGTATCCCAAACCAAAATTTTATGTTCATTGTATCTAAAAACTTGTAAGATCTTTGCAAAACAAACAATAACACCAAATTTATTTTGGTACCTCAATTAGCCACCAAATTATGGCTGTTCAAAGTCTGTTTGAAATTGGAAAATTTGCCGTCTTATATGCTATTAGTCCAGAAGCCCGTTTTCAGTGTATAACTAAAAATACAGGTTTTGAACAAGTGAAAAATTCTTACAAATGTAATGCCATATTGTACTAAATGAAAATTAATCATAATGGGAGTAATAATTATTAGATCAAACCAGCCTAAATATTAGACAAAATCCTATTCCCCTCGAAAAAAAAAAAAAAGTACAAAAATGACACAGAACTGCAACTTTGACTGTTCATATAAAATTCATTTCAACAGCTAACACATAGAACTTTCATAATATGATTCATAGCACAGTAGATATCAAGCTAGATTTTTCTTTTAATAGTAAATCAATAAAAACTGCTCAGATTTGGACCATGTAGAAACAGATGGAAACAAAATTTGATAATAGGGCAAAAATTTAATTCAAATTTTCCACTTGGATTTTTTTTTTGTGAAAGACAACTTAAAACCCTATATTAAGCCCACCACATCGACGAGTGGGGCTTTTTCTTCAAAATGGGGCTATTTTTATATGCATAGAGACAATATCGTGCATATTAAGTTGAAAAAAGTAACGTAACTCTAAGTAGCCTGAAAAAAAAAAAACTATTAATGGCAAAAGAGAAAGAATTGTATATTTATAAAGAGAAAAGATTAAATCGTGTTTACAGCCTAATTTTATCAAAATAACCCCCAAAATAAATGAGTTATCACAAGTTGAAATTGAAGGGAATTTCACTATATTTATTATTTTTGCACACAAAACTGACTAATTTGTGATACCTACTATCAAACTAAACTGATCCGAATATCAGATGTTTTAGTGCGAGTTGAGGAACAAAAAGCTGATTGTATAGATGAGTAATACATCAAGAGGTGAGATATCCTGAACTAATCCGGATGAATAATAATCCATCAGGATACATTCTAAATCATGCCAGGAAGAGTAAGTATGCCTTGTTCAAAAATGACAAAGAAAAGAAAAGTAAAGGAAGAGATTCAGTCTGCCCGACCTCCTTTCTTATACAGCCTTAAAATTGAAGACGCACACTATCAAATCATTAACGATATACAAAAAAAAAAAAAAAAAAAAGCTTCACTTTGTAATCATTATATTTGGTTTTAACATTTGCTTTACATGTTGGCAATAGAAAGTGATTTCAAAACTAACCTATCTCTGGCCAGATATTATTTAGATCTGTCTCTCAAATCCGTCTTTGTCACTTCTTCAAATATTACCCGTTGCCATAACTCTTTTACATCTATTCACCCAAAAATGTGACCAAACCAATAAAGTCTTCTGTTCAATACACATTTCAATACTATCACGATTTAATGTTGCTTTTGTAAACGTGCAAAAACAGCTAACAAAGAAATACTTATTTTATTAAACTGTTCCCTTTGTTTCTTCATCATCCCAGTTACATAACAAGTCTTTTTTTCTTTTTCAAGTGGACTTTTATTTGATGTAAAGAGTGAGGGGGAGGGGTCGGAGTCAGGTTTTTTTTTAAAGAATAAAGATTGGGAATTTGTATTATTTGGACTACTATTCTCACCTTCGAAGTTATTTTCCCATTTCAGACGATATAACCTCTTCAGGTGAATCTTGTCGAACTCTGCAATTTATAGAGAATTTCGAACTGAAGCCTTTAATCTATGAGCATAGATTGTTCTTGTTACGTTAGCAATGACTGGGTAGTAATTTTTATTTTATTCTTTGTTAATATCACCTGGAATGAGGATTGAACCTTTACCCTCCACAAGACTGTCACTAAGAATTGATTGTTACTTAACACCTTTATCCATTGCTCCGAAAAATGCAAATTATCAATCCTCATCTCAAAAATTCCGAAACCTGGACTGATAAGTAAGCAACTTTTTAAGGATATTTGTTTAGTGTGGGATAGAGATGAGAAGCACAACATCTTTTCAATTGAGTTCGATAGTCAGAATTGGGTATTTTTAAACAGACTCCTTAATTAGAATTTTTCTCAGTCAAAAAAAGAGTGAAATTTTGTTGCATAATATTTACAAAGACAAATAGGCGTAGATGAATTGAAAATCAGAGGAAATAAAAAAATATAGGAAACAATTATATTTAAAAGAATTTAGAATCAGAAAAAAAATTCAAAAATGTTTTCCTCAAAGGAATTCCGTTACTCAAGTATGTTGGAACCAAAATAAAAATGTAAAACGGACACTTTGTTTTGAAAAGGCGTAGGGCAAATGAAATTCCGAAATATTTTTAAAATACCTTAGATAAACATTAAAACAAAGAGAAAATGTGTTGTAATGTGTAGCTTAGGTTTTTGAATTTTATAAATAGGGAGATTGAATAGATAGGTGGGTGCTCCTGTGGCTGAATCGATTAAAGTGCATTCTGGCTACTAAAACAGCTTCTTTGTGGAAGCTCGTTCAAATCTTATTGAAAACTACATTCTCTCAATTTTCAATGATTTCAGCCACAGATACATAACTTATAAAACATATTTGGTAGTTTTGATTTTATGGCATATCAATCTTTTCAGTCATTTAATGCCAAAACTGGTTATAACTTCCTGTTTTGAGTTCATTCCACTTTACCAATGTTACCATGCAGGTGATTAATATTCTGGTGTTGAGATTTTTATGTATAAACCGACTGCTTTTTGGAAGGGCATTATGCTATCTTTTTGTAAATAGTTCCAAAAGGTTTCTTTGAAAAAGGTCATTCAGTGAGAACATGTTTTATCATGTATATAATCTGCTATGCATCGCATAAAAACGGAGCTGTTAAACCTGACAGTGATATCGAACAAAAAGGAGAAAGTAGCAACTTTAGTTAAGTCAATGCCCCTAATGATGCTGGCTTAAACAGAGCCGAGAGAGAGAAGATAACTAAATACCAAGGTCTTATATACAACATGAAAAGAAACTGGAATCATTCCATCATTCTAGTAATCATAGGAGCTACCGGGCTTATGAAAAAGAATTTCAAAAACTACCTGGAGAATATACTCAGTGAACCAACTGCAAGAGAGATCTAAATAATTGCACTTAAAGGGACAGTTAGAATTCTAAAACGATCTCTCGGTTGGAGTCTCTGAAATAGTTGATGAATGTCTGGTATTCTGATAGGATGCCTTATTCCCAGCAAAAAGAAAAGCAAATTGAAAAAAAAAGGGAAAAACATTGATTGTTGTTCTGCTTTAAGTAAATAGAAATGCACTATGTTTGTATGACATACATATATATATATATATCCTTTGAAAGTTCTTTCACTGGTGTTGTCTTTTAGTACTGTATGTGATGTTATAAAAAGACATTGATGAAGAGACGTTTTGGAATCATCAAAAATAATGAAAAATAAAACGTTTCCAAAACTTTTGGAAACGATCATATGCATAATAATAGTTTGTTTTGAATTCTTAGAACAATATTCAAATTATATTGATTTCAACTAACTTGACATATCTATATATATCTCTATAGTCAAGAGAATCTCAATTCCTTTTTTTCGTTTTTTTTTATAGCTTTGTTTCCATTCTCCCAATGTAGGTTTAATTCCCAGTTATTTATTATTGCTGTTTCAGTGATGCCTGTTGCAGTGTGTATTTAGTTATTTTCATTTTAAAGTCTGTGGGATTTTTAACTTTTTTCAGGAATTAATTATTAGGATTGCTTTATCTGCTTAGTGTTTTCTGTTGATTCCAGTATGACTTGGAACCCAACATCCAACAGTATATCATAATTAGTAACTTTTCTAATTCGCATGTATTTTTATTGAGTTGAACTAATTTGAATACCTTTAAAAGATCTACCTTCGAAAATTGAAAATTTTTTTTTTTTTTTTTTTAAATCGTCGAGACATTGACAGTTGGCCATGTAATCCAAACAATCTTAATGAATCATGTGACTAATCGCGTGTTAATTTTTGAAAGAATTGCTTTCTCATTTCAATCTTCGCATCCATTTTAAGTAATGGTCTGAGGAAGTTCAATTGGTTTCCAGCTAGAACTGGAATATGTCTGCAAATGTGTTGGCAAAAATGTTTGTATGACTAAATACATACTAAATAAATATGTGGCTCTATTCATTGAGCACTTTTATATAAACACAGTATAGATTCACTGGATCATACCCTGTGTAGAAGAAGAAAAAGAAAGACAGAAAGAGAGAGATATGGATGATCAAATTTCCTGCTTTTTAATGATGCCCATACCGATAATGAATCAGAAAAGATAATGAACGTATTATTCATTGATTTTGAAATATGGTCGATAGCCATATTGATTGCACAAACTTTTGCACTGAATATACAAACGCGTTTGGGAGATGCTTTTTAAATGCTCAAGATGTTGTCATGGTGAAGAAATGTAAACATAATAAAGTGAAAAATAATGCAATGATTACAATTATTTATATACTCCCAATTGATTGTTTATTCACACATCTTACAGAAAAACAATTTTGTCGTTGAAAAACTAGCATTATTATACTCCCTTTATTTTTACATTGTCATTATAAACCTACAGCGTTATTATATATCTATATATTTACTTGAGAATGGATGTCATCATAAAAGATGAATGGTAGTTGCCAAAAGTTGTGGATGTGTATGTTTGTTTGAAAATAACAACAGCAACCATAACACCGATGTCAAAATTAATTAAGAAATTATAAATTAAATATATGTTACAAATACTGACCCTAATTAAGAAATTATAAATTAAATATATGTTACAAATACTGACCCTAATTAAGAAATTATAAATTAAAAAATATATGTTACAAATACTGGCCCTAATTAAGAAATTATAAATTAAACAGTATATGTTACAAATATTGACCCTAATTAAGAAATTATAAATTAAACAATATGTTACAAATACTGACCCTAATTAAGAAATTATAAATTAAACAATATATGTTACAAATACTGACCCTAATTAAGAAATTATAAATTAAACAATATATGTTACAAATACTGACCCTAATTAAGAAATTATAAATTTAACAATATATGTTACAAATACTGACCCAACGTGTTATGGTTGGTCTTGTTCTCTAATAGAATTTGCATAATAAAAATATCTGTAAGGAAAAAGAAAACCATCTTTTTTATATAATCTGTAAAATGTGCTTTCATAACTGATCTGAAGAAAAAGTTACGACTATTTTTCAAATTTATAATAACGAAAATAAAATGCCAGCACATCTATATATTATTAAAAAGTTATGGTGTTTTTGGAGTTTGACTGTTCGTATGCAAATAGAAACATGTGATTGGTTGACAAAAAAAGAATAGGAAGAGTACACATTACTAAGGCAGTAGTTTTTAACTATGTGTTTTATAAATTTAAAAGAAATTAACATAAAAAATAAGTGACCTTTTTTATAATCTACAAAAAAGTAGATAAGGGTATTCGGCATTAGTTCAAAGTAAATTATTTTTGCTTAAAAATATAATTTGTTTTTTACCAAAAAAAAAAATCAATATGCAAATACATTACTCGTAGTTACTTACTCATGCAAATACTAAACATATTTCCACAAAATTTTAATATTTTTCTTTGTACTAGCTATAAAGCAGTAGCAGCCGCTAGGTAAAGGTGGAAATTGACATACCCAGGTACTGTATCAACATCGTTCAAGGAACAGATATATAAACTAATGCTACAAAAATAAATTAAATACATTTGTTTACAAACAAAAATCCTGCAAGTTTTCAAAACTAAATTTTTAGGAAATAAGTGGTAAATTCTTTGTGTTGCAATCTGGTTTATCACAACAAAGATAAAAAAAATTGTTGTGGCCGACTTTGAAAAGATTAACATAAAAACTAGTAAATAAGGATTTTTAAGGTTAAATAAAGTTAATTTTTATCTAACTAAATAGGAACATGTAAAAGCAAGTTTTAATTCTTAAGTAGGTCTTTAAAATGTATACGTGTCACAAATGTATTCAATAAAACCAGCATTTTATTTGCATCACTCAACCAGGCATTTTAAAGAGCAAATGTCCCTCCCCCCCATGGAATTCAAGTTAACTTATATATAAAGTAGAGTGCGATTTTCCGCTATTTCATTCATCTTAATAGACTTGAAGATTTCGTAACAAAAGCTGCATACTTAAAACTTTAGTCAGTAATTTATGACAAATATTGGTTCATGTTTGAAACGAAAATTTTATTTTCAGTCAATTTTATTGATTTTCAATACCTATCAATATTTTATTTTTGATTAGTCATAAATAAAAGAAAGGAAAGGAGCTTTCATCCGCTCACTTTTATCTACTCCTACTGTCCTCATGGACACTGGGGAAAAAAATTAAGATACAATTTACAGTTGTAAATTATAGTGATTCCATTTATCTAATCTTTACTTGCTTTTTTTAATAATTTGCTTCACGGCTCAACGGTTAGTGTATTCGACTGTTAACCAAAAGCTTGGAACGACTACTTTCATTTATTTTTTCTTTTAATATAAAAAAGAAATTGTTTCACAATATATCGATGCTTAGAGTCGAACCAAAAACTTACTTGACTTACATATTATTTATTAAAATAAAAAACTTTTTAAAAGATCCTAAAATATTTGTCGCCTCAATGTAACTAATTTTGTAAAGCAATCATTTTCTTTTCAAATCGGTAGTTAAAACTGATAGTATTTATGCGATTTAAATTTTAAAATTTCACATGACGTCTGATGATTTTATTGCAAAACCGATTAAAAAAAAAAAATCTTCAGTGAATTAGCTTTCCAAAGACGTAAATATTTTCTTAAAAGAAATACAAAGAAAAGACAAGAACGAAGGCCGAGCAATGAGCGAAACAAAAACGAAAGTAAAAAGACACTCTCGGACAACGTTGGATAGATACAGCTTAATTTGAATCATCCATTAATTGAACCAACGCACAAATGACCAATGTTATGCATCATCCAACTGACAATCTTATTAACCCTTGAGTGGCTTTTGCCCTTGTTAAGTGGGGACTCATGAATATTGACAAAAAAAAATGTGTTAAGTTACATTTTTTCTTAGGTAAATGTTACTGTTATCGACAAATTATTTTAATTGAAATGCCGTTGGGAAATTAAACAAAAAAAATCAATGGAGGTGCGAGAGCGCTTTATTCCTTAATAGACTTCACTAATGGCCTATGCTGGAAATCTCATTTCTTTGATCAATCATAACTCAAAAACCAATAAACAAAATTAGTTAAAACTTTGCACAAAAATTTTATTTGATAGGTTCTATAAGTGTGTAGAATTTCAGCATCATTAGTCAAGGCAACCCAGAGATCCAGAAAGTTCAATCATGAAATCATGTTATCTGTGTACGTACGTATATGCCACCCTGTATCTCATCAACTATTTGATGGATTCAGCTGATTTTTGGCAGATATAGAGGTTCTAGTGTCTAGTTGATGGCATTTTAATTTCAGTTTACCATATACCTTGATTAGTCAAACTACCACCTATATCAGTTATAAGAAGGCATTGTATTGAGGCATAGTCTTTACAAAAGTAGTGACATTCCATGAAAAATGCCAGTATACTGAAATCATATGCCCTTAATAGGGTTAAGATGAAAATTCATTAGAGATGGGCGGTTTTACCGAAAACCGCGGTTTTTCGGTTTCGTCTCCATACCGAATCGTTTTTTTTTTTAAACCGTAACCGTTCGGTATTGTGTTTTTACTACAGTAAGCCACCAAACACCAAGTAAGCCAAGGAAACACAGTTGAAAAGATTTTCTGATTTGAATAAAATTGAATATTACCAAAAAATGTTATATTAGTAAGAGGACAGATTGAACAAATATATGATAAAAACATTTAATTGACTTGTAGGAAGAAATCTTTGTTTACAGTTTGTTTATCATTAACATTTTGAATTTTCAAATGAAAAAAAGAGAAATACGACAGACAACATGACATCGTATTTTTAGCATAAACTATTTTCAAATGAAAAAGAAAAAATCAAACACGTTCCGTATGATGTCGAAAATCTATTTGATTCAACTCAAAATTGTAAAATAATTATTTATGTTTGTTTCAGAGTTATCTAAAAAAATAAGTTATTAAAATCAAATTTAAAAAAAAATACTTGTTGTAAAAGTAAATAAACGAAAAGTAGCGAGCGAGTATAAACATTTAAAAAGAAAAAAAGTAGTTGCCAATGCTAGTATCACTTTATTCGGATTTTTTAAATTATTTTAAACATTAGGCATTTCATTGTTTACTTTTGAAAAGCCACTTCATACATAAATTGTCATTTCTAGAGAACTATCTCTCAACTATACCGTTTCTCTCTCCCAAAAATGGGTTATTCAAAAAGTAGACTATGCAACGATTTATATTTTACTAAATTGTTAATATGGTATTTATTTAGAGCTGACAATTTATTCGAAAGTTTAATTATTAAACTTTAATCCAAGTCATGAATTCTATGACTAAAATTACCGTAAAGCTTAAAAAATGACTTTAGATGAATTAATAATCTCTACTTTTTTTTAACCATCCTTCCTTTTCCCTTGGCGCGGTTTTCGGGTGTACTACTAGTCTTTTACGCATGTCTATAAAGTTTTATTACCCTGTCTTAAAAACAAATATTAACCCCAACACAGTTGACAGAACTTCGAGCACACAAAATGGCAGACATCCCAACAGTCAACACCGGCAATTCGAGAAGTATATGGTGTGTTTATTTTACGACTATCCTATGACACGGACGAAAACATTCCAGCAGAAGTACAGCAAAGTAGTGAACCAAAAGGGAAAAACGACTTTTGGGGTTTTCTCCGAAAGAAAGGTCAGGCAAGAACAAAAGAAATTGATACCAGCGGTAAAAAAATATCTCGGATTAAAA
The DNA here is from genome assembly GCA_963556195.1 of Sepiola atlantica. NCBI lineage: Eukaryota > Metazoa > Mollusca > Cephalopoda > Sepiida > Sepiolidae > Sepiola > Sepiola atlantica. The sequence continues at coordinate 63,041,336 of OY744535.1, read as the reverse complement.
ACGAGGTAGATCGATTTCTGTATGGAATAGCCATCGACCCATCAGCCTGTCCTTTTGTCTGGTGGAAGAAAAATGGGAGGCTCTACCCGAATCTTTGTATTCTGGCAAGAGAACTCTTGAGTATTCCAGTTACCTCTGTAGCGAGTGAACGGATATTTAGTAAGGCTGGACTTGTCATTAGTGACCCGAGATGTAGGCTGAAACCTAACCATGCTGAGAAACTAGTTTTTCTCAATCACAACCTAAGAAAATGAGTAAAAACATTTTCACCTATTAAAAAATTAAAATTTTTATCTGTCAAATAATTTTGACAATATTTCATTTTCATCATCATTTTTGCTTAATTTTATTTGTAAAATTATTTTGTTTGTTTAAATAAATTTTTGTTTTTAATTTCTTGCATTTCTGAGTTATATTTTAGCTTCTGGTGGGTTAAAGAATTAGATAGAATGTATATTCAAACTCAGTTTTATTCTTCAGAAATCTTTCATGAATCTTTGGTCACTGTTTTAACGAGTTAACTGTTGAAAAGGTATCAGAACTTTGATTACAACAGTCAACACCTTAAAACTTATGATTCATATCATGGAGAATGATTCAGTCAAAAAATTATCGAAACAGTGGCATAATTCAACTAAATGGTGAATAATAACTAATCATCACACAAGAGAATGAATAGCTTCCATAGTAAAATTTTTTTTTTCAAAAAAACCGAAAAACCGAACAACCGAACCGTAAACCGAGGTTTTAAGGGGGAAAAAAAAACGAAACCGATACCGAAACCAAAATTTAAAAACCGCCCAACTCTAAAATTAATATACACTAAATGTACAAAAGCAAGGAAAATCCCAAATGTTTACACTTTTATTGTCATTAAGGGTATGCAAGCACAACAAGGCTATGTATTTTACTGGTAGGAATATTTCTTCAGCGCACCTCACACACTCATGCATAGATTTATACTGTAGTGATGTGATAATGAAATGGTTTGGTTGATATGTAGTCATATCCTTAATGACAATAAAAGTGTAAAATTTTTGGAATTTCCTTGCTTTTGTACATTTAGTGTATATGAATTTTCATCTTAACCCTATTAAGGGCATATGATTTCAGTATACTGGCATTTTTCATGGAATTTATTTTGATTTACCTACTCATTGGTGTCCTATTTGCGTAAAATTTAATATAAAAAATAAGCATGTTTACTTGCTGTCAATATTGGTTGTGAGTAAAGTAATCAGTGACAACCATCTTGCTTTTACAGAAAGTAACGGGACCAGAAATATACCCCTTTTAATTTAATGGCTTGAATTAAAGAAGGATCCGGCCCGGTCTGGTATCTTATTTCCTGAAAAAACAAGATAGCTACCAGTGATTACTTTACTCACAACCAACATTTACGGCAAGTAAACATGTTTATATTTTATATTAATTTTTTTTACGCAAATAGGTCACAAATAAAAATAAATCGTTTTCGATTATTTCCTAACTGCATTTCCTTTAAAATAATTCATGCCGCCAATAGTAACGTTTACCAATGTCATAAAAATCTAAGCGACTTGCTTTTATTTGAATCCGAATGAGTTTGATCGGATACACAAACAGAAAAACATTCTTAAAAATGTGTTTCTTATTTAACGGCAATCCAAAAATGGCAGTTTTTACTATTTATTGAATGATTTAGTTTTGGGGTAAAGGTGTACATAAGAGTACGGTTAAGATTTTTCAAAATGGCGATATAAAATTGTGTATAGGCAATAAAAGTTGTCTTTTGTTTAAGATTATGACATGCTGAACGATTTAGAGTTAAAATCAATTCAGTATTACGCATGGAATTTAAAAAAACAAAAACACTTTTTAAATGAGTAAATAGGCTAGTATTATCGGCTTATTTCCTAGATGACATGTTAGATATGATCGAGGTTATTAGCTAAAAAGCGGAATGAGAAGTATGTTCACTGAAAAGAAGTAAACTCTTTTGCTGACTTATATAAAAAATAATTCAAATTAAAATATTTGTTTCAAAGCATACATTTAACGAGATTCTGTGCTGCATTGCTGGTATTTATTGTTTAAAGGAAACTTTAAGACTGTAGGTTAAATTGTCGTTTCCCATCCAAAATGGCGGACAATAAATCGTCTGCAATTTTCTGATTGTTTTCTGACCTCACAAATGAGTAAGTAAACCCAAATAAATTGTTTTGAACTAATTTCCCAACTATATTTCCTTTAAAATAATTTAAGGTAAATTTGAAATTAGTTCAGAACAAAAAGGTCGGAAAACTGAAGATGATTCATTGTCCGCCATTTTGGCTGGGAAACAACGATTTAACCAGACTGCTTTAAAAGTGTTGCTAAAACAATAGAATTATGTTGTGAAAATATTTTAATATTTGTTTTTAAATAAATTATTTTATTGTGGTGCATTGCTGACATCAAAAGAATTAAAGAAAAAAATTGTGTTGCAGCAACAAGAATTATGGTTTTAAAGTAATATTTTTTTAAAAAATATTTTGAATTGTAGATATTGAGAAAATGTGAAACAAACTTTAAGAATTTAAAGGTTTTCCTTATTTTTATGTTGCTAAAACAAAATTGTTTTTCACGTAATATTTTTATAAATATTTTAATGAGAAAAATGTGAAACAAATATTTTAATAAATACTTTTATTTTTTAAATAAATTATTTTTATAACTCACTAAAAGACTACTTTTTCATTACACATCATTTTGTTTGACTTTTTTGTATCGTTCATGATGCCATATTGGTAATAAGCCAATGTACTAATTTAAAAAGTGTGTAGTTTTTACTATTAATACGTAGTATTACAGTGATTTTAACTCCAATACGTTTAGCATGTCATAATCTTTTAAGAAATATACAGTTTTTGAACAATTGCACATTGCCTTTCCGAAAAATCTTAACCGTACTTAACCATCTTTTGTTATTTGTAAATTACTCTAATACAAGGCTATCCATAATACAGGCCTGGCAAACATGCGACTAGGGTCCACGACTGGGAGGCGGACATGTGAAAACCAAAATTACTACTAAATAATAATTAGAGAAAAGTTTTAGTAAGAAATTTCTTAGTAATGTTCAGTAATTAGCAACTATACATATTAGGAAACAGCTTACAATAATTGATTTATTTCCATCAAATCAAATGTCAAAAGTGTGCCAGTTGACACGGTTAAGATTCGAATAAAAATTGTTGTTTGGGATAAATACAATTTAGGCGCGCAGAGTGAATATAATTGTATTGGCGCGTGACAAATAAAAAATAACGCCCACGCAAATTCCGATGTGGCCTTATATATTAAATCAACTCAAAACGAGCGGACGTAATTGGGAGCACACCACGTGATATTTCTGTCCAATGAGATTTCTCCAAAGACATATTTTTCTAAACTTTTCTCCTTAAGCTCGCTGGAGCCTATCCAAATAGTATTTAAGCACACACAAACATCAAACTTTCTCTTTCAACTGACTTTTCATCCGGAGGTTACACGCATCTTACAATCACTCTTCCATTTCACCTTTCGCGCGCTTCATACAATTTCACAGGCGAACATTACCTATTGCTTCTTTTAATATTTTATAACAAATGAACATTTCAACAAAAGAAAAGACATTCTTCTTTTTACTTACCATGAAACTAAAGAAAGGACTCATGAACTCATTACAAAAAGAAATATATTCTATTTGTTATTAGTTTATTTCAGTAAATAAACTTCCGTTGATATTGCATGTAAATCTTCTTATTATTATTTTTATTTGTGGAGGAAGTTATCACCAAAAAAAGGTATGACGACCCCCACAAAAGTACAAAAATATAAATTTAATTCACAAAAGATCACTTTTATTCACCATGAATTAGACACAGTTTTGATATTTCAAAAATCATGAGTCAATTTGTTTATATTGACTACTTGATTACATAAAATATGACATAATATAATCAGAAAGCAAATTCAACATTTAACAAAATCAAATACTTTGTGAACAAAATAATGTTCAGAAAAACAATTTTGATAATTCATTTTTACAAAATCTGTTATGTTTGTTAGATATACAATTTGTTTTTACAGCAGATGAAGAAAATGCTTATTTTTTCATGATACACAGTCTTTATAATAAAATCAATTTACATTAACAAGAACATAAAACCAATAAAATATATGTAAAAAGGGGGGGAAATGTAAAAGGGGCTTTTTAACGACGTGTGAACTCCCTGAAAAACTTAGCAGAAAAAAAACAATTGTCCTAGAATGAGGGATCAGTTTCAGATATAAATTTAATGTAAAATGATCCCATTTCCGGGCCATTCTAGCGTTTTAAGGCAGAACCATTTTTTTTTTCTATGGAGAAACTTGTGCGTTTTTCAGATGGGGGCTAATAGTGATTCTACTTTTTATTGAGGCGATTGTGTGGTTTTACAACCTTGCCACTCGAACTTAGTGTTATTGGTAAAAATATTTTAGCTAACTGCTCTAAAAAACTAGAATGGCCCGGAATAGGGGATCATTTTACGTTATTTTATATACAAAATCAACCCCCACTCTAAATTCTTAAATAATTGTGTTGTTTTTCTGTTTCGGACAGATGTTTAAGGGTGTTCACATGTAATCACCTAAACAAAGTAGAATCTTGTTTTTACAGAACAAAGCACAACTACCTCCCATGATCAAATAGTCAAACAAGAGTTATTGTTCGTAAAAAAAAAAAAAAAATTAAAAAAAAAAAAAGTAACATAACTATCATAAGTAAAATCTTATGTCAGTTTCTGCTATGCATCATTTCAATATGAAAAGAGAGCATGGGTTTATATTATCTAATATATTTTTCAAAAATTATTGTTCGCTTGATTCACCTAATGCAATTCAAGGACCAGCACTAAAAGTTTTGTAAATTATCTTAAAATATTATTTATAAAATAAAAATGTTGATACAATTCTCATGACAACATAATCAGTATTGATAATACATCATTTTCCAAGTAGCGATCGATTAATACCTTATGAATCAGATGATTCGATAGTTGGCATGGCTTCCCCCCCCCCCCCCGATATCTTTCTAGTTAGAATTCTTTCTAGAAAGAGGGACCATGTGAAGGTTGCCAACATCCTAAGTGTACGTGTTTCTATGGAACGAACTGGATTCGAACTTGGCACACACAGGTCGTCAACCACTTAGCCAGCGTCACTTCCCTCCAAGTTGTTATCTGATATGTTTTATATTGCTCCCCCCTTTTTACATATATTTTATTGGTTTTATGTTCTTGTAAGTTCATTTTATTATTAAGACTGTGTATAATATGTATTATCATATGAAAAAATAAGCATTTTCTTCATCTGCTGTAAAAACAAATTGTATATCTAACAAACAGATTTTGTAAAAATCAATAATCAATAAATAATGTTCAGAGAAACAATTTTGATAAATTGTTTCTCTGAACATTATTTTGTTCATAAAGTACTTGATTTTGTAAAATGTTGAATTCGCTTTCTGATTGTATTATGTCATATTTTCTGTAATCAAGTAGTCAATATGAACAAATTAACTCATAATTTATCTAATTCATGGTGAATAAAATGATTTTTTTTGTGAATTTAATTCTTTTATATTTTTGTACTTTTTACATTTGCTTTGATGGAAATAAATCAATTATTCTAAGCTACTTCCTAATAATATGTATAGTTGCTAATCACTGGACATTACTAAGAAATTTTATACTAAAAGTTTTCTCTGTAATTATTATTTTGTAGTAATTTTGTTCTTCACATGTTTGCCCCCAGTCGTGGACCCCAGTTGCATGTTTGCCAGGCCTGTATTATGGATCGCCTTGATCTAATATCATCTGTGCCGAAAAGCTCGTTCAATTATACTATAGGAACGATTGGAATATCTCGCCCATTTCAATTAGTATTTGCCCATATGTTGGATAGAATAGATTCTGGATCTAAATTTAAATTTAATCTACTTTGATCATCAAATAAGTTCCGATAGATTTTTGATTCTCTGAAATTTAATGGCAAGTCGGAAATGTCTAATGGAGCTTTTATTTATCTACCTCCCACAGCGGTAAGATGTGACACAAGGTCGGAAAGTGGGATTTGAAAAGCCAGCGCCCGAGAAGGTGAGCACTCTGGCCTACAAAAATGCCTGGGCAGCCCCGTCGGCATTCCCCGGTAGGGGCGCCTCAGGCAGTAAGCCATAAACTTACTCCTCACCAAAGAGGGGAGGCAAAGCCCGGGAGGATGGACCGGCTCGAACTGCACAGGACAAACCCACAGACCGGCGTCATCAAGCCCCAAAGGCCAAGACGGTACCGGTCTATGGGGGTGTAGTATCCATCGGAACAGATACTACACTTTGATCTTGGCCAAAAGGCCCAGCCCCCGGCTGAACTTTCGGTTTTCTACACTAGTTTAAAATAAATTATTCATATTAAAAAAAATGTTAGGGCGTATATCCCTTTTAAATTGGAAAACAATTATAAATCATTTTTACATGTAAAGCTTTTGTAATTTAAAAATTATTCATGCGCATCACAGGAATTCTATGAATTGTATGATGAAGCAAGAATGTAGGTTCAATTCAATGTTTTAATCGTTGTCTTTTTTTTGCACCCAAAATAAAACTTTTTGACACAAAAAAATAAACGTTGAGCGCTTATTTTTACATACAAAGAACGTTTTAATAAAAACAATAATGGCGATTGTGTAGTTTAACAGCCAAAATGGCGGACAACTCTGACGTCAAACTAGCGTCTTCTCTATTCAACCGGTGTCTCGAAAAAGTGGTACAGGAAACAACTTGCAAGAAAATATTTCCTTTTTACAAATTTATTCTGAAAATTAAATCAGTGTTTTTTTTTTATACATGGATCTAATCATTTAACAAAACTTTTAACAAACATAATTTAACAAAACATTTTTTTTTTCAGTGCCCCCCCCCCCCCTCCCCGAACGATAACCAACGTTAATTTACAATTTAAACTTATTTTGCAGTGTTTTTATTTTAGGAAATCATTGTTTTTTTCTTCTTCTTAACGATTACACGTCATAGTATTGCCGTATCCCATACAGTATATTGCCGAAGAAATTGTTTTTTTATACGACGGCGCCATAAAAATTCCTGTAAATGACTATCAAAATTATTTGGGTATGTGACCCTCATCGCACGTTTTCACAATTAAACGAGGGACCACTTTTTCGAGGCACCGGTTGAATAGAGCAGACGCTAGCTTGACGTCCGAGGTGTCCGCCATTTTGGCTGTTAAACTACACAATCGCCACAATGGCGATACTTAGTTCTGGTCGATAATTTAAGAATAATTATCGAAAAAATTATTAGAATTTCATTTCAAGACACTGACAGCAATGTATACTTATAAATATCCGTCCCGTCACACAAGTCTATTTTCATAATCAGACGTTTTCTTTTTCCTGTCAGTCTCAAGGGACAAAACGGATACCATCTCACTGAGTCCAGCGGCAATATTGTAGATCCTTAGCTAAATTACCCCCTACCCCCCCCAAAAAAAAAGAGATTCTACTTATATTAGGCGATTACGTGTGATCTTGGTGGAATTTAAAAAAAAAAAGGTAAAATGATCGCCCATTTGCGGGTCATTCTAGCGTTTTAGGATTTATTTTTGCTATTGGAGAAATTTTGTGCGTTGTTTTGGTTTTGCTTTTTTTAGTGGGGGGGGGGGTCTACTTATTTAGATAATTAGGTGTGTTTTTACGACATTTAGTAGTAAACAAAATTCAGTTAACAGTTAAATTTATATATGAAACTGATCACCCACGCTCAATTTTAAAATAATTGCCCCACCCCCCTGAAGCTTTTCAGGGTGTTCACCTATTGTAATGAGAAAAACTAAAACGATTTGGTCCATAAAAAAAGTTGAAAACAAGTGGTGGTGATGGTGGTGGTAAATAACGAACAAGCGCCGCAAATAGAATCTCATTTTGGGGGTTGGGATAGCTGAGTGTGTTCCTATTTCCTTCCTTCCCTACGAAGGCAGAGTTAGACACAAGGTCGGTTTTTAATGTGGGGAAATCCAGATCCTCCAAAAAGGGCACTCTGGATTGGAACAAAAATTTTAATTGCCTCAGCCTCATTGGTCCTTCACTGATCGAGAACAAAAAGACGAAGTATGGTATCAGAACAGATACTAAACTTTGCTCCTAGCCAAAAGGGATAGCTGAGGGTGTTGATCCAGAAAAAGTCCAGGACGAGTGAAAACAATGTCATGATAAGCAGAGAAAGACTAGTATTATTTTCTTCTAGACAAGTTAGTAACACAACAAAGGCTTAGGAGTCTAGTCTACAATTTAATCCACAGATGGAGGGGGGGGGGGTATCCGAATGGTTATCTTGAACTTTTCAGCTTTAATATGGCTGCAATTGAAACATTATCTAACCAAATTAATTCTAGTTTAGTTCAATTAATAATTTAATGACCAAACGATACCATAATATAACCTGGTACTACTGCAGTTTACGGACCATGCTGAAATAATAACGTTATTATTTAGAAACCCATTCTTAACAATGGGAAGGGGGCTTTGTTGACTATTCTGTACTTTCACCTAACAATTTAATAAACAAAAGATACTGTAAACATTGAATTTAACTTGAAAATCATATCTAAAATATAGCACGGTTCGTAAACTGCAGAAGTACCTCTAACCTAATTGTTGCCGTCTCTTGTACGGACTATGCTTATTAAAAAGCGCTTATCATTAATTATTTAATTAGTTTCCGTGTAAACTTTGATTGTGTTTGAAAGATAAAAGCCTAAACTTAATCTCTAAACGAAAAAAAACTGCATATTTACGTGTGAAAAATAAATTATAATAAAATATGTAATTACGACGGTCAAAAACCCCAAAAATTCAATGAATTTTGAACTTTGAAAAAATTACTTGTAAAAATCCTTTAAAAGATAAATATAAGTTTTTGGAAACTATTTCAACGATAATTATTAAATTAAAGTCATAAGACACTGAATTAAAAAAAAAAATCCCACGTTTGACTAAAAATTAGCAAAATTAGCCCTTCAAATGTGATAAATGAATAAAAGCCGCCATAACTTAATCGGAAAAGGACGTTGTTTACAAATTAACATTGCCAAGCAAAATATATGGAAGACAAAAAATGTCATAATTTATCATTTTTAACTTTATATATAAAAATGTAATAGTTTATAGAAGTTGAAAAATTATTATCCATTAATTTCTTTATTCTTTTTAAGGTTATAAACAAATTTAAGTACCCTTATTTTGTTATAATAAAAAAGGAAATGCTTATTTAATTATTTGTGAGTGTACGCAATTATTTTTAACTGAAAAGGTTCAGTTTTTAATTTAGTAATACTCTGAAATTATTGATGACGTCTGTTTACCAATGTTTTTCGATTTTTTAGAATTTGAAATAACACTATTTTTTAAATGTTAAAAATATTTTTACGTTACGAACTGCGTCAATTTTATCAATTTGTTTTACATGATTTAAAACTTTAGTTACTCGATTTATTCTTAACGTGTCGTAACGATAAATTACATTGATTCTTTTAAAAATAAAGTGTTTTTATTTTTTATTTTAAGTGTGAAAAAGTAAATTAGTCAATGACTACACTGACAATTTATTCATTGAAAAAAAAAGTTAAAACAGTTATTTATTGATAAACAGAATTCAATTTTGAAAGAAAATGTCATGTTTGAATTCTCTTTATTTATTAATAAATAATTGTTTTTAACTTAAATATTTATTAATGAAAAAAAGACAAAACAAATACAAATCTTTCCAAATAATTGACGATGAATTGCGAAATGAATGAAATTGTTGAATCTCTAAAAAAAAAAAAAAATTTGCGCTGTAAAAGTGAGTGATTGCTAATCCCACCTGATTATTACAGAACGGGGCTACCATACTAATGAAAGTTCATCGTTAGTAGAAATTATTCAATTTTTTAAATTCTTTTTTTCGTTAAGTTCCTGGATCTCAAATTTGTCAATTTTTGGTTTATTTTCAAGATTATAAAAAAAATTTCTTGCGCTGATGATGCCACGTTCCTCTATGAAAGAGAAATATAATTATGTCGCATTTTTTATTTTTCCAAAAACTCTAATCATTAAAATCACATTAAATATTTTTTGCAATTATATTATTTTTTTGGTGAAAATATTGATTAAACAATGCTTTATTCAATAATAATATCGCTAATTCAAAAAATTAATTTTTCTTCGAGTTATAGTGATTTTATTAACACGGTATTTACTGGCATTTTTCGTAATATATACGAAATATTTTGAAAAAAAAATTTAATTGTTAACATCTACGATCCTTTATTTACATAAGTAACAGTTAAAAAATCATGCATTTTTTTTTATTAATATATAAAAATATAACTTTAGTAAAGGTGTATTTTCTTTTTAAAAAATAATACATTTTCACTAAGATTTAAAAAAAAAAATGGTTTCATTATATTCCGTGATTGTTGATTAATAAATATTGAAAATTTCAGTAAAATTGGTTGATTTCCTGAATTTTAGTGTATTTTTAAGTGAAGGGGGGGTCAAAATGTTTTTTCATTTTGGGGAATCGACCATTGATTTGCACGTACCTAGTTACTGTATTGTTTGATCATTAAGTTAGTAGTTGAACCAAATTGTTATAAAACTAGAATTAATTTGATTAAGATAATGTTGTTTCAATTGCAGTCAGCATAAAGCTGACAAGTTCAAGATAACCATATGGATCCATACCTTTCCCAAAGGTATGCGAGCACTTAATGCAGTAGTCCCTATTCTAGAAAATAAACAAAATCACTTTTTTCTTTTGCTTTAGGTAAAAAAATAAAACGCATCTACATTTCAAACAGCAAAAAAAATTGTGTACTCACGAGTAGAGTAGATAGCAGGCTGAAACTGCAGAGGCACGGATGGTTTTTACGGGGGTTACGTGAGAAGAGACTCACGCTAAATAGGGACTTCACGCTTTATCTACGGATACACGCAGAGCTAGAAGCACTATTCTCTCTTTAGAGCCGCGCTATCGAATCTGTTTCACGTTCTGGATTTTTTTTTTTTTAAATTTATTTTTTACTAAACTTGTAAAATTCGTCTATAGCTACATTTATCAATTAATAAAATACATTTTAAAACCATTTTATACTCTGTCGAATACTTATATTAATGAATATGTAATTTCGTAAACTTAGTTAAAACTAAGTAGTCTAAGTCTGTCAATGAATTCTTATTAGTAGATTGATTGCATCACCAGTTAAGTAATTACTTGCATTGCTTTTTTCTTCCTCTGATTTACGTAATCTGGCCAGTTATCTTCTTACAGAATACTTATTTAAATCATATGTATATGATTAAGTCAAAGTTATATTGACATTCCTGATAGAAATATAACGCTAATTATATTTTATTTACCTCCTTTTCAGGAGGTAAGACACAAGGTCAGGTGTGGGTTTTTGATGAAAGTGTTTCTGTTAGGGATTTTTTTACCCCGCCTAATAAACCGGTATCGTCCGGGCCTTTGAGTCTGGATTTACGCCGGTCTATTGGGGGTTACCGGTCCTGTGCAGTTCTAGGAGGTGCACCCTCCCAGGCTTTGCCTCCTCTCTTTGGGGAGGAGTAAGTTTATTGCTTACTGCCTAAGGCGCCTCTACCGGTGAATGCCGACGGGGCTGCCCAGGCAATTTTTAAATGGCCAGAGTGCTCACCTGTCGAGCGCTGGCGTATCTAATCCCACTTTCCCGATCTTGTGGGAGGTAGATAAATAAATCAATGGCGATCCCCAAAATGTAAAAAAACATTTTGATCCCCCCCCCCTTTCACTTTAAAAATTCACCAAAATTCAAGAAATCAATCAATTTTAATGAGATTTTCAATATTTATTAATCAACAATCACGGAATATAATGAAATCATTTTTTTTTTTTTAAATCTTAGTGAAAATGTATTATTATTTTTTAAAACAAAATACACCTTTACGAAAGTTGGGTATCTTTTACGACGCTCAGCAGAGTAAAAACGCTAAAAAAACAAATATACAACAAATAAAAGTAACTGTATTGATTTACTCCTCTCCAGGAGTTAGGCACAAGGCCAGTTTTTATCTTACTCCCACAAGTAAAATGTGACCCAAGGTCGGGTCGGGAAAGTGGGGTTTAAAAATTGCCTAGGCAGCCCCGTCGGCATTCCCCGGTAGAGGCGCCTCAGACAGTAAGCAATAAACTTACTCCTCCCCAAATAGGGGAGGCAAAGCCTGGGAAGGTGGAACTGTAGGCTGTAAAAGTTATTTTCAAACTTGCCTGTGGCATTTGTTTGTATTTTTAGACCGTTACAACCGCTATTTATTAGAAATCAATAGTTTTGTCACCGGAACTTGGGAAAAATGGCCGATTTTGGGGGGGGGGGGCGTTTGGTAAGAAAGCACGTGAATCGGCCATCTTGAATTTTGTGCAAACCTTTGGGAAAAAAAATAATAAAAATTTTTTTTTACATCTAATAAAAACCCATTTATAATACGTAAAAATAAAAACAAATTACATAGGTAAGTAGAAAAATATCTATTCTCGTCGCAGGTCTACTTCAATTGTTGCAAATTTATGTTTTTAAACCCTTTCTCGTTCTTTTTTTGGACCCCGTTCGCGCCTCTGCTGAGCGTCGTAAAAGATACCCTGAAAGTTATATTTTTATGTATTAATAAAAAAAAAATACATGATTTTTTTTTAATGAAAATAAAGCACTGTAGATGTTTAAAACATTTTTTTTTGATAATTTCATATACATTACGAAAAAAGCCCATAAATTCCGTGTTAATAAAATGACTATAACTCGAAGAAAAATTAATTTTTTGAATTAGCGATATCATCATTGAATAAAACATTGTTTAATAAATATTTCCACGAAAAAAATAATATAATTGCATAAAACATGTTATGTGATGTTAATGAACAGAGTTTCTGAGAAAATATCAAATGCCATGTAATTATATTTCCCTTTCATACATGAACATGTCATCATCAGCGTTAGAAATCTTTTTTATAATCTTGAAAATAAACCAAAAATTGAAAAATTTGAGAATCAGGATCATAACGAAAAAATATTTTTTTAATTGAATATTTTCTACTATCGATTGACTTGGAGAGGTATGGTGGTCCTGTTCTGTAATAAACAGACAGGATTAGATCTCCAACCACCACTCACTTCTACTACCGCCCTCAAAATGTTATTTTCAGAGATTCATCGATTTCATAATTTGCACAATTCATCGTCAATTACTTGGAAAGATAAAACGTAAGTTTGTCTTTGTTTTTGTCATTAATAAATATTATTTAAAAAGTTTAAAACAATTTAATTGTTTTAAACTTTTAAAATAATAAATAATTGTTGTTACAATTATTTATTATTAAATTTCAAATATGGCATTTTCTTTCAAAAATGAATTCTATTTATTTATTATTAATAAATAATTGTTAATGTTTTAATTTTTTTCAATGAATATTGTTAGTGGAGTTTCTGGGAAAATATAAAATGCGATGTAATTATATTTACCTTTCATACATGAATGTGTCATTATCAGCATAAGAAATCTGGGTGCTTATGCTGATTAGCGGCCATATGAAAAAATTATTTTTATATAAAAACAATAATATATACTTATTGAGCATTATATTCTTACTCACTGTACGAAAAAGTAGAAAAAATTATCCACTAGAACTTTAATTACAGATATTTTTCCATTCTGCGTATCATAACAGCGACTCGTTCACTAAGAGTCCATCTTCTTTCTTAAGAAGATTTCAGTTATCTGCCCTTGAAATCTTCTTAAAAAACAAGATGGACGCTTCGAGTCGGTGACAAAATGGATGTGCAGAGATGTTGAAAGTTTATCAGCAAAGACAGTGTAAGTGCAAGTGTGTTAGCACTCTGGTTGAAATCAAAAGCACAATTGATTTCGCACTTGTGAAAGTGATAGCGCAACTGAATCTCCACAGTTGTTGTTATGACCGTTAAAGTCAATTTATAGTCTACGTGACAATTTCTTAATTATTTTATTTATAACATGTGTTGATATTTTTTTTCAACAGACCACCTCTTCTGAATTGATCGCCAAGAAATTAAGAAAATGGCCACCATTTATCAAAAATATGGTTACATGTCCTCAAAAATGCTATCTGGCCTACTACACTTTGAATTTGCTAAAGAATGTGAATACAATTTAACAAATCAGGCACAAGGCCATCAAAAGTGTGAAGAGCGTGGGCTCGTTAGTCATCCTCTGTCTATCCTACTCTTAACTAGATGCATTTTGACCCATTCGTCCAAGAAATGTTCTTTTTATTCGTTAACCATTTGTCCATCACTTTCACTTCAGCACTCACCACAATACCACATTTACTCTATGGACTACCCTACTTAAAATATCCCAAATGGTTTAAAAGCAATTTTATTTAGGTCCTGCACTGTCTACCAAGCTCCAGCCCTTGTCCCATCGCTGCGATGTGGTATCCCTGTGCTTGTTTTACAAGTACTTCCATAGAATGTACTCTGACGAACTTACTGCACTTTTACCCCTTCAATGTAAATACCGCCGACTAGCAGCAAAATCCAACCCCTTCATTATATAGGTCCTCAGATGCCAGAAAACTTTCTACTCTAATAGCTTCTTTCCTTCGACAGATTGAATTAGAATTCCCTTCCTGCTCTATTTCCCCAACTGTACCAACATATAGAAATTTAAATATAATGTAGAAATTTAAATGTAATGTGAACAAACATTTTGCTGCATAACGTCCTACTTAAGATCTCCCCATAAAGCTGCCCCTCCTAATCGCAGTAACCCCTTATGTCTTAGTGGCACTGAAAAAAGACGGAGAGTGGGACAAGAATCCCCCCCCCCCCAAAAAAAAAGAATAAAAAAGAATCTTGTAAGGTTAGTAAGACCCTCTCAACCCTTTTTAAAAGTAGACTGTCCACTGTTTTCCGGTTTTTTAGCAATGAAAACAATCAGGTCAGCTCAATCTCTAAGTGAGAGTGGGATTTAAGTGTGAGCAAATAGAAATAGGGGTGAAGTGAATGGTGTCCTTTCAAAATAAAAACAATGTTTGGGTGCCAAAGACAAGAAAAATAAAAAGATCGGGTAGCCATCTTAGAGGATCTAAGGGGACAGGACTCATTCACTCAAATAGCAAGGAGGCCACCTTAACCGAGGTGGATTCTAAACAGATCCAGAACCATGCACACTATGCTCAAGCAAGAAACACATACCTATACCTTACTCCCTTCCATACACAAGCTTGCAACTTGTAACCACCATGAGGTGTAATCTTTTTCTATCACATCTAATTTTAACCTTAAGCTGATGCTTGAATAATGAAATCAAATTCTGATCAGAAAAATATTCAACTCCATGTAATCCACTCAAATGCGTCGCCCAGGATCACATTGCCAAAAAAACACCATTCCTTTCTTTCTATTCCATAACAGGCCAATGTTATCAATCACATACAGAACATCCAGCAGCATCGACTGCCTGGGATCGATCCAGAGTTTGATAAAGTTGAAGAAGGTATTCTTGGTTGTTTCTTCTTCAGTGCTTTCACAACGCAGACAATAAGGCATTCCGCCTATGACACTGAGAAGTAATGCATTCTGAACCAATTAGAGAGTACTCAGAATTGTTGAAATATCCCAAATTTCCAAACCCAAATGTACTCACTGTGGATTCCTCACTCCATCATCTAAGCCACTCCCCAAATTCCTGTATAGTTCTTTTCTAGACTGTGAAATGTCACTGGACCAAGGAAACTTTCTGAGCGCTGCTTGGCACTCAGCGAACAACTGTGATTTACCCCTCAGTCTACAATGCCCCTCGAATTAAGGGCTGAAGATGAAGTCGGGAAAAGCGCTCTTGACCTCATGATCCCTTACAGACTCCTCTGGCAAGATTCAACTTAGGAAAGCCAGTCTCTTAGTATGTCTTTCATTTGTCAACTCAGGTATCCCCAAGCACCGCCCCCCTCATATGGACGTTAAATACATACCTGTCTCCAAAGAAGCAAGGACAGAAGGCACTGAAAAACTGTTTCATGGTTTGCAGGTAGAGAATGTACAGCCAGTCGGTAAAGGACCAAAGGAAAGATGTACATGATGCCTGCCTCAGCTCTAACTTTTAAGGAAATTTTCTTCAAAGTCTTAACCGACCCTTTGACTGCAGTTTTGACCAATTTCTCTCAAGCTAGAGATTCTGTTTGAACCATACACCAAGGATTCGAATGGGATCATCAATCCAGCAGAAAGAATCCGGAAACGAAGCGTTACTGCTCTAGGCACCCAACTGCAGACCGATTGACACCATCACTGTCTCGATGTCTCCAAAGCATGATACAGTGAACGTGTTAAACCTGACTCATGTCCCGATCCTGCATATGACCAAACTTTCCACCTATTTCTTAGCTTGCAAGTTCATAAAGTAGGGGCAACAATGTATAACTCTGACACAAAGACCGAGAGACAACGAACGACTCCGAACGCTTTCCTTTAACCTGCACCATTGGCAAGCGATACAGAATGGAGATCGATTTGCAAAACTCTTTTTTAAAACCGAAGGTCTAAAAAACAGATGACAACAGGCGCTGGTCGACTCCCTGATCTCTTGATCACACATTGTGGTGTAAATGAGGAAAAAGAAGAGAAAACAAGAACGACCGACCGCGTTTTTGCGTGGCTTACCTCGTGTGAAGAAGAAGGAAACAAGAATGGCCGACTTGTTTCTTTAAATGCCTACAGGGTGACTACGAGGTATGCAAATGAGATGCTCCTGATTGGAAATGAAAGAGATAAAAGAGGAGTGATTGGGGGAAGAGGACGAGGCAAGTTGATTGCGAACAGAGAAGTTTGATCATAGGGGAAAAGTCGGATTCGTAGAGAGTGAAGAAAAACGTTGCAGAAATTCGTCTCGGAGTGGATAGAAAGCGGAAGTACGGCCAGCAGTGTCACGTATACTTCAAGCTATTTCGGCGCATCGAGCAAATTACCATGGCTGAGTGGAGACTGAGCACTCACATGCTGAGACCCTTTACTGGGGAGGGCGACCTGATTAAGTGGCTGGAGAAATTAAAGATGGTGGCGAAGCTGCAAAAGATAGAAGATGTGGTCACCCTGCTGCCGCTATACTTAGAGGGGGAAGTCCTCACAATTTACCAGCAGATGCGAGATGAAGACAAGGAAGACTTTGCCTCAGTGGAGCAAAGGCTGAAATTGGCCTTCGCTGAGGGCCCATTCGAAGCACTTGGTAAGCTTTCCAGTTTGAGGTGGACCGGCTAGTCGGTTGACGTCTTTGCGGCAGAGATCAGGAGACTGGCAGGGTTGGCTGGTTACGTGGGGAGGAGCCTGGAGATGACGGTAAAGCTGTACCTAGTTAACGGCTTCCCAGAGGAAATCTCTACGAACATGCAGAGAATCACTGGGATCCATACTATGGAGGTGGACGATCTCTTGGTTCACGCCAGAGTCCTAGTGAAAAATGTTAAAAGCCCAATCGTGGCTGCAGCTGTGGGTGGAAATATGTGCATGAGGCCTCACTTGAATGAGAGGCAGCCGGCGAGGCGACAGGAGGGGAGACCTGCAATCAAGTGTTTCCGGTGCCAGGGCCCTCATCTGATCAAGGACTGCAAAGAGCCGAGACCGGGGATCACGTGCTACCGATGTGGACAAGTGGGGCACCTTAGCCGCTATTGTGTTGCTGCACGGCACCAGGGAAACGAGTGAAGGGGAGCTATTGCGCCAGTGGTTACCCCTTCTGTGCGGAGATGGCGCATGATGGAACGTTGCCTCGGTTACCGGTAGTAGTCAATGGGAAGAAAGCCATAGCCCTTGTCGACACAGGCTGTACTACAACGTTGTTAGCGAGGAATGTCGCTAGGTCATGGAGCGGAACCAGGACTATTAGGACCGTGGATGGCAGGGATGTGAAGTGCCTAGGTGAGACGACAGCGGAAGTAATGGTGCAAGGGGTGTCCATTGGACTGCGAGCCTTAGTGTTGAATCATCTGGTCGGTGGTGTTGACGTGATTATAGGTATGAGTGCAATTAACCGACTGGGGGGCGCCACGTTACGAGGGAGCCAAGTGACGTTCGGACGTCTCGGCGCAGTGGGGATGGCAGGAGTGGAAGGTGATAGAACCATCAGAATACCAAAACCAGAGGTTTGCTGCATTGAGGACAAAGATTTCCTGGCAAAGTTTGATGGCGTGAGGTGGACGGTGGAATGGAAATGGATCTCCGGACCCCCGGAATTACAGAATAAAGTGGGCTGCTACGAAAACACCCTGCGAGGAGAAATAAGAAAAGGATTTGAGGAAGAAGTGGAGAGGTGGATAAAAGAAGGAATTCTGAAACCGTGGACAGGGGAAGAAAAAGGAGTGTTGCCACTACTGGCGGTTGTTCAGCCTACGAAAAACAAGATTAGGCCCGTACTGGACTTCAGAGAATTGAACAGACACGTAGCCTGCCACACTGGAACGGGGATCGACGTATGTGAGGAGGTCATGAGGAAATGGAGAAGAATGGGACGGGCCACAAAAATTGTCGATCTGAAATCGGCATATCTGCAGATCCATGTAGATGAAAAACTCTGGCAGTACCAGCTGGTCCGGTACAAGGGGCGAGTGTATTGTCTGACGAGGCTAGGCTTTGGGCTGAGTTCAGCCCCCAAAATTATGACTGCCGTGCTGAAGACAGTGCTGAGCAAAGACCGTTCAGTGGAGGAGGCCACTAGTTCGTACATTGACGACATTCTGGTGGAGGAGGCAGAGGTGACAGCGGAGAAAGTAAGAAGCCATGTCGAGAAGTATGGGTTAACTGCAAAACCGGCGGAGGCCCTGGATGGAGGACGGGTGCTGGGGTTGAAACTAAGGCGAGATGGAAAAGAAAGCCTTGTCTTCGAACGAGGGAGTGTAATACCCGAAGTCGGATCTGAGCTGACGAAGCGAGAACTCTTCTCAGTCTGCGGGAGGCTGGTCGGGCACTATCCTATCGCTGGCTGGCTCAGGATAGCATGTAGTTTTATTAAACGACTAGCAGGCACTGCTGGCTGGGAGGGCCGTGTAACGAAGGAGGTTATGAACATGCTGCAAGAAATCATTGCGAGGGTGAGGGATGAGGACCCAGTGAAAGGGGACTGGTATGTCAGCAGCGGAGATGCGGGTGTGATTTGGTGCGATGCCAGTAACCTGGCGTTGGGCGTCGTACTAGAGATGGGAGGCGTAACTGTGGAGGAAGCGGTATGGCTAAGAAAAACCAACGACTTCTCCCATATCAACGTAGCAGAACTAGATGCCGTTATGAAAGGACTCAATCTGGCCCTGAAGTGGGGATTGAAAATAATTGAAATTAAAACCGATTCGGCAACGGCAGCATCGTGGATTCGGTCGGCAGTAACTGGCGATAAGAGAGTTAAGACCAAAGGTGCTGCGGAAATGCTGATCAAGCGCAGACTCGGAGCGCTCGCCGATCTAATAGCGGAGTTCCAGTTAAGAGTATCTGTCGTGTTGGTCCCATCAGAAAAAAACAAGGCGGATTCGATGACACGCGTGAAGAAGGCCTGGCTGCAGGAGGGAAAGGAGGTCTCCTCGGTATGCTATGCAGGGGAAGAAGTCAAGGGGTCACACGAAATGCACCACTTTGGTCGGGAACGAACGTTATTCCTAGCCAGAGAGGTTTACCCGGAAACCACCGAGGAGGAGGTTAGGGAAGTGGTGGAGAACTGTCGAGAGTGCCAATCAATTGACCCTAGACCGTCCAGACACGAAACAGGACAGTTGCACGTCGCGGAGGACTGGAAGCGATTGGCTATTGATGTGACGCACTATCGCCACAAATTGTATCTCTCGATGGTCGACTGTGGACCGGGAAGGTTTGCCATCTGGAGAGAAATCAGGGCAGAAGCGGCATGGGCGATCGGAGGGGTCATCGAGGAGATATTTTTGGAGAGAGGGCCGGTTGAGGAACTCTTGATGGACAATGGGCCCGCTTTCCGATCTGAAGCCTTTAAAGGGGTATGCGATAAGTGGGGAGTAAGGCAATTTTTTAGAGCAGCGTATCGGCCGAGTGGCAACGGAATAGTGGAGAGGAATCATCGCACCATTAAAGCCGCTGCGGAAAAAAGCAACGTATCACCCATAGAGGCGGTGTTTTGGTACAACATCTCGCCAAAAACCAAACAAGACGAGACAACTGTCCCTCATAGGGCCGTTTTCACATATAAGTGGCGGCACCCGTGCAACAAAACAGCAGGAATCGAGAGTGAGGAAGCCACTATCAAAGTAGGTGAAGAGGTGTGGGTGAAACCCCCTAATGCACAGTGTACCACTCGTTGGAAAAAAGGGGTCGTAACGGGATTGCGGTCGAAGAACAATGTGATGGTGAACGGCGTTCCCCGGCATATCCTAGACCTGCGTCGCATGACACTGCCGGTACGCAGTGAGGGCAGTAAAGAAGAGGAAATCGAGGGCCACCGAGAAGCAAATGATGCGACTCTACCTGACTTAGACCCACGTTGTAGTGAACCTGAAAATGTTAACCCCCAAGAAGTTGTTCCCCAGAGGCCTCGACGTGAGAGGAGGCGGCCTGCTTGGATGGAGGATTACGAAGTATCCTATTGATCTCGAAGATCAAGGGGGGCGTGTGGTGTAAATGAGGAAAAAGAAGAGAAAACAAGAACGACCGACCGCGTTTTTGCGTGGCTTACCTCGTGTGAAGAAGAAGGAAACAAGAATGGCCGACTTGTTTCTTTAAATGCCTACAGGGTGACTACGAGGTATGCAAATGAGATGCTCCTGATTGGAAATGAAAGAGATAAAAGAGGAGTGATTGGGGGAAGAGGACGAGGCAAGTTGATTGCGAACAGAGAAGTTTGATCATAGGGGAAAAGTCGGATTCGTAGAGAGTGAAGAAAAACGTTGCAGAAATTCGTCTCGGAGTGGATAGAAAGCGGAAGTACGGCCAGCAGTGTCACGTATACTTCATGCAGGGTAGTGGTGGCCTTTTGATTTGTGTGCTTCTTCGAAGTGGGACATGCACCCTAGTTTCTGCTTTTGAATAATCTGATGAAGTTTCTGCTTCTGAATCGTCTGACAAAGTTTCCGCTTCCGAACTTGTGGCTTCATTCTCATGAGGATCACTGGCGCTGCCCATTAATAGACAGACGACTCATTACTTTCCCCAGTGGTTGAATCGTCCCCCCCCCCCCAAAGCCAGGCGGAGATCGTGTATGTGACGTGGGATTCCATCAACCAGGACAGATTGCTGATTGACCATGCCAGTCACTCGTCCTTGTTTGAATTTGGTGGTGCATCGATAGCCTGGCTGTTTCACCCAGACCTGATCTCATATGGCCCGTCCATCTCCTCATTGTCAAGTGACTGCACAATGTTGATTCCTGTTACTCGAGTCCAGTATGTGTAGATCGCATTCATGGGTGCGGTTATAGTTTCCAGGGAAACACCATCCTTCGGTGTAACATTGTACCAGTATATTGCCTCCCCAACAGAGCACGTCTTCCTGGCAGCAATTCTTTTTATGCTGTGGTGGCTTCTTTCCGCGATGCCATTGTCTGACGGTACGTAAGTGCATCGAAACCGCAATTGAACTTCTAATTCACATAAAAACTATCTTATTTGCTGGCTGCAAAATGCTGGGTAGTTATCAGCAAAAATCTCATGTGGTGCTTCCTTTTCGTAAAAGATGGACAATAGTTGTCGAATAACGATTGCCGAATCTTGGCGTGCAATTGGTCGCCAAACTGCAAAACGGGTTGGCCCACATTTGACAAGAGTAAGAAAATGGTTGCCATCATAATGCATGATATCCATTCCCACCCGTTGCCATGCATCACTTGCTTCCAGACGTCCTTTTCGCCACCGCGCTGGTGCTGGGTAAATTGACTGACACATCTCACAGTGCTTGATGACTTGTTTCACCTCTGATTTGGCCACTGCTGGGTTTACGTACCTCACAAAATACAGAATCCTCTCGATTCTGTGTGTGGATGTTTTCTATCTGCTGCTGGCTCATCACACTCATTGTAGTAGAGCATGTTTGATGAATGGGCTCGGCACCCACCTTTATTGCATCATACCATTTGCGAGGATCTCATGTCAGCTGATCAGCAAGGTTGCAGCATGACGGGAGCAATGTTACGCTGACTATTAGGCCATACTTGCAGACTAGACTTTTTAAGGTGTCTAACGTTCGTCTTATCAACATCTCGCTTACTGCCTTTGGTGCGTATTCTTGCTTTCCCAGCCAGCATGTCGGACACCTAGTGATAGACGCAAAGGGAGTCACTATGCAAGTGCAACCTCTTTGCCTGCCACTGTAGTGTTAGGTTAACGCCCTTCATCACAGCATCTAACACAGCAAGGTTAATGTACTGAGCGTTGTTCACAGGCCACAACCAACGAGCATCCTCTAACATAGCTCCATCTTTCTCCAACATGACTCTCAATGCTAGTGAACTAGCGTCAACCCATGCATTCATTTCTTCTCCATTGACACACCACTCTCCTTGGGGCGAATCCTTATGAGTTGCTCTCTCAACACTTTCTGCAAATATTTGGGTGAGAAGGGTATCACTTGTTTGATCATCCCACCCTTTGGTTACCGCATTCGCCCTGCATTTTAATTCACTGCCACACGAAGACAACCGCACACTGACAGGTGTCCCACTAGTTTTCTGCACAAGGAAAAAATGGTCCTTCTCATGAGAACTTCAGGGATACCGGAAATCACATTTCCTCGTCTCCATTGCAGGATGCCATCCTCCCCTTTAACTTCCAGGCCCAGTAGGCATGCTTCGTTTCCAAGCCGCTCTGGATGAGGTACTGTTCTGCTGGGAAGGGCATTTTGAGACTCATCTCAACACATCCATTCCTCATCAACCAGATGCTCTCAACGAAATTCATGCCCTTGGTGGATAGTTATCTCTGTAAGTTTGTGTGAAGACAGAAATAGAAGGGAAATGATTTTTTTATACAAATACTCAATGACATGAATGGATTCCATCCTTTTAAGTAATTATACCACATTCTTTTACTACATTATTTTAACTGTTTTTGTCTGTTTTTTTTAGAGGGGGGGGTTTCTTTGGCAGACCTCTTCTACAAAAGGTCCCTCTGTCCGTCTGTTGAACTGACTCTCAGTCTCTTATCTGAAAAAAAATGTCCGTTGTTATATGCATATACTCGCAATGTCTTCGTTTTTTTTTTCCACTGCACACTGTTTTTCTCTAACTTCCTTCTTCTGCTGGTTTCTTCTTGACATTCACTGTTTTTTTTTTGTCTTGATTTTTTATCTAATATACCTCATTTAGATGTGTATTTTATACTTTCAGGTACACCCGGCATTAACTAAGCGGCATTCACCCTAGACGGGTTGAACCGGCTTCCTCCAAAGGAGGAAGTTTCTAGGAAATATCAAATTCACAAGTAGTCCCCAGTCGCATGTATATTCCGATCAGGAGAAATGATGACGTTAGGTTTTTGTCAGTTATTGCAGGGAGGTATCGACATCCTCCTACATACAGTGCCTGGTATTCCCAAATGGTGCTCCAAGAATGAATGAGGATCCCTGTACACCTGCTCCCAGCTCTGAACCCTATATTATCATTTTCATTCTTATTTTTCTAATTTCTATAATTTTCAAGTTATAAATAAAATAAAGTAAAGCAAACGCATGCCCCACGATAATATTGTAAAAAACGAAACCTAATACAAAATAAATATAAACATTGGATTCCTCGTGATTTTTTACGTGAGAAAAGTTGAGTTGGATTTGGTATAGGGCTTTGTTTTAAATGCATCCCCAGAAGGACAGAAAAGAATACAGAAAAACGGAGACATCATATATTTATACTATATAGACTAGAAGAATACCCGTCCCAGGATGGGTAAAATTAATACCCGCAAACAGAACAGTTTTGCACCACTTTTATATCCATTTAGAAGATTAAAATCAATATATAAAACTTATGTCTAGAATCCTTAATAACTATGGATCACATTCAGTGCAAATTTTATATATTTGAATTATCAAAAAACCCTAAAATACTCCAATGAAACTGAAATTTGGGAAATATTTATTAATTGATGTCTAATACCTATTGTTAAAATTTCACAAATATCAGAGGTATCTGAATTTTCACATGGGCTTTTTTACCCCCTTTGCCTAAAACTAAATTAAACTAAATATATCCCACATTTGAACACCTTACGCCCAGCAGCTGTGTTTCAAAATTCATGATGATCAATTAATTAGTTTGGGAGTGTATCGTGTACATACAAATATGTAAACATATAAACATACCTAACTTTATATAAATCGAGATTATTTGAGCATTAGTAATGATTAATGAAGATGTGGTTCGATAAATAATCTCTCGACTCGATAAGTTGTCAACCATGTCAACAAAAAGCAATCTATTCACTGACAAGCAATATGGATTTCGACCTGCAAGATCAACAGCTGATGTACTGACTATTGATGGAGGTTTCACTTTAACATATCAAAGGCCTTTGCTAGAGTTTGGCACAAAGGTCTGCTTCACCAGCTGGCTAGCTATAGAATGTCTTCTCAACCGTCAAATCCTTTCTCTCTGATAGGTTTATAAAAGTAGTTGTTGATGGGCAGAAGTCTGAAGCACATAGTATTATGCCAACGTGCCTCATGGATCCATTCTGGGTCCGACCCTCTTCCTGATCTTCATAAATGATTTCCCAAATCACATTCTAGGATCATTCGTTGACATCTATGCAAATGACAAACCATCTATGGCAGCACTTCGAAGAGCATTAATGATCAAGATCATTCTGATTCTCTCTCTTTCAATCTGGAGCACGTGATGCAATGGGGAAAGAAGTGACTGATTACTTTTAATACATCTAAAACAAACCTTCTGTCCTTTCACCACGAATGCTTGGATCCCAAATTTTTCCCAGTTCAAATTAATGGTGCTCTTCTTGCTTTGATAAGCTTCTAGGACTAACTTTCACTCTAGGTTGCTAGTCTTTCTCTACTCTATCGTTATTTTTATAGTACGTGCTCGACTAAGCTCCAATCTCTTGTTCTCCCCGGTAAAACATTCACAGCTAAAACTCGTCTAGCTACAACCACTGTAAATAATTTTCCTTACTTCCTCTGTGTACTTGGAACTAAACAGAACTTCCATGAGCAGAGTTTCTTTCCAAAGACTACCTGTCTGTGAAATACAATACTACAGGGCTGCTTCCCAGTTGATTACAACATAATCGTTTTCAAGTCCAATGTTAACAAATTCTTGTTGAGCCGTCCTTCTAAATAATCAAATTCTGCCCAGTTTTAACCATCGGTTCCAATCATCACTATCCACCTGACGAACAATTAATGGATATTTTCTTTTACTAATCAAGGCCAAAAAGTACTCGAGGATATGAGATGAATGGATTGTTGGTTTAATGAATAGATGGGGAGTTTATCGAAAGGAACTTTGTTCATAGAAATTCCGCATGATGCTAGGGACACAGAAGAAGAAAGAAATTTATTTTAAGGTGTGGTAATAAGACTAGTTCTTGCTATGAATGTCTTACAAAGGGGAACCAGGTATTAAATCTTAGTCGAGCATCTCCATGGAAATAAGAGAATGTCTCTTTATTTTTAAAGAGATAAAAATTCATGTTTTCTAGATTTTTTTCCACTCATTTGAACAAATTTGATTTTCAAATCTGCTGAAAATTAGGTTTTGTTTTTCAAAAGTAACATAATTCTGTGTTATTAAAATTTAAGGTAAACAGAACCCCAGGACGGATTTTGAAAGAAGTGTATAAGGAAACAGATAACTTTAAAAAGCAGTAACTTTTGGTACCTGAGGGTTGCTTTTTGCTAATGCGTAGAGTTTCAGATCACATGAACATGTAGCAATCATTGGTTGATTTAGCTACATGGTCATCGATATAAAAAGCATAACTCAGTCCCCTTCCACTTTTTCCCCTTTTTGGGCTGACCACTGAGGAAGCAGCTTGTTTACAAAAATCCTTCTTTCTTTTCTTCTTTTTGGTTTAATCCACTGTTCCTATTTGGTCGAGACTAGCTTTATGACATGCGGTCATCTCCTCACCACCTGACCAGCTCTGCCAATGGGTTTTTAAGGTACTATGTGGTCAGTTGTTGCCACGTTCATTCCAGTTACGTCTGATATGCATATCGGAAAGTGCATCTTTTATATTAAGAAGTTTTAACATGTGTTGGCATATTTCCATGTATTACTTGTGAGCACAAATGAATCCGTTTTTATGGTTTTCACTTCTTTATTCTTTATTGTTTACCTTGTAGCAATTATATGTTTACAAACTATTTTCTTTTGAGCAAATTTGCTTTTAAGTGATTAATATATTATCCAATCAGAACACTTTGCATGGGAGGTAGTTCTTCTGAACTGTTTGGACACTGTTTTCCCGCTTTTCAGGAGTCGGATAATTAATGTCAAACTGAACGGACGTGTAATGCTCACATCCCAGCTGAACAAAAGACTTGACGTGTGCGGGACAAGTGGATGAAAGACCCCAGCTGGGCAGATGTACTTACACCCGCCCGCTTCCGCGTGCTATGGTATTTCTTCTCAATTTGTTGCTTCAACCCGTTTATGGTCTCTTGCTGTTTTTTGATGAAGGGTTGTTTGAATAAAACTGATTTAAAATGGGGATGAAAATTTGTCTTTATAATCGAGCTAATGTCATCTTACAAAGTGGATTCTTCTCTAATCCCTACCAACAACAACAAACACCACCACCACCACCACCAACAACAACAACACCAACAACAACAACACCACCACCACCACCAACAACAACAACAACAACAACAAGAATAACAAACACAACTCATATTCATCTTTTGCTTATTTGTAAGAACAATTAAGAAACGGATAATTCTTAAAGTTTTCCACTGGGTCTGTAGAGGGTGGATAGGGGAATGGCCTTCAGATATGGAGGTTAGCTGCAAATACCCAATAAACAGACTTCTTGCTGCACAGCTCACAACTTAAGATGACCCCCAAAACTTACTCCCTAATTCTCAGTAGCCCCTTACGTCTACAGTGGCGTTCTGCCTTTTTGTGGTGAACTGTGATAAAAAACAAAACAAAAAACCACTCCCAAACAAACTGGCAGTCTACTCAGAGGGTGTATGTTGGATATGCACTAGTGAAGTCTATCTCCATGAAATGCATACAGATGCTCGATATAAAGTTTGTGGGTTGTAATAAAAACTGGACGCCGAATATAACTTAAGGATAAGCTTTATTTAACCATTTGTTGCTTAGCTAGACAAATAGTGTTTAACATTCACTCTTTAATATACACGAATGTAGAACATTCCATTATTACTCCAAGGGGGAGACAGGCATCAATTATCTTTGTTACTACATTCTCCCCCATCTATCTTCTTATTCGTAGGGAACAAAATCATCCCATCGACCTGGCCTCCTGCGGGTTCTTTGAGGGCGTCTTGGTTGTTCGTGCCCGACATCCATTTCTAATCTAGGCTCCTCGGGACCTGACGACGTTTCGGGACTGTCTTGTGTGGCTGGTTTAGGGCTAAAATATCTTGCTCCAAATCGCTCTCGTTTTCTACGGCGCTTCGGTCGCTTGGTGTCTGAAGATTGAGTATCTGTCTCAGATATTGGGTGAAACCGCTTTCGTGGTACCCATCTGTCGTCCGAACTAGAGTCAGAGACGACTCTGTTAGTATATTCAGATTCGTTTTGTTGGGACTCTGAACTTGACGTATCTGGCACACGATCACCTAAGAGGGTCGGACTTGTTCCACGAACCGGAGCTCTATATCCATCTGAAGCAGTTCTACGTTCATATACATTTCCTGCTGGGGCTAGATCCCTTAAGGAGACAGTAGATTGCCTTCCTTCTGAATTTCTGACCAGTGCATACTGAGGGTTCGCTTCGATTAATTGTACCTCGCTTACCAATGGGTCATGTTTACTATGACGAACATGACGTTTTAATAAAACTGTGCCAGGTTGTGCAAGCCACGAGGGAAGTGATGTGCCTGCTGAGCTTCGTCGTGGGAACGAGAAGAATCTCTCATGTGGGGTAGCGTTTGTCGCTGTACATAATAGAGTCCTAATAGCGTATAAGGCCATGGGGATGAGACTTTCCCAATCGGAGATCGGACTATTGCGATTTGCTGCCGCCAACTGTACTGTCTTCCATATTATGCCATTGTATCTTTCGCACTGTCCGTTTCCTTGAGGATTGTGAGGAGTTGTTCTACTTACAGCTACCCTTCGTTCATGCAGAAACTGCTTGAGTTCGTCCGACATAAAAGCAGACCCACGATCTGAATGTATATATGCAGGCACTCCAAAAACGGCAAAAATGGAGCAGAGGCCTTGAATTACTGTTGCAGCCGTTACGTCTGGGCAGGGGATGACGAACGGAAATCTTGAGTACTCGTCTATTATTGTGAGCATGTATTTATTTTTAGTTTTAGAGGGTAAAGGGCCCTTAAAATCCAGGTTAAGTCTTTCAAAAGGCTGTGTGGCCTTAATGAGTGTTGCTGGAGGAGGTTTGTAGAACCTGGGCTTATTTTCTGCGCATATCCGACAAGAGTTCGTAATTCTTTTTACGTCTTCAACAGAATATGGCAAGTTTCTGCTCCTGACTACGTGAATCATTCTTGTGATACCTGGGTGACACAATTCCCTGTGTATATACTGAAGATCATCTGAGCCAGTTACCAGGCCACACACCCTTGAAAGCGCGTCGACCGCGGCATTCTCCTTACCAGGGCGGTAAGTGACGTCAAAGGAGTAGCAAGAAAGCTCCATTCTCCATCTCGCTATTTTCTCGTTTTTTATTTTACTCGTTGTTTTTGGGTTAAACATAAACGAGACCGACTTTTGGTCAGTGATTAATTCAAAATGTCGGCCGATTAAGTAATGCCTCCATTTTCGTAATGCCTCAACTATGGCGTACGCTTCTTTTTCTATTGCAGAGTGTCGTCGCTCGGATTTCGAAAGTGTTCTTGAAAAAAAAGCTACAGGACGACCGGATTGTCTCAGTGAGGCAGCTATCGCACAGTCGGAGGCATCCGTCTCAACTAATAGAGGGATAAAAGGATCCACAGCAGAAATGGCAGACTGAGCAATGTTCCTTTTCATGTTTTGAAATGCTCTGATGGCGGAACAGGACAACGGAAAAGTAGATACTTGTGTCAATGGGTGTATTTTTTCTGAAAAAGACGCAACCCATTGGGAGTAGTGAGCAAACATACCGAGGGCTCGTCGTAAAGAGGGCATGTTTCCAGGGATTGGTAATTCCATTAGCGGTTTCAGTCGCTCGGGATCCGGCGTCATGGTGCCATTTTTGACAATGTATCCCAATAATTTGATGCTTTTCAAGTTGTAGGAACATTTTTCACTGTTTAAAGTCAGATTATATTTCTTGACGGCAGCCATGAATCGTTTAAGGTTGTGGTCATGTTCAGCTTGGTTATGTCCGCATACTGTGACATTGTCTATATATGCAACAGTACCCTTCAATTTTTCATTGGAGATTATTTCATCTATTACCCTCTGGAAGCTAGCCACACCATTTGTTATCCCAAAAGGAATTCGGCAGAACTGATATAGGCGACCGCAGGCCTCGAATGCCGTGTAGGGCTTATCCTCTGGCTTGATAGGTACCTGATGGTAGGCACTTCTGAGATCTAAAGTACTGAAAGTGTGATATTTTGCAATATTAGAAATCATTTCGTCAATACGAGGCAGTGGATAGGCATCGAGTAATGTGTATCTGTTGATGGTCTGGGAATAGTCAATGACCATCCTTTTCTTGTGATTTTCAGTGGCTGTTACGAGGACCTGTGCTCGCCATGGAGATTCACTTGGCTCTATAATTCCTTCCTTAAGTAGTTTTGTTACTTCTGCTGCTATGAACTGTTTGTCCGTTTCTGAATAGCGTCTTGATTTTATTGCTATTGGTTTGCAGTCAGGAGTTAAGTTTGTAAAAAGTGACGGGTGCCGCACTTTGACAGCTGCTAGTCCACATACGCTTAGGACTGGCTTGGGGCCACCAAAAGGAATTTCAACGCATGAATGTTGTTTTAGAAAATTGTGACCCAAAATCACTTCGCAGCAGAGGTTTTTCATTACTGATAATTTGATCCCTTGATAGGAGTTTCCTTTTAGTTTCAGGTTAACCATGCAATATCCAATTACATGGGACGATAAAGATGAATTTGCCATTGATATTTGGTTGGAACAAGGAAATATTTCCCATTTATTTGCTTTTACAATACTGGCATTAATAAAACTTTCGGAACTGCCTGTATCAATAAGCGCATGAATAGTCAATCCATTGATTTTTACCCTCACGATTGTTTTTGAGAGGCAGCCGGGGAATGCAGCTGATATTGTAATTGGTGCTACAGTAGCAAGAGTAGCCGAACGTTTTTTTTGAGAAGCTGACCGGCAAACTTTCGAAAAATGTCCCTGCTTATCACACTTGTGGCATCTAACATCTCGAGCCGGGCAGGACGAACGAGCATGTATACGAAGGCCACAAAAGTAGCATGTGGATCCAGCTGAGGCGGCAGTAATAAGTTGTTCGTGATTGTTAGAAAGGGGGGTGGCAGCATCTTGGACAATGGAAGAATTTTGAACATGCAGAGGAGGGGCTACGATAGCAGCTCCCAAAATATCGGGTTGTAAATAGAAGACAGACTGCTTCTGTGCCATGTCCAACGTTAGAGCTTGTTCATAAGCTGTTGGTAAGTCTAGGTTTTTATTCTCTAGTAGTCTTTGTCTTATTTGGTTGGACTGTATTCCATTAATAAATGCGTCCCTGATAAAAACATCTCTCGCTTGGTTCGCAGTTAAGGCTGTAAATTCACACTCGCGACTTAACGTCTTTAGAATCTGAAGGTATTGTTCAAGGCTTTCTTCTGATTGTTGACGCCGGGTAGCAAGTAAATGTCTAGCAAAAATAGTATTTTTTTTCTTGACAAACATGGCTTCTAAAATGTCCACCGCAGTTTCATAATTTTCACATTCAGATAAATTTCTATAAATAGCAGTAGAGACATGATGTAAAAGAAGGGTATATTTCTCAGTACCTGTTAAAGCCGCGTTTGAAGATAACTGTAGAGCTGTAAGGAATCCTTCGAACATTTTTCTCCAATGCCGCCATTTGTCAGTAGATTCCGAGTCGGCCGTATCAAGGTCTAGACGATCGGGTTTCAAGTAACGTTCCATAACGAATGGTTAAATAAATTGTAATAAAAACTGGACGCCGAATATAACTTAAGGATAAGCTTTATTTAACCATTTGTTGCTTAGCTAGACAAATAGTGTTTAACATTCACTCTTTAATATACACGAATGTAGAACATTCCATTATTACTCCAAGGGGGAGACAGGCATCAATTATCTTTGTTACTACATGGGTATCGGCCACCATAAAAGCTGACTGACTGACTTGGTTGAGTGCGGGCTGTTGCCTTTGATTGGTGACACATTTAGTGTCGATCGTGAAAAAGTGTTGAATTAGGAAAGGCATCCTCCGTAAAAATTCTGCTTCAAAAAACTTTTGTGGATTTTTCCATGCATGCAGCTAGCCAGCTACCTGGATAAGGGCCAACAGTGTGGATGATGCTCCCTCAACCTGCACGTTAGTAAAAAAGAATTGATGATGATGATGATGATGAAGAAGAAGAAGAAGAAGAAGAAGAAGAAGAATTATATTGACCGATTGGAGAGTGGGTGGAAGGGGTTTCATGATTCGTTTTGGTGTTTTTATTCGGGTCCTCCCACTGGTTCTTTTCTGCTTCAAATCTAATTTTGTGTGTTTCTCTAATGTTATAAGTCACGTTATTTCTTCGTGGAGGACAAGCAACTGCTTGAGAATGAGAATGGGACAATCAAAAGTTGCTATGGTCAGATGGGGCTACAAAACCGACCAGACAGACCATCTGCAAATATGGAGAGGTGGAACATACGATGCAACACTACCTTGTCTGTTTTCTACTGTCAAACACATACAGCTTGAAAGATTTTGCAGAGTGCAACAATAATGCAACAGATTGCATAAAAAGTGTGAAACTGTTGTATGACCACATGAAACTTCAAAGACATGCAAAGAAAGAGAATTTATTGGTGCTCTTTCATAACAAATAGCTTTTCTGTGCTTCATACTCATTCATTCATTTCGTATGAATCAGAAGATTCTATGGTTGGCATTAGTTTCCCCGATATCTATCTAGTTAGACTTCTTCCTACTGCACACCGCTATGAAAAAGTACCCTCCTCATTTAAAAAAAAACCCATTTTCTTTCTTTTTTATTCCAATATTTATTTGCTTCTTTTCATGCTTGTATGCTTTTTTAAATAAATGTGGTGTTAAATATAAAATTACTGCGATTTTCAGGTTACCTGTCCCTTTTTACACTTCTTTTAATAGCAAACTGAACCACAGTTCTGAAAAATAAAATAATTATTTTTCCCTCAAAAAGTAATTTGCGACATGTTTGAATGCTAAATTAGTTCAAATGCATAAAGAAAATGGAGAAAAGACATCAATTTTTAACTTTTAAATAATAATAAAGACCAAAGTGTATTCATTTGTATATTTATATATATACTTACATTCCATCACGCAAAAGTTATATGTGCCATTTTTTTTAGCCCCTGGACGAAACCACTTCAAGGGAGTAAGAAAGCAAATAGCAAGTCAGACAACCACTCCAGACTTACCCTGCCACCTGAAATTAATTCAGAAAGAAATCCTTCACTTTATAATAAAAAGTCAACAAATACAAATGAATAGATATTGGTCTTTATCAGAAATAATAATAATAATTTATATAGAAAAAATTAAATTACAGATGTAATTCTATGATTTTATATGTATATTTTAGTATATCTAGAAAATAGCGAGTGCGAACACTGGTGAAGCTTTAATTTTGTTTTTCGCTATTTTTGACAGAGGGTGTACACTAGTAATCTTAATAAAAAATAATTTCTGAAAGTTGTATAAATCGGCAAATTAATATATAAAGGAAAGTAATTTTTTCTGTATGTGTGTGTGTCTTGCTAAAAATCAGAAACTACCAGAGATACACTTACAAAGCTTGCATATTTTGATTCAAGCTGGTTACGGTAAAAAAGAAAAAGATACTGTAATATCCATTCGCTTTGGCTCATCGGTGACTAAATTAGTTAATTTATAATTCAAGAATAAATTACTTGCTTTCATTGTCACTGGTAATTGTTCGAAAAGTAACACTGAAACTATGTTAAACAGTCGACTGATGATAAATTTATCTTATACATATTGCTTTCTTTTTATTATCTTGTAGAAGTCAAATTTTTATGTACTATTTTCCTTTGCTGTAAATAGTCAGATGTACCACTGAGTGATTGGCCCACCAGTGAATCAGAGGTATTAGCATAGAAACACAGGGATTTGTTTGACTACTTCTTCATCACCCATGCAATCTGGTTTTGCAGTTGAAATTCAGACATCTTCTAGCTAAGGCATATTTCTCCAAATCACCAGATGGCGCCCTTTGTGAACATTGTTCTTAGTTGTTTTTAATTCCTTTTCAGCACAGCCTAAATAAAATGTATTTCTATGTAAACTTCAATGTCGTTTGCTGTCGTCTATTCATTCATCTATGGAGTCAGATGGACTTTTTAGTACGGCCTATTATAATCATAATTCTATAATTATAATTCTATAATTATGATTATAATAGGCCGTAGATTAAAATCTTGCCAAAGTTTGCATATGAATGAGAGAGATGCCAGAAGGAGAGGCATGTTCAAAAAGTGACTGAGGATGAAGAGAGAGGGGAGAGAGAGAAAGAGAGAAAGAGAGAGAGAGAGAGAGAGGGGGGAGAGAGAGTAAAGATGTTTAACTCTTCTATTTTCTTATCCAGGACACCGGGCAACGCTGGTTTATGCTGCTGTAAAGAATAATAAAGATTCTACTCTTAGCTTTCATGGGCCATTCCTTCCACATTAATCTTGTATCAAAAAGTCCTCATCTCCACTCTATGGTTGCCAGAAATGTTTCTGATTGCTTGGACCCTGGCATCATGGAAAAGAAGAAGAAAAACGATTTTAAGCAGCAATCCTTTTTAATTTTTTAGTATATGAAGTCGTTCTGGGTCGGGTACTCTTGCTATAAATTTATATAAATAAATCTCGGTATGATTTATCACGAGAAATTAGCAGCAAATCTATCTGCGATATTTTGTTCAAAAAGTGTCGAAATGGAATTCAAGGGAAGTAACTCATAATATTTTTTGAAAAAGGTTATTTCCCCTTAAATGCGTTTTATTAATTTAAGAGTAATGATATTCAACCAGATATTTTTCATCAAATGTTCGGCCAGAATTAAAGTGTAGTATCTGTTCGGCCTCGTGAGGTTATCCACAAAGACATTACTTACTTTCGGAAGAGGAATGAGTTCATTTTATATATGCTCAGTCGCGCTCATTCGTGAAAGAATGACGATGAATTTATATGTAGTTTTTTTTCCGAATAAATAGTACCTCCCATTTCAGGGAGCTTGATGTTGCCACATGAAAAGCCAATATTGTGATTAACTTTGTTCTCGTGATTCAAGTAATTAAAACATTCAAACAGGCAACAATAATAATGTTGTAAAATGCAAGAGAAGTAACCCTGAATATTTTTCTCACAGGTTATTTCCCCATTAAATATTAAAAATTTTCAAAAGTACTCATACTTCTAATATATTTTAAGCAACATTTTCGTTGATACGGTATGTGTGTGTGTGAGAGGGAGGGAGAGAGAGAGAGAGAGAGAGAGAGAGAGAGAGAGAGAGAGTCTGGTTTCTCTCTCACTCGCTCGTCGGTTGCAGGCGTGGCACCAAAGTTGGATGACTACTGGGAAGACTGAAAATGAAGTTCTCTTAGGAAGGATAGAGGAATAGAATGCCAGTGTTCGACCAGAAAGTAGGGACGTCGGTTGCAGTGCTTGGTTACAACAGTTGGACAGGCAGGAGGTAGTTGGCAGCCAGATCAAGACTCCAGAACATCAGTGGGCGCAGCGGGCCCAAGTAATGGAAACAACAGTAGGAACATACACTGGTTGCAGCCGGATGCAGTAGCCGGAAACATCAACAAGAGGAGCTCTCGCGTGGCCCTTGGCTTGAATAGGTTATTGACGATGGCAGCGTTATTGGAATTTATCAAAATCAACGCTGGCAATTAATAAATATTGTGAACGTGTGTCTGTGCGCGTTCACTGCACACGCCGTGATCGCCCACTTGTTTTCTTTGTTCGAATTCCGTGGCTGACTCTGACTGCAGTGTCAGTCACGTGGTATCAGTCACGTGGTATCTGTCACTGCTGTAACAAAAGGATTCCCTCTCCAAACAAAACCAACCTCCAGTTTAAAACAAGTTACGATGTTTTATTTTGACCCTAGTTTACTTCGACTGAACGACATGCCTGCAATTACAGACAATCATATCTTCCAACGTCCGCAAACAGTCAATTAGCTTAACGTCCGAAAGGCCCATCTGTCTCTGAAACCCACAGAAACCCAACTGATCCCTCTTGCCCTTCCTTATGGAATATATATATATACAGGGTGGGCAAAAATAAGGGTCCTATTTTTAAAAATTCATAACTTTTTTATTTATTGATTTAAAAAATTTTTTTTTTTAGAATAAGTAAAGGACCCCTTCCGAAGCAAGCATGAGCCGTATTAGCCCTAAGGAACGTACCCTCATTTAGAAAACATTATTTTTGCTTAAAAAACTCAAAACAGTGTAAAAAACAATACTTTAGTTTTTGTAAGTTTTAAGAAGTGTTTTTCGGCTAAAATTTGTTTTGTTTATTTCAAAAAATCTCGGAAGGGTCAGTCTACACACACATAAAGTTTGGTGAGTTTAACTTTTATTTTGTGGAAGTTATTCAAATTCAAGTTATTCAAATTTAAAGATAGGACCCTTATTTTGGCCCACCCTGTATATATATATATATATATATATATATATATATATATATATATATATATATATATATATATATATATATTTGTATCATTTGTAGTAGACCATAGAGCTACATACTTGAAAATCATGGGCCAGTTTATGTACAAAAAAACTTACTGTCTAGGGTGTTTTGTATCTGAAAGGACATTAATTTTTCCATGACTTTAAGTGGTTTGATTTATTAGCATGACACGCCGTTTAAAGTAACAGTAAAATTTCCAAGCGGTGAAATCGAATTTTGGGTGGTCAAATCCCGAGCCAGATATATTTCCCATCAACGATCCGTCGTTTGTATGCATTGCAACTAGTCAACCCACTAAACATGCAACATTGCACATGTTTATAATATGTTATATGCGGCGGATGATAAAAATAGATACAAACGTAACTTTTATGAATGAAAGGGTCACCATTTAGCAAGTGCTTAATTCAGCAACAGGGTGTTGTGAATAAAAGAAAGAAAACATAGGTTAATTAAGAAGATATCTATACATATTTACAGTGATGTGAAATATATTTGGAGTGAGTAAATAGTTTATTGAGAAAGTAAATGTTCTCCTGTTTGTTAGAATATTCCAATATGTGAGAAGACACGAGTATTAGAAGTGCGTATGTTTGTTTTATGTCAGTGTGAATAAACGTGTGTGAGTAATAAGCATTGTGGCATTGTGTGTGTATTTGATCATAAGTGCACATATATTCATACACTGACAAAACAATGTGAATGAGATAATAGTCATTTGCTTTCCGTCAGTGCATCGATATGCTGTCCTTTGTATGTGAGTTCAAGAAACGCTGTGCGTATGCGGCCTTCGTCAGTGTTTGGATATGTTGCCGTTTGTTAATGCGTGAATATGTGTGTGTAAGTGAAGTAGTCGTTTGCTTCCCGGACCTCGAAGGACCAGGGTTGGGGTGGGGTGTAATGTTGTGCTCGCTGGGTGTCTTGTTTCTGCTAACTGGACTCTCTCTTCTGTTCTGCCTATTTGGTTGTTAAGTTAACTTTCCTGGTTTTATTAGAATTTTGTATTTCACACTGGCCTGCTAATCTTATCGTTTCAAACGTGCGGGAATCATTTTCATTTGTTGAAAATGATTAGTTTTCACATTTATGTGAAATCCTGTTTTCCCTTTTTTCGGGAGGGCGAAAACGAAAGAGTAAGCTAAACGGAGAAAGAAAGTAAATTTTTATGTTTGCATCGCACTTCTAGTTGCACACAAAGCTAGAGTTCCTCGAAGACAAGGAACGTTGGCAGATCTACGAATCTTTTCTTTTTTTCCCAGCGCTGGTCACTGATTACATGTAAAATTAAACAAACTAGCGAAAAGGGCTAGTCAGAAATGAAAGTGGTGGCGGGTAATTTATCAGGCCACGATACCGTATCCTGAAACAGATATTACACTTGCATCTTATATTATTATGTAGCTTGGATAATTTATCTCTTTGCTGTGTGTTGATTTAATCTCGAAGGAGTAGTTTAACAAAAAAACTAGTCAGGAATGAAAGGTGATGCCCTTTTTATTTGATGTAATTATTTCTTGTCATTAAAACTAGAAGTGATTCACGCAGCCTCCTTGTGTATCGACACGTTTTCATCAAATGATTTTTATCTTTGGAAGCATAAATTTCGTCTGGTCCTAACATACGAGAAAGACATGTTTTTCTTAGACATTTTTTTAAAGATAGAAACACATTAATAAATGTTAACACCACTGTCAGTGTACAAAGTAATGAGTGACTGGAAATGTAACGGTACACAGTTAGTGTTACTGTAACGCCGACCATATACTGGAGATATAATGTGCGATAGAGTAGAATTTGTAAAAAAAATCCTATTTGAACCTATGGTGACGTACAGAGAATTACATGTTCAC
Organism: Sepiola atlantica; assembly: GCA_963556195.1. Lineage (NCBI taxonomy): Eukaryota > Metazoa > Mollusca > Cephalopoda > Sepiida > Sepiolidae > Sepiola > Sepiola atlantica. The sequence continues at coordinate 63,003,351 of OY744535.1, read as the reverse complement.
CATGCGACGTCAAAGAAAAAGTATGTAAAATGGTTGTGCGCATATAGATCGACGCAGAACATCCGGTAGAAATAATAAACCTAAAATCGTTTTATTTAGGAGTAAACAAATTTGGTTCGTTACTAGGAGGACTGCATACGTTCCGATCGGTTGCTCTGTCAATTGCTTTGCACCCACGATGTGTTTACAAGATCTGCATAACTTTTGTGTGACGCAACTTCGTCACAGATTTAGATCAGTAGTCGGTTCTCTCGGCAACCTCAAAATAAGAAACACTTGCCGTGAACAATAATAAATAGTTATTGGAAAACAAATGTGTAACAATAAAAACGAAAAAATCATGTTGCTCTTGTTGTGGCGGAAAGCAAGTTGAAGAATTTGACTGATGCTAAGTCTTGGGTATGGGAATTTCAAAGATGAGGATTGATAAGTTGTATTATTTGTATTATTCGGACTACTGTCCCCATCTTCGATGTTATTCTCACAACGTTTCGGCCGATGTAATCTCCGACGTTCTTGAGGTGCGCCTTCTTGTCGAACTCAATAATCTTTATGTGCAACTCTGGAATCTGTACGGCATTTCGAATGGAACCCTATATTAAATCCACGGGGGTAGCTTGTTCTCGTTCCGTCAGCGGGCAATACTAAGAATACAATTACGAATTACTGAAGACTTCTACCCGGTCATGACTGACGGAACGAGAGAAAGCAGCCTCCGTGGATAAGATAAATAATTCCGTTCGAAATTCCATACAGATTCCCGATTTCGATATAAATATTACTGAGTTTGACAAGACGCACCTGAAGATGAGAGGTTGCATCGGCCGACACGTTGTGAGAATAACATCCAAGAAGTAGTTCGAATAATCCAAATAATACGAAATAATTCTTAGTCTTTTTTATTCCTGTTTTCGATTGATCGTTAACTTCTCTCTCTCTCTCTCTCTCTCTCTCTCTCTCTCTATCGTTCTCTCTTCCCCATCTCTCTCACACACTGACTGTCTGTTTTCTCTCGAGCCCTCGAAACGTCAGAACATTCACTTCAGGCGAGTTTTGCGATTAGATAACTAATTATAGAGAGTGTTGCATTTTCTGTTATCCTACGATTACCCAGTCAATGAAAACCTTTATCTCACCTATAAAAATAGGCCCTCCACCCAAGCCGCAATATGCAGGTTTTGTCTTATTTTTACCCCGCCTAATAGACCAGTATCGCCCGGGCCTTTGGGTCTGGATTTACGCCGGTCTATTGGGGGTTGTCTGGTCCTGTGCAGTTCTAGGAGGTGCACCCTCCCAGGCTTCGCCTTCCCTCTTTGGGGAGGAGTAAGTTTATTGCTTACTGTCTGAGGCGCCCTACCGAGAATGCCGACGGGCCTGCCCATGCAATTTTTAAATGGCCAGAATGCTCACCTCGAGCGCTGGCTTATCTAATCCCACTTTCCCGACCTTGTGTCACATCTTGCCTTGTGGGAGGTAGATAAATATAGCACGTCTTACTTTTTGTTGACAGGTAAGTGTATTTATGAGATATGGCTGGTGCCCTCCGTAACCTTTCAAATCGTAAATACATCGGCTTGATATTTTTTACCTTTTCAATTGATAACTGAAATTTATCACTTTCAATATTATCGTTAAATTCCCCAACCTTAAGGTTAAATGTGGCAGATACACTGTCGTAACTTTTTTAAGTTGCCAAGTTAAATATAAGCAAATGATTTTCTACAACTGTCAATTAACCCGAGACACAATGCCTTTCAAATTACAATTTGAAAATGACAATTCAATTTGCGTTATTTATAATCAAAACCGATGTTTTTTTTTCTCTGATTGTCACTCAAACTCGAAAATATGACTTTTTGAATAAAATCGTTCGTTTCAAGCGAAAATAAAGGTTGATGATATGTGTCGCCCCCAAAATGAGTTCACCCCAATTTTAAAAATTAATTATCTTATAATTAAGTTAATTAATCAGTTAATATCGCATCAGCAAAATACCTCAACATATCACACAGAAGCGTCCTTAGTAAAATACAGAATTATGTTTTGGGGAGCGACTTTGAATATTTCTAAGGCTATAAAAGGCGAAACAATCCAGAAATTCGGCAGTTGGTATTCCAGCAGCTATGATGCTTGAGCTTTTGTTTCGCCTGGCGTTCCTAGTTGTGCGTACGTACATCTGTTGTAACCTTTCAAAACACCCTCATCGTCACCGAGTTTTAATTCACCAAACCGAATCTCAAGGAACATTAAGCATAAATTTCTGTCTCTCTCTTATTTTAATCACTCCCGAAAATTAACTTTTCTACGCCGCTCCCTTGGCTCTTTCTTCCTCGTTAACTTGGGCATTCGAACCGAATTGTCAACGTTCGATTTCGTCCATTCTTTACAGGATCGGAAAACCCGCTAACATGTGGGAAGACACTCGTTCCAGGGAGATGAATATTTACCAGTCTATTCGACACTCCTACGTATTTATTCTGTTAAAACTAAAACTAACTAGGGCATACTCTTTCCGGAGAGCTTCACCACAAAACTTCCGTTACGTCAACAAATATGTGGATTAGTAGGTTTTACTGCAGTGCTTGCTAAGGCATTTTCAAGGCTGTATTCTTTGTTCGCTGGCTGGTTTCGCCATCCCTCCACATACAGTGCCCGGTAATTCCAAATGGTCACTCATCTGGTATTGGCCAGGCTCAACATCCCTTAACATCGGTAATCTAACGAGAGTCGGTGTGTTAACGTAATTATGCCATATATTCATTCTGTTAGACACGTATAGTCCTTTCTCGCACGTGTGAACAATTAACTCAATACCAAACACATGTAACGAACTTACATATTAATCCTTATAAGCAGTGTACAACATCTCGCTTTTGCAAACACATAAATAAATCACCAAACAAGTTTTATTGCTCACTTCCATCATTTCTATTTCCTTCTGTCTTTAGTATATTAATCCCTTCTCAGTCTCCCTCTCTCTCCTCCCCTTCCTCTCTGCCCTGTCTATATCTCTCTGCCCCCTCTCTCTCTTTCTGTCCCACTGTCTCTCTTTCTCTCCACCAACTTCCAAATAATATACCGTTTGCATTTATGCTTAAACTGGCAAGATGGCCGTCTTTTCTTTCCACATATCGTGGACTGATAATCGACCATCATATACCCCGTACCTGGCACAACTTGAGTGGGTGTTTTTCGTACCAGTCTAGAATACGTCCTCGACAATCAGCCCGGCAGTCGCTTTGTTTATGTCAGACTAAAGTATGGCACTGTTCAGTACTCGGAGATCCACCCTCACAGGCTTTTCCTCCTGAAAAGGGGTTAGCTTATTGCTAATCGTTTGAGAAATTCCGATGCGGCTGCTGAGGCAATTTTATAGGCCAGAGTGCACTTCACTTAGTACGCTAGCTTTTCAAAACTTTACCAGAAATAGTGTCTAAGCTTCTGTTGAGGAGGTAAATAGGCATACTCCCCAAAAATCTGATTCCCGAATCATCATATTACAATCTCACTGTCATGAAAAAGGCACCTAATTATTTTTTAAAGAATTCAATTTCCGGCGCGAGTATTCCACTATTCATGAACCCTGTTTCGTAATTTTTTAGATGAGGATTGATAACTTGCATTATTTGGATTATTCGGACTACTGTTCTCATTCTAACAAATTTCCGGTCGATGTTACCCCCTTCTTCAGCTGCGTCTTGTCGCACTCAATAATCTTTATGTCGAACTCTGAAATCTATACGGAATTTCGAACGGAAGCCGTTATTTAATCCCGTGGCGTAACGGATTAAAGTGCTAAGTGTAATCATTTATAAGTAACAGTCTTCTAGAGGTTGAAGGTTCAATCCTCATTACAGGCGGTTCTAACAATACAATTACGAATTACTTAAGACTTTTACCCCTTCATGGCTGACAGAATGAGAGCAAGCTACCCCCCCCCCCCGTGGATTAAATAAAGGGTTCTGTTCGAAAATCCGTACAGATTTTCGAGTTTGACAAGAAGGTCGAAGGTTACATCGGCCAAAACGTTGTGAGAATAACATCCAAGATGAGAACATTAGTCCGAAGAATCCAAATAATACAAGTCATAAACCCTAACTGCTAAGTGGAAACCACCCTCTCTACGTAATTCACACGTCCCACGTACAATCCTGCTAAAAGTATCCATTCTGTTACTCTCTCACACACATCATCTCTTGAACTCCTCAACAATTAACTCAATACCGAACACATCTCTCACAATTAATCCGTCTAAACACATGTGCAACATCTTTCTTTTGCACACAAAAACAAATCTTATTTTATTATCGTCCAACATGTTTTATCGTACTTTTCATCATTTCTATTTCGTTCCGTCTTCGTAGAAGATTATTTCCTTTTCACGCCCCCCTCTCTCTCCCTCCCCCTCTCTCTCTCTCTCTCTCTCTCTCTCTCTCTCTCTCTCTCTATCTCTCCCCCTCTCTCTCAACCAACCTCTAAATAATACACCGTTCGCATTCACGCTTACAACGCCCCAAAGCAATAAAAGTTAAATAAGTTAACTTCCGGTTTTTCGTTTCAATTCATTTTAACACTCTATGAATTGAAATAACAAAGTACAATATCGGATTTCTTTTTCATTTTAAACGGTTTTATTCCCTTAATATAAAAAAAAAAACTTTTTGGGGAAAATAAGTTTTTTTTAATTATTTGTAGTGAATTATGAAAGTGTTAAAATCGTTTGACCGGAAGTAATGGCATTAATTTTTACCAAAACGTTGGACTATTTAATAAATAATAAATCGATTTTTGATGGGATGTGATTGTTACCCATTTTTTATTTCCACATCCCAAATCGTACAAAATGTGGGTTGTAGTAAAAACAAACGTTTTATTACTTACTCAAGAGGATAGAATCCATTCATGTGATTGAGTATTGGCTGCAGAAGAAGATCGTTTTCCAATAGCTGTCCACCATTCCGTGATGCGTTCCACAGTGGCATTTATTCTGCGTTTTTTTACAGCCTAACCCTAAACTTAATCTTGACTCTAACCATAATCCAACGCATGTCTAGATAATGCTCACAAAAGTATGCCAATGACGTGTGCGTGCACTGCGCATGCCTGTTTTGGTGCAACACTCGTTTTTCCATTAGTGTCGGCGCTCTGCTACAAAAGGCGAGTTTTATATATTTTTCGCAAACCCGTGTAATTTAGCCGAGCAATAGTACCATAAATCTAAATAAGTTTAGATTCGAATTTCAAGTTTCTCATCGTACAACCATCGCATATGTTCTTGTCTAAATTGTGTCACCCGCCGGATTATCGCACTGACTGCCCTCACTGTCGATGACGTCATATCTCCCCTTTATATCCCCGACACACTTATTTATCCGACGGGGATACTGGAAACAGTGAATCTAAGGTTACGTACTTTGACCTTTTCTCATGAATCATTTATAAACATTGCGAGATTTTAAAACAGTTTACTACACCGGTATACTGTCTATATTAATAACAATTTGTGACAACTTCCCGTGTTTTTTTGTCTCTGCGTGACTTACACATATTTTTAAAATTTATTATTAACAAATTATTTATTGAAAATACAATGCAATACTGTAAAGTACTAAAAACGAACTTTAAAAAATAATATAAATACAATTTAAATTAAATCCATCAGAATGCATTACGTTAATTCGTAATTAAGTCAAACATTCTAATATTTTGTTAAGAGCTTAAAAGAAAGAATGAATTACTTAGTGACCTTTCAAAATTTTAAAGAAATTTAGAATTATGTAAACTGTTAAATATAAAGTCATTTAAATTTTTTAGCAAATTTGATGAAAGTTTTTGAATCTATTTACATTCACTAATTTCATAAATAGAGATAATGACAACATTAACCTTAACAAGAAATAATTATAGTTTTATAAAAAGTTTGTTGTAAGAAAAAAATCAGGTAAAGAATACAATTATTTAAAGAACCAAATATGTCACAGGATTCCGAAATGTTCCGTTGGCATTGCGCAATAATTCTTCGATGGCAATATCTCCAGGGTTGACTGATATCGGATGTCGATATGTTCCAAGCCATTTGTGATCAGTAAATGACCGGACGGGATCAATAAAGAATCGATAAGTTCCATTATTTAGCCGGTTACAAGCATGCTTCTGAATGTCTGATAAATTGTTCCAATCTTTGCATACATATTTAGATCTCTGTTCCTTTCGAAGTTCCGGTCGAGGCAAGAGTACGTAGTGTTCGAGAATGGTAACTCTATCTTGTGCCAACTGTTTCGTGAAAGCTTGATTGTACGTTGCGAGTTCTTTCGTGAGCATATGAGGACCTGTCCTCCATATTATAGAGTCAGAAGTGTTGACATTCTCTTGGAGATGTTCCAAAACCCATTTGATAAACGGGTGCTTTGGTCTGCTGGCCATGATAGCGTTGCTTACAACCATCTCCATTTTGTCGAACAGGTTTGAATGGATCCATGGCTCCTTGGCTAATACTAGAGCTCTTCTTCGCAAAACTGGGACAATCGATTTTAGACTAATCATGTCCAAATCAGCAAATACGCCGCCATATTCGTAAAGGATCATGTATTTAGCCACATCAACTCTTTCGATTTGGGTTTGGTAATTGTTGAATAAATTTTGATATTGTGGGAATTTCTTTCGGACCAGCATTAACATATCTATATCGGTCCAGAACCAGTATTTCCAACGAGGGTGGTTACGGTGCCAGGATAGGATCCACGGTTGGAATATCAAGTGGATCAAGGAGTTTTTCCAAGACTGGTGGATTATATGCGGTATTACATCTTGGGCTGATAGACTCGAACGATTCGGAATCAAATTTGCACCAAAACCGTGATGGTGATTGGTCCGGGTGTGGTTACGCTTTTGGTTATTGCAATAGTAATTTCCAAGGATGTGATTTGAAGTTTTGTAGATCTGATCCTGGAAAATAATTATCAAAATCAGAGAAGAACAGAATAGTATCATCAATTTTGACTTCATTAGACTTTTGGGAGAGAAAGCCATTTTCTTTCCAAAATAAAATAAATCATAGTTTAAAGCCAAAAAAATAAATTCAATTTTAGTTTCGTTTTATGTTGAGTGTTTTTTACTGAGTTATTTATTTGTTTGTTTGTGTGTGTGTGTGTGTGTGTAGTATCTGTGTGTGTGTAGTATTTGTGTGTGTGTGTAGTATTTGTGTGTGTGTTTGGAAATCGGAGTGATTTAAATGTGTTTTTATATTGAATGATTATCACTTAAGTCTTTACACTAGCAAAAGGCCGTCTGGCGGTATTTACCCCAGCGTGAGTGATAACAAGCCTCTCCAACACACAATTACCTCCCTTTTCAGACGGAACTCATCTTACTACGACAACTGAAAAGAACTTTCTTTTTTTTCTTCTCCGTGTGCCTATCGTCAGGTGGAATTTTCATCAACAACTTCTTTCTAATAACTTCCCACTTATGGAACACATTACTATGGGACTGCTTCCCCGCAGACTACAATATGGCGGTCTTCAAATCCAATGTCAACAAATGCCATGAACTGTCCCCATAAGTAATCAAACTGTACATTCCATTACTCATTTCAATCCTCTCATAATATTCTTCATTATTACATCAACAAGTCAACCATCACATCAACCATTGTGCTCGAATATCGTTTGTCCTTGATAAGTGGTGACTCGTCAGTTAAGAAAATATGTGAGTGTGTGTTTATGTGTATGTATTTGGAGGTGATTGCACTCTAAGTAGATGTATCATGGTTTATACACACATACAAATATATATATATATATATATATATATATATATATATATATATATATATATATATATATATATATATATATATATGTATATATATATATATGTAAATAATTATTTAATAATAAATATTTAATGATTATCTACATACGTGCACGTTTCATCCTTGCGGAATCATCAGTGTAGATAACTATTAAAGCCGGTCGCATGACATGAGAGTTGTTTGCTTATAACTCCAAATCCGATGCTTTAACCGATGAGGCCGGCATAAATAGTCATACGAAATAGTGCGAAATAAACTTAGTTATGTCACTAAGCGGGCATTTTTATAAGCAGCAGTCAGAGAGTGTTCTACATAAAGGAACATTGCTAAACTAATATATATATATATATATATATATATATATATATATATATATATATATATATATATATATATATATATATATATGTGTGTGTGTATGTGTGTGTGTGTGTGTGTGTGTGTTTGTGCGTGCAGTTTTATTATTATTTCAGTGTTAACACCAGCAGACTGAAGGTCTCTACAGAACGCGATTTGCGGCAATTCAAATATTTTCTTTCAATATTTTAAACTGATTTAATCTTGGTTGAATGAAAATGAAAGGGTATAATAAGATGATCCTAAAATAACCTAACTCAATTATTAACAAGGATTATTTCTATGTATAAAATGCTATCCAACATATTCCATGAGCAATTGTTTCTTTGACCTTCTTTTTGACTTCAAGTTTGACCTCGGATAAATTTCCATATCATATGACACGCCCATGATAATATACTCTTTTTACTTTTAATTGGCAACTTGTCATATCAAGGGAGATATCTTTATTACCTAATTTTCCGTATTTCCTCTATGTTTATTTTTTTCTATCTAAACTTATTTTCAAATTTGTTTGTCAACAATTGATTTTAACAAAGATTTTTTTCAAAAATGGATTTTTATTTACAAAGCAGCAAATATTTTTTTATTTTGTTTTGAAATGGAAATGAAGAACACATTTTTTAAGCCTAGTTAAAAGAAAACAACTTTTCCATTGGAAGAAACAAAGAAAAACAAAACTAAAAATGCAGTATCATTGGTTATTGGATTTTTTTTTTAATTCATTAAAAAAAACAAAAAACTTAGAACTTCTTCGTGCCACTAAGGAATATATTGTGGACCATATATTCACTATAGACGAAAGTAAAGATTTCGACTATACTTTTTTCACTTGTACCGAAACTAATGGGAAATGAGGTCCATATCACAGCTTCCATATGTTTAGTAGATAATTCTAACACGTGGAGCATGTGAAATACCCAGGATTTTGACCCCCAAGATAAGTAATATAGATGCGTGCCGATGGGAATGCCGTATGCGAATGCAAAATCTAAAAAATAAGTTGAGATAATAAAAAATAAACGTAGAAGAAATGCGGGAAATTTGCGGTAATAAAAATGATCTCCATTGATATAACAGATTACCAACATAAAGTAAAAAATCGTCCCTATACGTATGCGAAGTTTAGTTGAGATCAAAGTAGTAGTTTGTGGGTTTCTACTGAACAAACAAATACACAGACGGACAAGTCTTTTTATTTATTGTAGTGGATTGTGTGTTCAACCGTGAACATAGAACGACATCTTGACTTTTAAATTACGATTATTAAACATATTAAATATTGAATCAAACATGCATTATTTTCGTCTCCGATTTAAGTGTGTCGACATCATCTTAAAATAAACCAACTGTAAAATGTATATCCGAAATTGTACAACATTCTATAATTTCTGAAGTGATTTCCTGTCGACACATCAACCAATTTCCATTTTCGTCTGTATGGCCGGGATGATCAGGACAAGAATCTCTATTCTTTTGCCAATGTGCTTCAACTGAAAAAGAAAGAAAGAAAATAAACAGACGATAATGAATATGTATTAATCTCAGTATTCTCTTACAAGTGTTTAGATTATTTGGCCACATTATGCGTTCCAGTGTGTGACTATGCACAATATGCGTTGAAGGCATAATACAAGGAAGCCGGTCGAAAGGTAGACAACAGAAAAGATGGATAGACAACATTTGTGAATGGACGAACATGAATATAAACTAAGCGAACACCTTGGCCCAAGATAGTAAGGCTTGGAGGACACCCAGCCATGTTAGTGCGTATTCTGCAGCTAGCGGAGAAAACGTTTAACAATAAATTAGTCTCATCTTGATTGTTATATTCAAAACGTTTCGGTCGATGTAACCTCCGACCGTCTTCAGGTGCATCTTGGGGACCTTTTAGTCGAACTAAGAAATCTTCATGTCGAACTCGGGAAATTGTACAAAATTTCGAACTGAACCAAACGGAGAAAGACGGTTGTCATTGCCTTCAGTGATTCGCTTCTTATACCAATCTCCTAACGTATTGCTAACAAATGTAACGTATCGTCCTCTCATTCCTTCTTTAATTGCAACAATAATATATGTAACGTCGCCCTTATTTCTTACCTACGTTGGTTCCACGTAAGTTTGTAACGTAACATACCCTTAACTCTTCGTAATGTAATGTCGATTCAAATCTTTATGCGTGACGTTACTTCTGATGGATATGTGTCACGTTGTCACTATCGTCGTTGAGGAAATTCGCTTACAGATGCCACGTTTCATAAAACTGTGAATCGGCATTTACTTGTTTTTTTTTCTTCGGCAGTCGATCGTCTAGTCATTTCGAGAATCATTTTTTCCAGCACGTTAGAGCACAGAGAACATTCCGGACACAAAGGGTTTTACGCTGTTTAACTTTTATTGCTTACTCACACACTTATTTCTCTCTCCATAACGGAGATTGCCGAAGAAACACAGCACAGCTTGTCGAAATCATGTAAACCTCCCCCGTTCTCTTGCCAGTTCACCGTATTTATAACAATGTAATTTTATTCTGTTCTAAACAGTAAAACTCAAATGTTTATTTTAATAATTTACCTACCGACTATGCTAAATCACAACTTGTCGAAACAACCAAGCTTTGAATCCAGGTGCAACATGCATTCTATTTGCTAACCTATATTTTGCGCAACCTACTTATCTACCGTTAAATATTATTACACAGTTTAATCAGTTGTGATCTTTCTAACCAGTGTACTATCAAGGTGTATACAAATTTCCACTGCTTTAAATATTCTACACTACATGTTCACCTTTCGCCCTAAAATGTAATGTGATGCCCCACAGGTAAGAATAACTTGATTGCAAGAATAACTAAAATATAAAAAGAAGGAAAAAAAACAACAAATGTGGAAAAAAAAGAGTTAAATAGAGAAATAAAGAAAATGAAAACAGAAAGAAAAGATGAAATACAAATACCAATTTTGTTTGTTTTCTCAGGTTAAAAGTACGATTAGATTTAGAAATGGTTAAAGTCTATCTTTAAAAAATAAAATGACTTGATACAAGTTTTTTTTAATCAGATTTATTATTCAACTTTCTAACTAGAAGCATTTCTATTAAGTTGTAGGGTGGTAGATGAGTTGGATTCATGCTTTGACTTGACTCTGATTATGAATATGATGATCGCTCTCTCATCGTCCAGTAGTTGCTTGAGTTTTCCAGGGAGCCATCTTGAATTAGAATCGCGCGCATGGCGAACTGGAACAAAAGCTTATCAATAAACAACGATACCTTTTGTGCGGTTTACATGTTTATTCCTATTTTTGGAAAGGAAACTAGTAAACTGTGGTTCTTAAAATACCCAAAACTTTCCCTGATTGGGCTGGGAAGAGAGAGAAGGGGGTAGGCCAAAACGATTTCACCTCTCTTTCTGTTCTGACATCACTTCCTATGTGATTGGGAGACGAGTGAACATCTCGTTCCCCCCACTACAATTGCAATAGGAGTCGCGACGAACAAGAACTTTACAGTTGGTTGGTAGAGGAGAGACGGAAAGGCCAACCACTTATACTACAATTAGTGTTATGTCCTTCGTTGGCACATACTAATTCTAGAGCCCCTTTTATCTTAATGAGTTATTGTTCGGTTCGGTCCTAGGAAGCACCCCCCCCCCCCGGATAATAACTTCTCATTGGCGAAGAGGTGGTGTAGCTGATCGCCTGAGGCGCCCTGCGGGAGAATGCCGACGTGTTTGTTGTCGGGCTATTTTTGCACCTTTCCGGAGTTGGAGATGGATTTCTTCCCACGATAAAAGGTTCATGTTTAACCTTGTTGCAAAGTTTAACCAATTCCTTTTTCGTTTGTGACGTCAGTTGTTTCTTTTAGTTCTAAACATTATTGCATGAAACAAGCAAAGTAAAGAAAGAAAAGAGAAAAGGGGTGTCTCAGTATCAGACGGGAACTCTGTTGAAATTCCACCGTTCTTTTATTCATCTATCTGTATAATTCACTGTTAATGATATTATTTCTCTCGAAATAATAACAGTATCTCAGATTTAATAATATTAAGAAAAAATGTCTCCTTCTTCTTCTGTAAAATAAGTAATCTTGTCAGTTAAACATTCTTTAAAAAAAAAACAACAAATATTGTTGCATTTCATCCTTATGTCATACATGCAGAAAACTAAGTTTCCGTCATTATTACAACAACACATAAAAGTTCACAATTATTACCCATAACTGCTTATTCTTGAACACGCTCCTTTGAAGCTCCGTCCTCCTGAAATCTAAGCTCATCATTTATACCATCAAAACGGATTAAATCAAGACAAAACTGTTGAAAGATAGAGGAGGTTTATTCGGTTCGATCTTCGCTCCAAATCACAAATCAGTAGGGTTGAGGGAAAGTAGAGAGAGATAGAGAGAGATTAATAATCACTGTTTAGTCATATCTTGTCAGCTAATTTCGATTTAACGTGTTCACACGTAACATGCTTCTAAGGAACTAACTCTCTTCTTCTCTCACTCTCTCTTTGAGTCATGTGACGTACTATACGTTTCTGCCAATTCCCACAGTCTAGTAATTCTAACATCTAGTTCGGCAAGTTGCCTTAGACTTCATTTCTTGTTATTCTCAACTAACCGTTTTATATACTAGTCGGTTTACTCGCCTGATATTAAACAATATGTCTCTTCTTTAGTTATTTATTGCCGATTACAGAATAAATATCTTTCTTCTTATCGTAAAACAACTGTCAGCTAAATATTTTTTCATGAAATAAAACTAATGTTTTAAACTTTTTAATTCATTTATCGTAACAATTTCAATATTTTCAAAATAATAAATATTCTCTTTCTTCTTACCGTAAAAAATAATTGAAACTTCTCACACCTGACAGTATCCTACATATCTACAAAGCCACCATTCGCCCATGCATTGAGTGTAGCTTCTCCCTCTTGGACAGGGTCCAAAAAGAGTCTCTAATCTAATAAGGCCTCACTATCAGGCATGCTCCAGCCTCTGTCCCATCGCCGCAATGTTGCATCCATGTGCTTTTTTTTTACAATTACCTTAATGGAATGTGCTTTAACGAATGTGCTGCACTGATGCCCCTCCTTTACGTAAATACCTCCGATCAACTTGTCAGTCAACAAGATCCAACCCTTTCACTGTTGATGTCTCCAAATGCCAGAGAGCTTTCTACTCTAATAGCTTCTTTCCTCGTACTGCTAGCCTTTGGAATTCCCTCCCTGCTTCCTGTTTCCTTGACTATACTTACATACGGACATTTAAATGTAATGTAAACAAGCATCTCGCTGCAAAACTCCCCATATATGATTTCTCTAATTCACAGTAGTATCTCTATACGTATCAATGGCATTTTTTTTCCATGTTTGGGGTGAATTTTAATAACAAAAAAGCTAAATATTCTTGAAATAATTAAAACGAATGTCCCTTTTTAAATTCATTTGTGAAAATTGCAAAAATTACATGTGTATTAAAATTAAATTAAAATAAAAAGAATGTAAATTGTAGGTTCTTAAAACTGGTTAAGTGGACAGAACGACAGAATTCGATTATGGAACAATTCATTTTAAAATAGGTACAGTCGAATTTTATTAGCGACATAAGTTAAATTTCAATTACTTTTTTCTTTGGCAAAAAGACGATTTCATTTTTTAATAGGTGTGGTAAGTGATGACGTACGTACAGACATGACAACGCATATTATTATACAGATAGCGGTTAGTATTTATCTACGAAGGTAGAACGTAACATAAGTTCGTTTTGATGGTAAGGGTGCAGTTTTCATTCAATGTTATGATGGAAGATGTGATGGTGTGCAACTTACGTGATGTATTCATTGGTTCACTGTAGATTTCGGGACTAACGACATCAGACCTCATCCGTTAAGTTACCCGAGTTATATTGATCAATTCCTGGCTTGCATACCAGCCCTTCATTACATTGATTAATATCCAGTTTTCTTCTCTCTCATTCTTCTTATCGACTGTGTATTTGACACGGTCAAGTGTCACTTTCGTATATACGTTATATAAATAAATAAAAAATGTTCTCTTGCGGACAGATTTAATTTTACTTCAGTTGCAGTGGAGACTTCTGGAGTTGTTGACCTTCTTTCAAATACGTTCGTTCGTAAGATTGGTGGGAATGCGTATTGTTTAAAAGATGAGCCTCGTGAAAGGAAATGTCAGTTATAGCAGGTATCGCTGGTGGTGGTTTTAGGTTATATTTTTCTCATCAGTATGGCTAGAATGGGACAGCGACAAAATCGTTTGATCGTGAGTGCGTTAAAAAAGACTTTTTTCCACGTAAAGTTAGATTAAGTAATCAAAAAAAGAATTTTCCATTAGAAGTTAAAGTTAGAACATTAAGCTAACGTGACAGGAAGTTGCGTCATGACAGGAAGTAAGATAAATCCAGCCTCTTAGGTGTTCGATGTCGTAGGTGAAAGAGCCTGGAAAAGATCCAGACCCTTTCACCTTGCAGTAAAGGGATTACTACTATGCTATTGTCGAGATGAACTTGATATGTGATATGAACTGATGTATTTGGAAAAGTAAAAATAAATAAAAATGGAAATGCCACAGTAATATATGTGGGTATTATTTTCTTTAGCACGACGATTGTTACAGCAACGAATTTTGCAAACACCAAAAAAAAAACATGTAAAAAAAGGCAAAACATATATATATATATATATATATATATATATATATATATATATATATATATATATATATATATATATATTTAAAATTTAAGGGCTCATAAGTAGAAATCGAAATTCAGGGAATCTTGGTTAATTGCTGTCAAATGACTATGAACCAAATTAAATGCAAATCTGATATATTTGAACTTTCAAATGGGGAGTTGTGCCCATATTATGCTACCTAAAAAAACGTTGATGGTTAAAAAAACTGAAATTGGAGAATATTAATTAATTGGTTAAATTCCGCAAAAATCGGAGATATCTGAATATTCACGAAGTGCTTCCACTCTCTTTTTACCCATATTTTCAAAAAACCTAAATTAAACTAAATATAGACCACGTTATACACCCTTACACCTAGCAAATGTGTTATAAAATTCGTAATGATCGGTTGATTATTTTAAGAGTGAATCTTATACATACAAATATATAAATATATAAACATATCTAACTTTCTATAAAGATGAGAAAAATGTCATGGATACAAGCTTAAAACCCTCACTCAGCGTGGACTTTAAATCTTGCTCTTGAGGAAAGCTACGTAAATGACAAGAAAAATAAACAATTAACTAAAATTTAGACAATATTTTTATATTGTAATTAGACCATTTTTGACCTATGGGTCAACGTCGGTACATTATATTATTTATATATGTAGTGGCCTGAGTCGAATTTGAATGGTAATTAAATAGATATTTTAAAAAATATATTTATTTATTAGTAGTTTATGGAAAATGTATTAGCTTTGAAGAAATTGTACAATTATTTATAAAACATTTTATTTAAAATAGAATGTTTTAAGATTTCACAATATTAACAAAAAAACTTTACAACTGTAACAGAATCAATGGACAAAACACCCACTTTTCGACACGTTCTATTTTTACAAAAGCAAAGGATTTCAGAATACATCGGAAGCATTTCTACCGTTTTTTGCATTTCGTAAATGACCGAAAGAAGGACGAAAGTCAGCCGAAAATTATTATTCTCTAAAATAAAAAAAAACTATTTAAAAAAATAGCAATATGTGCTTTCAATTGTCTAAAAAATGCCGGACGGAGATTAAAATAAAAGTAGCGAGCCGCAGATTTCTGTAATTGATTAAAAAAAAGTTTATTTAAGACAAATGCTTGTCTACAAGCGAACCATATGTAGATACAACACTATATAGGATGTATTTTAAACCTCATATGGAAAAACAAAATATCAACACCAGGAAAAATACCTGGTGATTCCCGTATATTTTAAAACAAATGCAATTGTTTTTAACAAAATCACGTGTTTTAAACCAACGGAACAATTTCTGCATTTAGTAAGTGACCGAAGAAGGACGAAGGTCGTCCGAAAATTATCAGTACCCAAAAGAAAAAAAAAAAATTACGTGCTTCCAATTGTTAAAAAAGGTTTAGATGGAGTTTGAAACACGAATAAGATTCAGGAAGAGAAGCCGAGAAAAATGAAGAAAGAAGATTGGCTTTTTGGCTAAGATTGTTTTGAATGTAATTTTAAAAATATTTTCTGCAAATAAATAATTCAAAGTGCAGTATCTGTTCTGATACTACATTTTATCTGTTCTGTCTTCTGTTCGTGAGGGAGAAGTTTTAGATTGAGGTAATTTTTAATTTTGTCTCAATCCAGAGTGCCTCTTTTGGAGGAGCGGAATTTTGTCTACATTAAAAACCGACCTTGTGTGTAACCCTGCACGCGTTGGGGGGCAATTCAATAAGGACAAGAAGAAGGCGGAGAAAAAGAAATGAAAATAAAAATGTCGGCTTTTGTAGAGAAAGCTACAAGAATAACGCCCAAAACCAACATGCACCACATGTGCTCAATATTGAATCTACAAATATCATATGTCACGAAAACATGAACACGACATTTCTCTGTGTTTGTGCACCACTTTAAGCAGAATTGCTGGCACGGGAGTTCACCCACTTTACGGTCAGAGGTTTCTCGTTCCGATGAGAACATTTTTAAAACGAAAGATAACTTAGTTAAAAATGACCTTAGTTATACGAACATCTTTTGCGGCGTCGTACATCTGGAATCCACGTGTCGATTTTATGGCATATCAATCCATTCTTGACTATTCCATGCTAAAAAACAATACATATCGTTAATAATTTATTCTATATGATTGGTTGAACATAAGTCACTATTTTACCAATTGTTGGAGTGGGTGGGGTGAATTCATATCTATCTTTATGTTAGGTCTGTTTATATATATATATATATATATATATATATATATATATATATATATATATATATATATATATAATGATAATAATCCAGGTAAAAACATCCACAGGGTAGTAATCCAAAGAATTTCAACCGGGTTTATAAAAAGTGCTCAATATCAAATAGAGTTTTATGTATGATTATTATCATTATTATATATCTGTGTAAATAAAACACAGATATATACAAAATCTGCGACACTGGCATGTCGATGTTATCGATCAACAGTTATTATAAACTGAGATCTCATCAGGCAGAGTTAGAATCCGATCTTGGAGAGATTCTCTCCAAACATGATCTGAGGTTAAGATCGGATTCTAACTCTGCCTGATGAGATCTCAGTTTATAATAACTGTTGATCGATAACATCGACATGCCAGTGTCGCAGATTTTGTACATGTCTGTGTAAATAAATATATATATATATATATATATATATATATATATATATATATACATCCAAATCCAATAACATCGGGATATAGACACACTGATGAGGCCAGGTTTTCAACTGGCGAAATTATCTGTATCACTATAAACCCCCCCCCCCAAAAAAAAATGATATCGCATCTTTATATGCTTAAAAAGGTATTTCTTTTTACCTTATTCTTTAATCAACGTCAACTAGATGCTTAAAAAAAATATGAACTTTAAATTTTATATATATATATATATATATATATATATATATATATATACAATTTTCACTCCTAAAATAATTAACCGATTAATTATGAACTTGTGAAGACAGTTGCTAGGCGTAAGGGGGGTCAAATGTAGGTTATATTTAGTTAACTTTAGTTTTATGCAAAGGGATAAAAAGGTGTGGAAGCCCTTCGTGAAAATTCAGATACTTCCGATTTTGGTAAAATTTTAACAATAAATATTAGACATTAATTAACAAATTAATAAATATTAGACATTAATTAACAAATTAATAAATATTAGACATTAATTAACAAATTAATAAATATTAGACATTAATTAACAAATTAATAAATATTAGACATTAATTAACAAATTAATAAATATTAGACATTAATTAACAAATTAATAAATATTAGACATTAATTAACAAATTAATAAATATTAGACATTAATTAACAAATTAATAAATATTACCTAAATTTTAGTTTTTTTAAATATTTTAAAGTGTTTTTAAGGGGACATAATATCGACACACCCTCCCAATTTGAAAATTAAAAAATATATATTTTAATTTATTAATATTTAATTTATTAATATATAGATTTGAATTGAATTTGATCTATAGTAATTAGACACCAATTAAGCAAGATTCCCTTTAATTTCAAATTCTTGCCTTGGATTTTAGACATTTTCTAGAATTGAAATCATATAATAGATTTTGCTCAAAATTAGAATAATGTTTCTTGACATAAGCTTCAGTATAATTATATCTTGATTTTAACATTTGTAAAGGGGGCATACAATTGGTGCACATCTGTTCTGTTAGGGGAATTAATTTTACCCGTTTTCGGACGGGTATTATTTAGTATCATTATAAAAAAAAAGTTGGAATCCTTTAGGCTTAACTACTTAATTTGAAAGAAGGACGAGGGGTGACTTAGTTGAAACATTCAATATAATTAACAGAACTTATAAATATGGAACCTACTTTTTAATAGTTTTTTTCAAACTAGTAATTTATTAGCAAAATTGTTTCACAATTTTAACTTACCATGCAATTATATATATTTTTCTAATGGTACTTTCACGGTACTTTCTACATCAATTTGTATAATTTACTGTTTAGAATAATATTCTTTTGAAATAAAAACATATCTGTAAGGGTAAAAAGTAATTGTCATTGTCAGCTAAATATTCTTAAAATAAATAAAACGAATATATCACTTCTTTATTTATTTGAAATTGAAGCAATTTAATTCTTTTTAAAACAATAAATATTCTCTGTCTTCTTACCGTAAAAATAATTGTCGACTAAATATTCTTCAAATCAATAAAACAAATGTGACTTTTTAAAAATCTATTTATTTAAAATTGTACCGTTTAATTGACGGAACGACATAATTTGATTTTGAAACAATTCATTTTAAGATTGATAAAGTCGGAATTATGTACTTTAGCGACATCATATTAATCACCAATCAACATATTTGCTGATTCGATGATCTCATTTTTTAAATGTGTGAAAGGTGATGATGTACGTACGACACATAAAATGCTTTCGCGTATTGTTATGTAGATTGGAATAAATTACCCAATCAGGTTAAACATAGCTATAAAATCTATTACGTTAAGAATAAACTGAATGAATTCAGAAATAATCGTAAAATATGATTTTTACAAGGACCTTGTTGGAGTCTATCTGATGAAATGTTTAGGAGAAGTTGATCTTTATATTCGTATTATATATTCTGTGAAATTATCTATAATTATACTACAACTGAGTTAAGCAGAGTTTCTTTCCCTAAGGCCTTTTTTTACCTATATATTTTAATCACACAAAGTATATGTTAAAATGTTCCTCAGTTTTGGGATTGAGTTATGTTTGAAAAAACTTCTATTTTAATTATTCTAATTAGCGGTCATTTTTAAATAACTCATCAAGTCACATATCTCTTACTAATTTTCTATATATGATTTTGCACCCTCTCCCACTGAATGTTGTTTGACAT
This sequence comes from Sepiola atlantica, assembly GCA_963556195.1. Lineage (NCBI taxonomy): Eukaryota > Metazoa > Mollusca > Cephalopoda > Sepiida > Sepiolidae > Sepiola > Sepiola atlantica. The sequence goes on along the minus strand of OY744535.1, from coordinate 62,983,570 downwards.
CCCCTGTTTATACGATAATTATCACTTTCGCACCCGTCACTACTCTATCTCTCTCTCCCCTCTCTCTCCACTCTCACACACACTCTCTTTCTATCTATTTGTAATAAAAAAGAAAGCAATAAAACGCTTAGAATAGTTCATTATGAGCAAAATGGAATCTCACTACGAGCAGTAATCATATTTAACCGTAGTCGGAGAGGAAAAGCAGTATATGCTCTGATAAGAAGGAGAAAGCATGTCTCACTCTGTCTCGGGAAACGACGTTTAACTATTTTAGTCGGCCATTTTGTAATTTGAAAATGACCCAACTCTGATGAAATAGCCTTGTTTTTAAGATTTAAATGTATAAATAAGTATCGTAGTTCGGGAGAGTTATAATCTTCTTTTTTTTAATTTGTAAAACTTAATTGAACATTTTGTTTTGTCTTGAAATATCTGTATATGCACACTTTATATTTTAATAGTATTGGTGTATTACGTAAGCGAAAAAGATTTAGTTTTGGTTTGAAATATAAGTTTAAAAATAAAAGTAACATCTGTCTCTTTGTTCTTAAGAGAACGCTGATCGGATCCAGATTAATCGTATTAATAAGTACAAAAGTCTACTTCTAACATTGCGTGATGCCAACATTTTAAGCAGGTATTATAAATCAAAATAGTTTACGTCTAAATAATATTAAGAATAAATAGGGTTATATTTATTTGTAAAATATATCATTGTTTATCTGAATTCGGACATAGGTAGAACAATGAATTGAGTTGGCAGCAAAGTTACCGCCGTTTTTTAACTTTAAATTTTAATTTAAAAGGTTTAATAAAAATAACAAGTAATTAATCAATAATGTATCCTTCCTTGTTGTTTGCAACCTTCAACAAGATTTCCAATACTTCGTTGGTAGAAATCAAAAATAGCAGAAAATGTTCATTTTTATAAATTGCTATTCTATTCGAATAATCTGAAGAAAAACAGACATTAACTTAAATAAACTAGAAAAAAATAGATTCTAAAATAGAATTCTGGAAAAATAAAATAGGATGGAATGATTGCCACTTGAATAGTGAACAATAATATGAGAGGATTGAAAATACTGAATTGGAATGTGCACACTTTGATTACTTATGACGGTTCATGACAAATATTTGTTGATATTAGATTTGAAGTCAACCATGTTGCGGTCTGCAGGGAAGCTGCCCCGTGGTAATGTGTCAATAGATGTTCGTTTAAATAAATTTTGTTCATGTTGATGTTAAGCACACAGAGGAAGAAAGGGAAGTACTTTGCAGTTCTGGTAGAAACGAGTTCTTGCTGTGAATGTCTTACAAGGAGAAACCAGAGATTCGAGCTCAGTTGAGCACCTTCCATGTGAATAAGGATATAGTAGAGAACGACTAGCAACGTCTTTTCTGTATAGAATAGAAGAGATCGCTCCTCACATTATTCTGAATCAATTTTCACCCTGTCAAAGCAAGAAAGAGTGCTTTGTGCGGCACCTCCCCAGATGTGTCTCACTCTTATATAGATAGACCATTGCACCGGGGGTCAGGTACTTTTGGGCGGGAGAATGATCCAACCTTAGCAACAGATTCGATATAACTCATCCAGTTTGAGATCTGGAGTGTGTCACGACCTGAGTTCGCGATTAAAGATATTTTATATTTTTGGTGAAGTGAAAGAAAAGGAAAAGCACTTCCTCTTCTCAGAGTAGTTAGGGAAAGGGAAGCGACTCATACGGTATTGATCGTAACAAGTGAAAGTCAGTTATAACTGAACTTATCAAAAAGAAGGGGCTTCCTCAAGAAGAAAGCCATTCATTTCAACTGGGGAAATAAGAACCTGAACGTTGGTGATGAAAGCTTAGAAGTTAATCTCAAAGCAACTTTTTCGCTGCATCACAGCTATTCACAGTGGCTAGACGTGCTGATTGTTTTAATCAGAGAGTCAAACCCCGACCGTTCGGTCAACAGCAGGAATCTTACCTTTACGCTATCAACTTCGTTATGAAGTAAGGGAAATTATAATGCTTATATTTTGTTTAGAGAGCTCAGTTCTGCTTATGCTAAGTGGAAACCCTTTATTACACCAGTATAGAAATTAATCCACGAGTTGGGAGCAAATATAGTAATCCAGATTCAGCTGTTTCGCCGTATCACAGTTTTACAGTGTGGTTAGACGTCGTGAGTTTTTCTAGTTGGGTAAAGGAAATTATAATGCTTATATTTGTTTTACATTCACATTACCGACTTCCTAGAGGGCTCAATTTTTTTACGAAAAGCAGTGACAACCGATCATCCACACACACACACACACACACACACACACACACACACACACACACACACACACCTACATACATACATACATACATATATATTAATATATATATATATATATATATATATATATATATATATATATATATATATTAATTGACTAAGTTCAAATATGTTAATAAAATTAACATAAAGCAATATTTTCAAAAGAGCTCAATACCAAGTAGAGCATTTATGAAATTACATAAACAATATTACAGTCTTACGTCAATCAACCAACGTTTCGATGCTACAACATCTCTTCAAAGACTGAATAAAAATATAATGTGAAAATTGAGAATCTCGCATTAGAAAAAAATCACCGGCAGAAAAGCGGATGTTAAGAAAAAGAGAAACGATAAAAAGGGAAGATTCAGATCCGATCAAAGTTCGTGTTGGTCAAATATAAGTCACGGTCAGCTAACTCTGCAAATTTGCACTTTAGAAGCCCCAGTTCACTCCTATATCTCAACGGGCGCTCCTTTCTCTACTAAGGTGGCCATCATTTTGACGCATGCTAGACAAAGCAAGCATGCGGGGGGGGGGGGGGTTAAGAAAATAAACAAATCAACAGACAAGTAAAATGAGAGATACACACATATATATATATATATATATATATATATATATATATATATATATATATATATATTTCTATGAACAAACGCTACGGAAGACTTAAGACTACTTCATATGTATACTTATACCGTGAACTTAATCTAAACATTTAAATAGAACTAAAGCCCACAATGTTTAAGATTGTCATCAGATAATTTTGATCATACGAATTAGATATATATTAAACAATATTAATAGATATCTTGAAATCATAAGAATACAATTTAATCCATTACTACCAACTTTAGCTAGGTGCTAGTATGTAACGGACCAGTAATTTGTGATTTAGCATTGAAATATTCTGAATATGTGTAGGTCCTACAGATACACACTTGTAGACTCTATTATTATTGTTATTATTTTTATTACTATACACACTATTATTATTACTTCCACTATTATTATTACGACTACTATTACTACTGTTACCATTATTATTATTATTATTATTATTATTATTATTATTATTATTATTATTATTATTATTGATTTACTCCTCTCCAGGAGTTAGGCACAAGGCCAGTTTTTATCTTACTCCCACAAGTAAGATGTGACCCAAGGTCGGGTCGGAAAAGTGGGGTTTAAAAATTGCCTGGGCAGCCTCGTCGGCATTCCCCGGTAGGGGCGCCTCAGGCAGTAAGCAATAAACTTACTCCTCCCCAAAGAGGGGAGGCAAAGTCTGGGAAGGTGGACCTCCCAGAAATGCACAGGACAGACCCATTGACCGGCGTAAATCAAGACCCGAAGGCCAAGACAACACCAGTATGAGGTGCAGTATCCATCGGAACAGATACTACACTTTTTAGTTGGGGGTTTGTTTTTTGTTTTTTGAACATCAAGTCAATTCCCTTGACCTTAGATATTCAAGCTGTACCTTAACACTTTCGCCGTTCCTAATAGGCAAGCCTTTTGCAGAATTGGAAAAGAAATTGTCTCGTCATTTATGGTGGCTTTTCGTTATGGTCCCAGGCGCTTCAATTACAACGGAGATCACCTTTACTTTACACTTCCATAGTCTAACTAATTCCCATTTTAGATCTTGATATTTTTTTTTTTTTCGTTTTCTTTCTCCTGCACTCTGGTATCGAAGGGTCAGGCTATATCAATGATTAAACAAGTTCTCTTGTTTTTGTTCAGAAAGACTAAGTCGGGTTTAGAATGCTCAATAACCTTGTCAGTTTGTATGCACATGCCCCAAAGAAGTTTGACATTGTCATTCTCTTGTACCACTTCTGGCTTATGCTCATACCACTTTTCATTGTGGTCCAATTCGTAAAGTTTGCATATATTCCAGTGTAGTACCTGAGCGACTCTATCGTGTTTCCATTTTTTATACTGATGTTGTGCCAGCATTGCGCACTCAGCTTCAATATGCGCCAAGGTTTCTTCCCGTTCATTACATAGTCGGCATATCGGTGATTTTGCAGTTTTGTCAATGTAATGTTTGATCGACCTAGTGCGAGTGGCTTATTCTTGGGCTGCCATTAAGGCGCTCTCAGTAGATCTTTTGAGATCACCCCTGACTAATCAATTCCAGCTGTCATTATCTCTAAATGCAGTATTCTTAAAAAATACACTGTGTAATTTCTTTCCAAACAATTTTAACCTTTTTCTTTTAACCGTTGATTCTTTTTTACCCCAGTTCTTAGTATTTCCTTTTCACGAAGAAGAATCTCATTACTTTCCGAAATATATTAATAGAGACAACCTTCTTCTATATTCATAACATCTTCAAGACTAAGTAGGCCTCGACCACCCTCCTTTCTAGTTAGATATAATCGGCCTGTATCTCCTTTCTTTGCAAAAGCTCCATAAATTGTGAGCATTTTCCGTGTTTTGATATCCAAACACTTTAGTTCATCCACATTCCAGTCAAGTATACCGCCAGTATATCGAATAATAGCTACTGCTCTGGCATTGATTGCATAGATGGTATTTCGACTGTGGAGGTGTGATTTAAGGATAATCCTTACTCGTCTGTTGTACTCAGCTGTGACCTGGTTTTTCATTTTCTTGTTTTTTTATCTTATCCGCCTCCAGTATTCCTAAGTATTTGTAGCCCCTCTCACTGTTTACATTCTTTATTAGATGTGTTGTTGGGAGTTCAAGGCCATCTGAGTGGAAAAGTTTACCCTTTTTATGACAAGAATGGCACATTTAGTGATGCCAAATTCCATTGGTATGCCGTCACTAAATACTTTAACCGTATTCATTAGGGTATCTATTTGGGTTTCATTCTTTCCAAAATCCTAAAGGTCATCCATGAATAGTAAGTGGCTGACTGTAGGAAGTCCTTTCCCAAGTTCATATCCTGCCTTCACATTACGTAAGTGTCATTGGGATCAAACAAATGACAAAAAGCAAAGGGGAAAGACTATCGCCCTGAAAAATCCCTCTCCTGATTTTCACTTTACCTAATGTAACACCCTCTGAAGTTAAATTGGTTTCCCAATTCTTCATGCTATTCTTTAAAGCGGTTTGAATGTTGGGGGCTATTCCAAAAATCTCCAGGCATTTGTGTATCCATGAATGAGATACCATGTCAAATGCTTTTTTATAATCCACCCACCCCATGGCAAGGTTAGTAGTTCTTCGTTTTCAGTCTCTCATGATCATTTTATCAATCAGAAGCTGATCTTTGGTGCCATGTGATCTTTTACGGCAGCCTTTATGTTTCTCGGGCAACAAATTGTTTTGCTCCAAATGACCATAAATATTTTCAGACAATATGCTATTATTATTATTATTATTATTATTATTATTATTATTATTATTATTATTATTATTATTATTGCTATTATTCTTACTATTACCATTATTATTGTTATTACTACTACCATTATTATTATTATTATTATTATTATTATTATTATTATTATTATTATTATTATTATTATTATTATTATTATTATTATTATTATTATTATTATTATATTTACTCACAAAGAGTTCTAACACTGGTCGTCATCAGTGATTGCTCACTGATAATCACCAGTGGTGTTCCCTGGAGTCTGAGTGACAACAAGTCTCCCCAGGTTTCCAGTGCTCGCCACCTCTTTCGATAACTACTGCAAATGAATTTGCGTTATCACAACAGACGCTTACCATCGATTTCTAGTTGGCAACAACCATTGGCCTTCCCTGAGATTTGGATGGCAATAAGCCTCTCCAATTCCCCAGTACTTTCTGCACTCTTCCAGCGGAGGTCTGGTTAGTGCTATCCCTCCTCGGTATTTCCATCCTCCTTGACCCTTCACGACTGTTTTGTGTGGTATCAGCCGGGGCTGGTGCCATCACTTTTTTGTGGGGGGGGGGGTAGTTTATGAAATTTCTTGCAGTTTCTGTTCCTTGCGTTCTTGTGGTGTTCTTTATGTGATTTTGTTTTCTTCCTATTCCTCCTTGCATGTGATTGGTTAGTCTTCGTAGCTTATGCGGAAAGGTTTTCGCATTCAAGGATTTTCCTTCAGATGTCCGCTGTTTTTATCATTGCCGTCCGTTGTATGGTCTCAGTCTTCCCTTTGATTCCAATTTCTCCCAGTCTTTTTTCGTGGTTCGACGGAACTGTTCCTAGTGCTCCTACGATTATTGGTATTATATTTTCTTTCTCTATACTCTATACCCTTTTCAATTCTCTGGCGAGTTCAGTGTATTTGCTTCGTTTTTCTGTCTCCTTGGTCGGCTGGGACGGCAAAATCAACGATTTGGCAGAATTTTTCTTTCTTGTTGACTATTATGACATCCGGTCTCCTGGCTTGTATGATTTTATCTGTTTGTACCTCCATATCCCAAAGGATTTTATGTTTTTCGTTTTCGAGTACTGTCTCTGATTTATGTTTGTACCATTTGTCAGAGTGTTCGAAATGCATTTGTTTGCATAGCTCGGAGTGTACTGCATATTCTTGTATTCTTTTTGGGCCATTTTTGGGCATTCACTTATAATGTGATTTACTGTTTCGTCTCTTTGTCCGCACAATCTGCATTTAGAATTTTCCTGGGGTATATCTATTTAAGCTTTAATGTAATTAGTCATAATCGCATTTTTTTGGTGCGGCCGTCAGTAAGGATTCCGTTGCTCTGTTCAGGTGTCCTTTTCTCAGCCATGCCTAACTATTTACGTGCGTCTCTCATCTTGTCATTCTTATGAAACGTCCATGTAGTTGTTTTTCCTCACACTTTTTTTTCTTGTCTGTTTGTTTCTGGTTTTGGTGTTTCCTGAGTTGTTCGTTGGGACGGTGTCTCTTGCTGCGGTGATCAGCCTTTCTGTATTCTGATTTATGTGTTTCTCCAGCTCTTTTTTAGTGTTGTCAACACAGATTTCTATACTTACCAGTCATCTTCCCCCTTCGCTTCTCTTCACGTAGAGTCTGTCTGTATCGTCTTTTGGATGTAGTGTGGTGTGCATGGTCATTAATTTTCTAGTCTTCTGAGTTCTTTTCTAGTCCTGCCTAAGTTCTTTTTTAGTCCAGCCTATGAATTGTCCAGAGTATCTTATTAGTGATACTGCCCAGGTATTTATTCATTTAATTAGGTTTCTGCTATATAATTTTGTTTCTAATAGCTTCCTTGTTCTTCTCAGATATTCTTTTCCAATCTTCTCTTTCATTATTATTATTATTATTATTATTATTATTATTATTATTATTATTATTATTATTATTATTATTATTATTATTATTATTATTATTATTATTATTATTATTATTATTAGTAGTAGTAGTAGTAGTAGTAGTAGTACTATTATCATAATTATTATTATGGTTATTATTATTACAACTAGTTCCCTTATTATTATCCCTGTTATTACTATTATTATTGTTATTCTTGCATCACCTATTATTATTATCATTATTTTTTCTATAATAATAATAATAATAATTATTATCATTATTACAGTTATTATTATTATTATTATTTTTATTATTATCACTATTACTATCTTTTTTATAACTATTATTATTACTATAATTATTATTACTATTATTTTTACTTTCCCTACTATTATTATTATTACTATTATTGTTATAGTTATCACTACTGTTCTTAATGTAAATAATACTATACTTTTTACTATTCTAATTATTACTATTTTCATTATTTTTATTTTTATTACTACAGTTATTACTATTATTACTCCAGCCACAATCATTATTACTACGATTATTATTGTAGCAGAAATAAGAACGGCAACTCTAGGTCTCTATTTATACCTGCAATATTATAACCGATTTTTCTTAAAGTTTGCCCCTTATCAACAAATTTTGAGGGCTTATACATAATTCAAATTGTATTATTAATTTTTAATCTTTTCCCCTAATTTTATTAGTTTACTTGGATTCTACCCCTTGTAATAAATTATACCTATCTGGGGGTGCATTAATTTTTGTGATTAAGTTATGTATGTTTAATTCTCTAGATTGTTCACAAACGTATCCAGAGTCAGTCGTTTAAAGTGCCTACAGTTAAAACCTATATCACCTCGTTGATTTAGTAAGCAACTCTTATCAGAGAACATAACAATGGCCAAATTTTCACTATAACAGAGAAACAGGTGAGGTTGTGTAGTGTGTGTGTCGATGACTTTTTTTTAAAAAAGTCCCATTTCACCGCGGGAACGATATTTTACTCTTTTATGGATTTAGTGTCGAGAAATTTGTTAAAATGCTACATTTTATCACAAGGAACTATATTTTTTATTTTTTACGGATTTAATGGACTTGGATATTAAAGTTCCTATTTTCTTATTATCTGTGTTATTAAATAAAAATGTGTGGTTAGCGCACCTGGCCTTAAAGTCAGTACTGGTACCCCCTATGTATGTTTTTTTTTAGATTAGGATTGTTTTCTGGGAATACAGTTGCTAAATAAACTATATATTTGGTTAAACACTTTTCTTGTAACGGGCAATTACTCTTATCTCTACAGCTACTTGCATTGTTGTTATTATTATTTCGTAAGTTGTCATCATCGCTTTTTAATATATGTCTATTATTACTCTTAATTATTTTTTCCAAATTATTTGTACAACTATAACTAAGTTTAATTGTGGTATTATGCAATATCTTATGCAGTGGGGTATTTATTTGGAAGTGTCGATTTAATAGGTTAAGGAACACATGTCAAATTTTAGATTTAACTAGTAAATTAAATGGTCTTGGTCTTTTCAAGACTAAAGTTTGCGATAATCATCTTTCGTTCTTGTTAGATCCTTATATCAAATGGCTTCACACCTTGTCTGGAGCGATTTCTATTAAAAAAATCATCATGCAAAATTCATCGGAAATAAAATCAAACCTTTTTGTGTCGCTTAATCACCATATTTGTTATATGTAACAATAATACATAATAAACATGTTTTATCTACACACTTTACTGCAGTTTCATGGATTATCTACTCATCAGAAATGCATTAATAAATTCCTGGTCTTTTTTATCCGTTGTATAAAACATTGAAAGGATATTGAGTACTTTATGTATGCAAGGTCTGTTGTACTAATCCGCTTAATCGCACACTGAAAATTAAGCATTTTACACTGAATTACATGCATTTCACAGTTCAAATATCTGCAATACAAATGTAAGGCTAATTCCAGTGCCACTAATGCGCTCCCCTCTAAGTATGCACTCTCCCCAAACTATGCGGGGGTCCTCATTAGAAAATTACTTTTTATAAACAAATCAATGCTTTATTTCTTTTTAAATAAACAAAAACTCAAATAATTATCCATTTTTTAATGACATTTTCAGCATTTGTATTATTTAGATTATTCATTCTACTGTTCTCATCTTGGTTGTTATTCTTACAACGTTTCTACCGATGTTACCTCCAACCTTCTTCAGGAGCGTCTTGTCGAATTCCGGGATCTGTACTGAATTTCAAACGGAACCATTTATTTAATCAACGGGGATAAAAATGTCAAGTAATTCAACATGGTGTTCTTAGTTTCGCACGTACTTAGCATTGAACCACCAGAAGACTGTTACTTACAACTGAATAACGATTAGCGCTTTTATCCGTTGCGCCACTGGTGCTTGGGGAGAATAAGAAGTCTTAAATCTATTCTTGTTTTAGAGGTGTAGTCTTACTACTTATGGCTACAAATTATCAATCGCCATCTAAAAAATTCCGAAACATACTTTTCAGCATTTATTCAATAAAATAAATATTTCATAAGGAACAATTTTTTTCAAATTTTTAGATTGAAAAAAGATTCAATAAAAATTTTTTTTATAAGGAACAATTTTTTTCAAATTTTAAGATTAAAAAAAGAGTGGAAGTTGAAGGGAATTTAAGTTTGGGCCAGATTAACGCACATGCGCATTGACGTTTTAAACTGTGTAGTGAGGAGAAATGCAATTCAAACGAACGCCAAAAAGCGACTGACCACCATTTTTTCTTTCTCCGGTTCGTTTGGATACGCCCCCTCTTTACTCTCTAAAGCAAATAAAGAGTTTTCATATGTTGTTGCTAAATCAGAAGTTTCGGCCAATAAGAATGAGCCCTGCTCTATTTAAACCCAAAACATAGTAAGCCTGTGTAAAATAAAAAATCCAAAATAAAAACGGAAAAATTAAAAACAGGCAAAAACAGAGATCAAAGCCGGCGAACATCGGAAAAGGACCCAAGAACGTATGCCCCCTCTTGTCTATAGCCGGGAGAGGCGAAACGAAAAAGAACACTTCAAAACTAACGTAAAAGCTCCATCATCTCGCACGCATATTCATACGCATTAACAAGAGCTGAGGCCAACAGAAAAAATTGCTACTCACTCACACGCATTAAAAGAACAAGGTAGGTCAACGCACACACTCACATACGCATATTCACACTAAGAAATGTATAGACATACGCATCCTTAGCCTTCGTGTCTGCTTATTGACTGAACATTGTCCTACCAAAACATAAACTTTCCTAAATGTACAAGACTTCACAAAAAATGACTTCTATATTAATGTAAACTTATAGTTATGTAAATGTTTTGTTATTTAATCATTTTCCCTTGATTTCTCATAAACAAAACTAAAAGGAACTCAACAGGGGATTAGTGTGGTGGGCAGCTGACGATTCATTAGTCGAGCGGTTTTGATGGTCAGAGGGGGGGGGATCCGCTCCGAATGGAATTGGGCGCAAGGAACAAGTCATTTCAACAACTTTGAATCCATTCTGACCTGGCGATTGATTTTGAACGCGTTACTCATTGATGCTATATAACACAGTTCCGAAATGGAGAACTCGCCCGAGTGTCCGCGCTACGACACGCTCGAAGAAGAAACTCTTTCTTCCAATGTCGCATACTCCGGCGGTTCTTGGAGTATGTTAATAAGGTGACGGCTCGTATCCGTCCCGAGCATCCTCTGCCGCTTAACGTATCCTACGTAATCGATAACGTCGGGCCGACGTGGGACAGGGAGAGACGAATTGTGTTTCTCGCGATCTTGGCCGTAGTGCGAATGGTGGTGTGGACGTCGCGTCTGAGAGATGACCTGATCGCTTTCTTTCAAGCACTAGTTGAAGGTCAAGATCAGATGTGATAGAAAAGATTACATTTCTCGGTTTTTGTAAAAAGATGGATATAAGTAGCGAGCTTGTGTGTACGAAAAGGAATCAAGTATGAATACGTGTTCCATACCTGAGCATGGCGCACGCAGTTCCTGGTCCTGTCGGACCCCAACCCTTTGTGTAAGTTTAGCCTCTAAGCTAGTCGAGTGAATGAGTTACCCCACACTTGGTAATAGAAATCCCCCAAGATGCCCACTCCCCACTTTAAATTTTTTGTCATCGACCTCTCCCAAATTTCATTTATTTTGGAAGAACACCACCCATTCTTCAAACACCATCCCCATTTTTCATTCTCCTACTTAGATTTCACTCCCACTTAGAGATTGACCGGCTTGTTCTCGGTTCTGAACAAACAAGAAAACAGTGGGCGGTATATTATTTAGAAAGAGTTGGGAGAGTTTATTAACGTAATACATTTTTTTGTTTTATGTTCTTTCCCCACTCCCCGTTTTATTTCAATTAAATGTTTGTATATATATATATATATATATATATATATATATATATATATATATATATATATATATATATATATCCTCATGAACAACAACATTTTCCATTAATTTGGGGATATCTTAAGTATGACGGCCCTACAGTAAATGTGGTATTGTTGTGACTGAGATGTTCTTAGTTAAGAGTAAGATAGGCATTGTTATCACCTATCCCCACATTTTTGATAGTCTTGTGCCTAATTTGTTTTAAATATAAAGTTGTTTTTTCAAAATATTTTCTGCAAATAAATAATTTAAAATGTACTATTCTGTCCTCGATCAGGGGAAGAATAATCCTTCTTGACTGGAGCAATTTTTATTTTTGTCCCTTCCGGAATGCCCCCTTTTGGGGAGCTGAATATCCCCCACATAAAAAAACGAGATCGTGCCTAAAGGCAAGTAAGTAGGGACTCTATCCATTTGTCCCGTTCTGATATTTAAAGTAAGCGGATAAACTAAAAATTAAGTCGGCTTACAGAACGCTGCTGAAACCACGCATTCCGGTGCTTCGGCGCATGCGTAGACGCAGTGCGATCTGTGTGTTCGGGGCTTGGATCTGGTTACCTTCATCCGGAATTTACTTCTGTAGACTTTCAGATTTGTTATATCTGGAAACTTTGAGTGGATACGTTACGTATCAGTTACATCCATTACAATGACATAAATTGTTGTTATTCGATATCTTTTGTCTTTGTTGTTTTTTGTCACCTCATGGTTGGCTGGTCTCGCACAGGCCATGAGTTTATCAACATTTGCTTTCAGCATAATAAGCCATTGTCTATCACCGAACAGTGAACATAATTATTTATTTTCTCACCGAATGAGTAAAATCCAGAAAAAAAAACTAAAGTTATAAATAAACTAGTTTGAATACCCGTCCGTGAGAAGATTCACAATAATGATACACACTGAAACTTGAGTAATCCTGTTAGTTTTCAAGCCTTTAATTCAATTTTACTGGATATATTAGCCATAGCCATGTTTATTTGAGAAAATGTTGAATTCACAAGCGGTCTCCATAAACCGAACGTATATCCTGGTTGGTCAGTGAAGATAATTAGATGACCATATAGCGCCTGTTATTCCCAAATAGTCACCCATCTGCTACTTGTGAGGGCCAATGTTGCTTAACTTCGGCGATCTAACGAAAACCGGTGTGTCAACATGTTCATCCTTTCAACAGTCATCTGGGTGGAATTGTGAACACATACATATAGCTCAATCAAATACGCAAGACACAAACGAAAAAAGTATACGAAGAAAGGAATTGAATTAGAAAGCGATCACGTGACGCATTTCAGTTTCTTCATAATCTGCATATTTAAAGAACCTTTAATAAATTATAGATGTTGCATATTACTTTACAGTAATATATTTTTTGAAGTTAAGCTCAGAATGATTGCCAAATACAAAAGGGTCTAGTTGAGTACCGATGACAGGGTTTCCCCTCTTTCTTCTTTCTCTCCCCCTTTCTCTCTCTTCTTCTCTTCTGAGTATTAAACTAAAACGGGGTCTTTTAAAAATGTTCCTCTCTAAAACTCGGTTCTCCCAAAATCTTACCCCAAACAAAAAGCTAAAACGGCCCTTCAAGAAATATAGGAAGGTTATATATACGTAGTATTTTTTGGTATTCGGCTTATCTCTGGCAAATATTGTGGCTTGGTAAACAATGCCATTTGCTTAGGCAGTTATTTTGTAGTGGGCAAAGTGCACTGGTTCAACAGTTACAGTTTTCCGTTTCATTATTAACTTTCTTATTTCTATTTGGGTGGTTGATCTTAGAGTTAAAGTTATTA
>OY744535.1:62892298-62964798 GCA_963556195.1 Sepiola atlantica | reverse complement strand
TTATTTGGACTACTATTCTCATCTTGGTTTTCGACCGATATAATCTGCGACCTTCTTCGGGTGCCTATCTTTTAGAACTTGAACATTTTCATGTCGAAATCGGGAACTTATATGTAAGTCTGAAAAAAAGGCGCTTGAAGATGGTCGGAAATTACATCGGCCGAAACGTTGTGCAAATAACAACCAAGATAAGAATAGTAGTCCGAATAATACAAATGATACAAATTGTCAATCCTTATATGAAAAACAGTGCTATTGAACTTTTTTGATTTGGGCTATTTCGTTTCGGCTATTCTTCGTTTTGTATTGTCTCCTCTTGCCAATGTTGTCAATTTTGTATCCGATATAAACTCGTTCAGAGCGCTTATTTGTACCAGATATTTTAAATTCTTTCACAGATGATATTATTTGTTATTCCTATTTATTTATTGTATTTATGTTTGCATTGAATGACCGTGTGAGAGAGACAAAGCAATTACGGTCTTCTAATTCAATCCTTAAACTAACCCTAAACCTAACCCTAATTTGCTGTACTCAGTGGTAAAAGTATTTTGTTTACTGCTTTAAAAGGTTAGAAAATCCCAGAAATAGCGGATAATTTTATGTTAAATTTATATACTAAACTGATCCCCAATTGTAAATAATCGCCTAAAAATGTAGAATCTCATGGGAGGGGGGGGGGGGCTCAGTGGAGGGGTTTAATCTATAAATGTACCCAAAACATCTTCGTATTATTATTTAAAGTAAAGGAAATATTGTAACACCGTACTAATAGGCTATACAAAAACCAAAATCAACCGAAACGAAATTGTTCCAAGTTTAAAAGTACAAAGAAAAATAAAACTCCAATATACATAGATTTTCTTACCTGTAAATACCACTTTTCTTTAACACGGGTAAACAAAAGAAATACTCGAGGTTTGCACAATAATAAGCAATATCTGGTCTGAAAAATTGTTTACAGTCAATAGTAGCGCAAGTATATTGAGTAGTCAGGTGAGAAGTGGGCGATAATGTCTACAGGTGAGAATTGGTGGGCATTCTCTTACTAAAAACAATGTACGTCATCGGCGTGTCTTTAAAAATGACAGGTAACACATCCTGCCTAGATGAGACTATGAAAGAAAATATCAGTGTCAAAAATCTTAAAATAATATAACGATATCGGATAACAAAGTGAAGTATAGTTCAACCCGGCCTTAGGAGGCCATCCTCCCACGTATTACCTCCTCCTTACGAGGTGGGATTGGTTTATTGTTGGTCACCTGAAATGCCCCTACAGGGGAATACTGACGGATTCGCTCCAGTTTGTTTCTTTTACTATCATCGTTTATTAAGAATACAAGCATCTCGAGGATAAGGATACCAGGCAAAAAGAAGAAATGAGTAGCACGAGGAAGTACTAACTGAGTTTGATTACTTTTGGATCGGTCCATGCAGGAATTTGTTGACATTCGATTTGTAGACGACCAAGTTGTAGTTATCAGGGAAGCATTCACGTGACATTGTGTTCCGCAGGTGGAAGCCATTGCAAAGAATCTCTGTCCCTGAAAATTCCGCCTGGCACTAGACACATGGAGGGATAAAGGGAAGTCTTTTATCGTTGGGGTAGAAGATGAGTTCTTGCTGTGAATGTCTTATTAGAGGAACCAAATGCTGGAAATGTATGGGAAATATGATAGAATAGAGAGAGGCTAGCAACGTCTCTTCTGCTAGAAAGGGGTGCTAGGGAAGAGAAGAGATCATACCACACTAGATTTTTGAAGTCGCTTTTGTACTCTGTAAAGGCAAGAAAGAGTGCTCTGTGCGGTACTCCCCCAGATGTGACAGAACTATTCTACATTTGGACGTATCTGACTCTTATGTATGTAAAAAGTCGCATCAGGATTCAGGTAATTTCTGAAATGATCTAACAATTTTTTCAACGGCCTTAGAAACAATGTGGCTATAAATCTCTCATTTTAGATCTGAAGTGAACACTACTCCTTAGAGATTAGCAAAAGAAGGAGATTCTTCAAGAGCCATTTATTTTGGCTGGAGCAAAACGGGGACCCGCCCGTTTGTGGTGAAAGGTGAGAAGCTTGGGTTTAGTGGTGGTAAAAGTAACAAGCGACTTCTTCCACACGTCACCATATGTTTCAGGTTCGAAGAAAGGGAGCCAGTGAGATCTTGATCTCTAGTGCTCTTCGAAGCAGAGACATAGACAGTTGTATCGTCAGCGTAGATGTCAACAAATGGGTCATTAGTCTCCCAGATGTCGGCGCGAAAATTTTCGCGTCCATCATCCTTCAGTGTTTCAGGAGCATACGCGATGCCCGCACTAGACCCAACCAGTGCGACTTCCGACCGGGCGGAGGCTGTACGGACCAGCCTTTCACTTTGAAACGTATCCTCGAACACAAGCATGCATTCCAGCAGAAGACGGTCACTGCATTTGTCAGCTTCGCTACCGCGTTTGACTCGGTGAATTGTTCCTATCTATGGAAAATCCTTGAACTGGATGGAATGCCTCCAAAGTTATCTCGTTTGTTTAGAACATATAACTTCAACACCCGTGCGACGGTCCGGATGTAAAGTGAAGAGAGCGCTGCTTTCACTATCGTCAGTAGTAGTGTGCGACAGGGCTGCATCCTGTCTTTAACCCTGTTTAACTATGCAATAGATTGGATTATGCAGCATTCCCTACGGAACACGAAGGAGTCGCTATATCGAGTGGTATCAGCATCTCGGATCTAGACGACGCGGATGATATTGCGATTCTTGCCTCCAACTACGATAGGCTTCAACTTCTATTGGACCGGGTTTGCTCATTCGTGTTGCAGATCGGCCTTCACATCAACGCTGACAAAACGAAAATTATGTCTGCCTGTTTGCTAGAGGAAGTAGAACAATCATCATGCTAAATGCGCGCCCCCCGCGAGGAAGTCAACCAGTTCTCGCCGAGCTGTGGATATTCGCCGAATGGGTGTTTTTGACCGTTGATGTCTGCGGTGGATCCTGCAACTCATCCTGCTGGACCGCGTTCCCAATGCTGTCATCCATTCGCGGTGCAACATTTAATCTATTGAAGAGGTTCTGAAACGAAACCGTCTGCGAGGGTTCGGGCACGTTTGCAGACGTCCTGCCGCAACTATGCTCAGGAATGTTCTAAATCCTCAACCTTTTTAACATTGGCGCCGCCGCCATTATGGGCAGCTTAAGACTTGGTTAGGCACAGTCAGGATCGATCTCACTTCCCTCATTTGCCCTCAAGTCTACGGTATACGTTGATGCAAGAAGGAGTGGCCTAGCTTATCTGTGGAGCTGACGCTCAACCGGACGCAATGGGCAGGCTTCATGCGTGAAGGTACGAATAAAAGGGCCGACTCAATTTGAAAGGTGCAAGCCGGAACAAGTACTAGTACAACTAAATAGATAGAGTGACTGACAAAATGGGCGGGGGCAGAACGGGGAATATACAAGATCTTGTCAATTTTACCAGAGATTCTTTCGAAGATAATAACGTCTTCGTTGTGAGGTCAATAAGGGCTACGTAGAAACAAATAAAAGGTAACTTGAGGTCTTCTGTTGAGATGTGGCAAACCGCCCCTGATGTAAACACAGATTCCATGCTTATGGCGATCTTGATGGTCGTGCTTTGATGTTATGTTAGGTTATTTTTATAACCATCAAGAGTGTCCCCCCCCCTTATAGAGGATCTGGATGACCTACTATTAACTGAGGCCATGTCTAATGTTACTGCAGTAATAATATGGTCGACCAGTTGTCTTACCTGCCAATGTTACTCTTGGCACCATTCTGGCAACCTAGGGAATGTCTTAAACAATTATACCCTGCTTTGTCAGAATGCCTTAGTATATGCGCACGTCCAGGCATTACCCCCTCATTCGTGAGAACGGGTTAGTTTATTGATGGATGACTGAGGCGCTCCTACTGGAGATTTCCGACATGTCCATTTTCGTCTATATTTTTATTTTTTCAGAATGACTCGTCGATGGACTTGTTTTTTTAAACTGACTTCATCTTTAACCTTGCTGCAGAAGTAAGCGGTAAATAGCGGTGAATATATAATGGTAAAAATAGTACAAATAAATATTGTAAGCAATTGTAACAGAATCAATAGAGAAAAAACATCCACTTTTCGATGCGTCTAATTTTTAAAGTCAAAGAATTTCAAAATGCATTGTGTGAGAGAGAGAGAGAGAGGAGGAGAGTGAGGGGAAGGGAGAGAAAGAGTTTCTAGACTCTTTCTCTCCATCCCCCTCTTCCCCCTCTCTCGCTTTTCCCCCTTCTTTCTCCGCTTTCGTCCCCTCTCTTTCTCTCCTCCTCGCTCTCTCTCTTTCACCGTTCTTCCCATTTTTTTATTTCCTTCCTTTCCCTACTTTTCCTTCTTTTTAAAAATGATTTACGTCATCCAATTTCACTCACCACTTATCAGTCGTTTTTATTTACGTTATCCCCCCCCCCCATCAAAGCATTCATGAATATATTCAAACGATTTCAAAATACATTGTGGTATCATTAGAAACCACCTTCCCTTCTCTCTCCCATCTTCCCCTCTACTCTTTCTCTTCCACCTCCCCCCTCTCTCTCTCCTCTTTTTCTCTCCTCTTTCTCCTCTCTCTTCATACTCTCTGTTAATTGTTTATCATTCTCACTTTATTTACATAATTCACTCCTCCTCCTACCATCTAAAATTATCATGTGGTGACAAGATGATACCAAGATAACGAACAACCTTCTCAGAGTTTTAATAATATATAGATTATTACTTGTATAGGCAGCATAAGAAAATATATAGATTATTACTTGTATAGGCAGCATAAGAAAATATATAGATTATTACTTGTATAGGCAGCATAAGAAAATATATAGATTATTACTTGTATAGGCAGCATAAGATAGTATTTCACCCATTTCGTCCAAATCAATATCTAGTACTTCGAGGCTTGTTTCTAAAATGCCGCATAACACGCAATGGTTATTTTAGAGCTATTAGTAGTATTATTATCATCATCATCAGCATCGTCATCGTCATCATCGTTGTTGTTGTTATGATGATGATGATGATGATGATGATGATGTCGTAAAACTTTGATAAAGCAATATAAAATCGTAATATCTTGTATATTTCTGAAAAAGTGCGAAGTTTTTCCTTAAACAAGGTTTTCATGAGACGATATATTCAGGAAGAAGGAGACGACCTGAAGTTTATGTAGTAGCTCAATATACAGGTCTATAACATCATATAATTAGTTATTCAGAAAACCATTCCATATTTCATTAAAAAAAACACTTTATTTATTGTTACAAATTATACACCGTTTGTGGTGAAAGGTGAGAAGCTTGGTTTTAGTGGTGGTAAAAGTAACAAGCGACTTCTTCCCCACGTCACCATATGTTTCAGGTTTGAAGAAAGGGAGCCAGTGAGATCTTGATCTCTAGTGCTCTTCGAAGCAGAGACATAGACAGTTGTATCGTCAGCGTAGATGTCAACAAATGGGTCATTAGTCTCCTAGATTTCGTAAATATTTGTAATATTTTGAATGTCATAAAAATGTTCATTTTCGAAATGAACAAACACAACTGTCTGTTAATAAAGTGTTTATGGATGAAATATGAAATAATGTGATATGTATATATATATATATATATATATATATATATATATATATATATATATATATATATATATATATAAGTAAGTAAGAAACTTGGCTTAAGGAAACAACAATAAGCATAATTTTATTACAGAATATACCCTGTTTTGAACATTTGAAGTTTGAAATACATTTGGACATTCGTGCATGTTTATCACTCTTCGTCCATTTAACTTATATATATATATATATATATATATATATATATATATATATATATATATATATATATATATATATATATATATATATATATGTATATATATATATATGTATATATTTATACACATACATATTGATGTATGTATGTATGTAGTATGTGTGTATGTGTGTGTATGTATGTATGTATGTATGTATGTATGTATGTATGTATGTGTACCCAACAGAAAATATTACTTAGTACCTACTTTTTTTTTTACACGTAAACATCTTTTAAAAAAACCGATGCGTGTAAACACGTACATCTGCGCATGCGTAGGTTGAGCGAGTAAAAAATCTATGTTTAATAAAAACAATCTCTGACGGTATGTCGTGCCGTTTCTTAGTGAATGTGGAGCTTTCGTTCGAAGTCGGTCTACTGGTGTCACTGGAATATGTCAAAACTAATGTTCGCATATATTTTTGGTTTTCTTTTCATTCATATTTAAATATTGGTAAACAGTTTCACTATGAAAAGAGATCTGAGTCCGTTTACGACTGTATGTCTTCATAAGATAAAACATAAGAAACATCCTTACACACACTCGCGTGTGCGCACACATATATTCCGTTAGTAGTCATTTTCCTCAAGCAATTCGCCGAATTTTCTGCATTTTTTAAACCGCCGATATCAATATGACAAATCAAATTATTTCATGTCCCCTTAACAAATTAAAATCAAGATATAACGTCACTAAAACTTATGTTTAGAATTCTTGTTCCAATTTTTATAAAAATCCATTACATTGATTTAGCTTCTAGAAAATGTCTAGAATTTAAGATTAAAAATTCCTTAGAAGAACGTAACATTCAGGGAATGTGGCTTAACTGGTGTCAATAGTCTATGGATCAAATTTAATGCAAATCAGAAATATTTGAATTTTAAATAGAAGGTTGTGCTAATATCATACGCATTAAAAACCTTTAAAATACCTCAAAGAAACTGAAATTTAAGGAATAAAGCGCTGTTCAGAATCAAATATCGATTTGTCAGATGCTATGCCATATAGGTCTAAGGTCTAGAATCTGACTGCCCTTTCTTCGAATATTAGATGATGATTAAATGTATTGAACTCAACTCTTTATTTTTTTTTATTAATGAAGGACATTCTACACCAGTACAGCCCTAATGATTAGTACTAATGTTTAACTGTAGTACATTTTTTCAGCTAATTATATTTTGTTATTGTTTTTATATAACTCCATCAATATATTTGAACTTAATTAATTAAGACATTTTATCAAAAAAACAAAAGGAAAAAAGTTTGTTTATTTATTTTATGAAAAAAAATGACACAATATTGGTCAACTCTGATTATGGTATATTATTCCGAAATTAATAAGATTAAAATAAAATAAAAATCTTGCATTGATAAAGGCTTCTATTTTCAATTTTATAATATATATTGTTGTGAAGTTGTTCCACAGTAAATAATAAATAAAGGAAGTCAAGTCGAAGGTTGGTTTAACAAGTGTATTAACAAAGTAAGAAAGTGTCTAGCTCTTGGCTAGACCGTTACAAAACTGTGTTTTGTCTTCTGGTGTCTCGCACTATTTATAGTGACAACCGGTGTTGTTTCTCCTGTGTAAGAACGGCCGGTGTAACACCCCCCCTTTGAAAATATCCCCTCTGGGGATTAATAACATTTTTGTTTGGGAATCACCATCATCAACTCAGTCGATTTCCGTTTTCTATTTGATCTCCTAATCTCAGGAGCAGTCTCTGGTATGGGCACCTGAAAAGTATCAAACACTGCATCCATGATGTCTTCCTCGGACGATCTGATCACCTCACTGTTCGAATATCTTTTCCGGATTTGGTTAGTGTGACGTTTGTGCACGAAATCTTGTCCCTTAATCATATAGACCATGTTGCCTATTTGTTTATCCACAGTGCCGGACTCCCAGAAAGTCCTATTGTTTCTGTAGATCTTATAAAAAAAACTTTTTCGCCAACTTTATACCGTTTTTTTTGTTATCGTTCTTTTTATATTTGCCCTATCCTGGTTTGGTAACAACTTGTGGAAAATCGATCTAACCTTGCGTCCGAACATGACCTCAGCAGGTGTCTTCGATGTTTCGATGTTTGCATTCGGAGTGACTCTGTAAACCTGCAGAAACTGTTGGATTGACTTATCCGTTGATGATCCACTAGCTTTTTTCAGAGTTCTCTTGAATGTGTCAACGAATCTCTCCGCTGTCCATTGCTTCTTGGATGGTATGGAGAGATTGTTATATGCTCGATGAGATGATCCTCGCAAAGGTGTTTAAATTCAGTAGACGTGAATTGAGTACCATTGTCGATGACAATGCAGTCTACTACTCCAAACCTAGCGAATAGTTCGTATAGGAAGTTGATAGCTGCGTCGGATGTGGGGTTCTTGCATTTTAGTACTTCCGGCCACTTAGCTAGGCTGTCTACAACAATGAGATAGTAGAACCCATCCAGTGGTCCCGCAAAATCTAAGTGAATTCTAGACCAAGGTTGGTCCGGTTTAGTCCACGATCCGAATTGAGTTGGAGGAGCTTTCGTAGCTAAGGCGCATCCTCTACACTCCTTAACTTTTTCTTCGATATGCTTATCCATGTTTGGCCAGTAAACGAAAGAGCGCATAAGGCTTTTCATTCTCGATATGCCTGGATGTCCTACATGGAATTCCTTGAGCATTCTTTTCTGTAATGTCATAGAAATTACAACCCTGTCGCTATATAACAGGACGTTGTCGAAAATTGAATAAATTCCATCATCTAGTTGGCTATTGTTGATTTTTTCTTTCGTGCTTATGATAAATTCATCCACCTCTGCCTTACTCTTAATCTCATCAAGCGTTACTGGAAGTTCTCTTATTGTGTCACATAACGTATTTTTTACTTCAGCTTCCGCTTGAATGGCTGCTATCACCATATCCTCCAATGGTTCTGCCTGCTTAGGTATCAACCTTGATAACCCGTCTGCATGACCAAATTTCTTAGATGGTACGTACTCCATTTGAAAATTGTAGTTAAGAAGAATGGTACCCCATCTTTGGAGTCTATTCGCAGTGTGTTGTGGTAGTCCCTTTTTCGATCCGAAAATCGTTAATAAGGGTTTGTGGTCTGTTTGTAACAGAAATTGTCTACCGTGCAGGAAACGATGAAATTTCTTTACCGCGAATATAATGCTTAGAGCCTCTTTCTCAATTTGAGAGTAGTTTTTTTCGGCTGGTAGAAGTATTCGGGATGCATGGGCTATAGGTTTTAATTTTCCATCATCCATTTTGTGCAATATGCATGTTCCTATACCATAGTTGCTGGCATCGCTTGCAACTACAATATCGCGCTTGAGATTATAATGTGACAGAAACAAGTCAGACGTTAAGATATCTTTAATTTTCTGAAACGCTTCTTCGCACTCTTGCGTCCAGACCCATTTTTGGTCCTTCTTTAACAGTTCATTTAAGGGTGATCTTAGTTTATGCATGTTTGGTACGAACACATTGTAGTAATTCGCCAACCCTAAAAAACTTTGTAGAGACGCAATATTTTCTGGAGCAGGCATGTTCCGTATCGCCATTGCCCTATCTGGGTCTGGCCTTCTTCCTTGCTCATCGATGATTTGTCCTAAGTATTTTATTTTTCCCATGAAAAAAGTACATTTCTCATCTTTGATTTTAAACCCATAATCCTGGATTTTTTTGAATACTTGGTTTACATGAGTCTTGTGTTGTTCTTTGCTAACGCTGTTTATTAACACATCGTCCAGGTACCCTACTGCGAAATCCATTCCATTTAACATCATGTCCATAATTTGTTGAAAAATCGCAGGGGCGACCTTTACTCCAAAAGGAAGTCGGTTAAATTTGTATAATCCCTTATGGGTATTGATACATAGCAGTTTTGAACACTCTTCATCGACAGGGATTTGAAGATAAGCGTCGCTGAGGTCGATTTTAGAAAAATATTTTCCTCCACTCAGTTTCGCAAATATTTCTTCAGGGCTTGGAAGAGGGTAATGGTGATCTTTTAATGCCTTGTTCAAGCCTGTGGAAAAATCGGCACAAACCCGAATCTCCTTGTTCTTTTTCTTAACATAAACTGTAGGTGAAGCCCACTCACTGTGATCAATTTTTGAAATGACAGCCATGTTCTCGAGCCTTTCTAATTCACCGTCTATTTGCTCTATAGCGGCGTATGGAACATTTCTTTTCTTTCTGAACACAGGTAGTTCATTTGTTTTAACTTCAAACTTTGCTACCGCTTTTGTACACCTTCCAAGACCGCCTGAAAATACGTCTGGAAAATTTTCTTTTAATTCCCTCTTGAGTTTTTCTGCCTCCACATTCGAATCCTCAACCTTTTGGCAAAAGGAGCTTAAAGGCAGATCCCATAGGCTAAACTTTTCAATCAGATCAGTTCCAAAAAGGTTATTCGTTTTTCGCATAACAAAAATTTTGGCTTTTACGGTCTTATTCTGGAAAGAAATATTCGTCAATAATTCCCCATTCGAAGGTTATTTTTTCACCACTGACGCTTCTCGTCGTTTTTTTGTTATTTGATCATAGTGGGTCTCCCAAGCTTCTTCCATGTCTGTACATTAATGATGGAAATGTCAGACCCACTATCAAGCTGTAGTCTTACTTTTTTTTAAGCATTTTGACCTGTACATATTTCCGGATATTTTGTTCTTCAGGTTCAATTTTTGTCAGTTTAATGGCTGTCTTTCTACCAGATTTTTTTCTACAACGTGATGCCTTATGTCCTTTCTGGTGGCAGTTGTCACATTATTTGAATATGTAGGGACACTCATTGTACCAATGGTTATCTCCACACCTCCAACACGGTCCAGGTGGATCTTTTCCATGTTTTTTTCTCTGGTTATTCATTGAAGTCAATTTTTTCTTCTGATGGATTTTTTAAATGTGCGACACTCCGTTTTCCTCTATGTCACGACTGTCCTGTTTCAACGCAACAAAACGTTCACAGTCTTCCGCTAAGTTTTGTATTGTTAGACATGGCTCATTTTCGAGTTTATTAAAAACACGACGTCTGATTTCAGAGTCTTTATTTAAGACCAGACCTTGCAAGAATACTAAACATTTAAAATTATCCGATGATAATTCCTCTAATTTAAAATCGTCGCAAAGTTTATTTACTATACTTGCATACGTAATGTAGTCGTCTTCCTCTCTTCTAGTGACATTCATACACTTATATCTCCTGTGGAAAAGAGAAGTTTTTGTAGAAAACAGTTCTGTTAGTAAAGTAACTGCCTCCTGGAAGTTCAACTCATTGGTCTTTTTTGGAAGGATAAAATTCACGAACTTTGTATGCTCGGCAGCTCCTAATTTTCTTAGCAAAAATCTAACTTTTTTAGAGTCTGTCCATGTACTGCAGTCCGATACAAAAATATCCTCATATCTTCTATAGAAGTGAGCAAAAGTGACATCGTCTTCTGGATTATAATTGAAAATTTCGATAGCGCTCCACACAGCCGTCTGGGAGAATGCATTATGATTCTCGCCTGCTTTCGTTAACTGTGTTGCCTCCAGAAATTTTCTCTGTTCCTCCTGTGTTTTTATCAAGAGTTCTTCGAAGTGTTTCTGCTGTTGTAGCAGTTTTTCTTGGAATCTTTCTTCTCGTGTTGTCGCCAGCTCTTTTTGTTCAGCATGCATTTTTCTTTGGGCTTTTTGCTGTTCCAACAACTCTCTTTTAAATTTCTCCTCAATTGCAACTTGTTTTCTTTGAAGTTCCATTTGTTGTTCAACTTGCTGTCTTTGTAACGCAACATTTTGTTCCGTTTGGAATTTAAGTAATTGAAAAAGAGAATCTTTGAATTCAGTGTCCATCATTCACGAATTCAAGTTATGCACCACACAATTTACACTTGTAAAAATAAATCAGTTTTCCCCACAACGTGCTTAATATAATTAGTTTGCTAAACTAATACACAAAACAAGAAATATATTATTCCTTAATAAAAAAAATTCAATCCCAGTTCTTTTGTTTGAAAAACAAAACTAAGGAAAATTTTTTTTTTTTATATATGTGTACGTAGTTTTACAAAACCAAGTCCGTCGCTATAAGCCTAATAAGACTAGTTTTATGGGAAATCTTTTTAACCCCTTTTCATTTTGCAAAAATGCGACTTGCTTATTTAACAGTTCTTTGTTAGAAGCACAAATGACTTACGCGAATATATTTTTTTACTGTCCGTCTTTTGCTCTCGACAATTCTGTGGTAGACCGTTTTAATAAATAGTCAATCCGGATTTTGCTCAAATATCAGATGTTGTCCTAATAATAGCGACAAACTTACACAATATCTGTAATAGTTGACGCGGATAACATTTATCTTAACGAGTCAGTGAAACTTGAAGAGAAAAATAAAAGTGTCAGTGTATTCAATTATTTCAATAATTGAAAATGTCTTACGCGTTTTTTAGTTTTCGATTTTTGGTAGCAAGTTTTGAATTTTTTTTTTCGCTTAACTACTCAGTAGTTAATTTGCTGTTAATCCCTGCGAATCCAAATATCTGACTAAGATGGGTTTTTTTCCGTGAAGATCTTGCGAATCACTTTGGGTGATTTTTTTTTTTTGCAGTGAACTCGTTTCGATTCCTCGTCGCCAATCTGTTGTGAAGTTGTTCCACAGTAAATAATAAATAAAGGAAGTCAAGTCGAGGGTTGGTTTAACAAGTGTATTAACAAAGTAAGAAAGTTACAAGATTGTGTTTTGTCTTCTGGTGTCCTGCACTATTTATAGTGACAACCGGTGTTGTTTCTCCTGTGTAAGAACGGCCGGTGTAACACACACACACACACACACACATATATATATATATATACACACACACACATATATACGTATATATATACACACATATATATACCTATATGTAATATATATATATACACATATATATACGTATATGTAATATATATATATACACATATATATATACGTATATGTAATATATATATACACACATATATATACGTATATGTAATATATATATATACATATATATACGTATATCTAATATATATATACATATATATACGTATATGTAATATATATATATATATACATATATATACGTATATGTAATATATATATATACATATATATACGTATATGTAATATATATATACACATATATATACGTATATGTAATATATACACATATATATACGTATATGTAATATATATATACATATATATATACGTATATGTAATATATATATATACATATATATACGTATATGTAATATATATACACATATATACGTATATGTAATATATATATATATATACACATATATATATATACGTATATGTAACACTAGACCTTAACTCCGAATCATTTAGCCCGTACCACAAACCTAATCTAACCCTATTTTACGTACATAAGCACTCTAACCACCCTAAATCCATCATTAACTCAATAGTCCCTTCAATTTCAAATAGAATTTCAAGACTTAAGTCACATTCACCGGGAAATTCACTAGGCAGCATTACTGTTTAATTTTTCAGTCTTACTATTCCCTAGATACAACACTATTTTTTATATAAATTACGAACGGTCTTTTCTGAATTTTGTTCAGAATTTTTCCTCTGATACTTCTATTGTTTTAATTAAATTATCATTTATATTTCCCTCAGGCAACGCCAAGACTTCGGTTCTGCTAGTAAAATATATAAAAATAGTTTTGTATTAGTTATATTTGCTTATGATATATGTTAAATACATTTCTTTTTTTCAAATAAATAATCCGTATTATTAAATCTCCATTTTTAGCTTTCTCAGGGGGAAAAAACGGCTCGGAAATCTACTTAGTTCATTTTCGCTTTTATTCCAATCTTATTTTATTTTAGCATCGACATTTCTATTTAAATAAAATACACATACTGGATGACGCTTATTTATTCATTTCAATATTATATCAGCTAATAAACCTATCTTCGAACAAAATTCTAGTTTTTATAATAACGCACTCCTTAACTCGGGATACACTGATAAAATTAAATATGAAAATAATCCCCCTCTCCAGGGGAATAAACCTTTAAATGTTATTACCTACAAAATGGCTACACAAGATAACGAACTAGCACCACGATACCCAAGAAACCTAAGAAATATGTAAATAGACACATTAAAACTATTAATATAGTTAAAACGGCTAACCCTCAATGACACAGTGAAAATAAAAATAAAAAAACTAGAAGAAAGGATAATATTTGGTTTAACCCATCCTATAATTGCAATGTAAAAACTAATATAGCTAAGAGATTTTTCAAAATTTTAGATAACTCGTTCAAGCACCCACATAAATACAGCACTATTTGAAATAAGAACTCTATTAAAATTTCTTACTCCACAATGTCCAATATAGCACAAACCATCATCACATCTAACAACAAAAAAATTAAATCTGCTCAACAAACAGCACCTACCATACACCCCACTAATAACTGCAACTGCCACAAATCTAGAAAATGCCCATTAAACGGTGATTGCATACAAAGCAACGTTATATATTCCTGTACCGTTAAACAATACACCATTAGACAGATTAATACCAATACACAAATTAATACCAATATGCAAAATAATGCCAACATACAATCTCCCCCTTTTCCCCTCAACCATCCCCATCAGCAACCCACTCCACTAAATAACACCCTCCACGCTGACCAACAACTACCACTAACTAATAATGGATCCGATCTCATCCCCCAAGACACCCCATT
Source organism: Sepiola atlantica (assembly GCA_963556195.1). Lineage (NCBI taxonomy): Eukaryota > Metazoa > Mollusca > Cephalopoda > Sepiida > Sepiolidae > Sepiola > Sepiola atlantica. The sequence continues at coordinate 62,950,210 of OY744535.1, read as the reverse complement.
TTCCCCAACCAATAACTTTAACTTAAACTTCGACCAGAATCCGAGCATACAAACCGTAAGCATCCCCAATAATATAAACAACACAAATAATATAACACCCCCCCACAAAATTCATACCTATATTGGTGCTAGTGCTTTCCCCATAAAGACTCGAATCTCTAACCATATCTACTCTTTTAAACACAATAATAATAGTACCACTAGCACTTCTCTTTCCAACCTAATAAAAAGCTTTAACATCAAAAAGATTCCCTACTCCCTAAGTTGGTCTATATTAAAAAAAGTCAAACTCATATAGTCCTGGTTCTACCTTCTGCCAGCTATGTACCTTGGAAACTTATATGATAGCTACTGCACCCAAGAACTCCAAAAATGAACTTATTTCAAATTGCAGACACAAACGAAAATTTAAATACATTAATTTCATTACTCCCTCTGACACTCCTCCTCCCAGCCAATAACTCCCCCCGCTTTTTAGTATTTGACAAATCTCTAAACTATATCCCAGGGTAACCTTGTAACTTCTATTCTTAACGCCCATAATCTCACTAATTAACCCCCCCCCCAATAAATGTTTTCCTCCCCATTGCACCTAACAACTATATCTACCCGTAACACCTTTAGTAGATTGAACTAACATTATTCCTCCTACTTCCCACCGATCATTAACATATCTAATATCTAGACATTTATACCTCATCTGCATTATACCTCATCTAGACATATTTAGACATTTATACCTCATCTGCAATAGAGCTCCTATTATCCTTTTACTTCAGCTCTACTCCTAACCTCTTATATCTATCACGTTTTTCCCCTGTCCGTAAACCCACCCACAAACTCCTTCATGACCTCTTATTCTCACCCCCTTATTATCTCCCACACATCCACTATATCGTCCTTATATTGGACTCCTCCTAATTGCAACATCTTCCCCTGTAACTTATTTTTGTCCTCCTTTTAACTACGATCTTTGAATTTCCCTCCAATTGGGTCCATTTATATCCCCCTGTAATTCTTATTAGATCTCTAACACACTAGCATCAAAATGTAAGTCTGCTTAATTTTTCAATCCAACCCTGGCCCATAACACCTATATTATTCAACTGTTACTAGCATTTCTGTCCTATCTCCTTAATAGCCTCCATACCCCCCCTTGAGAATTTTTTTTAACTAATTGATTGATTCAGGCTAGTTGCATAACTACTTATTTTGGCCTATTTCGAATAATTCTAATCCCTCTAACTACTCGCGAGCCATTTTCTATCGGTCTATTCTCCTTTTGCTCACCTTACCTTATCTTTGACCAATTTCACCCCCATCCCCTCAAATCATATTTTCATACTACTTGGAAACCCCTTGCAAGCTTCTCTTATATATCTAATTTAATTTTAAACTGTAATTGTTAATTGTTACCCTGTTACGACTCACTCACCATTTAAACTATAGATTATAACACTGACACTGCGCTCAAGTTTTGATTGAACCAACCCAATTCCACCCCCTATTACTTGTAATCGAAACAAATTGTTTTAAACAATCTATCCTTATCCCTTACACTGTTCCCCTCTCCTAAATTTCAATTTAACCGAGTAGGACAGACTTGATCTTTAATTTCACTAACTCTTTTCCCATTAATTTATTTCCCCCTCTTGTCTCCTTGGTCATTTAATGTCCCTCCTAATTATTCATCAAACCCTTAATTTGGTTTTAAAATAAATTTTTTAAAATTAACTATTCCCTAGCTCCTTTTAAATTTTAATTCTTAATTTTTAATTTTAATCATTCACTCTCTCACATTCCTCTATTTATTTTACCATGCTTTTAACTAATTTTACTTTAACCCTTTTAAAACCCCCAGAAACCATAACTGGTAACTACAATTTAATTTGCTCTTAAGCTGCCTGAAATGTTAGAAGCTCACTTATTTGAATTCTATTTTTAGAATCAGCAATCTCTATACCCACATCCCGCTTCAGATTAATCCTACCCTCCAAAACCTACATCCTACCGCCCACCCACACCCTCAACCTCCCTGTCACTTTAACTGCATCCCCATGCCAACCCTTCCTCCTTTTCCTTTTCCCTTCTTTTTTATTTCCCCCCAACTCACAAAGCGGCTATTTAAATAATCCCGTACCTCATAAACCCTCCCCCTAACCCCAAATCTTTAACCATTTTGCCTTATTTGGTCCTGGAAGTATATAAAAAAATGGCCAGTTTCTCTCTTTTCAATCCCCTTTAAGTGCGTCTGGACTTACCTATATTTTGAGCACTTTCTCCACACTGCTCCCACGCAAAGAGTTTATCTTCACATTCTACAATTCATCGGACTTCTTTTCAACGGAAATTTACCACCCGGACAATTTGCATATCTTTTTCACGGAACTTTTCTTTTCATTCACTGCGTTTTTTTTAACAAAAATTCTTTTTTCATATTTTTCAAATATTTGAACCTTGTTTTTTTCGAAAGCCAACTTATCCATCTGTATTTCTCCTCTGATGATCAGATTTCGATCTTTGAAAAGCCTTGGCTTAAGGAAAGAATAATAAACACTAGTTTATTACTGAATACACCTTGCATTGAAAATTGAAATTTGAAATAAATTTGGACAATCGTCGCATATTTATCACTCTTTTTTCTTCTATCTCTATACGTATATGTAATATATATACACACATATATACGTATATGTAATATATATATATACACATATATATACGTATATGTAATATATATATACACATATATATACGTATATGTAATATATATACACATATATATACGTATATGTAATATATATACACATATATATACGTATATGTAATATATATATACACATATATATGGGAAGAGAAGGATGAAGGTAATCCGACGTGATGGGAAATGAAAAAGGAAAACCAAAAAATGGATGTTTTTTATGTGTACATCAACGTTTCGTCTTTATTTATAAGACTTCATCAGGATGATAATATAGAGAAACATGTCATGCAAGTACAAACACATGTAGGGTTGACATATTGGGAAAAAGGAAGAAAATAATGGCCACTACGGGTGGACGTCCGTACTTGGTAAGGAGTGAAAAATGAATGTTTATGAAAATGAGTGGGGAAGAAGTGGAAAGATAGGGGTGAGCAAGGACTACTGTGGCTGGTAGTAAGAGAAAGAGGTGGGGGATGAGCAGGAATAATGAGGATGGCAGAGAGGGAGTGGAGGAGGTATTTGAACAGATGGTTGCGGTCAAGACTGAAGGGGAAAAAGTAAGTTGGAATGTTTGTGTGTGTGGGTGGGTGTATGCAGAGAAAAGGAGGGTGGGTAGAGAAGGAGGGGGGGCTGTGATTTGGTGGATAGGCGAAAGTTATGGTCTTAGAGAGGGTTTTGAGAAAATTAGGGGATTTAAGAAGGGGGGTATGGAAGAGTGAAGGTACGAAAGAAGTAGTTGAGAGGGGGAATGGGTGAGGGGGAGAGGGGGGATTTGTTGTGATAAGGTATGAAATATTTGAAATATTTGGAAAATGATGGCAATGAGTGAGGGAGTGGAGGGGTGGAGGAGAGGGAAGAGGGAGGTAATTGAACAGGTGGCTACGGTCAAGACTGAAGGGGAAAAAGTAAGTTGGAATGTTTGTGTATGTGTGGGGGGTTGTATGCAGAGAAATGGAGGGTGGGTAGAGAAGGAGGGGCTGTGATTTTGGTGGATGGGCGAAAGTTATGATCTTAGAGAGTGTTTTGAGAAGCTGAGGGGATTTAAGAAGAGGGGTATGGAAGAGTGAAGGTGCGAAAGAAGTAGTTGAGAGGGGGAATGGGTGAGGGGGGGTGGAAAGATTTGTTGTGATAGGGTATGAACTATTTGACATATTTGGAAAATGAGAAAGTTTCATCGGACTGCAGTGTTTAAAATGTAAGGGAAAAACGGAATGAGTTAGAGAAAGTAAAGATTCATGGAGAAAAAGGATGGGTGTGAGTAAGTGGGAGAGTGTCATTAAGGGTAGAGATGAAAATAAATGTCATCTATGATCTGGCAAGAGTTTTTGTTCAGTAAGGATGATCTTGCTTATTAAGGGTGATAGGTTAAAAAAGCCATTTCGTTGCTTGATGGTGGTGGAGTCGGTGATGAGTGCAGTTTCCAATAATCTTCGCCGAGATTTGTTGTGGATGTATTTTGTGATTTCGGCTTGTTCAAATTTGAAGGCATGACCATGTTCTAGTGCATGGGAGAAAAGTGCACTGAGAGGGTTGTTGTTTTTTATGTCCTTTTTGTGTTCATTTAATCATTTCTGTAATTCACGTTGTGTTTCTCCCACGTAAAATTGATGGCAGTCATTGCAAGGGACAGTATATAAGCCGGCATGGGATGTGGGTCTTTTTTGGAAATGTCTGGATGTGTTTAATGTTTGTTTTATGGATTGAGATGTGGTTTGTTCTGTTGGAATGCCTAGTTTGCTAAGCGTGTTGCATATGGATGTGTTATTGGAATGCGTGGGTAAGAGAATGGGTCTGTCTATGAGAGAGGTGTTAGGAGTTTGATTTTTTTGTGTGGTGTTTCTAGAGAATATTTGGAAGGCTTTTTTCTTGGCATTTAATATAAAATGTGTGGGGTATTGCAATGTTTGTAGAGAATTAAAAATGTACTTTATTTCTTCACCTATGTGAGGGGGGCTACATATTCTAAGGGCGCGTAGGAAGAAGCCTATAATTATACCTGTTTTGATCATGCTATGGTGGTGGGAGTAGAAATGTATGTAGTCATTTTTGTGAGTGTTTTTGCGGTGTACCTTAAATTCTAGTTTGTTGTTGGACTTAATTATGAGGGTATCTAGGAAGGGAATAGAGCCGTTTATTTCAGTCTCATGGGTGAATTTTATAGAGGGTTCTACTGTGTTGAGTCTATCTTTAACATTATTGATTTGTATGTCTGTAGGGGGGAAAATTAAAATATCATCTATGTATCTAAAGTATTCGATGTTAGGGGGTAGTCTATATTTGAAAGGGCCGGATTCTAAGAATTCTAAAAAGAGGCAGGCTAATACACCGCTAATGGGGAGTCCAAATTTTTGTTTGTAGAATACTTCGTTAAATTGGAAATATGTTACGTCAGTGATGAGTCTAATTATTTCTATAAAAGTGTTGGGGGGGGGGGAAGGTAGGTAGGTTTTCATTTTCTTTAGATGTGTGGGAAGTAAGTTTAGGCATTTTTTAACAGGTACATTAGTGTAGAGCGATGTTACATCTAGGCTATGTATATTTTTATTTTCTACGTTGATGTTTTTTTATTCTGCTAAGAAGGTCGCCTGAATTTTTGATGTGGGAAGGATTGATGGTACCCATTAGTGGAGTGAGGATGTTAGCTATGGCCCGTGCGATTTTGTGTGTGGTGCTACCTATGCTCGATACAATGGGACGCATGGGGATGTCAGGTTTGTGGGTTTTGGGGAGCCCGTATAGTGTGGGAATGATATATATATATATATATATATATATATATATATATATATATATATATATATATATATTAATAACATTTATAAGCACCTTTAAGAAACTATTCGGGGAGTTAAAATAGACCGTCACTAAGCTATACGCAAGGTTCCGAAATCATTTGTTGAACCCTCTCGAATGTTTACTGTCTGTTGCCCGCTTTCTTGAGGCACTAATTTCCCTTCTTTACGTCATAATTTCCCATGGCCGTGGGGTTAGAGCACTAGCTTGCAGAATCTAGGTTGATTTTGTACTAGTTCGTGTCCTCCGAACGTCTTAAATAGTCACTTTCTACACTATTGATGGAAAAAGCTGGAAATGCCGGCGTCTGTATTTAAAAATAATTTAATATTTAATTAATAATAATAATAATAATAATAATAATAATAACAATATATATATATAGTAAGTAAGTTATGATAATATATTTATGGTAATTAAGCTACACAGAGGTTACTACCAAGCTATACTCACGTATTGAGAACTGTTGAATTAAATACTAAAAGTTGAGACATAAAAATGTATATCTCCTTATAACATTTTATATGAATACATGAAATCATTATATATATATATATATATATATATATATATATATATATATATATATATATATATATATATATATATGTATATATATGTATATATATATATATATATATATATATATATATGAAAGGATAAAATAATCCGACGGTATGAATTAAAAAAGAAACAGCAGAAAACCTAAGAACTCAACGTTTCGTCCAACTGTTGCGTAGGCTTTTTTTCAGCAGCGAAAAAATGCTATAAGCGGCAAGGAACGAAAATGTCTGTAATTTTGGGAATAAAGATTGTGATAATGTTAAATTCAAAAAATCTATTTAGAGAAAGAAGATATGCAAATATGTACATAAGCACACATACATACACACATATTTATATATCTCTCTCTATATACACACACAATATATAATTTTTAAAAAAAACATACATATGCATACATATATGCTCGAAATATATATATACAAAATATGTATAGAAGTAGTATTGGTAAAAGGAAAGGATGAATTACAGCGTAAAATAGGGATCCAAAGGAAAACTAATTTAAAAGCAGGGAAACCTCCAGTGACTAAATATATTTTATTTTCATTAATAATAGCTTTAGATAGGTTTGGGGAGACATAATAGAAGCCCATTCTTTGTTTTATTGTATTTGTGGAATGGGCTATAAGAGCTGATACGATTAATCGACGCGTAGAAATATTATGTATTGTTTTAATTAAGGTAGAGTTATTAAAGTAAAAGCAATGCCCATATTCTATAGTGTGAGCACATAAGGCGTTGAGCGTGTTGTTGGTTTCGATTGCTCTTTTGTGCTCGTAATGTCTCTTGTCTAGGTTTCACTGTTTCTCCCCAATGTAGACTATCACAATCAAGAGAAGGGATGGGATATATGCCAGCTTTGACTGTGGGTGTAGTGTCCAATTTAGATTTTCTAATTATGTCCGTAAAAGTTGATGAGGTTATTTGGGCTATATTAATACCTAGTTTATTACGTTTCGTGTAAATAGGGTTGTTGCTGTTAGAGTTAGTCGGTAAAGCTATATGTCTATTTATTATAGGGCTGGTTCATGAATTGTTTTGTTTGCGATTTGAGTAAATCTGTAGAGCTTTTATTTTTTAGTTTTGTATTAAATACATTGGGTACTGTAATGTTTCGAATGTGTGTTCAATGTATTTAAATTCCCCATTTAGATATTCCTTGCTACGTTCCGAGGTAAAAAAAAAACAATAATTATGCCAGTTTTTATTTTATTATTGTGGTGCAGACAAAAATGAACATAATCATTCTTATTGTTTTTTTTTACGGTAGACTTTATAATATGATTTATTAGTGTTGCTTATTAATAGAATATCAAGAAAGGGTTATCGTTATCTTTTTCGAAAATAAATTGGATGGTAGTTTCTATTTTATTTAGTTTATTAGTAATGTTTTCTATTTTAGTGGTTTTGGGGAGTAGAATTAAGATGTCGTCTATGTATCTGTAGTATGATACATTTTTAGGTAGTCTATATTTGAAGGATCCGTTCTCAAGAAATTCCAAAAATAAACAGGATAGGACAACACTGAGCGGATGACACATGGGTAAGCCAAATGTCTGCTTATAAAATAAATCATTGAAGCTAAAATAAGTCATGTTAGTTCATAATTTACAATATTAATTTTTTTATTAACTTGAAATAGTAAGCTGATATTTATTTTGTTGGGATGTTTTGTAAGTAAATTATGGCATTTTTTAGTGGGGACATTGATTATATGTCGAGGCTGCTTATCGTTTTAATAGTTAGGGTAAGATTTTTAAAAATCTTATTTAGTAGATCTCCGGAGTTTTTTTTTAAGTGAGAAGGGCTAATCGTACCTAGTAATGGGGTTAGTATTTTAGTAATGGCATGTGCAATTTTATAGGTAGAACTGCCGATACCTGAGATTATGGGGCGCATTGGGGTAATATTCTTGTGGGTTGTGGGTAGGCCATATAAAGTTGGAATAGTGGGGTGGTAATCAATGTATGCTAACCAGGTTTTATTATTGTTTATTAGTTTCTTATATGATTTGTTAAATTTGTCTATTTCTTTGTATATAAAGGTGAAATTAGTCTCTTCATAAATGTCTTGATCATGTAGGAGTTAGAACATCTTTTCGTTGTATTTAGATCTATCCATAACTAGCAGGGGTACCTGACGTTGCCCGGCCCCCTCCCCCGTTTACCACTCTCTCTGCAGGCAAAACTGTTATTATCTCTCTCTTTCCTGGACACCCCCTCTACCTCGCCCCACTGTCTTCCCGCTCTCTTCCCTCTACTACAGACAAACGTTTGTCTTCCTCGGTGATCCCACTCCCTCACCCCACTATCTTCAGGTTACTCGGGGCTCTTCCCTCCCCCCGTTTCCCCTCCCTCTCTGCAGACGAACGTGTAATTATCTCTTTCTTTCCCCGGGCACACCCTCTCCCTTGTCCCACTATCTTCTCGCCCCCCCCCCCTGCAGGCAAAGGTGTGTCTCACCGGGTGCCCCCATTACCAAACCCCACTGTCTTCCCGTTGTCCGGGGCTCTCCCCCACCCGTGTTCCCCTCCCTCTCTGCAGGCAAAAGTGTAATTATCTCTCTCTTCCCCGGGGCAAAAACCGCATCTTACCCGGTCTCCCTCGTTCTCCCTTACCCCACTATCTTCCCTCTGTTCCCCTATCTGTAGACACAAGTGTGTCTTCCCCTCGCCCGGTCGCCCTCTCTACCTCGTCCCAGTCTTCCAGCTCGCTCTCCCCTCACCACTCATCTCCCAATTACCCGGGGGAAAAAGTAGGTACTAACCATGTCTTCCCCCCCCCTTAAGTGTATATTTAGGTCACCGTTAAAAAAAAATAAAAAATCGCACGAGTCGACTGGTATCGAACGCTAAACTTTTGAATAGGACTACGGAAGACAGTATCACATATTACGAAAAATAATCCAGTTAAACGAAGTCTGAAGCTGACACGCGTTTAATGCGCGCACGCATACGCAGATCGTATCTCCGCCAAAAGGCGACCAAATCTATTGCCCCCCCCCCCCCCGCCCGTCACACATTTTGGAGCATTTCTATACGAAGATATGGATGTTTTTTTTCCAATTTTTGGATATTATGGGCCCGGAAGCTAGAGGATTCTGAAACTACCAACTTTATGGTTTTCGTCGAGTATCTTGGGAGCCTTTTCCAGACATACAAACATAAACACAAATTTTTACCCTTTATAACACCACAACCATCCATGTCTGCGAATGAGATGATGATTCTTTGGCTGTTAGCTAGGTTGTGTAGTGCTTTTATATGTCTTTGAGTCCATGGATTGGCTGAGTGTAGTGGAGATGATTCCCTGGATAAAACTCTCAGTAAAATCCGTGTTTTCGTGTTTGTAGTTTCGGGCGACCATGTTAGTTGTTATTTTGGGGTAAATTCCCGTAGCGAATTTAAGTCCGAAACTCAAGACTTCCATCTCAACGTTGGAGAGTGTGGTGTTAGTGAGGTTTTGGATGAGTTCAGGGCGTCCAATAGATCTACATCTGCGGTTTAAAATTAAGATGCATAGTTTCAAATCAATAAAACGTTTAGCCAGAAATAATTCCACCCTGGAATTATTCTTTCGTCACTTCTGCTTTTTACGAACAATAAAAAGTCTATCAAAAAATAATGCGTCACTTTGCCTTTCTCTTTTGTTCACTTTCTCCGACCAACGCATCTGCCCAAATCACGTTTATCCTGTTCTTTATATCGGCGAAATCTCAATTATGCCAATGGGCAGTGTGCGACATAAGCCAACGCCTGCTGCCGTTTACTTTCGAAAATTGAATGTTTCGTAAGTAGGAGTTTCCGGGTTCGCGCCGGCAGCTCTCCTCTGCACAAGCAGTAAACCAAACGTCGTCTCTTTGATCGACGCAGACAAGTTTCTTCGTTCACGGCAGTCGGCTGCTCCTCCTGCTCACCACTACATTACTGTTGTGGTAATGTTGAAGGATTTGATCCGGTGTCTAACATTAACAGATGCCTTAATAGGATGATTTTCGTGTAGATCATGTGCAAGAGTTTTAGCCAAATTGCGTAAATTTGTAGATTTGTGTACTTTTGCAGATTTAGGTACTCATCGATGTGTTTAGGGAAAATATGATTAGAGTGTTGAAAGTTAGGGGTTTTTACCCCGCCTTATAGACCGGTATTGTCCGGACCTTTGGGTTTGGATTTACGCCGGTCTATTGGGGGTTGCCGGTCCTGTGCAGTTCTAGGAGGTGCACCCTCCCAGGCTTTGCCTCCCCTCTTTGGGGAGGAGTAAGTTTATTGCTTACTGTCTGAGGCGCCTCTACCGGGGAATGCCGACGGGGCTGCCCAGGCAATTTTTAAATGGCCAGAATGCTCACCTCTCGAGCGCTGGCTTATCTAATCCAACTTTCCCGACCTTGTGTCACATCTTACCTTGTGGGAGGTAGATAAACAACTAGGATTGTATAGTACTTTTGGGGATGACCTTCTCGTCAATTCATTTGAACAGAAAATAATTTCTGGTTGTATTAGAGTGGGCTGTGATTAGGCTGTTGGTATATTTTCGCACTTTCTTCTTGTAAGCACGGTCTTCCATTCCGAAAATTTAATTTAAAAAAAGGAAGCGATAACTCCATACACGTTCTTGATATTCTGTTAGTACACAACAATAGTAATTCATATTATAAAGTAAATACACATTTTGTATAAACATATCGAGCACATATATATGCATATGTATGTTTAAAAAAATGTATTTTTATATGTGTATATATATATATATATATATATATATATATATATATATATATATATATATATGTATATAATGTAGTACATGTACTGTACGAACATGTCCATGTATATGTGTGTTTAGATATTTTATATAGACATATGTATATGGTATATATGTGTATATATGTGTATACCCGTGTAAAGATATATGCGTATATATATATTTGTGTTTATTATTTTATATATGTATACACATGTATGTTTATATATTATGTGTGTACTTGTGTATCTATTAATTTGTGTGCACGTGTGTATTTTATATTAAGACCAAATATTTATGCTTAAAAATGTATATATGTGTATATATGTGTATATCCGTATATGGATATATGCGTATATATATATGTGTTTGTTATCTTTTTATATTTGTATATATATATATATATATATATATATATATATATATATATATATATATATATATATATATATATATATATATATATTTAAATAAATCTTTCGTGGTACAAAATTTGATAACGGCGAGGAATACGGACGTTTGGGACATTTTTTTTGGAGGGTCGAATGAGATTAAACAAATATAAAAAAACGAGAGAAAACGATTAAAAAGAAATTAATTAATGTACTGAACCGGTTTTCGTCCACACTCATCAGAGTAAAACGTGGAAGTGATTGAATACGACTAAAACCTAAAAATAATTTGTAATGAACACTAGTGACAAGTTTAGGAGAAAAAAAAATAAATAAATAAAATAAAATATGGGGAGGAGAGTCATAAGTTGATCACATTAAGTCCAAAAAGCCATTCCTTTTGCTTACAAAGGAAAGGTTTGATTGACTTAATATATATGGCTTCCAGGACTTTGAGGTGGAATAGGGAATGCGATCTACTTATGACAGAAAACCAGTCACTAGTGTACGTCGACGCACATTCGGCGCTATTTATGAGATGGGCAGCAATAGCAGACCCGGATGTATTAACTAAATTATTTAAATTATTTAGTCGGCCCTGGCGTATGGCAGGGGGGATGTGTTGTTTGATTCTGGATTCAAACCTTTGCACTGTGCTTCCCACGTATACGGCATCGGAATTAACAATATCGTTACTAAGATCGCTCATTTTAACAAGCCTAAACCTTTTGGTCCTCCAAAATGCCCGGCGTACCTCAGATTACCTTGGTTGGGTAATATTAGCATAAAATTTGCCAATCAAATTTCTGTAGCTGTGCGTCGGTGTTACCAGGCATCTAATCCTAGAATTGTTTTTTCTGCTCGACCTTTGCTCAAATCTATTCATAAGGATGTTCTCCCACCCCAACATATTAGTAATATTATTTATCTATTTAAATGTCGGTGCGATGCCGTATACGTGGGAAGAACAGTGCAAAGGTTTGAATATATATATATATGTGTGTTTGTTATTTTTGTATATATATATATATATATATATGTATATATATGTATATATGTATGTCTATTTATGTACTTGTGTATCTATTAATTTGTGTTCACGTGTGTATTTTATATAAAGACCAGATATTTATGCTTGAATATGTTTTTAAATAGATTAAAATTTTGAAGTGTTAAATAGAGAAGAAAGGTATCCAGACTAAGTGGGTAATAAAAAATAGAAAAAGGAAAGAAATAGAAGACAGGTAATAAACATTATAAAAACGATAGAAACTAATTGAAAAGGTTAACAAGTAAAGAATGTAACTCGATACTAAATTATAAAAATATCTCATCCCCTAAAAGGATTTATTTAAAGGGAAAGTTTTCAAATTCATCTCACTTCTCTGTCTTCTTAGGTCTGAAGAGGTTGACTCTCTGTGAAAAGTACAAACGAAACATGTATCCACATATATTACCAATAATGTTTATATAAATAAAAAATTATACTATATATATATATATATATATATGTGTGCTTATGAACATATTTGCATATCTTCTCTCTCTAAATGAATTAAAATTTTATTAACACTATCACTATATATATTCCCAAAATTACAGATATTCTCGTTTCTTGCCGCTTTTTGCATTTTTAGCTCTTGTATGTATATGGCTTCAAGTATTTTTAATTTACCTTGTAGTAAAAAGCAACACCTCTCCAACCCCCAACACACTAGAAAGAACCAATGTAGTCTATAAATTTAAATGCCCTTTTGGAGGATGTACCTCCCAAAATAATAATAGCTACATAGGATTTACAACAACTACCCTATCCCGCCGCCTCACTATGCACCTCTCGAATTCTAGTTCAATCTACCAGTACCTACAAATACACAACTGCCCTACATCTGAATTAAGACAGATTTTAGTGATGAACACAACAATAATACATTCCGAAACAAATTTTTTAAAAATACTTGAAGCCATATACATAAAAACACAGCAACCTAAAATTAATAACATTTCATATGAGACAAGTAAAACCATTTTAAAATGCTTAGCTTAGTTCAGTGACACCAACCGGGTTCGCTTAATTTAATTAAAAAAAGGGCCATCTTATTAAAATTACTCACTGCCTATCTTCCCCATTTTTCCCTTCTACATAATTAATAGACTAGACCAAATTAAATCAGCTACTATTTTAAATTAAAAATAAAAATTTTAAAAATATAAATAAAAAATAAATTAATTAATTTAGAACTAGTTCATCTGTTACATTTCAAAATGTAGACGTTCGTTTTTTACGTGAACGGTTTGCCGGCATATTTCTTAAAAAACTTTCATTCTTTCACCCGCTTTTTTTTATTCATTTTGTGCCATTAAAAAGACCTGATGATGATTCCGGAGAGAATCGAAAACGTTTGTCAAACATACGGATCCTACATTAATTCATTCCATGTCAACGCTAAAAAGATCATTCGAAGAATGGAAAAAAAAAAAGGGATTACCAAACAGAAGAGTTCTGTTGTTTTCAACAACAGATGCATTAATATATATATATATATATATATATATATATATATATATATTGCTTTTAAATAAAATAAAAGTTTGATTATATATAAATTCAAATGTCAGTGTGAAGCTGACTATGTTGGTTGTACTCTTCAGCGCTTGGAAGACAGAGTGGCCTAGCATATCCCTGCATGTTTTCGCAGATCACGTGTTGTAAAGACGGGCGTTTGCAGAGCACATCCGGGCGCTCACAAGTCCACGAGTAATCCATTGGACAGCACCTGTACGATAATAAAAGGTGCGGTGAGGCGTACTCCGATGGATGTTTTCGCATTGTACACAGGGCCCGTTCCAAACACCATCTCAAGGTTTTGGAAGCAGTTAGTGTTACAATGCGAAAACCATCTCTCTGTAGGCAGAAAGAGGTGTCTCATCAATTAGATCCATTTAGAGACTTTGCCTATTATGTCCATTCATTCTTTGCAGTTTAATGGCATTATTCAATCTCCCTTTTTTTTCTTTGTTTTTTTTCTCCTCCCCACGTTATTCGTTCCCCCTGTTTTTAAACGATATTTGCCGACGTTTTCACTTGACAATGTGTCGGCCGAAAGGTACCTAGGGACTTAGTTTTTATTTTGTCAATTTTAGTCGATCGTTTTATTCGTTTTAAATCGACGATTAAATATTATTTAATATTTCCTCTCCTTTTTATTTCTTGTAATAGTGCCTCTTTCGCTATGACTCCGTTTATTTTATTTAAAAGCATTATAAAAGTTTGTACCACAAAAAATTTGTTCATATATATATATATATTTTTTAACATGATTCACCCCAAACAAGGCAGGCCGCCACTGTAAACGTAAGGGGCTACTGAGAAAAAAGAAAAGGGGAGAGGGATTGGTGGTTCAGCTTAAATTGGGATCTGAGCAGCGAGATGTCTGTTTACATTAGTTTTAAATTTCTGCATGTCAGTACTGTCGGGGAAACAGGGGCAGGGAGGGAGTTCCAGAGGCCAGCAGCACGAGGAAAGAAGCTATTTGAGTAGAATGCTCTCCGGCATCTGGGGACCTCCACAATGAATGAATGAGATTTAGTAGAATGTCGAGTTAGTCTAGTGAATTTACGTCGAGGGGGCACCAGAGTAGCCAACTCATCGGAGCATAATCCAGTGAAGTATTTGTAAAACAAACATAAGGATGCTACATTGCGGCGATGGGACAGGGGCTGGAGCTTAGCTGACAGTGAGAGACCTATTAGGTTGACGACTCTTTTTGGGACTTTGTCAAGGAGGGAGAGACTAGTAGATGATGCACCAGCCCAGATGTGGCAACAATACTCCATGCATGGGCGAATGGTGGCTTTGTAGAGATACAGGATAATGTCAGGTGTAAGGAGTTTACTAGCACGGTAAAGGGAGCCAACCTTCTTTGCGGCAGCCTTGGCAATATCTTCAATGTATGTGTTCCAATTCATGTTATCTGTGAAGGTTAGGCCAAGGAGTTTGAATGATGAACTCTCAGGTAGGGTGTTATTTGCCATGACAATCGGTGGTTGGAGAGGCTTCTTGTAGTTGTTGAAGGAAAGGAGCTTAGTCTTTGCGGCATTAAAAGTTACCAACCATTTATGGCCTCAATCCACTACAGCCTGGAGGTCATTTTCTGAAGATTCAGCCATTGCCTCAGATATGATCGTGTCTGTTTTGCCAACATGGCGAGAGTAAAGCGTGGTGTCGTCAGCAAATAAACCAATCTCAGACACTATGTCATCAGGGAGATCGTTTATATAGATCAGGAACAACAAAGGTCCAAGAATAGATCCCTGGGGCACACCAGCATTTATGTCATGTTGCTTAGATGAACGGTCATCGAGGACAACCTGGATTTTTCTTTTGTTTAGGAAGGATCTAATTATATTAAGTAGTTGCCCAGTAATACCGTATGAGCGTATTTTCAGGAGAAGCCCTTTATGCCATACCTTGTCAAAGGCCTTGGATATATCAAGCGCTACTGCCCTAGCTTCACCTGTCTTGTCGAGTGTATGATACATGCGTTCAGAGATGACCGTTAGGATGTCTGTAGTAGATCGTGCTTGTCTAAATCCATACTGGCGGTCAGATAGAAGTTTAGCATTAACTAAGTGCCGTACTATCGCTAAATTGATTAAGGATTCAAAGATTTTGGCAAAGATCGGCAGTAGACTGATTGGGCGGTAGTTCTGAGGGTCGGTTCTATTCCCAGAACTCTTGTAGACTGGTACCACAGAGGCAATTTTCCAGCTATCGGGAAAGCAAGATTCGGCTAGGCATTTATTGTAGAGTTTGGAGAGGACAGGGGCCAGTTCAGCAGAGCATTTCTTTATTACTATTACAGGTATAAGATCAGGCCCACAAGCTTTAGAGGTGTCAAGGTTTTTTATGATGTCTCTGACCTGGGATGGGGTGATGACCAGGTTATCAAGTGTGGCTTCGGTCCGCAAAGGTAATTCAGGGAGAGGGTGGTTATCTGAGTCTAAAGTAGAGTTAGAAGCGAAACACTGTGCAAGTAGTTCAGCCTTATCAGCGGCCGTGCAAACGACATAATTGTGGTTTGAAAGTGGGGGAATCGTAGATTGACCATTATTCACTACACTATTGTAGATTTTCCAGATTTCTATGACTGGATGCGTTTTTAATAAATATTAAATTATTTTGGCTTTGATTGATGGTAATACTCAGGATGAATCTTTTATCGTTAGCATTTCTAGTATAAATAAGCAATATTGGAATGTCATCTCGCAGAAGCCTTTCGCTAATGGTACGATAATATTTAATTAAACTACAATTAAAAATATCCATATTACAATCTATTTATAAAAGGCGGATCTTAGAATGAGAAATATAACACTAGCAGTACTGAATGGGATCTTGGTTGGATTATCCGATGTAGCTAAGTCCGGGAGACATGCTCCAACAAGCTGAAATTTCGGGAGTTTTTTTTTGTTGTAATTAGACTAATGGGCTTTCGCAGATTTTACATATATATAAATATAACCTAAAGTTTTTTGTTGTGTATTATTTACTCCTCTCCAGGAGTTAGGCACAAGGCCAGTTTTATCCTACTCCCACAAGTAAGATGTGACCCAAGGTCGGGTCGGAAAGTGGGGGTTGAAAAGCCAGCGCCCGAGAGGTGAGCACTCTGACCATCAAAAATTGCCTGGGTAGCCCCGTCGGCATTCCCCGGTAGGGGCGCCTCAGGCAGTAAGCAATAAACTTACTCCTCCCCAAAGAGGGGAGGCGAAGCCTGGGAGGGTGGACCTCCTAGAACTGCACAGGACAGACCCATAGACCGGCGTAAATCAAGCCCCGAAGGCCAAGACAATACCAGTCCATGGGGTGTAGTATCCATCGGAACAGATACTACACTTTGATCTTGACCAAAAGGCAGAGAGTTGGGCACGTTAGCGAACTAATATCCTAAAATCTAAAAACTAAAAATCGCCAGTCAATTCCCTCGTATTAATTTTTTGTTTTTCTGGTGGGGGTCAGCTGTAATAATGAATAAATATGATTATCTAAATGGTTGTCCATTTTGTTTGTGTCCATTTAGGGTAAATTTGTATGTGATCCAGGGGAGATAACTCAGTTATTCTAAAAATAGAATTATTTTCCTATCAGTGATCCTAAAAATAGGAGTATCTCTCTATCTGACTTATTTTAATAACCTCACTTCGGCATATATACATATATGTCTATATTACATTATATTCAATTTAAGCCTAATGTCCCCTATCTACAGCCAACATTTATGTAGCGTCCATAGTAGACGATAATTGTTTTATGTTTCTTAAAGCTACCCATTATATCCCTCAGTCATCCTAATTGTTGGTCAGAGCATATTATGTTACTGCTACAAACCAACACTCGGGCTCCCTTCTACTATCTTACACATGATCAACCCTTCCGCCTAAAGGATGTGCATAGAATTATTTTAACCTATGATCCCGACCCTAGTTATGCTATAGATGACTTCATCCACATTCAACAGCTTATGACCTCAGACACTCTTGTTCCTAATCTAACCTCGAGTTTTCAGTTTATTTTTTCTACCCTAACTTAAATGCTCCCTATATCGTTAATAACCATCTAATCTCTGATCACGAGGAATGTCTACATCGGCTATCTAAACTTGTCTGTGACGAGAGAGAATATATGTTCTGGTGCTATTTCTTTCAATGACGTTGCATTTATATACTACATCTAAGATAAAGCATCTCCTTTCTAATTGTCATTCGTTTTGATTTCTACAGTTACATTGGGGATTATTATCATGGACTTAGACTGCAATTCTTCCAGAATTCCTATTTATTTTAGTATTACTTGAGTCTACAATAGTTGAGGCTAGGTTTACCGAGGTTTAGAAGGATAGTTTCACCGTGCGTTTATTAATACTTACCTATTCTACTATCCTGAGGGGAGTTCTCGATAATTCGATAGAAATATGTGTGTATGTTCGTAAGGTTGTGCATGCCATGAAGCGAGTTGAACCCAATTGAGTTTCTACGTATGTTTTCCCTCCTAATTGTATCAGCATCAGTTGGTCGGGGTGTTGTTCTTCTAGATTTAGTGTAGTTGTTAGTGTATTACTTGTATTGCTTCTATTCATATTTGGTCCATGTTATATGATACTATGTGGGACGTTTTCTTATTTCTAGTCCGGCCCGCATTTTGTTCATCCAAGCTCCTTTTCATATAACTTATCTCCTTGCTGTATCCTGAGCGAGCCAATGCTCCATTGTAATATTTTTTATATTACTGAATAATTGATCATTGGGGGACAGATTTGATACTCTCTTAGAAATACTGGGGATAAGAGCATTCTTAACAGAAACGTAAGATAGCATATGATTGATTATTTAGGTTTAGACTGATGTCTAGAAAATTCACTATCTTGTGGTTAATATCTATAGTTACTTTGAGGTCAAAGTCTTTAAAGAACTGACGTATATCTTTTTTGTTTTTTTCTAAGTTTCTATCACCAGAGTTAACGAATAATATTGCATCATCCGCATGTTTACTTATATATGCTCTGCTGTTGCAAGTTGACAACAGCGAGCTTTCAATTGGAATAGGCGGAAGAGATTAGTATGCATAAAGTATAGAAGGTATATGCTAAAACATATATTTTCGCACTCCTATATATATATATATATATATATATATATATATATATATATATATATATATATATATATATATATATAATTATTTATAAATAAGATTTTCAAATAAACCCATACACACATGTGTTTCATGCCAAACCTGCAATCATCAGTATGGGAAGAGACAATCCCTACCGGTCACACGGTTCGAACCCCAATACGAAAGTCATATTTGATTCAGTAGTCGGAGCGCGTACCGATTGCTTAGAAATGGGAGAGTACATTAACGTCTAAATGGTAAATCTAGAGGCATATATATATATATATATATATACATATATATATATATATATATATATATATATATATATATATATATATGTGTGTGTGTGTGTGTATGTGTATGTGTGTGTGTGTGTGTGTACGAGACGAATACCCATTCCAAGATTGGTAAAATTAATTCCCCTAACAGAACACGTTTGAACCACTTTTATGTCCTCTTACAGAGATTAAAAGCAATATATAATGCTACAAAACTTTATGTCTAGATTCCTAATTCCAAATATGAATCCATTACATGATTTTGATTGTAGAAAATATCTTAAATTTAAGGCTTAAGATTAAAGGGTCTTAAAAAGAAATTGAAATTCAGAGATCTTGCTTAATTTGTGTCTAATAACTATGGATTAAATTTAAAGCGAATCTGATATATTTTATATTTCAAATGGGAGGTTGTGCCCATATGATGCCTCCTAAAAACACTTAAAATACTCCAAAGAAACTGAAATTTGGGGATTGACGTCCAATAACTATTATGGTGTCTTAATTTTCAGGAAGGGCTTCCATTCCCTTTTCACCTTTGTATAAAACTAAATTTAACTAAATATAGCCCATAGCTGGATCTCTTACGCCTAGCAGCTGTGTTAAAAATACATAATCGTTAATTAGTGTCAATGTGAATTCTTTACAGACAAATATATAAACATACATAACTTGATATATCGGGTTGGTCACTAAGTTCCCGCCGTTTTTTTGTTAAATTACAATTTAACTGGATTCATACAAAATAATAGGCACTTAATACATAATGTATTCTCCATTGTTGTTTACAACTTTTTCCCAACGTGCAGCAAGATTGGCAATACTTCGTTGGTAGAAATTGAAAAAATAAAAAATAAAAGCAGAAAGGTGTCGAAAACGTTCATTTTTCTGTACTTGATATTTCTTTATCCTCGAGTGACCCTGGGCCTTGTTAAGTGGTTACCCATTAACGATAAACAACTCAAAAACAAAGCACAGAAACATAAATTAAACGCAAATAACGCTGTTCATAAACTGTTTCAAGATAAAGAATAAAAGAAAGAAAGAAAAAGGTAAGCAAAGGAAAAGGTGAAATATTAAATTCTGCAAATAGTGTTGGAACGTTAAATGTCTTCAAACAGACCCAAAGAAAAGAGAAATTCATTTTGTTTACATACAGACGGCTCTCTTATACTGATATTGTTTGGTTCTAAGATATATGTCTCAAATTTGTCTTATTTATGACTATGAAAAAATAACACGCACACGCGAGTTCGAACACTGGCGAAACATAATTGTTTTCCATCATTTTTGACATAGAATGTACACTACTATAAGTTAGTCGTGTTTATGTAGAACATCTTCATTTCTTTTTTTCTTTAAGACTGTTTAAAGACTATCAAAAATCCAACCTTATTTATATAACTATATAAAGTCATGTAAATAGTATTGGAAAGTTAAAAGTTTTTAAACAGACTCAATAAAAAACGATAATTATTTGATTATATAAAGACGGCTGTATTATACTGGTATAGACAGATTGTAAGATAAATCTTAACTCATTTTATTTAAGACTTTAATGAAATTAACCTATTTGCTTGTAAAAAGAAAGCATATAATGTGAAAACACGTTGATCTCAAGAAAAAACTGGTGATATATGCGAATGTGTTTAGAGTTAAGTGGTCGGATTATGTCTGTCTGATTGTTTACTCACAGCAAGAGACATTTGATATGAAAGAAGCTTAATTTTTCTTGATGCTGAATTAAGTTGAGGTTCGTAAATACCAGACGATGTGAAATATCAGACATTAACCCACATACGTATTGGTTAGGTTGGGTCGGTTTCATTTTAGAGAATCTCTTGAACCTGTCAGCACTCAGGAAAGTCGACTTTCTCTCGGGAACTTTTGCTACGATGAAAGTTTAATGACGAGTAAATATATGATACTTGTAAAGAATAGGCTCCCCGCCCCGGAGAAATTACGAAATAAAAAAGTTTTATCTCTCGAAATTTTTAAAATGAGGATTGATTACACACCGTAACAATTTTTTACAAAAGTTTTGTTTATTGTATTTGTGTTACTGTTTTTAATCAATTTTCTCTGCTGATTCCAAAAATGTTATAATTGTTTCTGTATCATCGACCGTTCTAGAAATACATCGCTTTTCAATGTCACCATATATTGGAAAATGCTAGATGTTCTGCTACTAAATGGATATCTAATTTTCTCTTTCAGATCAATTACTAAGTTCTGTTCTTATTAAGATGGCTACTAGAGGATGTAAACATTCTCCAGATACATTTTGCCATGTGTACGGTTATTATATTGAAAAAAAAAAAGCAGGTCCAAATTGTGGATAGCATACAGACTCTATTTTTGGTGACCAGGAAATAACTTGCTAACATGTGACTGTGTTGTCATGCTACAATTTTTATGATAAGTGTCACTCAACTGAGTGTCACTCGACTGAGTGTCACTCAACTTAGTGTCACTCGACTGAGTGGCACTCATTTGAGTGGCACTCCACTAGGATTAGGAAAATAGTTTGTGAAGGCCTTAGATTTTGGAGGAGAAGCTTTTCAAGAAATTCGTCTCATGTTTCCAAAGCTATCAGAGGCTAAGATCAAAGGTGGTATATTTGTTGGACCCAAAGTAAATGCAATGTTGAAGTCGGAGAAACTTGAAAAAGCGATGACAAAAGTTAAAAAAGAAGCTTAGTGTGCATTTCGTGATGTAGTTCATGGATTCTGAGAAATCACAAGGATCCTAATTACAAACAACTGATATCAAAGCTTATTGAGAACTTTAGGAAACTGGGGTGTCGCATAAGAATGAGATGAGAATGCAAAAAATGAACCTTTAAGTTCATTTTTTGCATTCTCATCGAGATTTCTTTCGCGAAAACTTGGGTGATGTCAGTGAAGAACATGGTGAGAGATTTCATCAGGACATCGCTACAATGAAAATAAGATATCAAGGACGATGGGGCACTGCTATGATGGGAGATTATATATGGTCTCTTGTCAGAAAAGATGAAAATGTGCACTTTAGAAAATCTCGATCGCCAAAGCACTTCTAATCTTAAGAAAAGTGTTATCAAAGCATTTACATTGCAAAGTTGTATGGTTTGTTTTGTTCTAACATTGTATTTACTAAATACCATTCAATATATAAAAAAGTACTAAATGCTGTGTAATTATCTTTACAACATACTGCTGTAGAGAAAGGTTGTGTATAAAACGCGAAAATATTCAATTGAGAAAAATAAATATCGATGTTATGCCAAAACGAATGTGATTTTTGAATTCAGTAGCAAAAAATACATATAAAAACATAAAAAATACAAATAAACAAAACATGTGCTACATTGTGTAATTTGTATTATTTTGATTATTCGGACTACTATTCTCATCTTGGATGTTATTCATTCAACGTTTAGGCCAATGTAACCTCCGACTTTCTTAAGACGCGTCCTGAATTTCGAACGGAACCCTTTGCTTAATTGACGGAAGTAGCAGAAGACTTAAGTAATTCGTAATTGTATTCCGAGTATCGCCCGTACTGAGGATTGAAACTTCAACCTTTAGAAGATGATTACTTAGAACTGATTACACTTAGCATTTTTATCCGTTGCGCCACAGGTCATAAAGATTCTCCAGTTCGACAAGACGCACCTGAAGAAAATCGAAGGTCACATCGCTCGAAACGTTGTGAAAATAACATCCAAGATGAGAACAGTAGCTCGAATAATCCAAATGATACAAAGAAGTCTTATCATTAGTACTCCATAAATATCCGTTATATTCGAAAGAAGTTGATAAACTGAAACCCCGCGACAAAAAGGAGTTTGTTCGACACCGATGTTTCCTTCTTGTCCGATGGAATGTTAAAAGTATTTAAACAGCCTCAGCGGAAAAAGTATGTCATTTTGTATATATAAAGACGGTTGTTTTTATTTGCTTGCCTCCCACTGCAGCAAGATGTGGTAGAAGGTCAGAAAGTGCGTACGTATGTTCCCCGCGCCTACCGGGAAACACCGACAATTTATTTCATGGCTATTTTTGTATCCGTCAGAGCCCCCCCCCCCCTCCCCATCAGGCTGGCATACTTACGCACTTTCCGGCCTTCTGTCACATCTTGCTGCAGTGGGAGGCAAGCAAATAAAAACAATCGTCTTTATATATACAAAATGGCATCTGCAATAACTTCTTTAAAAAGAGAAGGCAATACCTGGGAATGTACAGCACCTCCTAAGACCGAGCCGAACCATACCTCACCCCGAAAAAGAGGGGTCTGATGGTTGATGTTAGTTTCTAGGTTGTTGGAATGGTTGTCAAGGACGTATCCCGAGATGACATGAAAAAGCTGCCCAAAACCACCTTACAGATAGATTAAAACTCTTTTCTTTCCTTATTTTTAAATAGGTTACACAATAATGTTTACACTAACTATATATAATAAGCCTTAAAAGATGAACCGTGCGGACGTAAAAAATAGGCCATGTAATTGTGTTGACTACGACGTCCACACGGTTAAACGTGTAGAGCCTTTAGTAATGTGTCACAGTGAGGTATTTTACTGGTGCGATATTATTTGGCAAATTAAGTTAAATTAATTAGAGAACATTGTATTAAAATAAAAGAGGGATCAACATACGTTTGAGTAAGATATGTAGACAGATATTATTTTTACTTTTGTCATTTGAAACTAACGATTTTAGGTGTGAGTTTTGTTGTTAGACAAATAGGTTATATTTCTCGTGTTAAAATGACATCCGGCGAGAAAACCTGTATGCTTCTAAATCACTTAAGAATTATGTTTTTGAGTAACACAGGTGACCAATATGCATGTTTACAATTTAAAATATTACTGAGTGCACCTGTCAAATGTCTACTTACCTGTCAAACATTAAAAGGCGTTATTATCCGTAATAAACCAAGCCCCTATATTGTGGCTTGGTTGGAAGCTTATTGATGTAGGCATTGATTGACTGATCAATCGAAAAAAAGTAGTAATGGCGAAACGATCGGTGATTGGTTAGCCAATCCGAATAGTCACCTCAAGCGAAAATTATCAAGGAAGAAATAACTATTTAGGGGTTTCGTCAGAGAGAGAGAATTTGGCGATTGATTGAAAACAGGAATGAAAATAGGAATGAAAAACAAAACAAAATAAAAACAAAATTCTCTCCAATTCAATTTTCATCTAAGGAGCAATAGCACCAAATAAACTTCAAAATTCCCCAACGAAGACTTGGTACCAGTCAGATCCCTCAACTTGCGTTTGCTTCCAAACAAGAGCAATATAAACGTTTGTTTAATACATATTACTGTTACATAACTATATTCCGATAAATATTTATTGTTCATTAATGTTTTGTAGAGTAATTTTTAAATATGGTTTGTAACTTTTGTATTTCATCGTTATTATCTAATAAAGATATCACCAACGTAACAAATATTTTATTCTCAGGGTTTTCCATGTAAAAGTTGCTGAACGTCGATTATTAATCGATCTTGTAAATATGCCCTAAATTTAAGTATAGATGTTACTTTATGGTTATATACAGGGCTTTACGCGCTCCACTACTTTTGGGGGCTGCTCCCGCTACTGCTCCAACGCCCAAAATTGGAGCTGGCTCCTCTCACGCTCCCCATTTTCAAAAAGGAGCCGCTCCTGCTCCAACTCCCATAAAAAAGGAGCGGCTCTTTTTCAGCGCTCCATAATGAAAATGTACCTTATTTCATAAACGTTCTATTCTGCCAATGAGTGGTCGAAGGATAGCGGTGGGTGTCAAAGGATATCGTCATGATGGGTGGGGATGTCACTTTAAGTGTAAGACCGTAAGATAATATTTGACAAAATCTGGCTAATATTTTTAGAGTTATAGGAGAACATGTCGGACGAAGTATAGGATTATACGTAAATTTTCGTAAAATAGAAATAGAAAAATCCCTGAAGTATTTTAAAACAATTTTAATTTTCATTACATTAACAACCTATTTTTTCAGGAAAGGAAAATTTGACCCGATATTTTTTCTATTCATTTCGGAAGGGAATTTAGATTTGTTTTAAGTAAATAAAGTTTTATTATTAGTGATTATTTTCTTTTTAAAGAAAACATTTCTCTGTGAGAGGAGAGACAGCCAGGGCAACATTATTCGTCGTGTTATTGTTTAATATTTATTATTTAATATTTGTTTGTTTTACGAGCGTAACTATATTGTATAATGTATATTATTATTTACAACAGAGAAACGTGCAAGTACTTTCAAACGAATCGATTAATCCATTTTTTTTCAATAGTACAATTTGGGGCGAAAAAATCCCCAATGAAGTTTAATTTTTTAAAGATTGAATAAAAAATATTTTTCATAAGTTGGCCAAAAAATATCAATAAATTGTCAATAAAAAATTCAGAGATCCATTTAATGTCTTAAGATTTCATACAAGACCTTGGGAGTTGAAAAAATATCGGGTCAAATTTTCCTCCCCCGAAAAATTAACTGGAGCAAGTTTTCCTACGTCAGGCAAAAACATTTATTAAAATTAAAAATTTGAATGAAAAAGGTGAAAACATCTATATTTGAAATCTCTCAGAAAAACAAACTATTTACAATTTTAATATTCGATAATAGATATTTTAAGATAAAGAAAGATATCTAATCTACTTTCGGTTCTAAAAAACAACAAATTAGTCAGAAAGTCAAATTATTTGCTTTTTAAATTAAAATTTAAGATATTTTCTTTAATTTAATTAAGTTTAATCGGTTTTATTGTAGAATAGGGATCGTTATTTTCTTTCGCTGATTTCGCTTGGTATTCGCCCAAATTTTGGATGAAACTGATTGTTGGTCTTAATTGTATTTTTGGTTCTGAAATACAATTCTCATTTACTTTTTAAAGTGTTTAGAATCTAACTTTAATTCGAGGCTTTAATCGCTGGCGGCCATGTTGGTTTTTATTGTTTTTTTCTTGGACTAAAGATATTTTGTGCTTGGACTAAATATATTTTTTCCCTTGACTAAAGATATTTTTACTGCTTTACCATTTAATTACACACAAAAATAACAAACTTTGAACATTCTATTTACAAAAGCAAGTTTTAACGGAATTTAACTAATTTAAAAGCAAACATGAAACGGTTAAAACATACTAGTCGTGAATTTAAGAATAACAAAATGTCGCCGAAAAGACGACGGGTAAAAATGTGGCATAAAAGTTCAATTTGATATATGCTAAAAAATAAATTAGAATTTTTTGTCAGGACAAAATGTACCATTTCACCCGAAAAATCGATTTTATCGAACATTTGGGTGAATACCGAGCGAAATGGGTGAGAAAATCCAACGGCCCTTATAGTATAATTGAACCTAAAATTATTTATTTAAAAACACAAATTAAAAGAAAAATTAGCTTATTTATTCAATCAGCAATAAACATCCTTGTCATAAATACAAAAAAGTTAAAAATCTATAGGAAAATAACTTCAAATACATCTATAGACTCCCTGGCGCATTTACAGACATTTATTGCCAAATTGTCTCCTAAAAAATTTAACATGTCGATGTAAAAATCTGAGAACTTCAAATCGTCTGTTTTCATGGTAACTCTCTCGTTCTTTCTCCCCTTCTCTCTTTTCCTCTCCTTCTTTCCCTCCCTCTCTCTCTCCCTATCTCGTATACATTTACCAGAGATATAATTTAAAAAAATAACTCAGAGTAAACTCTGAGACTTTTTTTCTTTTTTCTTGCTGATGCTTAAATAAATCTCAAATAATTTTGGAGCGAGGAGCGCGGAGCGATAAAACAACCGGTCTTTAGTCCCAAATGGAGTTGCTTCCGCTCCACTCCCGCTGAATATAAAATGAGCCCTCCTCTCCTTCACTCCAGCAAAAAGGAGCGTGCTCCTAGAACGCGCTCCTTTTTGGATGGCTCCATAAAGCCTTGGTTATATATATATATATATATATATATATATATATATATATATATATATATATATAGCATACATTGGTTGTACAGCATCAATTAGTTTAAAAGAAAACAATAAAGTACTCGATCGTAGGTTCTACAAGAGTTAATACAAAGCATATTATTTTAAAACTATACAATACAGTGTTGTTTTGGTGTATCTTACAATATAATACGGTTTTTATGCCAGAACCGGCACGATCAGATCGATGAAATCCCGGTACACTAAACAGACCGTGTAATGTATAGTTTTGTTTAAATAATATACTGCTGTGATATATATGTTATGACATTCTTCTTGCATAACTAAAAATATGAAGTCCCTTTACTTTTATATTATCCTCATGAATTATATAGAAGTATAGAGATTTACTATTTTGATATAGAATATACATAGTGTTTAGGGCTCAAAGAGACATTAAAACATGAGAGCGTTGACATCAACATAGAGTGAGAGGGCGAAAGAGAAATTAATCCATAGCTAAGTGAGAGATGATGACTTCTTCAGTTTATTATGAGTTATCGCTTATTAAAAGAATTAAAATGGAATGTTTTTTAAACATAACTCAATCCCAGAACAAAGAATATTTTAGTATGCATTTTGTGTCAGTCAAATATATAGAATAAAATCTGTTAGAAAACAAACGTTAATTCACTAAGTTTTTGTATAATAATAGATATTCATTCAATGTGGGTAACATTATTTTAGATGATATTCACATAAATGTACTTTCCTGCTTTAGAATCAACGATGATATACAATAAGTAAGCAGACATCTATGCTGACGTCACCCATATCTATGGCAGCATTTCAAATGGCATTTGCTAGTTCTCACGTTTCCGATCTGGAGCACGTGGCGCAGTGGGGCAATATGGTTTATTACTTTTAACACCTTTAAAACCAAACTTCCCTCCTTTCACCACCAACTAAAGGATCCTCATTTTGCCTCAGTTGAAATGAATGTCTCTCTCTCCTTGGTTACGCCCCTTACTTTGATAAGCTTCTCGAGCTGACTTTCTCACCAGACCTGAAACGGAAGACTTACATCAACTCTGTTGCTAAATACGCTAGAAAAATGGTTGGATCATTCTATCGCCCCAGAAAGTACTTAACCCCTGATGAAAGCTATTATAAGAGTCAAATACACTCTAACATAGAGTATTGCTGTCACATCTGGGGAGGCGACACTCAAATCACCATTTCCTGCCTCGACTGAGTACAAAGTCGACTTTGCCGTCTAGTGAGGAATGATTTAACACCTTCCCTACATATAGAAGAGATGTTGCTAGTTTACCTCTACTCTATCCGTGCCTTTAATGTAGATGCTCAACTGGCTTCCAATCTCTAATTCTCCTTTGTAAGACATTCATATCAAGAACTCATCCAGCTATAAACACTACAAAGAAATTCCATTTTTTCTCTGTGCACCTACAACAGACTTCCTTTCCAGAAAGTTCCTACCAGTGGAACACGATACTGCGCAGCTGCTTTCCAACTGACTACAACATGATCATTTTTTAGTCAAATATCAACAAATATCCGTCGATCCGTCCTCTTACGTAATCAAATTTTGCTTATCGTTTCCAATCGTCTTACAGTATTGTTTCATCATCCAACCGAAATCTCATTCAGCCTTATCCTCGAGTGGCTTTCGACCTTGGTAAGCGGTGACTCATTAGTATAACGAAGGGATCAGATTTTATACAACTTTTATAATATAACACATTCCTAGTTACAAATTGAATAAAAAGCATCTTCGCAATTTGATTCACGTTTCACGGTGCAAAAGTTCACAATTATTCGCGGGAGAAAAAAAAAGTTTGAGAAATGGCCTCTATTTGATCGATGATTATTGTTATTCTCGAAGACATAACGAAAACATTCGAATAAAACGTCGTACCATGTCGTGAGTGGAGATGAGTAAGAATTGGCAACATCATTCCCCAAAGAAAACTAAATGTGGGCCAATATGTAACTTTCTTTTTTACACGTTTTTGTTGTTTGTTTTTATTTGTGAATTTTCTCAACGTAAACTATCTTTGTTGTCTATTACTTGTTTTTTTTTAATCTCATTTTTCTTGTATGTATTCTGTGGTGGCAACAAAATGGGTGGGCAGAGTGTTTGTCTTAAAGATGCAGGCTTTAACACGAGTGTAAAATAAAACAATTTTGTCCACGGGGACAAACAACTCTTTTAAACTTCGTCTTCATCATCATCATCATCATCATCATCATCATCATCATCATCATCATCATCATCATCATCATCATCATCATCATCATCATCAGCTTCAGCTTCTTCTTCTTCTTCTTCTTCTTCATCCTCTGCATATTCTGCTTCTTTTTCTTATTACTTTTTCTTCTTTTTCTTCTTCCTTTTTTTCATTTTCTTCTACTTGCACTTCTTTTTGTTCTTTTTCTTTTTCTTGTTCTTCTGTATCATATACTTTCTTTTTTATTCTTATTGTTCTTTTTCGTTTTCATATTCTTTCTCTGTTTTGCTTCTTCTTCTTCTTCTTCTTCTTCTTCTTCTTCTTCTTCTTCTTCTTCTTCTTCTTCTTCTTCCCCTCGCGCTTGTAATCTTATTTGAAACCAATCGCCGTAATGGTGACATCTGAACGCTAGAATTCTGATCACTAAATCTTATACTTGTGACAAAACTGTGTTTCTATTCGGAGAACATCTTATATTTTTGCACTTTAACATCGTGCAAAGTAAGTGAGATCACTTTTTGCTCGGTAGATGAAACATTCGTACACCCTCTCATGCATCCTCCATATCCTGTTTCTGAAATAAATTGTTATATATATATATATATATATATATATATATATATATATATATATATATATATATATATATATATATACATATTTTTTGATTTTATTCCATTAGTTGCGACAAAACAAGTTTTGTTTCATTGGTGCAAATAGCGACCAACTCATCGGGCTGGCGATGGAATTCAAATGGCATAAGTTTTAACTTCACTTTAACGGGAGATTGAAAATTGAAAATACATTGGAGGGGGAGGGGGACAGAGTTGGGGCTTTGTCTATAACGGTGACATGGGACATGAGAGGGGAGGGGGGAGGACCCCAACAAGTCGTGTTTCAAATTATTGCGTGGGAGGTTTTTCACGTGTTTGTGCTGTGATGATCTCAATTTCGGCCGGGGTGGGAGGAAGGGAGATGGGGCGACGGCCAGAGTGAGTTAAATTTAAAATGAGAATAAAATTATGATTATAACCGTCATTCCTATTTTATTTTAATTCTAATAAGTAATTATCATGTGGATAAAAATGTTTGATAATTTTAATTTAGGGTATTAATTGCTACTTCTGCATTTTATTTATTTTATTTTAATGTTTTGTTTATTATTTGTAGTGAATTTTGTTGTGATTATATTTTTTTTAAATTGTGATTATATTATACCGAGATCAATACTAGTGGAATCATTTTATAAAATGATTCCACTAGTATTGATCTCCTAAAAATCTCCTAAAATTAATTTCCTAAACAGAACAGTTTGTACGATTTACGAAGATTACAATTAAGATATAATGATACAAAACCTAATGTCTAGAATAATTATTCAAATTTTTATTAAAGTTCATTACATAATTTGGATTCTAGAAAATGTTTCATATTTAAGGCTTGGGCGTAAGACTTAAGAAGAAATTGAAATTCAGAGAATCTAACATCATTGTCTGATGACAATAGATCAATTTCAATGAAAATAAAAATAATAAATTTTAATGAAAGGTTTTTCCAATATAATCTAAAATCTTTAACAATTATCTGATGAAACTGAAATTTGGAGAATATTTATTTCTTAATATCTAATATCTATTGTTAAAATTTGACAAAAATCGGAGGTATCTGAATTTTCACGAATAACGTCCACTCCCTTTTTACCCCGTTTGCATAAAACGAAATTAAACTAAATATAGTCCACATTTGAACAATTACGCCTAGCAGGTGTGTTTCAAAAACTAATAATTATTGCTAAAGTAGTTTATAGGTGAATCCTGTAAATACAAATACATAGTACGGCATAATCACGTTGACACACTGGTTCACATTAGATCACCTAAGTTAAGCAACGTTGAGCCTGGTCAGTACTAAAATGAGTAACCATTTTGGAATACCAGGCGCTGTATGTAGGAGTACCTTGACATCTCCCTTAACCGGCACATACGTGCGACTTGGTACCGCTAGTGAATTTGATACTCCCATGAAACTTCCTCATCCGGACGAAGCAGGTTCAACCCGCCCAGCGTTAATGCCGCACCAGGTACAGGTATACAAACACATAAATATATAAACTAACGTAACATTGTAATTGTATATATATATATATATATATATATATATATATATATAAATTTAGCGTTAGGAAGATGGCTGCCTGAATGGCTTAGTAACATCCATGTTTTTCATCGAAAGAACTTGGATTCAATGTAAGTTGCTTGTTTTATGTTTTTTGTTGTTGCTTCCTCATAATATATTTTTCCGGAGGCGAACTTTTGATTCTTGAAGAACACATTGGAAATAAATGAACAGAATAACAGTTGCTGGAATTTAGCTTGTTTATATATATATATATATATATATATATATATATATATATATATATATATATATATATATATATATATATATCCCCCCTCTCTCTCTCTCTCTCTCTCTATATATATATATATATATATATATATATATATATATATATATATATATATATATATATATATTGTTACAAATGGAGGGGCGTTGAATCGAAATAATCAGAGAAATAAAATTTATTTCATAAACATTAAATCAAGGCGAGACAAATGTATTCTATCCTGTGTCTTTTATATTTGTCCTTTGAACCCAAGAAAGTCATAACGGAATAAATTTTGTATCCGGTTTGACCGAGGTCATCAACTCATCCCCTGTCCTTGCACTCACGAGAAGCGAATCGTGTGTCCAATTAGCGACACCCCGCCCCGTCCTGAATCTAACCGAGAGAAAATCAGACAACACAGCCGGGCGGCTGTCGTCTCTTAAAACATTTACGAACATATTGACCTCAAATCAAAGGGAGAAGTATCGTCACCTTTTAACTCTCATTTACGGTTGGCAACACCCTCTCCCCATACTAAACCCTTAGACGAAGAGAAGTAAAACGTCGGACAAACATTTGGTGTCATTTCTTAACGTTGACGGATGCTGTGACCCCAAGTCAGTGCAAATGTACCGTCGCCTGGTAACTCAAAGAAATCCTTCACACACCCACCTTCGCCGCCCACGTATATCGGCGGAGAAGATATAAAAAGCAAGACGAAGAGATCGCTGCTGGTCGAGTAAACCCGCCACCACCAGCGTATGCGCTGTGAGCTATGAAAGGAAGAAGAAGAAAAAGACGAAGAAGAGAAAAGAAAACGTGAAGCTGAGAGAGAATCTGACTCCATAACCGGGCTGATTGTCCCGAGAGTTTCTTCTACGCCGTAAGTTCATTTAACGAACACCAAAGCTTTTCGAAATTGCATCATCCAATCTGCCGTTGATTGTAAATATATCACACTACCGCCAAGATGACGAGTACATATCCTAGGTTCATTTGAGATGTCCACGATTACATCTGTATATACATGATTTGTGAACACTTGTATCTTGCTATCTGCTGATTAGACTTTTTAATTTCCGTGTGGAGTCTTGTACCAACCTTCCACATTCTGTGAGTGGGTAATTCTTTTTCTTCCGTGATTTGTTTGGGACACAATTTTGTTCATAGATTTTGCTCACCATTAGTTAATTTGTTTGGGACACAATTTTGTTCATAGATTTTTTAACGTTAAACATTATCCGTCTCCCCTAAAATATTAGTTTGTTTTTCTTGTTGTTTTCTCTATATATTTATCCCTTTTCTTATAATTTAATAAATAAATATTGTTTGAATCTTAATTTGGTGTTTGAGTCGTCTTTTACCTGCTCGTTATTCTTCCTTGTTTTCTATGTGATGTCTTGAATTGGAGAATTCCTTTCCCTCTGTTTTCTGTTGATAATATTGGGACCTAGGGACCTACAATCCACTTCCGGACACTTTTACCTTCTCTTATATTTATCATTGTCGCGCGCTTGCCGCCGTAGTCCTGACGAAATCTGTATGTGACAATATATATATATATATATATATATATATATATATATATATATATATATATATATATACGGAGGGTCTGTTTTAGTTAATGCTGCTATAAAAAATTAAAAAGAGAATAGCTATATGATACCTATTGTTTCAAACACGACAAGGAATTCTGTCCTAGAGCAAACATGTATATATGACTACATTGTATATATGTATATATTGTATATTATGTATATACTGAAGAGATATCACATTTATTTGTTTGTGTTAAATACAAAAATGCTCAATACGTTGAAATGTAGAGCAGTTATTAAGTTTGAAGTCCACCAAAACTTGCAAACTGTTGATTTGATGATCTCTTCAGTCATATATTCCAAGAAAACAAAATAAACTTATTTATTTAAAATATTCACCCGTGAAAGTTTTCCATATTTTAAGTGATTATCTTTTTAACAGAAAGTGATTTGTCATAAACATGGTCTACAATTATTAATGACTAAAAATGAATATTCTCAAAAAGAACAATTTCCAAGGAAAATGTTGGGTATTGATTTACTCCTCTCCAGGAGTTAGGCACAAGGCCAGTTTTTATCTTACTCCCACAAGTAAGATGTGACCCAAGGTCAAGGGAAAGTGGGGTTTAAAAATTGCCTGGGCAGCCCCGTCGGCATTCTCCGGCAGAGGCGCCTCAGGCAGCAAGCAACAAACCTACTCCTCCCCAAAGAAGGGAAGCAAAGCCTGAGAAGGTGGACCTCCCAGAACTGCACAGGACAGACCCACCGACCGGCACAAATCAAGACCCGAAGGCCAAGACAACACCAGCATGGGGTGCAGTATCCATCGAAACAGATACCACACCTTGATCTTAGCCAAAAGGCCAAATGTTGGGTAGATTTATTATTATTATTTATTATAGACGTAAATTTTGAGAAAAAAATGAATCACGTCAAATACAGTAACATATTTATGAGTAAAAGTAGACAATATATATTTTCTTCTTTTTTATCTTTGCGTAAATCTCAAGCTACGGCGTCGTCCGCAATGATGGATTTTTGTCTCCACTCGGCACGATCATAGGCTTGGTCCGGATGAAAGCCGGTTTTACGGAGATTATTGTGAAGGGCGTCTGCCCACTTCGTCGGCCCACAGAACATGTATGAACAATCTGAGCCCAATTCCCTCATCTTTGCCTCAATCGGCGCGATGCCACAGTTCCTTGGAATGTCGTCATTACAGATGTGGTCTAGCAGTATGATTTCCGAGATCCAGCGGAGAATTTTAGTTTCCATAATGGCAAATGTTTGCTCCGCCATCCTCTTTGTCGAATCGCACTCACAGCTGTACAAAGCGACGGGTCTCACAACAGTTCGGCAGTTCTTCGACTTTAGATGGTCGCTGATTTTGCACTCACAGAGGACACCGGCTGTGATGTGCCATTTGAGCGACATCGGATTGATGTGCGCAACAGCGACTTCGCCGCGGATGTTGCCGTCATAGCTGATCGTCGAGTTGAGATACTTGAAGGTGTGCGTTCGTGGAACATCATGTCTGCTTACTTGGATGCTTTCGTGTTCGTCGTTATCGGTAGTCAAATACTCCGTGTTCTTGATGTTTAGCTGGAGACAATAGTACGTCAGTCTGTTCTTCCAGGTATGGACTTATTGTTGTAGATCAGATTTACTCTCCGAGGCGGACATCATCCGCGCACAATAGTGTCCAGGGGATAGGCCAATGAAGGTCCTTAGTTACGATGTCCATGAGAAAAATAAAGAGCAGCAGGAAGATGCCCGAGCCAGAGTGCACTCTAACCGTGATGGGGAAATCCTTAAGCATGCCAGTGGCGGTTCACACTAGAATCTTCGGTGAGTCATAGAGTAGTCTGACCCAGTTAACCAGCTCATCAGGGACACCACAGAGTCGTAACGCATACCAGATCACATCGTGTGACACGCGATCAAAGGCCTATGAATCGTCCAGAGTATCTTATTAGTGATACTGCCCAGGTATTTATTTCTTTTTACTAGGTTTCTGCTGTATAATGTTGTTTTTAAGAGTTTCCTTGTTCTTCCCAGGTATTCTTTTCCAATCTTCCTTTTAATTTTTGTAGATTTGATGGTGTCTATGTCAAAAATTCCCAAATATTTATAGCTATTTTGTTCGCCTAGCGCCTTCATCTCCTCTGGGTTGGGAAGTTCCATGCCCTCTATCGTCTCAAGTTTTCCCATTTTCATCTCTAGCAGTGCACACTATTCAATTCCAAATTCTATTTGAATGGCCTAACTGAAGATTCTGGTGGTATTTATCAGCTGTTCCAGTTCCTTTTTGCTTTTTTGCAAATAGCTTCAGGTCGTCCATGTACATGAAGTTGTTTATTCTTTGTTCTGTCTCTGTAAACTTGTACCCGGCTTCACATTTCCTGAGTATGTAGTTGACTAGCATCATGGCTATGATAAATAGTAGTGGTGATAGAGAGTCTCTTTGGAAGATGCCACTCTGTATTTTTATCTCAGTAAGGTGTTGTCCTCCAGCTGTCAGTTCTAGTCTCCATGTTCTCATTGCTTTCTTAATGAGATTAATAATCCTGTCGGATATCTTGTACATTTATGTATTCAATTATTTATGCTTTATTGTAGTCAATCCATGTCATGGATATGTTCTTTTTTCTGCTTTTTACTTCCTTCAGGATCTTTGGATCTATGTATAGCAGATTATGCGCCCCTCTTTCCCTTTCCAGTTTCCTTTTTGTTCCTTGGGGGCAACACATGCCATAGATATGTTCTCTTTTATGTTTTTTGTCTCTTTCAGGATCTTTTGATCGATGTATAGGTCATGCGCCCCTCTTTTCCCTTTACGGCATCCTTTTTGTTCTTCGGGGAGTAGTCCACGTTTGTTTAGGGACTGGTAGATTTATTCTCTCAGTTGTTTCGTTAGGATTTTCCATATTGTTGGTAAACAGGTTATTGGTCTGTAGTTGCTTGGAATCGTTCCCTTTTTGGCATCTTTTTGTATTAGGGTTGTCCTTTCTTTAGCCATCCATTCTAGTATGTCTGTTTTGTGGATACATCCTCCTAGTTTCTGCGCTAGTCTTTCATGTAGGGTAGCGAATTTTCTAAACCAATATGTATGTATTTCATCGTGGCCTGATGCTTTCCACTTTGCCATTTTCCTTTGGGTTGTCTTAATCGTTTCTTCGTTAATTTCTGTTTCTGTTCTTTCTTCAATTTCCTGGAGTTCATCTTTCATGTTTTTCAGCCACTAATAATTTTTGTTGTGTTTTTGAGGCTTTTCCCATATTTTGTTCCAGAAGTGTTTTGTCTCTGTCGGGTATGGTTGTTCTCTTGTTCTTTTTCCGTTTATGTTTTTGTAATTTATTATTATTATTATTATTATTATTATTATTATTATTATTATTATTATTATTATTATTATTATTATTATTATTATTTGTTGTAGTAATAGTAGTAGTAGTAGTAGTAGTAGTAGTAGCAATAGTAGTAATAGTATTAGTATTATACATTTATGTACAGGTGTTTTTCTTTTTACCTGTAATAATTTGATATATATTTTTCTTAAATAAGAAGAAACTTTTGGTGTTTTTTTTTGTTTTACTTCTATTAGTTATCTTCTGTAAAAGGCGCTAAAAAAGAGACATATTGGAATTAAAATGTAAAAAATAATTTTTTAAAATCCAAATCGTCTTAGAAACGATCGTACGCCTAATCATTGTTTATTATTTATTCTTGGTACTAAAATAAGTACTGTTATGAATTTATTTGTCTCAACTTACCCCCTCTCTCTCTCTCTCTCTCTCTCTCTCTCTCTCTCTTTCTTTCTCTCTCTCCCTATATATATGTTTATAAAAGAATTTTTAAAGACGCAACATCATTCGCATTGAAGTTAATTTGACTGCTCAACAATGCGTATCCTGCTGATGTTGTTTATTTATGACTGGGTGTGCCACTCAAAGGCATCGCTTGGCTAATCATAGCAGATGCCATGCAAACGCTGGCATTATCCATCAATATAATATCCAATTATAGTATTCGTGTAGCATCTGCAGCAAACTTTTTATGTAAGATGATGGATTCGTTAAGCATTTACATTTGTTATGTTGTTAAAAGAATTTGCGAGAAATCGTGTGACGTTGATGTTGAACCTAGGAAAGGAACACGTGGTGTTCTCGGTGGTTTTCCCGTCGAGCGAATGATGAACACCACTTAGTGTGAGGAAATCCTGAAAATTCACTTGTTTCCCGTCATGCAAGTGGGTTTTGCTGATGGAGTATGACCTGCTTCATATTCATACTTTTTAAAAAATAATTTAAAAAAACAAACTTTTATTCACCCCAAACAAGGTATATTGTCACTGAAGCGTAAGGGTCTTTTGTGGTAGGGTCCAGATTTATATGGAGAAATCTGGGCAGCAAGATATTTGTTTATGCGACAGGGCCTGGAGCTTGACAGATGGTGCAAGACATATTTCAAGGAAAATATGAACTTTATCCGAGGAAAGTGAAATAACCGTCCTTGATTTGCCTGAGAATATTATTGATATCAACCCTATATGTTATAATCAAACGTAGAATTGTGAAGACAACTCTTCGTCAATAATGTAGCTATTGTGTGGAGTTATTACACTCTGATACTATGACGAAGAACTTTGTTTAACATTGC
Organism: Sepiola atlantica; assembly: GCA_963556195.1. Classification (NCBI taxonomy): domain Eukaryota; kingdom Metazoa; phylum Mollusca; class Cephalopoda; order Sepiida; family Sepiolidae; genus Sepiola; species Sepiola atlantica. The sequence goes on along the minus strand of OY744535.1, from coordinate 62,912,304 downwards.
AACATTTTGGGGACAAAATGTGTGAGTAGATAGCCCCCACGTAGCCAGGGGGTGCCAGGGGGGGGGGGCAAGCCCCTCCCCTGCAATTACATTTGCACCCCCTGAAATTTGTGATCCAAAAAATATTATAAATATAAATACTCTTATATTTCCTAGTCAACTATACTTCTTCATTATGAACCAGTATTTACTTTTGTGTAATATATTTTACAGCAGGGCCGGATTAAGGGGCCACGGGGCTGGGGCCCTGGGCCACCAACCAAGAGAGGACCTCCCACCAATTTTTAACATAATTTCCGATTTCAAAAACGCTTCTTTGGATTTTATTTTGTTTAAAACTTAATTTTCCATTCCTGGTACTAATTATACCATACTAAATATTTACGGATTTTAAACTACCAGTTAAAATAAATCTATTGACCATAATAACATCTAAATATGATTTAAATTTATGTTACCTTGTAAAAAGAAAAAAAATTAAAATGTACGCGTTCTCAAACTCAAACATAACTTCGCTAGTTTCAGATCAAGTGGTGAGGGAAACAAAGCCTCGATGCTTTTCACCTGTTTCCTGCTTGGTGAAAGAGATTGTCAGTATATCTGTCTTTTTTTGTCAACTTACCAAATATATACTTTTAAATATTGTTAATTCACACTATTTAATATCATAAATTATCAATTTCATAATTATAATTCAAATGATGGAATAATAACACAAAATGAATTCACGTTGTTGTTCTGCCAGCTTCTTTTAAAGACATTTTTTTAATTTATAAAAGAAAGTGTTGTCTTCATTCAAAAGATAGAAATGAATACTAGCAACCTAAATTATTTTCAAATGAAAGTGGGAATTAGTTTAAAAAATTATTTTTGTATTTTATCACGAATCTCAAATTCGTTTTTTTCTTTTTGTTGTCAGTTGTAACTATTAATTAAAAAAATTGTGAATGTTATATTCAACATTTTTGAAATTAACATAGAAAAAAATCCCAGATTTCACCCGAGATGAAGTTGAAAGAAAAACAGCATTGATAGGGTATAAACCCCACGTACAAATAGAAGATTATAATAGAATTCTGTAGAGCTAGCAAGTAGCTACCTTATTTTACGAACTTTAAGTTATTATTACTGTGTTTACTATGCTTTATGTGCTTTACTATGCTGATGTTGTTATTTACATGTACCTACCGAAATACACAACAATATATTTAGATTATATAAAAGAAATTGAAATGTTGTATCTACTTATTTATATTTATATATCAGTACACACACACACTGAACCAAAACGTCACCCATATTAGAATATCAATATTAGTTTTGCCCCCCCTAAAAATGCCTTGCCCCCCCCCCTAAAAATGCCTTGCCCCCCCCCCCCTAAAAATGTATTGCCCCCCTAAGTTAGAAGTCTGGCTACGTGCCTGGTAGATAGGGAGATCCTATGTCATAGTAAATGTATCATCTCACAGAGAAGAAACATCAGTTTAACAATGAATTAAATACTATGGACTGCTGCCAACCCAACAACTGGGATCACCGGAAAGTAATGCAGTAGTAAGCGATAATACGAAATCAAATGACTAGACGTAAGTTGGCCAGAAGTGAATGAAAACAGGAAAGTAGATGACAATATGACAGTAATGCGGAATAAATGTCAATGCGGAAGTAGATGTCAATATGAGAATAACAGATCCATTGTCTATCCTCACTTTGCCCAAATTGAAAGGAATGGTTCTCTCCTTGAAGAAGCCCCGTGCTTTGATAAGCTTCTATGACTGACTTTCAGTTCAGACTTGAAATAGAAGACTTACATCAAATCCGTTGCGAAACTCGCTGGAAAAATGGTTGGACCATTCTACCGCTCCAGATGCAATCCTCTACCTGTATAAAAGTCAAATGCGTCCTAATATGGCGTATTGTTGTCACTTCTAGGGAGGTGCCACTCAGAGCACCCTTTCCTACATTAACAGAGTACAAAACCGACTTCGAAATTTAGTGGGGTATGCCCTCTTATTTTCCCTACAGTCACTTTATCACAGTAGAGATGTTGCTAGTCTTTATGTGCTCTGTCGTTATTTTCATGGTAAGTGCTCGACTGAGCTCCAATCTACTGTTCCCCTCCTGTAAAATATTCGCAACAAAAACGTCTAGCTGCAACCACTGTCAATAATTTATTTTCCTCCCTCTGTGTACCTAAAACTAAACGGAGCTTCCATGAGTAAAGTTTCTTTCCTAGAACTGTCCGTCTGTGGAACACAATACTGCGGGGCTGCTTCCCAGCAAACTACAACATAGCCGTTTTCAAGTCCAATGTAAACAAATTCTTGTTGAGCCTTTATAAGTTGTGACTCTTTAGTAAAAAAACGACGAAATACGGCATGAACAATTAGCCAAGAGGGGGGGATGGAGAATTTGGAAGGATGTATTTTTTTCCAGTTGGGGTACCGGACATATCGGATTTCCGGTCGAAAGTAGATATATTTAAGGGAAACTGACTGTCGACAGCAGACGAGACAGACGAGTTCAGCAGACAAGTTTAACGGGTTTAACAGACGAGCAAACGAGTAGATGGACAGATGGGTTTGAGGAGAACGATGTGAGTCGTTTGAGGAGAACGCCGATAGACGGATTTTGGAAATGAGCCCGAGTGGATGACAGTGAATGATCACGGAGGGCAGATCGACGAGTGACATCTGTTAGTTGATAACGTGAACTTGAAAGATTGAAAAGTTAGCTCAGAAGAGTGACACTAACGCCAGGCCCCAACGACACACATACAAATACCCGTGTTCAACAAGTCAAGGTTATACAATCTGTGTCTGTATACATTCTAAACTGTGCTTCGTGCCCGCTCGGCCACTGCCAATGTTAGAACTGACACGCCAGAATAAGATAACAAAGAAAAAAATACACAACACACATGTGCGTTTTGCATGCTAACGTTTATGTAGTAGCTCGATAGTGTACAATACGACAAGAGCTGGATTTTAGATTACGCTTGTTTTAATTTTTTTAAATAAAATAATTATTAATAACATAATTAGTTAGTATGATAATTAATATAAGAAATTGAAAAATAAATAATGAATTAATCAGATTGATGCATAAGTTATTTGTACCATGACCGGAACTTGTTCCCCTTCTCGTGTTGAGAACTGTCGTTTATGCTATCGCTAGTTACTACTTTAGCGTAATGCAAAGCTCTTTGTAAATAAACAAATAGAGCACTGTAAAAGTGGCGGTCAATGTCCCCGTGGCCTGGTGGTTATAGATACCGACTATCGACTTGATGGTTGTTTGTTCGATCATGAGCTTGGGGAAAAAGTAGCCATTTTAAATAGCCAATTTTTCGTTTAATGTGATCACAATTTTTAATTTTATCTTGTGCACATGACGTCATAGTGATAAGTACATGACGTCATTGTAAAAATGTAATAGTGATAGGTTTGGATAATATTGTTCCGCCATCGTCATTGTTTATTTTTATTACGTTTCTTGTCGAACTATTGTCTTTATCAAAGGAAACGGGAATCAAAAAGAGTGATTTTAGTAGAGCTCTCGAAACCTCCTTGATTTAGAAACAAGTACTTGGCGTTGTCCGGGATAAATTTTCTATTGCCATTATTATCCATCGAGGGGAGAAGTTAAGCAACGCATATCCTGGCCAGTACTAAATGGGTGACGATTTAGGAAGACCAGGTGCTGTACAATTGAAGGTAAGCAACGCATATCCTGGCCACTACAAAATCCTAAATTGTGTTATAGGCCGTATTTTTTTTTCGCAAATAATAATTTGTTTTCAATAATTTGTTTAATGGTAAAATAGAAGATATCAGCTTGCCCATGGCCGGCCGATCTGAAATAAAAAATTGTAAACCGGTTTTAATCAAAATAATAATTCTACATTATATTTTAGGCGTGATTTTATTTTCGCAAATAATAATTTGTTTTCAATAATTTGTTTAATGGTAAAATAGAAGATATCAGCTTGCCCATGGCCGGCCGATCTGAAATAAAAAATTGTAAACCGGTTTTAATCAAAATAATAATTCTACATTATATTTTAGGCGTGATTTTATTTTCGCAAATAATAATTTGTTTTCAATGATTTATTCAATAGTGAGATAGAAGATATCCACTTGACCATTGCCGCCATAGCTGAAATCAAACATTTAAAACTTGCGTTAATCCGAAAAAAAAAATCCCACATTATATTTTATTCCTCGAAATCTTCCGGAAATGACATCATTTCTCTTGACGTAGGTGGGGTGGGGGAATAAAATGCCAACACATTTCTAGACTGGAAATGAGTCTGCATTTTTATTTCAAAATTAATAGACGCTGATTCTAGATTTCATTTATTGTTTCTTCACGTTCTATTCGGAAGTGATGGGTGTGAGCAGAAACTAGGAAAGGATGTTTAGAGTAGTGCTCTAAAGGTTTCCTTCAGTTCAAAAACGATATATGCGACATACGTACACTATTTGAAGATCTATTTTAATCTATAATATATCAGTTCAGTAGTGCTCTGGAGGCCTCCTAGATTTTACTTGGGTTGTTTCAGTACCTCTATGCAGGCCTCTTAATTTTTTTTTTCACTCCTCACTTAAAAGATAGGGACTGGGTAAGAAACTTTTCTTTTGGTAGTGCTCTGGAGGTATCCTTAATTTTTAAAGGGCTCAATATCCCAGGATAAAGAACTTCTCATTTTTTATAGTATTGTCGTATACATTTGGGCCCATAATTCAAAGTGTTTAACATCTCTGGATAGAGCAAGTAGTAACCCAAAATGTTCACTACACTGCCCAATATTTTAAATAGAGCAGGTGTGTTAAAACACAGTGTTGCCCAGTATAAAGATCTTCTCTGTCTTTTTATAATGTTGTTTTCTCGGGAGCCATGATCCAAAGTGCTCAATATCCTTGATAGAACAGGTAGTAACCTAAAAGTGCTCAATATCCTAGATAGAGCAGGTGTGTTTAAATGCAGCGTTGCCCGGGTTAAAGAACTTATTTCTCTTTTGGTTATTATGTTGTATACTAGACAAAGTAGATGGTGTTGACCGAAGTCATAATAGTTATAATACAGTACCATATCTGGTAAGTGGTATAATTTAATCAATACCAAGTGCTCAATAATCTGGATAGAGCAGGTATATTTAAAAGCCGCGTTGCTCGAGAAAAATAGCATCAGTGTTTTTTGTTATATTATTGTATATAAGAAAATCTATTCAGCATTGTCCGGGAGTCATAATAGTAACATAAAAGTAATTCATATGAGAAGTAGTATTTAGTAATAAAAAATGCTCAATATCCAAGATAGAGAAGGTGTGTTTAAACGCAGCGTAGCTCGGGAGAAAGAACTTCTTTGTCTTTTGTTATTATATTGTATACTAGACAAAGATAGTGGTGTTGCCCGGTAGTCATAATAGTAATAATACATTATAATATCTGGTAAGTGGTATAGGTTAGTCAATCCAAAATGCCTAATATCCTTGAAAGAGCAGGTTGCTCAATCGCCAACCGCACATTTTCTGAACATGGTTATGTAGTGAAGCAAGGGTTGTCCAGCTGCAACTTTTCTGAACATAAGTTTGTAGGGAAGTAAGGGTTGCTCAATCTGCAGCTGAACCTCTTCTGAACATGAGTATGTAGTAAAGCAAGGGGTGCTCAATCTCCAGCTGCACCTCTTCTGAACATGAGTATGTAGTGAAGCAAGGGGTGCTCAATCATCAGCCGCACCTCTTCTGCACATGAGTTTGTAGTGAAGGAGTCAGAGTCGGATGTTTGGGAAAGAGTCATTTTTTCATTCAATTTAAAAAAAATAATTTTTCATTTTTTTTTCATTCATATAGGAGAGTAGAAAGTGGACCTTGGTTGACTTTCAGAAGCCTCATAACTTATTTTGTCCTTACATTCCACGAGCGATGTTTCTGACAAAAGGAGAAGAATTGCTGTTTTCTAGGTCAGAATCTATCCGTTTAGCACATATCATTAAATATATTTAACCTTGACGTGGTATTTTTAACGCCTAACATCAAATGGCTTCATGCCTTGTCTGGGGCTATTTCCATTAAAAAAATAATTTTTCATTCATTTCTTTCATCTATTTTTATTCATTATTTTCATTCATTTTCTCATTAATTTTGTTCAGTTTTTCATAGTTTTTCATTCATTTTTTTTATTCACTGATTTTCAGGAATATAAAAATTAATGAATAAATGAATTACAAAATTCATTTATTCATTAATTTTTATATTCCTTTTTCATTCATTTTTGTCATTCATTCTTTTTCATTCATTCATTTTTTCATTCAATTTTTATTCATTTTTTAATTTATTTTTTTTGCTTTATTTTCATTTTTTATTCATTTTTTTCATTTATTCTATTTTCATTCATTTTTGTCATTCATTTTTTCATTCAATTTTTATTCATTTTTTAATTTATTTTTTTAATTTATTCTATTTTCATTCATTTTTTTAATTTATTCTTTTTCATTTATTTTTTAATTGATTATTTTACTTCAGTTCTTTTACTTCCACTTTTATCATTCAGTTTTAAATTCATATTTTTCACTTACTTTCTTTCATTCATTATTTTTTATTCATTTTGTATTCATTCTTAACATTCATTATTTTATTTGCTCTTTTCATTCATTATTTTGCATTCATTTTTTTATTCAATTTCTTTCATTCACTTGTCATTTCTTTTTTTCATTCACTTTTTCATTCATATTTTCATTCATGTTTTTCGTGGATTTTTTAAATTGATTTTTTATTCAGTTTTAATTTATTTTTTTCCATTGATTCATTTTTTTCTTTCTTTTAACAATCATTTTTCATTTATTTTTACATTCTCTTTTTTAATTCATATTTTCAATTTTTTAATTTTTAAAATTCAAATTTCATTGATTTTTTCTCATTAAATGTTTTTCATTCATGTTTTTATTCATATGAATAGTTTGGATAGAGCAGGTAGTAACACAAAAGTGCTCATAACAGTGCTCAATATCCTAGATAGAGCGTGTGTGGTTGAACACAGTGTTGCTCGGGATAAATAACTTCTCTTTCGTTTTTTAGAATGTTGTATATCTCCGGGAGCCATAATCCAAAGTGCTTAATATCCTTTATCTTCATATTATTTTGAAATTGAAGATGGGAACAAGAAATTAGTAATTTACCGGGACCATATATTCCACTCGGCATTGTCCGGGATCCAAAATTGTATTACCTTTGATAAGGGATATATAGTAAATCTCTTCGGACTATTGAATTCATCAACATCATGTATCTTGTTGATGTGTTGAAATGGAAAGGGGAGAAGTAATTAGTAATTGACCACGCCCATTTGTTTTTCTCGGCATTGTCCGGGAGCAATAATTGTTAAATGTCAGTATTACTTTTGTTAACTGGTATATATTAACTGTCTTCAGATTATTGACTTCATCAACATTAAGTATCTTATTAATATGTTAAAATTGAGATGAAGGGAAGAAATTAAGAATTGATCAGGACCATTTGTTCTACGCGTCGTTGTTCGGGATGAAACATTGTAAGATTACAGTATTACTTTTAGTAACCAGTATATATCAAATCTCTTCGGACTATTGTCTTTTTCAACATCAATCATCTTGATATAATTGTGAAATGGTGTGGGTGAAGAAACAACAATTGGTTCTACTCGGTGTTGTCCAGAATCAATAATCATTATAAAAGTTATTTCTCTTCATACTTTAATTTTAACGGTACTTTTGGCAGTTCTCTCAAGGCCTTATTACTAACATTACAGTATTATATTTATTAAATGACAGGGGTTACAGAAACTTTTGTTCTAGTCAACGTTGTCCAGGAGCAAATAAACTGTCATTATCAACATAATTTCTCTTCATACTTTGATTTCAACCGTACTTTTTGGCAGTGTTGTGAATGCCTCCTTACTAACATTACAGTATTATATTTGGTAAGTGAAGTGGGGTGGGGGTAACATAAACTTTTGTTCTACTCAGCGTTGTTCGGGAGTAATAAAATTGTCATTATACCATTACTATATTATATTTGGTGAACAACGGGATGGTAACAGAATCTTTTGTTGTACTTGGATTTGTCCGGGAGAAATAAATATAATTTACAGTATTACATTTAAATCTCTTTGGATGATTTTCATTATCAACATCATTTTTCTTCATTATTCTACAAGCGGGTGGGGTGAGGCGAAATTACCCGGCATCAAGAATTTCATTGTGTTTTGTTGTACTCAGCGTTGTCCAGGCGCAATTAATGTAAGATTATAGTTTTACATGTAAAAGGGATAACTCCGGTGAATATATTACTTTTTCTTTTTAACACATTAAAACAGGAGAGAAAATGGACTGGGCGCAGGAGAAAGAGTGGGTTGGGGAGAGAAACAGAAAAAATGTGAGATAGGGAAATAGAAACAGATATAGAGACGACTAGAGAGAGAGAGAGAGAGAGAGAGAAAGAGAGAGAGAGAGGGAGAGAGATTAAAGTTTTAATATGAAGATGTTACACACGCTATTTAACTTCTTTTTTGATTTTTATGGGCCCGGGCAACGCCGGGTAGCCTGTCGGGGTAATCTCCTAAACTAATGAACAGATCACTATGAATTTTGAAATATATATTCTAGGCAAAACGATAATATGGGCACATTATTTTTGTAAATGTTTACATTTAGAGTGTGCATTTATATAAAGTTATTTTTTTTTTGTTAATTAATTTTTTTATTAACCAATCATTATGAATTTTGGAATATATATTCTTGGCAACACGGTGAGTAACAGGAGCACATCACTATTTTTTTGTTAACTTTACCATTTAAGAAGTGGCCCACCAAAACTGTCCTCCACCTTTATAAATCCGTTAAAATAAGTTAAATACAAAAAAAAAATTAATGAAGAAAAGAATTTCTCTACATCAAATTTAGAATTATATTAAGTAATACAGTTTTAAAAGGATCGGTTCGCGCGTGTTTAGGTAAAATCCTAAATTATTGGACTCATCATTGTGAATTACGGAATATGTATGCTAGGCAATAGGGTGAGAAACGTGGGCAGATTATATATGTAGGGGGGTGGGATGCCACCGAAACCGCACCATACCCCAAAGAATAAAAAACAAAACATTAAGATTTTAAACTAAACTAATGCTATATTTATTGCTTATATGCGTCCTGGGACAGGTATTCTACTAGTATATATATATATATATATATATATATATACATGGACGGCGGCACCGGCGGGCAGGGGGGGGGGGCTCTAGCCTCCTCACTTTTTGACTTGGCACCCCCCACTTTACGGTCATCAATAATTAAGTTGATATGCATGTGTTTACCCGGACCCCCCCCCCACTTTTTAGGAGAAGCCCCCCCCCACACACACTTTTATAACTGTCTCGCCGGCCCTGATATATATGTGCGTATGTGTGCGTATGTGTGTGTGTTTGACTATTTCTGGTTAGACATGCATACAAACAACTTCAGCTGTGTATATGATTACCAAAGCTCGATGTCAAATAAATCAGTCGAACTGTGAGCAAAGCAAATAAACTGGCAAATAAAACAAAATTCAATCTGTCTACAGTGCACCTTAAATCTCTCACACGACCGCAGACATCAGGAACGCCGCTGTTGTCGCTGTAAATCCTGACGAGCAAAACACCAATAACAACACAAATAAAGTCTGACCCCTTCTTCTCCCACCACATTAAACAAATTTTTTTTTTTCGCATTTCGTGTTTATTTGTGTATGTATTCTCTACAGTTTCAACAAAAAAGTCCGGTTTTATTCGCAGATGTCGACATTTAGAACCATCTTTAGTCAATGTCACACCGTTTTCTAGGGGAGGTAATTGGCTTGTTAAGTCGAATTGGGTTGAATTAATGTGACACTGATCGCTGTGAACAGAGCGGGAGTACTAGGCACACTAAGCCCTGTCACCCCCCCCCCCCCGCCATCGACAACGCCACAACAATAGCGTCTCCCGTACGCAAGAATCAAGAAAGACACTATCCACGCATCTCGGATTACAACAAGGACACATCAATTAGAACCAGACGTACTAAATTGGCGCCTAAGACTCATATGTTTGTTGGATCACCTCTAAATTACTAAAATTGTGTAACAACTTCTCCCGTGTATGTGTATGTGTATGTGTGTGTTTCCCGCATCTAAGTAACTTTATTTTTATTTAATATTAAACTCCACATTTATTGACATCCAAAATAAAATAGCGTAAGGTTCTAAAACGAACTTTAAAAAAAATACCATTTAAAAGAATAATTTAATTAAGAAATTGAATAGACCAGAATGCTTTTCTGATTCTTCGTAATCAGGTAGTTTTTTGTTAATAGTTGAAAGAAAAACCATTTCCTCGTAATCCATCAAAATTTGAAAGGAATTTGGAAGCATTAAAACTGTCGGATAGAAATTCATTAAAACTGGCTTTTAACATTCTTAGCAAATCCTCACGTATTAAAAGTTTAACAAACTTGACACATCAATAATTTAATTTTAAAAAATTTAGACAACATCATCATAACGACAATTAATTCTCCTTCATTCCATAATAAAGACCAGTGTTTATTTATTACTACACCTATATATATATATATATATATATATATATATATATATATATATATATATGTATATAAAAAAGATGTGTTAGGGTATAGCTGGGGAATTAAGGCCATCTTAATTCTTCCATAGACCTTCGCGATTATTACTATATATATATATATATATATATATATATATATATATATATATATATATATATATATATATATATATATATATATATATATATATGGGAAGAGAAGGATGAAGGTAATCCGACGTGATGGTAAAATGAAAAAGGAAAACCAAAAAACTGGATGTTTTTTTATGTGTACATCAACGTTTCGTCTTTATTTATAAGACTTCATCAGGATGATGATATAGGGAAAAGATATCATGCAAGCACGGATACATGTAGGGTAGACATGTTGGGAAGAAAAATAAAATAAAATGAAAAGTAATAGCAGCGTCTAAGCTGGACGTCCGTACTCATTTTTCATTCTCTAACAAGTACGGACGTCCAGCTTAGACGCTGCTATTACTTTTCATTTTATTTTATTTTTCTTCCCAACATGTCTACCCTACATGTATCCGTGCTTGCATGATATCTTTTCCCTATATCATCATCCTGATGAAGTCTTATAAATAAAGACGAAACGTTGATGTACACATAAAAAAACATCCAGTTTTTTGGTTTTCCTTTTTCATTTTACCATATATATATATATAACTTGACTTTTTTTCTGATTAATTTCGGGCAATAGCATGTCCACCCTTTGAGAAAAAGAATGTTTATATCACAACAAAATTAAATTATTTTATTTTTTTCTTCGTTGTGTTGTTGAAGAGACGGTCAGATGTAATTTAAACGATGTACGATGAAGAAACATCTCTTTATATGAACTTTTAGAAGCGCCTGGTCGTTGTTGCGTAATAGAATTGTGAAAAGTTGTTAGAAAGCATCTTTTAAGAAATTTGAAACTTTGTTTTGTCTGTTTTTTCAAAGTTTTAAATTTCTTAAAAAATGCTTTCTAAGAAGTTTTGCCAACTTTACTATATATATATATATATACATACATACATATATATATATATATATATATATATATATATATAGTAATAATCGCGAAGGTCTATGGAAGAATTAAGATGGCCTTAATTCCCCAGCTATACCCTAACACATCTTTTTTTCTACGGCATAACCACCTATTATGGATTAATTCCGCCATGATCTACAGTATTTTAACCCATTGATGCATTCTTCACGAATCTTCCAACGGTTAATCTTTGTCTTTCCATTCTCAACCATTGCATTTTTGACATTCTTCTTACACACTTACATCTACATTTTATGACTTTTTCAAATTATTCCTCGCCAAGTTATCTATCTATTTAAATTACTCTGGTGATAAGAAACCATTCTTTGAAAAGCCTGGCTTAAGGAAGGAAAAATAGACATTCTTTTATTACACTTTGTTTTGAAAAACTGAAGACGTAATAGATTTGTCATTCTCATATTTTTTATTTCTCTTCTTTCATTTATCTTTATAATTGCTCTATCTCGTATATTGAGCTTTACACACTTCATGATAGGTTCAAATTTTTAAAAGTATACTTTCTATTTTTAGTTTCTTACCTTTATATATATATATATATATATATATATATATGTGTGTGTGTGTGTGTGGTGTGTGTACTACCATTACGTCAGGCAAAAGTTAGTGAGTAAAACACGTGCCTTTTTCTATCGCCTAGAGGAAACCAGACAACTTCAGTCTTACACTGCCGTATGAAATGAATCCAAAAATAAATTTTCCAATCGATAATCAAAAAAAGTCAACGGTGGGTGTTTTTTTTTCTTTGAGTCATTAGATATGATAATAATAAATTATATATGAAAAATTAAATTACTGACGTAATTGTATGATTTTATATGCATATTTTAGTAATATATCTAGATAAATGGTGAGTGCGAACACTGGCGAAATATCATTTTTTTCGTGATTTTTTAGGGAGGGTGTACAATACTAGTAATAATGTGATTCAATTAATAATTCAATTACCAAATGGTACTGTAATAATTAAATTTAACTTAAAAATCATGTTTAAAAATAATAATTAATAAATAATCGACAGAGTTAAGAAAAGCAAGCGAAACAAAAGTGAAAGTAAAATGATTCCCGGGCAACGCTGGGTATATATGGCTGGTAAATCATACGAGGAAAAAATACCTGGACAAATCAATCCGACTGTCACATTCAGATTTGGTAAACTAACATTTTAGCCCAACCCTCTTCTTCATCTTCATAAATGATCTTACAAATAATATTATGAAATCATTCGTTCACATCAATGCAGACAGCACAATTATTTATGGCAGCACTTTGAAGAGCATTGATCATCAAGATCTTTATGACTCTTTCTATCTTTCTCTCTTTCTCTTTCTCTCTCTCTCTCTCGTCCGATTTTAAGCACGTGGTGTAATGAGAGAAAAGTGGCTTCTTATTTTTAACACCTCTAAAACCAAACTTCTTTAATTTTATCACCAACGCTCCGATCCTCACTTTTCCTCAGTTGAATAAATGGCTCTCGCCTTGAGGAAGCCGCTTTCTTTGATAAACTCCTAGGAGATACTTTAATTCCAGACCTGAACTGGAAGACTTAACATCAAATCTGTTGCTAAGTTTGCTGAAAAAATGGTTGCATCATTCTACCGCCCCAGAAATGACTTCACACCTGATGCAATATTCTACCTGTATAAGAGTCAGATTCCTCTTAAGATGGGGAGGTACTGTTGTCATTTCTGAGGAGGTATCGCTTGGAACACTCTTATTTGTCTTGCGAGAGTACAAAATCGACTTACTCAAAAAAGACATATTGCTAGTCTTTCCCTACTCTATCGGTCTGGTATGTGGAACACGTTACTGCGGGAATGTTTCTCTACATACTACAACATGGTTATTTTCAAGTCCAATGTCAACAAATATCTGTCGAGTCGTCCTGTAAATTTATCATAGTTCTCAGTCCTTTCATAGTACTGTTCCATCATACAACTAAAAATCTCACAAACTCTTATCCTTGATTGGCTTTGGTAAGTAGTTACTCATTAGTAAAAAAAATAATTTGATAATAAAATTTAAAAAACAGTTTCTATAAGCTAATTATTTTCTGAGTATTCATGCGGAATGGCTGGTTGTCATCGCTTCATATGTGGTTGGATGCTCGTTTTGTGTGCGTCATGACCGAGATAGATAGATGCTCGATTTCGGTGGGCAGTCGTAGTAATACGTCTGACTAGCTAGAATAAAAGTCTCTCATCGAAATAAGAGGGTTAACATTGTATTATTAACAATTAACAACTTTATTATTTGTGATGGCAATTCTTTGTACACTCCATAGAGTTTACATTTTTTAACATTGAATGATACTAGTCTAAAAGGTAGAAGCACAGAATTCACCAGCCAGAAGTCCACAAACTGGCATTTTGGCAGGAATTCACAAACCAATCTGATCGGTGTGCCTCAAGGATCTATTCTGGGGGCAATGCACTTCTTAGTTTTCATCAATGATCTTCCAAATCATATCCTAAGATCATTCTAGATCTCGCTGATTCTCTCTAATAAGATTAGTCGATTAAGTATTCCTATCAACCTATAGTTTTCAATGGCCTCTGTTTTGATTTCTAAATAAAACAGCGAATCTATTTCTCATGTGAATTATTGAAACTTAAACGTTTCAAAAACTCAACCACGTGCTTTTAATTTGTATTATTGAATTATTCCGACTATTATTCTCATCTTGATTTTTATATATAAAATATATGTAGGGCGAAACAATGTTTCGCCCTACGTTTTTAAATTTCATCTATATATAATAAAAAGAATATAAGTCAGTCATAAGACTGTATATTTCAGCCTGACAACGTAAGGATGAGCCAAAGTCTTATCTGGACCTTACTTCTCCATATTGTATAAAGTATTACCAAATTTATGCCATGAAAACGTTGATCACTCAAAAACTATTTATCTAATCAGGCTAAAACTTTGCATGGTGGTTACTGTTATCAAAAAGCGTCAAATCCATGCATCAGAATTGAAAAAGTTGAAATTCCGTTAAAATTTGAAGGTCAAGGTCAAAGTTCAAAGTTATGGTTATATAAGATGCGGGACTTCATTGGCTACACTATGGGTCAAGTAGTGAGTCTCTGCGAGAAACAAAACTGAGGTTATCGCCAAAAGTGTCACTTTCACCGTTTCCGTGTTTTTGACTTTGACCTAAATATCCGCAAATTAGATTAGTTCAAAGTTAGACCATGGCCGTTAATTTGACCAAATTTTTCTGACAATTCGTGAAGCGATATGGACAGTAAGCTTGAAACAAACACACAAACAAACACGACCGAAAACATAATCTCCACATAATCTCCACATTAATAATTCTATAATAATAAGTAGTAAGATGAATTTAAGGCCCCTAACATTTATAATAGAATTATTCACATAGACATATGGCCTAAGGGTTAATAGCGTAAGTTAACAATCAGTTCTACTTGACAGGAGGTTGAAAATCCAATCCTTACTACAGGTGATAATAACTAAGAATAACATAAAAATTAACATTTCTAATCGGCCATTACTGAGGGAACGAGAACAATCCACCCCTTGGATTAAATAAAGGGTTTAGTTCAAATTTTCGTGCTGATTGCCCAGTTCGACTAGAAGGTTACTAAGTTCGAAAAGATACATCTCATCACCATGTTTCAGCAAATTAGACGGCGAAGTCGAGATACATCCCATAATATTCTAGCATCTTTTGTCTCCAGAAACATTTTGAAAGAATTCATGTGCGATGAAGTGTTTATAGTGGAATGAGATCTGTGCCATCTCTAATCGTACTTCTCATTACTCGACACAGCTTAAATCAAGTAATGAGAATGTACAACTGGAAGCAACACCGGTGTAAAAAGAGATACTGCGATTCGAACACTGAGAAAAACGAGCGCTCTATCACGAAGTTACTTTTCCGACCTACATCCCATAATAATAGCTACATAAACTGCAGATGTACACACAATCTGTTGTCACGTGGTTCATAAAATGGCCAAGCTTCCGAATGATGTCTAAGACTTCTACTTCAAAGCAATATAATTAAAATTGAAAGACACATAAAATCCATTGCAAAATTGACACGTAGGTCAAAATACAACTCAAATATATAAATCCCAGTTAAAGGGGCCTCTTTGGGTATAACCTTTCAGTCTAATGACAATAAAAGTTCTCCAGTCTAAGATGATCTTCCTTAAATTAAAACTCTTAATTCTGAGATTATCTCCCTTGAATAGGAACTCTCCAGTTTATAAATTTAATAAAGATGTATCCAGTATGTTTTGAATTCAGGGTTGGTTCATTTATTTTCAAGGAGACATTCTGCTCCCTTGACAACTGCCAAAAATAAATCTGAGGGATGGGCGATTTATTGTCTATTCCCTCATTTGGATGAAAATACTCCAGAGACCATACAAGTATTTTTGTTCCCACCCAGAGTAGTGCCCCTTTCGGGAGAAAGTGATTGGTTCTACTTTAAAACCAATATTTTACAAGTACGGGACAACCTCTCTCTATGTTGCTCTCTCGCCTCTCTTTTTCTCTTGCTCTCTCTCCCCCTTCTCTCATTAATGTTCACACGTGAAATGCTTTAATATGATCGAGAGAAAAGCAAAATAGTCGATGAAGTTGACCTAAATAAAATATTCTTTAAGAACAAATAAATATTCGATTTAATGCAAATCGGAAATACTTGAATTTTCAAAACGGGCGTTTTATAACTGGGACCTAAAGCGTCTCACGTATTGCAGAATTATGAACAAAATGAACATTTGCGAATCTTGCTTAATTTGTGTCTAATATCTATGGTTTAATGTTGATGCAAATCGAAGATATTTGAATTTTCAAAGGTGCGTCCCCT
The DNA here is from genome assembly GCA_963556195.1 of Sepiola atlantica. Taxonomy (NCBI): domain Eukaryota; kingdom Metazoa; phylum Mollusca; class Cephalopoda; order Sepiida; family Sepiolidae; genus Sepiola; species Sepiola atlantica. Next base: position 62,895,764 of record OY744535.1, on the reverse strand, counting down.
TCATGTACCCTCGCATCTTAAAATAATTACATAGTCTTGACATTTTGGGGATCTTCCTTAATTGGTTTCTAATACTCATGGCTTACATTTCATGCAAACCAGAGATATTTTAAGGGGGCACTTGCACGATCCCCACTAACTAGCAAAATATTTTCAAACTCAGACTAAAACATCCTGAGTAACCTGATCATTACAAATATGTTATTAATTTTCCTAGAAGATCAACCATTAAAATTTGATGCCTGGACACACCCACACAAACATCTCTGTTTTATATAGAAGCGCATTCTGATTTTCATAAATAACTGCTCTTGGAAATAGCAGTGGATTTTTTTAAGCTTAGGGATGTCTTAATATGTGTAGCTAAGATAATTTGATTAAAATTACTTTTTTTATTTGAAAAATAAACCATAATGGCGGTTAAGAAAACATTACAGTTATAAGATATATATTTTTTCAAATCGTTGCATTGGTCTATACAAATAAACATTCTTTTTGCAGATGTTGCCATGAACTCATATGTTCAGAATTTAATGACACTGAAAGATGCTGCTATTTGTGTAAGAAAGAAAAGTGCAGTAATTAAGTTTATTTCAGTGCACCAGAATTGAAAAGTAAACGCAATGGCGTCTGACAAGGGGATTTTGTTATTAAAGTTTTATCTTTGAAATATAGTTGAGTAATTAAAGTGGAGCGGATGTATATACACTAAAAGAAATGGTTTAGGAAATAAATAGAAAAAATTAAGAAGCGATTAACCATATTATGTCGAGGGGGGGGGGGCTATGGGAGGCCGCTCTTATTTTTTCTCCAGTACGTTTCGAAGTATTAAAATTTGACTATTAAACTCAGTTACTTGTTCTAAGATTTTGGTCTACATCGACGAGAGTAAAAATGAATATATAGTAAGTGCATGTATAAACTATGACACCAGCACTATATATGTTTGTTTGTTTTTTAAATTTTACTTTAGTGTAAGTTCTCAGAAATCAAGGGGCCACTTCCTGGGGCTAGCATTTCATCTTGATATGAGATACATAGATACCCAAGTGTTCAATTAAAGTTCTCCTTTACTTCTCAAAGGTTGAGTTAGTAAAGAAGTAAGAACATTTATTTCCCTCTCCTCAATCGACCAGTAAATTATGTTATAGTATATCTTTCTCGTGGTCTCTATGTCTAACCGGACTACAGGACAAGAATTCATCTAGTCTGGTAGAGTATTCAGCTAAGTGCTGTTACTAGAGGCAACATCACCTTGAGAAGGTGCACCATTCCTTCTATAAGCCAGTGTGTAGCCATACAGAGGGGATCTTATTTGGGCTTCAAATACTATGTTATTTTGACTATTTGGTCATGGTTTATTTGTAGGGGAAAGTATCCTCATGTCAGCTTGTCCTGACAAACCTCTGTACAGAGAGACCTTAGACACTCAAGGTGAGTGTCTAGTATCAATTCAAATTATCTCCTGGCGATATGTGTGCATCTGTGCTATATCAGTTCAGTTTGATGTTTCGTTCATTATCGGGATAGTGTTCATATTACACAAGTTACCAATCTAATATAAACGCAAAATAATGTAAAGATCCTGTTGTTGATAAATCCGTAGCCGGCGATTAAAGCCTTGTCCATTAAGTGGAACCATCCTTTCTACTTGTTTAACATTTGAGAACTGAGATTCTTATATTAAGAGAAGTTAATGCTAATTAGTTTTTCTAGATTAGAACAAACTCAAAGAAATTTAAATATAATTAATTCAATGCTTCTTTTGCAAAACTACCCGTGTGGTTTTTGATCGTTTTTTTTTTGGCATCTTAAATTGGGAGCTGTGCAGCGAGATGCTTGTTCATGTATGTTTTAAATTTCTGCATGTCGGTATAGTCGGGGAAACAGGGAGCAGGGATGGAATTCCAAAAGCCAGCAGCTCGAAGAAAGAAGCTATTGGAGTAGTAGGAACCCTATTCGGTTACAAATTCTATTTTGAACCATATCCAAGAGGAAGAGGCTAGAGGCTGATAGACCAGCCCAGATGCGACATAATACTCCATGCAGTGGCGAATGGTGGGTTTATACAGATTTTGTGTCCATGCCTCAGAAAACATGTACTTGCAAACTGGAACCGGAAAAACAACAGCTGACCATTCTAGAGGCCAGTGCGGTGTAGACGTGTGAATGAATAAGCGTGTGTGTAAGTGGACTTTAATTAAAACATAAATAAGCACAACAGACCATATAGCTGAACAATATCTAATATCCAGCCTACCAACACAAGTTGCAAAAGTGATCACCATGCATCTTATGTGCAATAATGTTAAATTTATATTAATATTTTGTCGTAATTTTAAATTTAATATTTATGTAACAATTCTGAATATTATAATATTTATTTAGTTTTAACTAATCTTAGAATGAGAACAATCCAAATTATACATATTATCAATCCTCATCTGAAAAATTCAAAAGCATTATACCAAATCAGTACGGACCTGAATTAATACAAAAATGGAAAAGATCCAACTCTCTTTCCGTTTCAGAAACACATCACACATTTTGAATAATAACGACTATTGTGCGTGCGAAAAAAGAACACACACACTATTTCCACCATTCACCAATAAGATCCATTCTCAAGATACACCTGAAGAAGGTCGGAGGTTATATCGGCCGACACGTTGTGAGAATAGCACCCATGATGAGAATAATAGTCCGAACAATCCAAATAATACATATTATCAATCCTCATCTAAACATTTCAAAACATTAAGTTTTTATATATTTTAAAAATGTTGTAGTATGTTGTAATATATTTTTTAAATAATATTTAATACTTGGTTAATATAATTTGATTTATTTTATTAGATTAAAAAATTGGGTCAAAATTTTGAATGACGATAACTTTAACTTATCTGGTTTATTTTAACTTATAAATTTTATTTTGTTAAAATTCAACATATAACCACTGATCTTTCACACGACCCACAACGAATAAATTATTTCCACTTGTTTTCGAGAGTGCATTACAACATTCAAATTACTTTCTTTCGATATTGTGCACCTTCCAATGCAAACTGAAATTTTAAAAATGTTTTTATTGTTTATTACTGATTGCTTTAATCCTACATTATAAATATTTTATTCTTTTATTCTCTAAGTTAATCCCTCTATCACTGCAACGACCGACAGAGAAGGCTGGCGTACTTCAGATTATCTGCCCTTGAAAACGTAGTTAAATGTTATATTAATTTTAATATTTTAATTTTTTTTTATTTTACTTTGAATATATTTCGTCTAAATATCTTACTTTATTTATCTTATATCTCTATAACTTTATTTAATAATGTATTGACATTCTTTCTTATTTATTTTACCTTGCATGTTATTTCTATTTTATTTCCCAAATTTCAACTTTTTTTATTGCAATTCTGTGACGAGTTCCACTGTCTCGACTGATGAACGCAGCGAAGGTCGT
>OY744535.1:62872298-62889798 GCA_963556195.1 Sepiola atlantica | reverse complement strand
CGAGAGAGTAAAGAGAAGGAGGAATAATAGAAAAAGAATTACATAACCAGTGAACTCTGTTATATCTTTGTTTTGGTCTTTGGACAAAAATGTATCTGGTCTGATAGAGTATGCGCCATTCCTCGTATGAGTTTGTGTATATACATGACATTTTGAATATTTGGTCAGGGTTTACTTGTAGAGTGAAGTATGCTCATTTCAGGTTGTCCTGACAAACCCTTGGACAGAGAGACCGAAGACACTCGAGGATGGTGTCTAGTAGGTAATTCAAATATATATTTTCCTGTGTGTGCGTAAGTAAGAGTAAGAGTGAGAGAAAATATATGGTTTCATTTTTTATTTACCCATTGGAGAAAGAAAGACAAACAGTGCCGGAAGTAGCCAGCTGAAAGCGTTTGCAGATGTATTTATGTTTATAAGATTGCAATATGAAAAAAAAAATCGGCGTGTCAATTTTAACCACGATTGTCAAAATATGAAAGCGTCTGCACACAGCAAAGGAGATGAGAAATTTCATGTGTGTGTGTGTGTATGTATGTAGAAAGTTGGCTTTAAACAGAGTGTGTATATGTGCGGGGAAAACAACTGGTCTCGTTCTTTCAGCACTCTTGATGATCGAATTTACCGATAAACTGAAATAAAGTGTTAAGATAAACTCCTTTTAATTTTATATATACAGGGTGACCAAAAAAAAACGGGCCCCAACTCTAATTAGGCCCCGTTTCTTACTGTTTCGTCCGAATGAAATTAATTTTTGGTCATAACTAGTTTATTATATTTCAAAACATCACATCAAAACACTAAGGTCTTTGGCTTTTTTCTCCGTTCTACAACATGTTTTCTAGATGGCCTCCATTTAGCTCCGTGCATTTCTTGAGGCGCAGAACGAAGTTGTCCATGACGTTCTTACATACTGAATTGGGAATGTCTCTCATCTCCTCCCTGATGGCTTCCTTGAGTTCCGTGATGGTTCTGGGTTTCCCTGCGTACACTCTGTCCTTAAGATAGCCCCAAAGGAAAAAATCTGGGGGGCTTAGGTCCGGGCTATGGGGTGGGCACTCAAAATTAGTCTTGAGACTGATCACTCGGCCTCCGAAGTTCTCTTTCAGCCAATCTCGGGACAGGTTTGAGGTGTGAGAACTTGCTCCGTCTTACTGGAACCAGAACTTGCTCATGAACGACGGGTAAAGGGTCTGGAGCTCACTCTTGAAGGTTTTGAGGACCTCCACATACCGCTCCTTGGTGACTGTCACTGCTGCGACAGATTATTCGATGAAGATTGGTCCGATGATGCCTCTGACCGAGATTGCAGCCTACACCGTGCACTTAGGAGAGTGCAGGGGCTTGGTGGCTACTTCATTGGGTCTGGATGACCCCCAGAAGACATTTGTCTTGGAGTTCGCCTTTCCGTCAAGATGGAAGTGGGCTTCATCTGAGGTCCAAAGGAGGTTAAGGAAACCTGGTGTCTCCTCGATCTTATCGAGCATCTTGACTACCATAGCGCTCCTCTGCTTCTTGTCTGAGGCTGTAAGGGTCTGCAGCGTCTGTATTCTGTATGGGTAAACCCTTATATCGTTCACCAGCACTCTCCTGCAAGTCTCACGAAAGATACCGAGGGACTGACTTCGCTTACGCACAGAGCGTTTCGGACTCTCCTGGAGAGACTCTCTCACACTTTCGACCAGCTCGACTGTCCGCTTCTTGGGACGTCCCGAGTGGCTTGGACGGTTCTCACTGGCAGCGTTGAAGTTCTCCACGGTCCCATACTTCTCGAAGTGGTCCACCCAGTTCTGAATTCTGCTTTTGGGTGGAGCCTTTTCACATTCGAACTGATGCATGAAACTGTCCTGGGTTTTCTTAAACGAGTCTGTCTTGTAGTAAAATTTAACATAGTGTATTCTTTGTCCCAGCTCCCACTGAGGTCTTGGTGTACTCACGGTCGTTGATTCTGCCATGTCCTGTAAAATAAGGGCAATCGGTGAATAAATAAAAGAGATATCACATAAAGTGTACACGGGGCCTGTTTTTTTAGGGGTCACCCTGTATATATATATATATATATATATATATATATATATATATATATATATATATATATATATATACTGAACTCTTCATCCCGTCGTGAGTGCTGCCGCATACGAAACTTCGACGTCGGGTGTAGAGTCCAGGGATCGATGCTTGGACCTTTATTGTTCCTGATTTTCATAAACGACCTCCCTGTTAACATTGCGTCTGAGATGGGTATATTTGCTGACGACACTACGCTATACACTCGTCATGTGGGTAAAACAAACGCGCACATATCCGAGGCAATGGTTGAATTAGAAAGTGACCTCCAGTTTGTAGTGGAATGAGGTAACATGGATAATGCTGCTAAGAATAAGCTTCTTTTCTTTTAACAACAAGAAACCTCTTCAACCACCAATTGGCATGGCAAAAAACACCCTACCTCAGAGTCCAACGTTCAAACTCCGCGGCCTTACATTCACAGGTAACATGAATTGGAACAAATACATAGAACAAATTGCCAAGGCTGCTGCAAAGAAGGTGGGCTCACTCTACCGTGCTAGAAAACTTCTCACACCTGACAGTATCCTATATCTCTACAAAGTTACCATCCGCCTATTCATGGAGTATTGTTGTCACATCTGGGCTGATACACCATCCACTAGTCTCTCCCTCTTAGACAAGGTCCGAAAAAGGGTCTCTAATCTAATAGGTCCCTCACTATCAACCAAGCTCCAGCCCCTGTCCCATCGCCGGAATGTTGCATCCATGTGCTTGTTTTACAAGTACTTTAATGGAATGTGCTCCGATGAACTTGCTGCTTTAATGCCACCTCGACGTAAATACACTCGACCAACCCGACAATCGGCTTAATCCCATCCATTCACTGTGGAAGTTCCCAAATGAAGAGGAACTTTCTACTCCAATAGCTTCTTTCCCTGCTCCCTGTTTCCCCGACTGTACCGACATGCAGAAATTTAAAACGAATGTCAATAAACATATAGCTGCAAAACTCCCAATCATCATCATCATCATCATCATCATCATCATCATCATCATCATCATCATCATCATCATCATCATCATCATCATCATCATCATCATCATCATCATCATCATCATCATCATCATCATCATCATCATCATCATCATCATCATCATCATCATCATCATCATCATCATCATCATCATCATCATCATCATCATCATCATCATCATCATCATCATCATCATCATCATCATCATCATCATCATCATCATCATCATCATCATCATCATCATCATCATCATCATCATCATCATCATCATCATCATCATCATCATCATCATCATCATCATCATCATCATCATCATCATCATCATCATCATCATCATCATCATCATCATCATCATCATCATCATCATCATCATCATCATCATCATCATCATCATCATCATCATCATCATCATCATCATCATCATCATCATCATCATCATCATCATCATCATCATCATCATCATCATCATCATCATCATCATCATCATCATCATCATCATCATCATCATCATCATCATCATCATCATCATCATCATCATCATCATCATCATCATCATCATCATCATCATCATCATCATCATCATCATCATCATCATCATCATCATCATCATCATCATCATCATCATCATCATCATCATCATCATCATCATCATCATCATCATCATCATCATCATCATTCTTTTTTTTTTTTTTTTTTTTTTTTAAATTATTTAAAAAAATTAGTTAGTATTTGGGGATCTGTTAATTCTTCTTCATAATCTAGGTAGGTTCACTAATTGTATTTTGTGTGGAGTAATCAAGTCAGATTATAGTCGCATTAATAGTGGATGTATGTATCAAATATGTAAAAGATAGTTAAATGTGTTTGAAGTGACTGATAGGTGAACATTAGTATATATACACACGCATGCACGCGGACACATACATTCTCTGGCACAGGGAGGTACGTACATACACACATTCGTACATATACATAGATACACACATACATCACATATCTATATCCATATACACATACATACATACATGTGGCAGGGGTTCGTACCGTGCAACCGTCCGAGATTATCATCCCTGCACTGATGAGAGCGAAAGCTTGAAACGCTAGCATATGTAGGTAAACATAATTTAATATTATTTATTTAAAATTAATATTGTTGTAAGCCCCTTTAGCAAGATTAAAGTTAAGCCTTGTTCGGGGAAGTTAAAAATAGACTGACACGTAGCTATAAGGCATATTCCGACAACGTTCGTAGAATCTCTAGTCAGTCTTTCTTGATATGCCGCCATTCGCATAAATAGAACTTAAATTCCCTTCTTAAATGTGTTAATGTCCCGTGGTCTAATGGTTACAGCGCTTGCTTACGAAGTCTAGGTTGATTCTGTGGCAGGGGTTCATCCCTGCATTTATGAGAACGAAAGCTCAAAACGCTAGCGTATGTATGTAAAAATAATTTAATATTATTTATTTAAAATTAATATTGTTGTAAGCCCCTTTAATAAAATTCAAGTTAAGCCCTGTTCGGGGAAGTTAAAAATAGACTGACACGTAACTATACTGCACATTCCAAAAACGTTCGGCTTTCTTGATATGCCGCCTTTGGCATCAATAGAACTTAAATTCCCTCCTTGAATGTGGTAATGCCCCGTGGCCTGATAGTTGCAGCGCTTGCTTACGGAGTCTAGGTTGATTTTGTGGCAATGGCTCAATCTGTCCGACTGTCGATATTATCATTCCTGCACTGATGAGAGCGAAATCTCGAAATACTAGCGTATGTAGGTAAAAATAATTTAATATTATTCATTTAAAAAATTTATATATATATATATATATATATATATATATATATATATATATATATAAAAATATATACTTGCTGATACTATTTACAATTACATTGTCGTTTTTTTTATCCTCTGATGAAATATTAGGAAGTGAAACAATTAAAATAATAAGTAAGCTAATAACATCTAACGCTGCAATCACCTATAAAAATAATTACATAAAAATACATCATATATTTGGGTGATAAAAATCGCACATATTTTTACACAGAGCGTCTTGGTACAGCGGTAGAACGCTGGACTATAGACATCAGCATCGAGGGTTCGATCTCTGTGTAAGTTGGCCGTGCTGATGGCGGCTGTGAGCCAGAAACACGTGCCCATGGATTACTTTTATGTGCGTATTAAATAAAATTATATATATTAACGTAAAAAATACGTCCTATAAGTTGAGGGCGACTAGTATGCAGTTGTCTGCATCTTAATCACTTAGGAAGTGAAACAATTGAAATAATAAGTAAGCTAATAACATCTAACGTTGCAATCACCTATAAAAATAATTACATAGAAATACATCCTATATATATATATATATATATATATATATATATATATATATATTCGCAATATGTTAAGAAGGCTGCGGGCACTGCAGAGTGCCGGATACGTTGTAAGCTGGAAGGAACAAAAATAATAAATCGAAGTGAGGGGACTTACTATTTATTTTTTCTTTAAAATCTTACATTGTTATGTAAGTGTGGTGTCGGCTGTTTGTGTGTTGTCCGGATGATGATTAAAAATCATTCATTTAATATTTCAGGAAAATGTTCCCTTTGTCAAAAACAATAAACACCATAGGAAAATCCGAAATGTTCCTTCCAGCTTACAACCTACCCGGCACTCTGCATTGATCTAATCCTTCTTAACATTCTCTAGCAAACTACTATATTCTCTCTCTCTCTTTATATATATATATATATATATATATATATATATATATATATATATATATATATATATATATATATATATATATATATAATTAACTTGTTACAAATATCCAGGGGGTATGAATCCGAAGGAAGTTGAAACCGGGTTTATGGGAGTGCTCAATGAAAATTCAGAGCAAAATATATATTTTTTTGATTTTATTCCATTAGTTGCGACAAAACAGGTTTTGTTTCATTGGTGCGAATAGCTACCAACTCATCGGGCCGGAGAAAGGAATACAAATGGCATAAAATTTTAAGTTCACTTTAACGGGAGATTGAAAATTGAAAATACATTGGAGGGGGAGGGGGATAGAGTTGGGGCTTTGTCTATAACGGCGACATGGGACATGAGTGGGGAGGGGGGAGGATCCCAACAAGTCGTGTTTCAAATTATTACGTGGGAGGTTTTGCACGTGTCAGTGCTGTGCCGATCTCAATCTCGGCCGGGGTGGGAGGAGGGAGATGGGGCGACGGCCAGAGTGAGTTAAATTTAAAATGAGAATAAAATTATGATTACAACCGTCATTCTTATTTTATTTAAGTAATTATCATGTGGATAAAAATGTTTGATAATTTTAATTTAGGGTATTAATTGCTACTTTTGCATTTTATTTATTTTATTTTAATGTTTTGTTTATTATTTGTAGTGAATTTTGTTGTGATTATATATTTTTTTTTAATTGTGATTATATTATACCGAGATCAATACTAGTGGAATCATTTTATAAGAGAAGTTTTCTGGTGTTACCAGTCTTATCATTAACAAAACCGATTATGACAATGGTAACGCCTGCCAATCATACCTACGATAGTCGCAGTGATAACAGCCTTATGTAAAAGCCTTAATAAAAATAAAAATAAAGATAAAGATAAAAAATAAAAAATAAAAATAAAAAATAAAAATAAAAATAAAAATAAAAATAAAAATAAAAATAAAAATAAAAATAAAGATAAATATAAATATAAATAAAATTAGAACTAAAATAGAAATAGGAATAACAAGTTTGTAAGAATATTAATGATAATAACAATAATAATAATAATAATAGTATTAAAAAATAATAATAATAATAATAATAATAATAATACTAATAATAATAATAGTAATACTGATAAATATCACCATCATTACCATCTTGCTACTTGGGAAGTCATTGGGCGAAATAAGTCGACAAGTGATGGTAGGCTTTTTTGATTCCACTACCAATGACAAGGACTAAGTACCAGTTAATAATTAAGTGTTCAAGGTAGTGATCGAGGGGTTAAGTAATTGAGATTAGTCTAAGTGATATCAGTGTTGATAGCTGTCCCAGTTATGGGTTTATGTTAGAATTGGTAGTATGGCTGAGAGGTTATTGAGGCTGTGCATTATAGGTAGTACGTAAAGATTTGATATTATTGGTAGTTTAGAGGGGTGGTTATATATTTATAGATTCATCCTGACTTGTTGGGGTGGGATTGGGTTGTACATTTGGGTGGGTGGGTAGGTGGTTATAGTGTGTTTTGGGGTAGTGTATAGTGGGGGTTTAATGTTATCATTCATTTTTGTAAAAAAAAACAAAAAAAAAAACTGTTAATTTTATGTTGAAGTTAAGTAGGGTTGGTGTGGGGTTAAGGTGGGGTATGTGGGTTGCTAAGGAGGTAGAGTCTACTATGTTTACAGTTGATAGATGTCTCTGGTTTTCTATTTAAGAGTTTGTTTTTGTCCTTAAAGCGGATAATTTCCAGTTTTTCATTTAAGCATAATCTACATGGAGAGTTTATTGATTTGCAGGTGCTGGATTTTTTCAAGATTTTCCACTTTATTATGGGAGTTTCTTTTTTGGTTTTTATTTTGTGGTAGTGTAGTGAAAGTCCGGTTTGCCCAGGATGGTCTGGGTTGTTGAAGGAGAGTTTATGGTTGTAGAATCTTTCTTTGAAGTTGTTGCCTGCCAGACCAATATAATAGTTAGTCTGGGATGGGTTTTCAGTTGAGGAGATAGATGCCTCATAGACCACTTGGGTTGATAGGCACTTTTGATTTAGGGGGCAGTTTGATTTGTTATTACAGTTGCATGTTCTTTTAGAATTTGAGGTTACTGGGGTGTTTAGTATTTTCATGTTGTGCTTTTTTATGATTTTTTCTAAGTTGTCACCACAACAATAGCTGAGTTTAAGTGTATTCTTTTTATTTTTATTTTTATTTTTATTTTTATTTTTATTTTTATTTTTATTTTTTATTTTTATTTTTTATTTTTTATCTTTATCTTTATTTTTATTTTTATTAAGGCTTTTACATAAGGCTGTTATCACTGCGACTATCGTAGGTATGATTGGCAGGCGTTACCATTGTCATAATCGGTTTTGTTAATGATAAGACTGGTAACACCAGAAAACTTCTCTTATAAAATGATTCCACTAGTATTGATCTCGGTATAATATAATCACAATTTAAAAAAAATATATAATCACAACAAAATTCACTACAAATAATAAACAAAACATTAAAATAAAATAAATAAAATGCAAAAGTAGCAATTAATACCCTAAATTAAAATTATCAAACATTTTTATCCACATGATAATTACTTAAATAAAATAAGAATGACGGTTGTAATCATAATTTTATTCTCATTTTAAATTTAACTCACTCTGGCCGTCGCCCCATCTCCCTCCTCCCACCCCGGCCGAGATTGAGATCGGCACAGCACTGACACGTGCAAAACCTCCCACGTAATAATTTGAAACACGACTTGTTGGGATCCTCCCCCCTCCCCACTCATGTCCCATGTCGCCGTTATAGACAAAGCCCCAACTCTATCCCCCTCCCCCTCCAATGTATTTTCAATTTTCAATCTCCCGTTAAAGTGAACTTAAAATTTTATGCCATTTGTATTCCTTTCTCCGGCCCGATGAGTTGGTAGCTATTCGCACCAATGAAACAAAACCTGTTTTGTCGCAACTAATGGAATAAAATCAAAAAAAAAAAATATATATATATATATATATATATATATATATATATATATCATACTAAAGCTGAGTGTTTGTTTCTTAAATGACTTTTTCTATATGCTTTAATAATACAGAATATTACTTAGTTTTGGGATTGAGTTATATTTGAAAAAATATATCTTATTTTAGCCGTAATTTGCAGTTAACTGAACAAGTCAGTCATTTCTTATTAAATGCTTGTTTATCACTCTCACACTTTCTTTATATGTTGTTTGCCCCTCTCTGTTTTATAAATCAGAATAGTCTATTATTTACATAAAAACGGAAATATCACCACAACTAGTAATACTATTAAATCCCAAGCTAGAGAGTGAAAGTGAGAGAGAGAAAGAGAGAGAGAGAGAGAGAGAGAGAGAGAGGGACGAGCGAGAAGAGGGAGATGGCGATGTTGTTTATTTATTTTAAAAAATTTAACTAGCTTTGCCAAATCACTTTTTCCCAATTCAATCTAATCTAAACTCAATGGTTGATCCAACTGGTCACCTTTTTATAGTATGCATATATACTCACAACATACATACTGTTTCGTTGTATTACAACTCTTAAGTGTGACTAGAGCACCGATGGCGTAAAGCTGAATTTCGAAACCCGAGCGTATTGTCATCAGTATTTTATACCATCGACCCTCGCTACGGAAGGACGGGACTTTATTATGTCTATACATTATCGACTTTCGACAGTGTTCTGTTATTTTATGAAAAGCTATGCATTATCACATGTCATCATTCAACAATTTCTTTGCTGGAGAGTTTAACCCACAAGAGGTTGGAGACCAAATATTCTTATACACACACAAGCTGTTTAGTTGTATCACATCTCTTCACTGTGGCTGGGCGAACGAGGGCATTTATCTTACAAATAAAGAAAACAGTGAAAAAATGGGTAACAATAACATTTACTTACATTCAAATAATTAACTATTTACATCACCAGTTTTTTCTCTGATGCCGTTTTGTGAAATTTATTTCGTTGTGTGATGGAAGAAAAGAAGAAAAGGAATTGCCCGCGACATAGATTGAACTCGCAACCTTCTTGTTATGAGATTTTTGTGTGGAATACACCCTCTCACCACTTCTGATTTCATTCACTCTTCATTGTTACCTGTTACCAATAAGTCGAGGATAGCCATAAAATAAAATGAAACATGGCAAAATCAGAAGAGTTCTTCAATTTGATAGATTGACTTTTACACGTGACCCCATGAAGTAAGTCACTGACCTTAACCCCTTCCTCTCTTTAAAAAAAAGTGTCATATGATTTTAGTTTTAAACAACTGAACCATCAGAAAAAAAAGTTAAGAAAAAATATCAAATGTCTGTTTCAATTTCAAACGATAACCAACGTATCACCTTTTCGTTGCCGTTTCTGTTTTGTTAATAAAGTAATCGCTATCGATCGGTGAATGAAGCAGGGGAGAGGGGAAGGGATGATGAGAAAGAGAACATAAAAATATTGATCTCGCTTTAATTTAGATTAAGGGGTACAATGGGTATTTTTGACGGGGAAGAAAAAATTGGAAAGTAGGAAATTTGCTTTTTATCTTGTCATCATCATCATCATCATCATCATCATCATCATCATCATCATCATCATCATCATCATCATCATCATCATCATCATCATCATCAGCAGCAGCAGCAGCAGCAGCAGCAGCAGCATCAGCATCGCCGTCTATTTTACATGTTGATATATGTAGGACGGCTTTTAGAAATTGATTTCCAAACTAACTTATCTCTGGGAACGTCTTCATTCATCCCCATTTTTCTCAAATACATTTTTATCATTTCCTCCCACATTTTCCTTGGATTTCCCCTACCAACATACTTGCTACTCTAACTATTCTACAACTACTTACCCAGGAATTCTCATACATTAACATACGAATGAAGTCTCCTATTCTTCACACATTCTCCTATATTGTCCAGTTTTATTCTTCTGTCCTATCATTCTCATATCATATATCTCCATGCAACACACATCCATCACTGGTCAGGCTTCACTTTCATACACCATCACAGTACATACACATGTCTGAGAGACCCTTTTCTTGGTCGCCAGTGGTAACGCTCTGCTGGTTGGCAATAAAAAAGTTCTCTGAACTTAATTGATTTAAATAAAGCAAAAGTAAAAATATACATAAACATTGAATCGTTTTGTTTCCGAATGGATCTTTATGTTAAATATCCAGGCTGGGTGTACGGAAAAGGTCATTTAACAGAAGTAGGCGCACTACACATGGACAAAGCCCTGGCCGGAAGCAAACAAGATTGTCGTAAATAAAATAATAGTTAGTTAAAGTTAAACGACCTTGTCAGGAAAAACAAACATGTTGGGTTGTCAGAAATACAATAATTGTTGATTGATACTACCTGCAAAAGAATGAGTGTTTTATTTTTTTCAAACAGAAACATAGTCGTATAAATCTAAAACATGTGGTGCGATATATTACGTGAAAAGAATGGTTTCGTTCGTGTTTTCGAACAAAACATAACCATTAGAATTTAAAATGTGTAATATGTTTATGACATGAAATGGTTGTTTTTACATATTTTTTATTTTATTTTTGTTTTTTATGTGATCATCGCAGTAGTGTAGATTTGAAAAATTAAACAGAATAAATCGGCGGGCGGAGCGTCTCACGAAGATACATGGTCGCATCTAATAAAAGTAAAGTCCCCAATAACCCTCCGCAGACTAAATGCTGCACTTTCTCTCTTTATTGGTTAGATTTACTTACAGCAGCAGGGTGTTGCACACGACCGGAAAGTGTGTAGAAAATCAGCTCCCCTGAAGGATCACTCTGGTTAGATACCAGAATAGTCGAGAACGACCCTGTCAGCATTCTCCAGCAAGGGTGTCCCATGTGTTCAGAAATAAACCATTACCACGCCTCCCGACGGAAAGAGGTAATGTCTGATAGCGTGCACATCCAACAACCGATCCAGACTAAATCTAATTCCAATAAAAAAATGGTCTGTTCACCACTGAGACTAACCCTCTTTGCCAGAATGATGTCAAGGACGTATCCTCGTCTAGCATGAACACAACCGGCCAACAGACATTTTGAATGCTGGAAAACCGACCTTATCTGTCGATTCATACTTAATTACAATGAATGAATTGTGAACATTTGAAATCGTTTTGTCGGCTCAGATTTATTATATTTATTATATTTTGCTTGTTAGATTACTTATCGTATGTCAGCCAAAGATTGCAATTAGAGAATAGAGGCACACATACAGATCTAATAGCAATGGCAACAGTTGCCTTAAGTATCCAATTATGTACTTATATATTACTTATTACTCACTTAAATGTGACTTCCGTCAAAACATAAGGGGAAAATTGCATTGGTCCATACTTGCATATGGAAATGAAGAAAATAAGAATCTAAACATGAAATTGTTTTGTGCAATTACAATCAGCGTATTGAATGCAATCGTATTAATTAAATTTAACATATCGAATTTCAAGTTGAAGTTTATGCATGAGCTTAGAATTATTTTAAAATGTAACGCAATTCGCACGAAGATTGCATTTCTTTAAAACTAAAGGTTTTCGTTTCATATACGATTTGAGTTATGTTGGACCTGAATTATGGTTGAGTGCCAAGATTGATTGATTGTTGGATTTTACGGCATATCAACCCTTTTTTGGTAAATTTATGCTGAAACTGCACGTACATTTACGAATGGATTGTAGATTAATTTGTTTTTTTTTTGTGAACAAAATAGAATACCCGTCCCATGACGGTTAAAATTAATTCCCCGAACATAACTATCTTGCATCACTTTTAAGTTCCCTTATGAAGATTAAAACCAACATGTAATGCGACTAAACCATATGTCTAGAATCCATATTCTAATTTTCATCAAAATACATTACATGGTGTTGATTCTAGGAAATTTAAGGCTTAAGCTTAAGGAGTCTTAAGAAGAAATTGAAATTCACGGAATCTTGCTTAATTGGTATCTAAAGACTATGGATCAAATTTAATGCAAATCTGAAATATTTGAAGTTTCAAATGAAAGGTGTGCCCCCTAAAACTATTTTAAATACTCCAACTGAACTAAAATTGAGGAAATATTTATTAATTGATGTTAAAAATTAATTGATGTTAAAATTTAAAAAAGTCGGAAGTATCTGAATTTTCCTGAGGTTCATGAAATTAAATGAAATTAATATAGCCCACATTACACACCTTTACGCCTAGCAACTGTGTTCCAAAATTCATAATAATCAATTAATTAGGTTCGGAGTGAATCCTGTACCTACACATATATAAACAAATGCGCATACCTAACTTGAAATAAATAGAGATAGTATATATAAACGCTATATTCTATTAAACTCCTAGATTTGACCCGGACATTATCTGCCTGTCTGTCTGTCTGTCTGTCTGTCTGTCTCTTTCATTCTCATCAGCGCACGGAAGTAACACTTTCAGACGGTCATAGGGCGCATTCACCCAGGGAATTTCACGTAATAACGAAGAAATTGAGTGATATTTACACTGAATGCGGCGAGTATAAATAACTTAACATTCTATAGTACTCAACGATAGAGTCGGGGGATTGCACTGATGCCTTTTTAGGTGAATGTTTATTTTTAATCTTTCCGACAGTTCTCGACTTTCAATTTTACTTGAAAGGGGACGGATAATGAAGTGATGGAATAGATAAAATTTGCATAGTTCACTAGTTTAGTAACTCATCAAGTGTTCAAGCAAGGAATACAAACAATAATTAACCTTAAACCATGGCTTTCCAAAGATTACACTCTTAGCGTCAAAAGGTCTGATCATGTATTATCCATATATATATATATATATATATATATATATTAGGGTAGGTCGATTTTACACTTTTTTTTAAATATTAAAAAAAGGCACGTTCCGAAAGTTGTATATAGACCTATTAAATACTCATGCAAAAAATTAGATCAAAAACTTCAGCGGTTTTTTGAGCGTTTGGTATCAAAGATCATAGACAAGAATATACTGAAAATTCCTCGTTTTTGCAAGATTTGCTTGAATATTGGTGTGAAAACCAAATAGTTTTAGCATTTAAAAGCAGGGAATGTCCTTTTATTTTATAAAAATGATATGAATTAAAGAAATCTTCAAATTGAAAATTTGCCCCCCCCCCTCATTTTCAGTATCTGCTTTTGTAAACTACCTTTTAACGTTATGAATTAAACAGTAATATTTGAATACCTAAAAAAATGATTTTTTCTGTTATTAGTGAAAATATAACAAGCAAAGAAATAAGGAAAAACCTAACACTATTTTAATGAAGCTTAATATAGAGAGTCAAATTGCTCCATATAAGACCCCTTAGACAAAAATGCTGGTCTCAATTTCTGACTCAAAACTTTGGCTGTAATGTGTTGATGCCTTGCTTCAAAACCATATACAGTTTGTGAAGCTTCTGTTATTAACTTAACTGCCCGTTCCACACCCTGAGAATGTGAGGGCAAATCTGGCAAGTCAAGCTTGGTTCCATTCATCAACGATTCTCGAAGTTCAGATTCAGTAAAATCTTCCGTCATTGGTGGTTCAAAAATGCCGCATAATTTTAAATCTATTAATTGTGTCCAATGTGTGGCATTAAAATTAATAGGTAGTATTCTTTTTAATCTTTTTCTGGTTGACTCCTCACTCCTGAAAGAACAAATTAATTAATTGAATTATTAAAAAATTCCAATCTGTACTGCTTTAATAATTATGGTGAAATTAGATAAAATCTTTAAAAATCATTCTATAAATTGGAATAAATAATTGAGTCAGAGATATATGAATAAATATTACTTACCTAATGGCCAAAATTCTTTTTAAAGCTTCTTCTCTTACTTCAATCTCCTCAGATTTAACCATGGAATATAGAAAGTTTTCAGGCAGTAAACAAAATGTATTACCTTGTATATTTCTAAATGTGATATCTTGGATTTCCTGAGGCTTCTCCTTAATCCTCTGGGTCATATTAAAAATGTGCACTTACTGATTGTGGAATTTACTATTTCTTTTAATTTCAAACCAAAAAGTGGCATACACATTACACAATAAAATTTACTACATAGTGTAGTTTTGTTGTGTGCCTTTGTGGGTATGCACCACGAGTCCATAAACACATAAGCCTGATGGCCAAAGTTAACCATCTTGCTTGGTTTAAAGGACCAATTTTCCAGGAGGCATATCTAGAGTCAACCTTACCTCTAGAAATACCTACTGTGTATTCATAAAGGAGTCTTTGGTCAGAACTAAGATCATGTATTTCATCAATTTTGGAAAATGATATTTGGGGTAAATCATATCAATCATTTGAGCATAATTTCCCCAGAGGGCTACTGAATGTTGTAGGGCCCTTTGCGCACCATCTATGTTTTTAAAAAGGGCTCTGAAAGGTAGTTCATTATGATGCAAAGAGCAACCAATTGTGTGAAGAGTTTTAAAAAGTTTTTTTTCTAAAATTGCAACCATTCCACCATCGCAACTTGTGTTGGTATTAGTGTTGTCAACAAGTATAGCCTTGATACTGTTCTCACTGTGGAATTCATGCAAAACATCCACCACTTGATCTGCATGAACAGCACCTGTTGCACCACTATTCGGAAGAACTCTATGTGTCAGATATTTACTTTCACATGGTGTTTCTTTTGTAAAAGTTAAATGGTGTTCTGGTCCCTTAGTTTTTTTCATAATTCTCTGTCTATTTTCATCCACAATTTCCTTATACATCAATGTGTCCTTATCCATTCTCCCATCAACTCCAATACATATATTTTAGGTGGGGTAAAAACTCCTGGCTGAAATAGTTTTATTTATCTACCTCCAACAAGGTAAGATGTGACACAAGGTCAGGAAAGTGGGATTAGATAACCCTGCGCTATAGAGGTGAGCACTCTGGCCATTAAAAAATTGACTGGGCAGCCCCGTCGGCATTCCCCTGTAGGGGCGCCTCAGACAGTTAGCAATAAACTTACTCCTCCCCAAAGAGGAAAGGCAAAGCCTGGGAGGATGCACCTCCTAGAATTGCACAGGACAGACAAGCCCCAATAGACGGGCGTAAATCCAGACCCAAAGGCCCGGACGATACCGGTTTATTTGGTGGGGTAAAAACCCCTGGCTGAACTAGATTTTATTTATCTACCCCCAACAAGGTAAGATTGACAAAAGGTCAGGAAAGTGGGATGAGAAAGCCAGTGCTCGAGAGGTGAGCACTCTGGCCATTTAAAAATTGCCTGGGCAGCTTCGTCGGCATTCCCCGGTAGGGCCGCCTCAGACAGTAAGCAATAAACTTACTCCTCCCCAAAGAGGGAAGGCAAAACCTGGGAGATGCACCTCCTAGAACTGCACAGGACGGACAAGCCCCAATAGATGGGCGTGAATCCAGACCCGGACGATACCGGTTTATTTGGTGGGGTAAAACCCCCTGGCTGAACTAGTTTTTATTTATCTAACTCCCACAAGGTAAGGTGTGACAAAAGGTCGGGAAAGTGGGATTAGATAAGCCAGCGCTCGACAATTCAATATATATGTGTGATAATTAAACAGACAATCAACACGGGAAGTCAAATTCGCCCGATGAATTTTACACCGGTGAATACCATAAAAAATATCCAATAAATAAAACGCCTATGTAAACAAATAATTATTTATATATAACATTAAATATTATAGTGTTTTATTCCTTTTTTAATTTGAATATGTACATTTAATTTCTTAAGAAAAATAATAATAAACTTTAAAATATTTATTATTAAGTAATGTATTACTTTTTTTTGTTAAAACCCGGTTTTAATTTAAGGCGACACATCTGCCGGTGAAATCTCGGCAGTGAGAAAAAATCTCGATTTATTTGATCTTAAAGTTGCAATGCTCAAATAAATACAAAATTTTGAAGAAAAATATTTCTTGTGGTAACTTTTGACATTATTTGGCAACTTTCTTCGAGTGCGATAATTTACAGTTTCAAAATCGACCTCCCCTAATATATATATATATATATATATATATATATATATATATATATATATATATATATATATATATATTAATCAGATATTGTTTCTGTTAGTAGTCATATATCTTCAACTACTAGCAAGCATTGCTTCAAGCTTTCCTCTCACTGTCCCACTTCATCGCCCCCTCTCACACATTTCTTCGCACCGCCTGCCTTAATACAATCACTAATTAAGCTTTAACCAACCATGTTCCAACACCCCCACCACAACCACACTTACAATCAGACCCAACATTCACTATCACCTAACCAATTATTTTTCCTTTTACCCACCCTCAAGGACTCACACCATCCTTACCTCACCAACTCTTTGTATATTTAAACTGATTTCATCAAAGTAAATATTTATTTCCGAGTAAAAGTTTCGTAACTGAAACGAAATATCGAATCAATATAAGCATGTTTTTGTGTTCATTTTCCCTGTTCGAACTAGTATTGTTATTTTTTATTACCTTATTCCTATATACATAAATATACTCAGATGTATATAATTCTTAGTATTAGTTGTGAGATGGCGGTCTATTATATACTAGCGGGCAACCCAGCGGTGGCCCGGATAAAATAATGGACCCTGTGTATTTCTACTCACAGCACTTAAACACATATTACTATTTGTATTCTTATTTTTTAAAGTCAGAAATAATGTAAAACATCGTGTTTGTTGT
>OY744535.1:62802298-62869798 GCA_963556195.1 Sepiola atlantica | reverse complement strand
CTAATATCTTTAATTAGTGAACATCCGGATAAAACTGAAGCTCAATATACTGGATAGAGCATTAATAGCACTAGATAAAGTGAAAGAATAAAATAAAGTGCGACTCAAATTTTATTTGCATTCAATGTTCAAGCAAAGTCCTTTAAAGTCCTTAACTCATGAGTTTTCAAAGAAAATCTTCTCCTCAGAGAACCATTACCGCAATGACATTACTACAGGTCATAAAATTAAACTTTTTACATAAAAATACATTAAATTATATAAAACATCAAATATATCGGCCCAAAACATACTTTTTTGCTAAACTTATACAGTTCATCCAAGTCATAAAGTTTAAAACAGCTTCAAGAAAAATATCAAAGAGGTTGATTAAAAAATGCAAATAAAATTTGAGTCGTCTCTTATTTTATTCTTTCACTTTAACTAATGCTATATATATATATATATATATATATATATATATATATATATATATATATATATATATATATATATATATAACGATAACATACACGATAAATTATTTAATGACATATCGTGTATTTTATCGCCATATATATATATATATATATATATATATATATATATATATATATATATATATATATATATATATATATATATATATATATATCACTCCCAAACTAATGAGCCGATCATTATGTATTATGAAATATATATTCTAGGCCACACGGTAAACATTGTATTTTTTGTAAACTTTACCATTTAGGGTGTGCCCTCAAATTCGCACCTCTTAAAAACAACTTTTAATAAGCGAGTAACAAAATATGAATAGAGAAAAGAATTGCTTTACTTTAAATTTTGAATTATATTATGTAATCAAATGTTAATCGTACATGTGTGCGCGTGAGCGTCAATAATATGAATGTGCGAGGTCAACTCCTTAACTAATGAACTGATCATTATAAACTATGGGATACATATTGTAGACAATGCGGTGAGCAACGTGGGTACATTTTTTGTAAACTTTACCATTTAGGGATGAGGGGACGTATCTTAAAAAGTTAAATTAGAAATTAATGCTATAGACGAGTATTGGCTTTTTTTTCTAAATTCACATTATACGGTGGACTGCAATGGCTTTTCGCATAACAGGGAAATCTGAAGCCGAAACTATACTATTACGTCCATTAATGTACAATGTTACTATCTTTCAACCTTCCATTAAGGGGGGGGGGTGTATGTAGTATATATTCGTTCATCATAATACTATCCTCCTTCATCGATCGGCACGAGTGGGGTTCACACGTGTGTGCCAAAATAACGTGAAAAACAGACATTTCCACAAGAGGCTTGAGTAAGGAGTAATCGGAAAATTCCATTAGAAGTCAAAAGGTAGAACTAGAGCGACATGTACAGGAAGTCGCGTCATGGACAGGAAGTCGCGTCATGGACAGGAAGTTCGAAGTGACCCACAGCGATGAAGAGACAAAAGATTTCTATTTGACAGACAGTGCTGTTGTTTCGAAGTTTTTATCTCTTACACGAGATGGTCTACCATGTCTAGAGAGTTTATTCTACTCTACTAGTCACACATACTATGGATAGCAGAGATGGATCTGTACATTTTCTCAACGTATTAGAGTAATTGATTTACTGATGCGATGGAATTTCAAGAAAATTCTACTTATTCTCATTAGATGTGGAATAGGGTGGGTAACGAATGCTATATATATAAACCTTAGACTTGGCTATTACTCCTTAACCAAACATCTGGCAAAATTTACACTCAAACAATAGAATATACCTCTCCACTGCATAACAAACTCCGATCCCAGTTAAGTACTATTTACTTTTACTGCTTTTCATCAATGTTTCCATTTTTTTTCCATTTTCCACTTTTTTCTCTTTCCTTTCGGCAATTAAAGTCATTTTCGCACGTGCCGCATATATTTTTTTCAAATAGTTACGCAAATGCCCAAAACATCTCGTTTCGCGTCTTCTTTTCTATGTTTTACCATTTTTTAATGAATTTCAAATCTTCACTGGTTTGCTTTTTATTTATTTCTGTGTTTAATTGTTTTTCCTTTTTGTCTTTTCATATCTATGGTACAGCATAATCGCGTGGACACACCGGTTATCGTTAAATCACCGAAGTTAAACGACGTGGAACCTGGTTAGTACTAAAATCGGTGACCATTTCGGAATGCTCGGCGCTGTATGTAAGCTTCATATGACCGGGATATACATTCATCTGGGGAACGCTTGTGAATTTTGTATTCCCTGTAAACTTCCTCCTTCGGGGGAAGCCGACATAGTCCGACCAGGGCTAAATACCACACCAGGTATTACCGGTTCGTTTCGTTGCTTTTGATTTTTCATGTATCAACGGGATTTCATTTTATGATATATCGTGTATTTTATTCTTGTAGTATCGCTTTAATAACTGAAACTGTGTTACCACCGCTGGTTGGCGGATGATTAAAACAAGAAATCACACGCAACAAAAAAACAACATAAAACATTAATACTGTAATTGTTATTCATACGTATCACCTTCGCATATATTGATACATAAGAATATATTACTACACTTCTGAATAAAACATTAAACTAAAGTAAAGTGCTTATATATATCCATTTCTTTCTTTTTTATATCTGCTGTATCTGTGCTTAAAGTAATGACGAAAACACTGATGTGTAAAAATACAATGATATATTTTTAATGTCGGTGGCGGGCAACGAGTGGGGATAAGTAAGAAAGGCGGAGCACTTTTTCTCGATCTCGATCGCCAGCCGATTCTCGGTCTCAATTTCGGGTTTGTTTATATAATAATTTGGGACACCTCCTCATCCACCTGTATACACCCATTCTGAGATTTTGCCTTCACTGTCAATGTAGCTACGCCCATCGGGCGTTTATTTAGCGACGGGGTATTCCCATCTGCAGCTAACTTTTGTGGATAAGAATAACCTTTGCATCTAGTTTTGAATCAATCAAACATTATTTCATCTCTGAAGAGTTGTGTTTCCGTGTAAATCAACGTTTTTTTTTGTTTCTTCCGGTCTGGTGTACGTTTTATTCCTGCCACGTGGCATTTCTTGTGCATCCATTCCGATATTCAATATATCGATGTTTCGGTAGTCGTACGTTGACTGCATTATGTTTCTCTATTCAGCATCCATTAGTGTTCGCCATTGAACTAATACAGTGAATATGTCGACAATCACTATGATAGAAAGGTTGTCCTACCATAAGTTTTATTGACCACTAATCAAATATTTCAAGTGTCTTACTATTCTTGATCTGTCATAGGACGATGACTCCTGTTAGTAGATAATAGTTTTAATTTATATTTTGTACAAAGAAATATGTTAAAGAAGACTTCGTGGTTTAAAGACGCGTCTATTTGTATAGGAATTAAAATGGAGTATTGCTGCCACATCTGCTGCTCTGTACACTCTTTCCCGCCTTGGCAGAGTACAAAATCGACTTCACAATCTAGTGGGATGATCTCTTTTCTTCTCTACAACCCATTTCTCACAGAAAAGACGTTACTAGGCTTTCCTTACTCTATCAATATTTTCATGCTAGGTGCTCGGCTGAGCTCCAATGCCGGTTCAATCTGTAAAACATTTACAGAAAGAACTCGCATAGCAACCACCATTTCAAATAACTCGCTTTATTCTGCCGCGTACTTAAAACCAAACAGAACTTCCACCAACAGTTTTTTTTTTCAAGAATTTCCCATCTGTATAACACAATGTCATGGGGCTGCTTCCCTGATTCCTACAATATGATCATCTTCAAGTTCAATGTCAACAAATACTTGCGCCGTCTTCTTTCATAATCAAACTCTGCCCTTTCCACCAATCGTTTTTAATCCTCTCGTAGTCTTGCTCATCATCAAACTGACAATCTCATTAACCGTTATCCTCGGGTTGCATTTCGCCTGGTTAAGTGGTGATTCATTTGCATAATAAAAAGATGTAACTTAACAACCCTAATAGAACTTAAACACGGGATACCAAGGTTGCAGTTCGCGGCGGTAACCATTACGCCACTTCAAAATTTGTCATGTTAATGGATTTTTAACTACAAAGGACATGGAAGTGTACATATTTCAGAAAGGCAAATTTCAACTATTTTAAGAATCCACGATGGGGGCTTAATTCCACAAGGATTAAATAGAAAGTAGTTTTCTAAATCCATAATGAAATTTACTCTCACATAGTTTTCATGTATATTCTTTCTTTTGATAGCTTTGATGTAGTTTGGTGACCGACCTTATGTAACTCTGTTGGAAAGTTCTTCAATTCACACAGTCAGTCTACTTCATCGACGGAACTCGCAGGTCGTATTTCTGTGGTCGTAGGGGTGATGTGGCAGCCTAAGTTGCAATCTTTTTCTCTCTGTCGTTGTAGACGTCTTCTTCTTCTTCTTCTTCTTCTTCTTCTGTAACATCTCGTAAACGTTATTAATGAATAAAAATCTCAAATACACATTAGCTTTTTAAATCTCTTTAGATTTTTAAATTTTGCTTTAGAGTATACATGTACATGCATAAAACATTCTCAGCCCCTCAAGGGAAGGATCTATCTAAAAAGCTGACTGCTCTCTCTCTCTCTCTCTCTCTCTCTCTCTCTCTCTCTCTCTCTCTCTCTCTCTCTCTGCCGATTCAGTCAAAAAAGAAAGATGTTCCCCATCCATTCGCCACGTCTCTGATGAAACTATCGTGGCACGTAGCTTTCATTTGACTTCTACTTGGAAAATTCCACTCTACTTAATTTTAACCTTACGTAGAAAACAAACAACGGTAATCCTATTTTTACGCACTCGCATCTGAATATTGTTATACTTCTTGTAAGTATTACATACTCCAGATAAACTCAAGTGTTCTGATTCCGTCCTGAGATTAGTACTCTGCTAATAGATAAACATTTTCCATTTGTATTACATATTATTGACTTCCTTCTGTCTAAGCAAGAAGGGATACCATCTGAAAGAGTGCCTGCTCAATGAAAGGTCTATAGTGAAGCAAGTGTTGCGCAATCCACTTGCTCGGCATTGGTCAAGTCTCTTTAGTAAAGATTGCACAACTGATTTTTATGCAACATGAAAATTTAGCCTATGTACCTCAAACAATGAAAGAGAACTTCTTGTTCATTTTCTATAAAAAAATTACTTGATTGCATTAAATAAAAATAGGTAATACACCATATGTTTATACTAATGAGTCATCACTTACTGAAGCCAACAGCCACTCGAGGATAAGGGACAATGCTATTGCCAGTTTTGGTTACTGTGAGAAAACGATGGACAAAAGGGGCAACATTTGATTATTTAAGAAGATGGCGTGCCAAATATTTGTTGATATTGGACTTGAAGAGGACAATGCTGTAGTCTGCAGGGAAGCAGTCTTGCGGCAATCAATTTCAGAAATGGAAACGTCTTCGGAAAGAAACACTGTTCATGGAAAGTTCTTTGCAGTGGCGTTGCAAAGAAGGGTAGAGATTGTAGCTGAGTCGGGCATCTACCATGGAAATGGCGATAGAGCAAAGAAAGAGTAACAAGTCTCCTCTGTTAGAAAGGAGTTGTATGGATTGTGTAAGTGCATGTGCATATGTTCTTTTTGACTAGAAGGTATAGTGGAAGGGTGCAGAAAAAAGAAGACAATGGTGTGATAACGTATGTTTCTGGACTTCTAGATCAATCAGTCAGCTAAACAAAATAGTAAGATACGTGAGGTATTGAACATGATCGAGCGTATTCTGCAGTGAAAGCAGAGAGAAACTTTGATGAATGAATATATCCGCTGTCTCTGTATCTCGTTTTTTTGCTGTGTATCTCATTGATAAGGGATACAATTGAAAACAAAGCTCTATACAGAGATCAGCCATAACTTTTCTTAAGTGACTTTTTACAAGGAATTCAATGGTGATATTTATTTTGTGAACGAATAAACAACAAACACGACGTTTTACTTTATTTTAGTTTATTTATAACTTTAAAAATAGAGTTTTATTACAATAATATCGTGAGGTCTGCGTTCACACTAAGCAACCATAAACAGAACAGACCACATTTTATTTTTTTAAATTTAATTTAATTTTATTTATAACTTAAAATTAAACATGTTGGAAATCTCTATTTATAAAAAATAGCTATATTTATTTCTTCATAGATTTATATGAACAGGATTAACTCCTAAACTAATTAACCAATCATTATGAATTTTGGAACACAACTTCTAGGCGTAAGTGGTCGTAATGTTGGCTACATTTAGTTTCATTTAGTTCTATGCAAAGAGGGAAAAGAGGAGGTTGAAGACCTTCGTGAAAATTCCAATAACTACGATTGTTGTGCCATTTTAACAATATTAATAAATATTCCAGAAATTTAAGTTTCTTTTGAGTTTTTAAAAGGGTTTTGGAATAGGTAATTTAGGCACAACCTCCCATTTGAAAATTAAAATATTTTAGATTTGCAATCAATTTGATCTATAGTAATTAGACAGCAATTTGACAAAATTCCCCGAATTTCAGTTTTTATTAAGACCGTTTAAGCTTAAGACATTTTCTAGAAAAAAAATTGTGTAATGGATTTTGATCACAACTGGGATAAGAATTTTGTACATAAGGTTTAGTATCATTATATCTTGCTTTTAATTTTCTGCAAGGAAACATAAAAATCGTGCAAAACTGTTCTGTTTGGGGAATTCATCTTACCTTCCATGTGACGGGTATTTGTCTAGTTAAAATATAAAAAGTTATAAATGCTAATGTGAGATTCAGAGCTGAGAGAAGGAGTCTTCATACATTCCTAGAAAATGCCGAGTCTGTCAACTAGTAACAAGTAAGACTTCCAAAATGGATCCTATAATTGTTCACATGGCTTAGTGGTTAAAAGCGTTGGTTAACAAATAGTTTTAAATGATATTCGTCTGTAGACTGAAATTTCAATCCTTATTACAGATGATAGTAAGTAAGAATAACATAAATTAACATTTCTATCCGATCATGTCTGACGGAATGAGAACAATCTACACCCGTAAGTTGAATAAAGGACGTAGAAGTGCAGAAAATAAATAAGCAAACAAGTGATAGCTTTCTGTAGTATGCGGAGAAAACGTTTAATGATCATTCACTTTATAATAAAGATTATTTTGAAAATAATATTTATTTAGAAATACTTTATATATATATATATATATATATATATATATATATATATATATATATATATATATATATATATATATATATAGTCTAAAGAAGCTTTGAGTTATTTTTTAAAAAATAGGAAGGAAAATGCAGTTTAAATTCCCAGAGAAACCAACTAAATCCAAAATATTGCAGACTTAACATTCGTTGGAAAATTTATAAATAAAAAAATATAATAGTAAGTAAATAAAATAAAAAGGGGGATTAAGTATCTAACAGGGAAACAAAAACAGGAGACCTTAATGTAAGCGTCTAATATTAACACGGGGATCATCAAATAACTGTTTATTATATATATATATATATATATATATATATATATATATATATATATATATATATATATATATATATAAATTGGTAGTTTGCTGGAAGCATTGGTAGGAGTAATAATAAAAGTTTTTTTTTTTTAAATCTCTCGAAATATATCAAATTGATTCTTGATACTCCGGATATTACAAACTAACCCCCCTTGCTGTCTAGAAAAATAAACAAACCTTTTCGATCTATATCCGACTTATTTCGGTTTTGTTTTGTTTTTGTTCTTCCAGCGATCCGGAACTTCGCACTGCCTTCAACCTTTTTAAAAACTTTTATTATTACTCCCAGCAATGCTTCCATCAAACTACCAATTTCTATTAGCCCTACGTCTAGGCCAGACACAGTTTGCACTAATTAAAAGACTATTCCGACTCTCCGAGAAGCGTGCCAGACTCAGCTGCCTTAAACATAACGTCATACCCAACACCATACGGAATATCCACTTACCTGCTTGCCTCCAACTCCCCAGACTCTATCCAACCCGTAAGTTCCTATACACCTACTGTATCAAGAACATCACCAAATTCCTACATTGTGAGCTACACAAAATCATCCGCAACATCACAGAGATGAAATCGTCTGACACCGAATCAACTGACCAATCGGCACAGACCCTATCCACATCTGTCGACCACGCCTATCTCCAATGCTTCAACCTAGAGAAGAATAGACTCCAACGGAAATTCACCTGGCTTTCATTAAAATACCCTCAACATCAAACTCCTAGTGGAACAAATATCGACCACACACATGATCTTAACATTCCTCAAGCTACCCATCCCCTAGTTACTGATCTCACCAACTCCCTTTCTACAGATGAAACAAATCTACTCAGTCTTGACCCCAAATTCATTACAACCTAAAAGCTGAACGACCATGCAAAATTCAATATAGAAACCCAATTCTGTAGAACAGCCTACCACCTGAAATAGCTCTCGGCATTCAATTCTAATACCCCTGACCACCCCAATAACACGAATAACCCTAACGAATCCTTCCCGGTTTACCACCTAGACAATCCTCTACACCCTCCACCCAACAACCACCTACTCGACTACAAACTCACCAGATTAAAACAAAGAATATTTACCATACTGCAACAGGAACAACACCACATCACTCCTAACATCACCAGATCCCAACGCCTTACACTTAAAACGCTAAAAGATAAAGACTTAATCTACCTACCCTCCGATAAAGGCAAATAATTCTGCGTCGTCTCGCAAGACTCTTATAACACCCTTGCACTAAAACACCTCGACAATAACACATTATACACTCCTGCCCCTAACATATCAGCCACTAAGATACAAAATACTATAAACAATACCTGGTCTAAAATCTGCGTCAAACGCAACCTCCCTAAGAAATACAAAATTAATTTCACTACTAAAAATATCAAGCTCCCTACCTTCTACCATCTTATCAAAACCCATAAGACCAGCAATCACACTCAAATTAGGCCCATCGTCTCCAGCGTCGAAGGACAATTATATAAAATCTCCTGGCTACTTTCTAGACTCCTAAAACTACTAACTCCTACCTTCCCTGCACATGTCAGCAGCTCTGACCAAGTCATTAGCAGGCTAATCCTACTCCAACAACAACAGTTAAGCTCTAACAAATACACATTTAGCCTCGATGTTGTTTCCCTATACACATCAATACCCGCACACCCAGCCATTGACCTCATCTCCGACCACATCTCTTCCTCCGATAACTTAAAACTCTTCGGGTTAACACCCGAAGACATACACCAACTCCAAGACATTATCATTAATAATACATATTTTACCTTCCAACACCACATATTTAAGCAGATTACTAGTCTTCCCATGGGTTCTAGCTTGGCTGGCCTCTTAGCCATATCCTACATGGACAGACTCGAACAACAAGCCTTCAACACCTGCCACTCTCATATCTTCTTCACTATGTACATAGATGACATTCTTGTCCTCATCTCATCTCGTGAAGAAGCTATCAGCATTTTCGACATTTTCAACAATACCGACCCTCATATAAAATTTACTATAGAACACCCTAGCGACTCCGGCTCACTATCTCTCCTCGATTTTAACCTCAAAATCACAGAAGACGGTTCTATACAGACCAATTTCTACAGAAAACCTGCCTGTAAAAACCTATTTGTTCATTTTAAATCTGCCCTGCCCCTTAAAGCCAAACTAGACTATGCCCGTAATGAAATTACCCGCATACAAAATAAATGCTCATCTACTGCCAATAAAATTAAACACACCAAAGACTTCCATCAAACGTTAATTACCAACGGCTACCCCACTTCCACAATAACCCACCTAAGCAAGACCAGATCACGCAGACACAACAAACTCTCCAACACATGCTTCCTAAAACTACCTTTCTTTAATGACAGAATCACTAATGCCATCCGCAGTGCAATACATAAAGAACAACTAGACATTCAACTCACCCACACCGGCACCACCTTACGTCAACACCTTTCCAAAAAACGCACTACACGCACCCAAGAACCATGCTCCCTAGCCAATTGTCCCATTCCTACCACTGGACTATGCCACCGCACTAACTATGTATACAATATATTATGCACTATTTGTAACCACTCCTATATTGGATATACTACAAGACAACTACACCAGCGTGTAAAAGAACACATGAACACAAATATATCTTCCTTCTTCAAACATACTTCCTCATGCAATACTACACAACAAGACATAAACGTTTCCATTCTAGCCTCGACCAGGAACCTAGGCGACCTAAGACTGATGGAAACTATTCTCATTTCCAAACATAATCCAGTTTTGAACCAGAGACACGAATTAAATTCTACCTTCATCATATAACCTACTCCCCCCAGAACCCATTCCCCAGATAATAACCCCCCACCCCCCATAATAAACACTATTTGCACAAATCATACCTATTATACTAAGAATTGACCATTACATTAGTTAAATAAATTCAACAAACAAAGCCAATTAACAGAATTCCCTTTATAAATTAATACCAAAGATAACAGATTTGTCTCCCTTTAACCAGTAAACCGATCAGTCTCCATACCTAAAACAAAAGACACTTAAGAGGTAAATTAAAACCAATAAATAAGGATTAAACTTAACCAGGCATAACTAAATTATAATATACTGCACCGACAACAAATAATTAGCTATCTACAGCATATATAAAATCTAATGCCGGAATCAGCCTGTTGACAAACATATATATTATAAGTAAAATCAACGTTTTATATACGATAAAACAAACAAACAAACAAACAAACAAAAAAAACAATAACAATAATAGTAAATATATAAATTTAAAAAAATTAAATAAATAGAAACAACATACAATTACATATATATATATGTATATATATATATATTAAAAAAAATAAGAATCTATTTAATTTTCCTTTGAATACTTTACCCTGAAAACTTCCGGTTTAACCCCCCAGCGCTCCTGGCATTTTTTCGGAATCCGGGATTTTTCTTTTATTTATTTTTGACAAGGAGAGGAAAAAGAAAGAAAAAAATCTCTTGAAATATATCAAATTGATTCTTGATAATCCGGATATTACAAACTAACACCCTTGCTGTCTAGAAAAATAAACAAACCTTTTCGATCTATATTCGACTTATTTCGGTTTTGTTTTGTTTTTGTTCTTCACAGCTTCCAGCGATCCGGAACTTCGCATTGCCTTCAACCTTTTTAAAAACTTTTATATATATATATATATATATATATATATATATATATATATATATATATATATATATATATATATATATATATATATCCGTCCCGTCATACTACCGGACGGATCCATTTCACGTGTTTAAGGGAAATCGCGAAAACAAATAGCAAGTCAGAAAACCCCCACCGTCTTAAATGAATTTAAAAAAATCTTCAATCTTATTCTACAATTAAACGTTTTCTTTCTTTTTTCGTTTCTTTTTTCTATACAGATCGATACGTTTTTGTCCTTTTTTAAAAACATTGCAGTTTGATATGTTTTCTTTTTTTTTCTTTTTTTTCTTTTTTTAACTGCACAGGTTGAGACGTTATTTTATATGAATATTAGTGCGAACACAAGCGATACATAATTTCTTCCCCGTCATTTTTGACGGAATGTGTATATTCGTAATTACATGAAATTAAATCATATATTAAATACATCGTAATACTACTGTCATAGTTGCAGTTACATTTTTATGGGTAATACTTGATCTCCTTGCTAATCTGCGCAAACACCGAGGTGTCTTCGTATTCTTAATTCTTCCTGAGACGATTGCTAATGCTACTTTTGCATTCGTAATGCAGAAAAATGGATATATTAAAGAGAAACTTTATACTGTGCTGTCAGAGTTGAAGTAACTTTTTTTCCTGGGTAATACTAGGTGTCCTTGCTAGTAATGCGAATATGACCTACTGTGTTTTAATATACAGTTCAGATGTGTCACATCAACAAGATTTATTTGATGTTCCAAAATTCAATGCCATAATTCAAGCTGAAATTTGATCTCTTAAATGTAACTAATACCATTATATTCAATAAGCTGGTTGTAATTGCACAAAATAGTTCATGTTAGCTGAGTTTAATTTTCTTCAATTTTCAGTTTCTTTGGAATATTTTAATGACTTTTTAGGGGGCATACTATAGACATAACTTCCCATTTGAAAATTCAAATATTTCAGGTTTGCATTAAATTTGATCCATAGTCATTAAATACCAATTAAGCAAGATTCCGTGGTGTTTAATTTCTTAGCCTTAAATATTAGACATTTTCTAGAATCAAAATAATGTAATGGAGTTGATCAAAAACTAGACATAAGGTTTAATTGCATTTCTTGTTTTTTATTATATTTGATCTTTGTAAAAGTGATGCAAAACTGTTTTTTTTTCGGGAATTAATTTTACCCGTCCTGGGATAAATGAATCTCGAATCCATTCGCAAATAAAATATACGTGCAATTTCAGTATAAATTTATCAGAAAAGGGTTGATATGGCGTAAAACCCAACAACCAATCAGTCTCGCACTTAACCATAATCCTGATCCAACATAATACAATTTGTATATGAAAAGCAAAAATTCTAGTTTCAATGAAATGTAATCTACATGCGAATCGCGTAACGTTTTAAAAAAAAGTATGGCCATGCTTATGTCTGAACTTTAAATTGAAATTCGATATGTAAAATTTAATTAATACGATTACATTCAATATGCTGATTGTAATTGCACAAAATTGTTCATGTTCACTGATTTTGATTTTAATCATTTATATATTAAAATATGGGCCAATGCCATTTTTCTCTCATGTATTGGCGGAAGTTACATTTAAGTAAGTGATAAGTAATATATAAGTATAGTTTGGATACTTATTGCAACTGTTGCCATTGCGATTGGAGCTGCATATGTGCCTCTATTCTCTCATTGCAATCTTTGGCTGATATACGAACATACGCTAAATAACCATACAAGAAATCATACTAAATCCTAGCCGACAAAGCGGTTTCAAATGTTCACAATTCAGGCATTGTAAATAACAATGAATCAACAAAGATGACCGGTTTTCCAGTATTCATAATGTCTGGTTGGCTAGCCGCGTTCATACTAGCTGAGGATACGTCATTGGCATCATTCTAGCAAAGAGAGACTGCATCAGTGGCGTGAATACATTTTAATAATGTAACATACACAGAACGTCAAAAAATGAGATTACTTTGGTAAATTTTAAATAAGCATAATTAGACTTCCCACATGGGAAATAAATATATGTTCCCTTGTCTTATCAAAACATCAAATCCCCCAAAATACAAGCTTTTCGGTTTATAAAGAAAAGGAAAAGATTAAAATTGTTTTGTCCAACCCTAAAAAGGCATTTGAAAGTACACATACTTTCTCCACCACTCCCCTTTTGACCAGCAAAACTAAAACGCTAAATGACCAGAACTCAATAGATTCTAACTTTCTATTAGAATCTATTGAGTTCTGGTCAATTGAAAATCCTAACAGGAAGGTGAAAGTCCCCCAGCTTTCAAAATATTTAGCGTTTCCCTCTCACTGGTTCGTAACAATATATATATACACGATGGTCACTCTACAAATAAGGTACATTTTGTAATAAAATAACTCACGTGTTACCTAAAAAATATTCGGCTTTATTTTACAATATAACTTTGTTTCATAAAAAGACAGTATTCGCATCGAAAAACAAGCTTTTATTTATTACTTAAGCATATATATA
The DNA here is from genome assembly GCA_963556195.1 of Sepiola atlantica. Classification (NCBI taxonomy): domain Eukaryota; kingdom Metazoa; phylum Mollusca; class Cephalopoda; order Sepiida; family Sepiolidae; genus Sepiola; species Sepiola atlantica. Next base: position 62,856,042 of record OY744535.1, on the reverse strand, counting down.
AACTTTGGACAGTTTTTAGGAATTTTCTCATCATGAACTTTACTTCATCATTGAAAACAAACACAGGTGATCTTAGAAAATGCAAAGTCATCGTGCACAGTATTCAAGAAATATCGTCTATTGTAACTCTTTTGTAAGCCAATTTTAGCGCATTAACCCTTTTTCAGATGTGCTCACTATCGTGAGCCTGTCTAGCATGTCTTTATCTTGAATACCATTTCGAGTTTTGTTTCAATTTGTTCGATTAATTAATTATGCTTCTGTGTAGACGTGATACATTCTTCTGTTAAGTTTACATTAAACTTCTCCGTCACCAAAATTGTGACAACATGCTTCTATTTGAGCCTGGGAACCTCCGTTTAAGTTGCCTCATAGTTGCCATTGCTCCCAGGTCAACTCTGGCCCGGAGTAGTAGTACCTGCAAGGGCCCCATCTATGGGTAAAATAGAACCTACAAGCGTTACCAGATCAGGCTGTCTGAAGTTATTGACTTCTTGACTCAAAATGCACCAAACATTGATGTTTTATTGTTTTTTCTTTGCAAAACTCAATCATGTTCAGCGAAATCCCAAACAAAAAACAACAATTTCCCTCCCTCTCCCTTCACCCTCCTCCCATATCGCCTCTCCCTCCCTTCCCCATTTCACTCGACCAAAGACCATGAATAAATAATTAAACATATAAATAATTTGAAGCATAAAAGCTTTCATCAAAATGACCGGATTCAGCATTAAATAACCTGAAAAGGGTTGATATGTCGTAAAACAAAACAACTAAACCAAACACCATGAATGAATGAATACTTGAACATATCGTGAACTTGAAGCATAAAGACTGTTATCAGGGCGACCGGATTCAGCATTGAATAGCCCGAAAAAGTTTGATGTACCACAAAACAAAACAACCTAACCAAACATCATGAATAGATACTTAAACATATAAAGAACTTGAAGCATAAAAACTGTCACCAAAATGACCGGATTCGGCATTAAATAACCCGAAAAGGATTAATATGATGTAAAACAAAACAACTAAACTAAACCGGTTTCCAGACCCATAAGCGAACAATCTCACTATTATGCCAAATGAAAAGTATTCATTTATAAAAACTAAACTTTATAGAGACGAATGGCCCTAAATAACCTATTTATTTTCTCCATTTCTAATAAATATTAGCCCAGTCTAATTATGCTACACCAGTGGTAACAATGATGATATAGACATAAAATATAAAACATAGATTTAAATAAGTGATGCTAATACGAGCGATCACAAATGCATAATAAAACAACAGCAATAGTGTTGAGATGACAAACATTTCGAAAAAGAACGAGTGAAAAAACTAGGATAGGATATCTAGAGTATACGTATAAATTATTGTCACTGCTGGTTACGATACTATTAGACTGGGCTACTTTTAGAAGAGCTGGAGAATTATACACAAATATACGGTGTTCCGTAAGTAAAACAAACCAAGGATATATCCATTCTTAAGATACGTCCATTCAATCTGCGTGTTTAATGATGAAAATGATATGTGAAATTTAAGCGTGACAGACGAAAGACATGATATGTGAAATTTAAGCGTGACAGACGAAAGAAATGATATGTGAAATTTAAGCGTGACAGACGAAAGAAATGATATGTGAAATTTAAGCGTGACAGACGAAAGAAATGATATGTGAAATTTAAGCGTGACAGACGAAAGAAATGATATGTGAAATTTGAGCGTGACAGACGAAAGAAATGATATGTGAAATTTAAGCGTGACAGACGAAAGAAATGATATGTGAAATTTAAGCGTGACAGACGAAAGAAATGATATGTGAAATTTAAGCGTGACAGACGAAAGAAATGATATGTGAAATTTAAGCGTGACAGACGAAAGAAATGATATGTGAAATTTAAGCGTGACAGACGAAAGAATCTGCAAGTTCAGACTGACACGTGACGGATCGACCGATGGATAGAGATGATTGAGCGATTCTAAAATAATTGGCGTCGGTTCAATTTGTGCATTTAGAAACGAAAACGCTATATTAAACTTAAGCATGACAGGCCAACGAAAACACTATTTCAAATATAGGCATGACAGAGCAACGAAAACGCTATTTCAAATATAGGCATGACAGACCAACGAAAACGCTATTTCAAATATAGGCATGACAGAGCAACGAAAACGCTATTTCAAATATAGGCATGACAGACCAACGAAAACACTATTTCAAATATAGGCATGACAGAGCAACGAAAACGCTATTTCAAATATAGGCATGACAGACCAACGAAAACGCTATTTCAAATATAGGCATGACAGAGCAACGAAAACACTATTTCAAATATAGGCATGACAGACCAACGAAAACGCTATTTAAAATATAGGCATGACAGAGCAACGAAAACGCTATTTCAAATATAGGCATGACAGACCAACGAAAACGCTATTTCAAATATAGGCATGACAGAGCAACGAAAACACTATTTCAAATATAGGCATGACAGACCAACGAAAACGCTATTTAAAATATAGGCATGACAGAGCAACGAAAACGCTATTTCAAATATAGGCATGACAGACCAACGAAAACGCTATTTCAAATATAGGCATGACAGAGCAACGAAAACACTATTTCAAATATAGGCATGACAGACCAACGAAAACGCTATTTAAAATATAGGCATGACAGAGCAACGAAAACGCTATTTCAAACGTTAACGTGACAAACCAATGAACATACTATTTCAAACTTAAATCCGACAGACAAACAAAAATAATAGTTCAACCGCAAGCGTGACAGAGCGACCCACCCACACAGCCGCTCGTACAAATTCGTCCATTCAATAGAGGAGAGTAGAAAGTGACTAACTTGGGTTTACTTTCGGCAGCCTCGTAACTTTCGCTTCCCTTATTTTGTCCTAACATCCCATGAGCGATGTTTCTGACAAATGGGGAAGAATTGTTGTTTCTGGGTCAGAATCTATCCATATAACACTTATAGTTGGCTAGTTCTTTTTTTTCCTTGAAGTAGTATTTTTTTAGCTCCTTACATCAAGTGGCTTCATGCCTTGTCTGGAGCGATTTCCATATAAAAAAAATCTGCGCTATTTGAAACGTAAGCGTGACCAACCGACGGAGTGGCTTTTCGAAATGCATCCACTTTTCGTAAATGAATGCTTGTATAATGTATGTTTGACAGCCTTTTAAAGGATTTCTCCTTCGTTAGGTAGATAAAAATCAGTTGCATTGTCTGGAAATTAATTCTATTTACTTATGAGATTATTTACTAGAAAAACGATGGCGAGGACCAGAAATATTCTCGGCATTTTCGGGTTAAGTGAATTGTGTTAGCCTCCATTGTTCTCGCACTGGCGAGTTCACGTGTCATTTGGGCCTTCATCGCAGGAAAAGAAAAACAAACTTTAAGTTCTTTTTTAACATATTCACTGGAAGAACCAACCACTTACCAACAAAATATAACGGTAAAGTACAGAATAGTTAACAGTCGAGAATTCGTAGAAAAAATAATAAAAACAACAAATAATTTATAACAAACGCAGTAGAATTAAAATCTCTACTGACTCGTACACTTTTATAGTGTGGAAACTAAATTGTTTTATTTCAGACTTTTATTTCGTTTAGCTGACTTATCGACACATGAAAAAATGGCGATCGAGATCTTCGAAGTGGTCGCTTAAATTAGACGATTAAGTGTGATTTTACTTAGATTAAGTGTTAGAATAAGTCATTTTTTACTATCTTTTCTGCATGAAGTTAATCAAAGTTAAGCGATCACCTCGAAAATATCGATTGCCATTTTTTCGTGTGTCGATAAGTCAGCTTAACAATATCAAATTCTGAAATAAAAAATCTTATAACCAGTTTTCACAAAACTATAATGCTCGAAAGAATCTATCCGTTTTCATGATAGTCTGATGTGTAAACATCCGTAGAAATTCGCATTTATTCTTGTAGATAAATAAAGTTGGGAAAAGCTGAGAAAGTTTAATCGCTTTGTGTACGATTTGCAGCTATTGTTTCTGCGACTTTTTGTGATTGTGAGTTTTTATTAGGTGTTTCATAGATTTCCTAAATGTCATGAAATTCTCAAGGTGTTCCATCCCGACAAAATAATGGCAACAACAACAACATAAGTAAGTAAAAAAGAAAAATCTTTTTTTTTCAGGAATAACGACGTATTTATTATCTGTCATCGTCAACGTCTCGGTTAGTCTGAGAAAATCGCTTCTACAAAGTTTAAATTAAAATTTGACTCGGGGTTAATCATTTAAAAAAAAAATCAAATAAGCTTTCTTTTTTTTTGTATTATTTGTCTTCTAGTGTTCTCATCTTGGTTCTTATTTTTAAAACGTTTCAGCTGAAGTGAACTCAAATCTTTTTTAAGCGCATCTTGTCGAACTCAGGAATCTTTATGTTGAACTCGGGAATCTGTACGGAATTTTGAACGAAACCTTTTATTTAATTAACGACGGTTGATTGCTCTCGTTCCTTCAGCTATGACAGGGCACAAGTCTCAAGTATTTCGTAATTGTGTTCTGAGTATCACCCCTACTGAACATTGAACTTTCAACCTACAGAAGGCTGTCACTTAGAACTGATTAACTAAGCACTTTTATCCGTTGCGCCAAGAGTCCTTCGGGCCCTGTGGATTAGAGAAAGAGTTCCATTCGAAAAACACCTGAAGAAAGTCGGAAGTTACATCGACCGAAAAGTTGTGAGAATAACATACGGAGTGAGAAGGGTAGTCCGAATAATCTAAATAATATAAATTATGAATTCTCATCTTCAAAATTCTGAAACATAAAATCCTTTTTGTTGGTTTATTTTTCTCGTTGTAGAGTTTATCGCTACAAATCTTTCAAAGACGTCCTCAAAGTAGCTTCCATTTCGTAATGCTAAACATCCTTCGTTAAATCCTGTTCACAAGTGGATAACAAGTTGTTGTTTTGTTCGCATTAATTACAGTATTTATAAGTAGAAAAACTTAGAGTCAAAAGTGAAAAACGTCTTTTCTGCTGGTTTTAAAACGCACTTTTCTTTATCTGATTTGAACTGGAAAACAGAACCATTACTCTCTGAAAGAAAAGAAAACTCGTTAAAACTGCACTTTACGGACGCCGTTAAACCTATAATTGTTAGATCCCATTCCCTGTTTGTTTGTAGTTGCTAATGAAACGGAAGTCTTCGGGTCGCCCTCAACTATGGTAAACTACTTTACATTTTTTACTCCAATAGTCAGAGACACTTAGAACCTCGGTGAATTTTTAGGTGCTTTTCTCTACGATCACACAGCCATGAAAAAGGCGTCGTTTTATGTGTTTAAATACTGCAACGGGGCAGGGTACGGCCGAAGTCTGTCATCTTATTGGCGCCGCCCGGTTTGCCTTTGGGCGCCTCAGATAGTGTCCATAAGACAGAAGGGTGATTTCTTCAGTTACAAAAGGCCGAATCTACCAGGCCATCATTCGTACTATCCTTCTGCTGCGAACGTGGCCTATGAGGATGATCGATCAGCGGAAGTTAGAGTTATTCGACAACCTTCGTAGAGTTCTACTTCATCGAGGCGCGAACCAGGTTACTGTCGCCAGTCTCCGCCTTCGTCTGTCCGTTCGCCTCATCGCGTCTGTGATCCTGTAGCAGCCTCTGCGATTGTTTGACCATGCGGTCCGGCGTCATGAGGGCGAATTGAGTCGTGATGTCCTCTTCCCACTTCCACTTCCAAGCTGGCAGAGACGCACTGGTGTGCAGCTGAAGTCCTGGACCATAACGATTAAGAGGGATCTCTCCAAACTCTCAGGTCTGCAAATAGTTTAGTCTATGCCCATGGAATCGTGAATGGCTCGCTATTTCCAGTGAACTTGCACGGAACCTTCGTGCGTGGGCCGCCATGGTTAAGGGTGCCGTTGGGATGAGGGAGAAAGCCGGCTCAATCCGCCAAGGATGAATGCGGCCTGAAGTACAAGTAAGTAAATACGCCAAAGTAGCCATAAAGTACAGTGTGACCACCCCTAAATACCACCATAGAATCATTAATAAAATCCACAATCCTTTCTTCAATCCAACCATATTTGGTACGAATAAACTTTAATCTATGTATGACTTGTCTAGAAAGTTGTAGACATGAATGTCCACCAGGCTTTGTTTTATAGCCGTTCAATGATAAGCACACCGAGATACGATGTGCAAAATTGTCAATAAATTTAACACTCGCCATTTTTGGCACTGCCATCATTTTTGCTGTGATCGCCCTATTCAGTTCATGAACAGCTCGGGGATTGTTTTGGGATACATTTCTATGTGATAACGCAACAGATACAAATATGAGAATTGAAGGTTTGGCGAGTGTTACTACCATTCTGACTGACACCCCCTACGAATAATACGATCACCAAAGTGCCCCGGCATATAATTGAATAGCGATAAAACAACATGGTTGGATTGCAGAGAGAATTGGGAATTTTATTAACGATTCCATGGGTGACAACCTTTTCGGGGTCGCCCTGTGTGATAAAAAACATATTTCATTTTTCATACCATTATGTGTTAGATACGTCATCAGCATCGTCTAGTAACTTCGTAGCATGTGTGACCGCGTAGACATATGTGATTCATCGTAGCTGGAAGCTGACTTGAGAATAAGGGGTGTACATAAATACGCTGAATACTAACAAAGGATGAGAAACCATACTAGACTGATGCTATTTTTATGGTTACTAGAAGAATAACCGTCCCAGGAAAGGTAAAATTAACTCCCCGAAATGAACAGTTTTGCACCACCTTTATGTCTTATTTACGAAGATTGAAATCAATATATTATTATAATGATACTAAACATTTTGTCTATTTTTGATCAAATTCCATTACTTGATATTGATTCTAAAAAATGTTTAAAAGGTTTAAGCTTAAGATTTCTTAAGAAGAAATTTAACTTCAGGAAATCTTGTTTAATTGGTAATTGGTGTCTAATGGCTATGGATCAAATTTCAAGCAAATCTGAAATATTTGAATTTTCAAATTGAAAGTCGCCTGAAATTTTTCCCCATAAGACACTTTTAAAATACTCCAAGTAAACTGAAATATAGGGTACGTTTATTTATTGATGTCTAATAGATTTCCCGAAAATCGCAGGTATATGAATTTTAACGAAGGGCTTCCACCCCTCTTGCCCCTTTATTGATTGAAACTAAATTTAACAAAAAGCACCATATTACTCACCCGTATGCCTAGAAGCTGTGTTCTAAAATTAATAATAATCAGTTTATTAGTTTAGGAGGGAATCCTGCACATACGAATACATAAACATATACACGTACCTAACTTTATATAAATAGAAATTGTTAGTGGCCATTGTGGCGTTCATAAATGGTCACCCCACATATTAAGCTAAACCTTGTGTCACATCTCTATAAGCTGCTCTGTCCTTCAATCCGGGCGTCGGTCCGTCAGCTGGTCTGTCACGGTTAATTTTGACGCATAATTCTCATTGGTTCGAGTGTTTTATTTTGAGATGCGTCCACGAATATCTATACGTCGGTACGTCTGTTGGTCTGTAACGCTTAAGTTTGAAATAGCATTTTCATCGGCAACTATCCCCTCCCTCTTGAACAGGGGACAAAAAAGAGTTTCTAACCTAATGGGCCCCTGTCACATCGCCGCATCTTTGTGCATGTTTTACAAGTACTTCCACGGAATATGCTCCGATTAACTTACTGCAATTGTGCCTTCTTAACGAAAATCTTCCAGAACCACCTGGCTAGCAGCAAAATCCCACCCCTTCACTGTAGAATTCCCTAGATGCTGGAAATTTTAAAACTATAATAGCTTCTTTTCTCAGTCCGCTTGCCTTTAGAATTTCTTCCCTGCTCCCTGTTTCTCCAATAGTACCAACATGCAGAAATTAAATCTAATGCACAGAAAAACATTATGCTGTCCAACTCCATACTTAGGTTTGCCCTATAAATCTGGTTCCTATCCAGATATGTTTAAGCGGCAATATGCATTGTTTGAGTTGAACAAAAGTAAAAACAAAAAAGCAAATTAATCGCCAAACGCACAGATTAAATAGACCCATATTCAAAATATCCGTTTTTCTTAATTATCAGACCCGGAAATGGAGATAAGCTTGGTAGCATTACCTACCCTTTTATACATACTTACATATGCAATTGACCAGGGGCGTTTCAAACCCGAATTATCTCCCTTTTCGTGATGATAGAGGGTGCTACAATCCGTGATATAAAAAGATGCGCACAAGAAAATTCACACTTTTTCTTCTGGTCTCGCTTCTGATGAACACACTCACCAACATACGTGCGCTACGCACACACATCTCACGATATGAAAGACATTTCCCTCAAGTTACACACACGCATAGACGTACACATGGTTTTCAGACTTTATTGTACACGTTTGCATGGACACATCATCAAAGCGGACCGTGTCGGGTTTACGAGGAATAAATGTTTTTCTATACAGTATCGTTTCCGTGTTGTTTCTTTGTTTCATTTTTAAATGCTTGTATTAGAACATGTATAAGAGATAGATAGATAGATAGATAGATAGATAGAGGGAGATAGATAGATAGATAGAGAGAGAGAGAGAGAGACAGACAGACAGACATACAGACAGAGAGACAGACAGACAGACACGCTACCCAAGCGTCGGCAACTCCCTCAAATGGAATATTCTATTTGTGTCAGAATTAACCGAAATTATTATCCTGCTAACGAACCTGTATTGCAAATTAGACGGCTAATCTTCTAAAAAGACCTCCTTTCAATTTTGAGTGACAATGAATACTCCTGTAGGGGTGCCTAGTAAAGCAAAGGTTACGCAACCCCAACCGCACATCTTCTGCTTGCGTCTAGTGGCAAGAAGTCCATGATGATTTGGAAAAAATGCCGGGATAAGTTGACAATTGAAAAAATAAAATAGTTTCCTTTTCCTAGACTAGTTGGGCGATCAAAGACTGAAGGGTGACTATTTTACTATTTAATCGATCGCTGGAGGGAAGATGTATGAAATAATATATTTTTCAATGATATTAAAAAAATGTAATGCAGTAGCCACGACAGAACTCGAATCGAACCCGTCACCCCGCGCCCACCGTACGCTCCTGTAACCATTACACGACGCCACTTTTATACAAAATTGTTAAAATACGATATGTTGAATTTCGCGGGAATAGAGTGGGTTTTTCGAAATGAGGTGGAAGATAGATGATTCCAAATGAGCATTTGGAGGGGGTGCAGGCATAAAGGCGTGAAAGCAAAAAGAAAATGTCAGTGTAGCAAAAAAGGGGTGAGTTATTAACGGAATGTACATTTGAAGGAAAAAGAATTTGGGTTTTCTGGCAGAACTGGGGGGAGGGAAGAGATGTCTGCTACGTAGAGCCGACACCAGCCTCCAGGGAAAAATTCAGGAAAATGAGAGAAATAGACAAAATAAAACGGTAACGTGTGAACAGAAATGAAGAATTCTTTGTATATATTCTAAAAACTATTGTCAAAATGTATTTAGACTGAATGGGACATATGGGATCGTAGTTTGTAGTAAGTCATGGTGTCGCAAAATAGCCTCGCTGCCCGAAAGATGGTAGAATGGTCAGCCAACGTACATAACATTTATTTTCGAAACTTGCTTCAAATGCTATTATTGATATTTGGACACATATGACTCAGCTCTATTCAGTGTATGTTGAAAATTGAGCTTTCACACAACAATTGGAATTAATTTGTATAGTTAACATTAAACGAGTTTCTCTTGTACGGATTTAATCTTAACTATTTATATATATAAACTTAAAGTAAACCCGTTTCAGGACGGGCAAAGTTAATTCCCCGAACGGAACAGTTTTGCACCACTTTTATGCCCCCTTATGAACTTTAAAATTAAGATATATTGATACTAAACTTACTCATATTTTGACTTCTAACGTCTAGCTGCTGTGTTCCAATGTCATAATGATCGGTTAATTAATTTAAAAGTGAATCCCTAATTATATATATATATATATATATATATATATATATATATTGAAAGAGAGAGAACAGAGAGAAGGAGAGAGAGAGATGGTGTTATTTAACACGTTTCCTGAAGAAAAGTGAAATTAAGATAAGGAATGAAACCGTCTTGGTTGGCAACAGGCTCGCGCACCAAAAAACGACACCATCATTTTAAGCCAATCCATAGAATAGCCTTATGTTGCTGAAAGTGTGTGTTTCTACACATGCGCAGGTGCAGACAACTGAATGCTTTCGTTTTGTCTCTTCAAATAACTGTTACATTGGTTTGTTTGTCTTCTCGTATTCCTTCTTTCTTTCTTTTTTCTTTGGCTCTGTAAGTTTTTTCTTTTCTCATCTGCATCCAATATGGCCGTTTCCTTTCTGAGAAAAGGGAAATGTTCGCACAGATTTTTATTTTTTTATCGTCTATTAATCTGAACCAGTTTATTTAAATCTATAAGTTTTTCTCTAAGTGGTACTTCATATAATAGAATGGGACTGTTGGGGGAGGGAGTTATGTACTTGGACTGCTAGGTTGCATTTTGTACGTGACTGACCTTTCAGGTTTCAAATTTCGACGTGAATATATGCGTAATGTCTAGCCACACTGATGAGTCGTACACGACGGAATAGCTGTTTGTGGATGTCTCTCTCTATATATATACATAATATAAAATTATATTTTAATATATATATATATATATAAATATATAAGAGGGTTTAATGAATTAGAACATTACAATTGTTCCAAGAATTAGAACACCAAGTCTAGTATGGCGTACGGTTGTTTCCAAAACATTCTGGAAATACTTTATTTTATTTTTAATTTTTTAAATTTTCTAAAATTAACAAAGCTACTCCAAAAAATCACTTCATCAGTGCCTTTAGCACCACGTCTTACAGACATTTAAGAAAAAAATAACAAGCTCGTCGTATATATATATATATATATATATATATATATATATATATATATATATATTAATTTTAAATAAATAATATTAAATCATTTTACCTACATATGCTAGCGTTTCGAGCTTTCGCTCTCATCAGTGCCGGGATGATAATCTCGAACGGTCGCACGATGATTCAAACCCCTGTCACAGAGTCAACCTAGACGCCGTAATGGTCCCTACCTACCGAGCAATAACTGTTTCCCATTAGTATAAAGTTATAAAGGCGTAATAAAAAATATATATACGTTAAAAAGAAAGTCTACACATACAACGCTTGAATTTGTTCTACTGTCAGTGGCGATGTCTGTTGGCGCAGACAATTAGGTACTTGGATTAATACGTCGCATTTCGTATGTGAGTGACCGTTTCGGCTTAAAAATCCTGGCGTGAATACGTCATTCCATTCTGATGAGTCGCATCTGACGAAACATATATATATATATATATATATATATATATATATATATATATATATATATATATATATATATATGTGTGTGTGTGTGTGTGTGTGTGTGTGTCTAAAGGCTACCAACATTTGTACACAGTTTTTTGAACATTGATTTATTATTTTGTTATTTTATAATTTTATAATTTTATATAATGCGTTTCAAGCGTGGTGCGCTCTCATTAGATATGTAAATCCATTTGAAGAAATGTCGTTCGATTTGAAAAAGTGTTGTTTCATTTGAGGAAATGTTATATATATATATACATATATAGAATATAGAAAAAAAATTCACATACAAATTGCAATGCTAATAGTTGCAATTTTTATGATATTGATGGGATATTGATGGGATATCATAAAAGCACCATTGCACGCAAAGTTGCTATATTTAATGGTGGTAAATTTATTGGCCCGTCACGTTGCCCTATTTATTTGAAACTCCCATGGTTAGGTTCTGACGGCCTTGAGAGGATTTCTTCTTCTACTCAATGTTTGGCCTTTTGGCTTAGATCAAAGTGTAGTATCTGTTCCGATGGATACTACACCCCATAGACTGGTATTGTCTTGGCCTTCAGGGCTTGATTTACGCCGGTCTATGGGTTTGTCCTGTGCAGTTCTAGGAGGTCCACCCTCCCAGGCTTCGCTTCCCCTCTTTGGGGAGGAGTAAGTTTATTGCTTACTGCCTGAGGCGCCCCTACCGGGGAATGCCGACGGGGCTGCCCAGGCAATTTTTAATGACCAGAGTGCTCACCTCTCGGGCGCTGGCTTTTCAACCCCCACTTTCCCGACCCGACCTTTGGTCACATCTTACTTGTGGGAGTAAGATAAAACTAGCCTTGTGCCTAACTCCTGGAGAGGAGTAAATAAATACTCAACGTTGTTTTCCAGCAACCATGCTGAGAGTAGTTTACACGACTCGAACCTTTTTCTCTTCTTTTTGTAAGGATGTGTTGCCAGCCATTCAAAAGAATTCTGTTGTTTATAAATTCATGTGTCAGTGTGGAGCTGACTACGTTGGCAAGACATCCCAAAGATTAGAATTTACAATATCCCAACACATACCACCTGATATTGGCTTACACAAGGTTTCGAGATCATCCGGGAACTTTCAGGCACAGGAATCAGCCATCAGTAATCACCTCGTTAGTACAAATAGTTGTTCTGACAACTATTCCGATGGGTGGTTTTCTGTTTTACACAGTGCCAGGTCGAACTACCATCTCAATATTATTGAGGCGTTAGTTATTAACAATTCTCGACCTATCCTGTGTAGACAAAAGATTTTGAAGCATCAGTTGGAGATCTTTAATGATTCAAAGCCATCATAACGTTGAGAGATTTACTTTTTTTCCTCTCTCAATCGTTTTCTCCAACTGAAACAATTTTTCCCCTCATATCTCATTCGATTTTCTTAGTTTTTAATTTATCATTCTGACGTTTCCTCTTAGAGGGTCAGACGATAAGGCCTTAAGGAAAATTTTAGCAATTTTCTTTTTTTCCACCCGTCCGTTTCATTGATTAAAAAGTTTTTCCTCTGAAATTTATCCTACGATTTTGTTGTACGCGAAATTTACTTATATATATATATATATATATATATATATATATATATATATATATATATATATATATATATATATATATTAATTTAAATATGTACAGACATGCAATTCGACACACACTTTTCGTTTCATAGCCGTACTGCTAAATATTCTCAGAAATACAAGTATATACATACAGCATATCTTCCGCGTTTGATTTGAATGTAGAAGGTTACGAAACACACGTAATCTTCTGTATGGCTATGAAACCAAGGATCCGCTGTAAATATTCTGTCTGTACCTACTAAATATGTTGGACTCTTAGTCCGGTAATTCAGCACTTCGGTCAATTTTTATTTTTAGAAACTTTTTCTCTCTCCACACACACGTATATATATATATACATATATATATATATATATATATATATATATATATATATATATATATATATATATATATATATATATATATATATATATATATATATAAGATAACTGAAGGAAGAGAGATAAAGATGTGCGGATGACAAATCTATTTCATCTTCGATTGTTCAATGCAAGGTGTACTCGATAAAAACATGTTTATTATTCTTTCCTTAAGCCAAGGCTTTTCAAAGATTAAAATCTTATCATCAGAGGAATTACATAGATGGATAAGTTGGCAGTGAAAAAGCCAAAATTCAAAATTTGAAAAAATATTAAGTAATGGAGAGTGAGAGCGTGCGTGTAAAAAAATATGGGTCTGTCCAGTAGGTGAATGTCCGTTGATAAGGTGTCTGGTGTGTGTGTTTGTGTTAATTTAATAACTGTTGTTTTTAAATACCTAAAACAGATACATGGTAAGCAGCTCATGATCCCCTTTTCCTATTTCTTGATTTAAGATTAAATCCTCTGCTTATATTTTACTTTTGATAATTGATTTCCCTTTTGTATTTGTGAATCTTCCAGCGGAAAGTCGATTTATACAAGCTCTAAGTCTGCAACATGTGGAGTTAGTTAGTATGCCTAGGATTTAAACTGCATTTTTGTGTATCTTCTCTTGAATATATATATATATATATATATATATATATATATATATATATATCATGATGGATTACAGAAGATGAGAACAACATCGGTACCGTCGGTTTCAAATCTTAACAAAGGGGACCTCTAGAGGCCTCTTCATCGGAACTCTCTTCACCCTCTGTGTATATCTGTCTCCAAACAGAGTCTGAAGACAGTTCCAATAAAGCGGCCCTGTAGTGGCTTCGTTTGTTAGGATTTGAAACTGACTGTAACGATATTGTTCTGATCTCATGTAATACAAACATTAATAAATAAATATTAGGCTCTTATTTTAGATTTTTTGTTAATAATCGAGCACTCTGCTGGGATTCTCCCCACTAACCTTATATATATATATATATATATATATATATATATATATATATATATATATATATATATATATGCTTATCAGGAAGCTCTATTTCTTCCGAACACTAGGAAGTTTTCATGAACAAACACACGAAAATACATGAACTAAAACTTTGTATATAGAATTCCCAAAAATAATTGGGTGAATATGGCGATTCATTAATAAGTAACCGATCCGCAAAAGAAACAAGAATAATTGCCGACTCTATTTGGGACCTCTTGAAAATCAAACAAGCGCTGAAATGTTTGACCCTTTGGGATAGCAGCGGACAACATCTCGTTATTATATTATGAGTTTGCAACTTTGTTGAAAGATTCGGAAGACGTTTTTTGTGTTATGATATTGTTACGAGGTTTGATCCGTTTTCTTTGTTGGCAGTCCTGGTGGGCCCCACATTAAAGCGAACCTAGTTTAGAATTTTCTCTCGTGGGAAGGCCATACGAAAAACATGGTGTTAGCTTAATATATACAACTTGTTACTTGTTTTTAATCAGTAGGAACGCAGTGGGTGGGTTAGAGTTATCCCGTCGGGACTTACACTTGGGACGGTATATTTCAGTCTAGTCGATTCTTATATATATATATATATATATATATATATATATATATATATATATATATATATATATATATATATATGTGTGTGTGTGTGTGTGTGTGTGTGTGTTAATGTACACGTGTTAATAATCTGAACGGTTTTGTTTATATACTGAAGCATAGCTGTATTCGGGTCGGTGTGTGCATTAATATATACTAGTTTAAGTACCCGTATTCGCTGGATAATCTATTACATCAAGAGCAGTTGTCTGTTTGCGCGAGTGTGTGTATAACTAAAAGTCAGAAACTACACATAATACACCCACAAAATAATATATATATATATATATATATATATATATATATATATATATATATATATATATATATATATATTCTTTTTCCGCATTGGCTCGGGCTGAATACAGACACTTTTTTGTAATATTCATTCTTTTTGGGGTCACCAAGAACCAAATTAGTAAGGAGGCAAGATGCAACACACATGTTTTAACTCTTTTATTGTATTATTCATGCCTCCGGGCAACAACGGGTATCCTGCTAGGTGGAGGGAAATCCTTTTTGCCTGGGATGCTGGAGATATGGATGGGGAGATGGAAGAGTGGAGAGAGGGCGGCAAGACAGCTGGAGGGCGGGGAATGTGGCATGGGAAGAGTAGGAGGAGGATAGAGAGAGAGGGGATATATATATATATATATATAGAGAGAGAGAGAGAGAGAGAGAGAGAGAGAGAAGTTTTAAACAGAAAGAGTTACACACTTTTTAACTATTCTATTTTGTTGTCCGTGCCCCGAGTAACCGAGTTTGTATCTCTCGGTCCGGGGATTCAATTAAAAACAAAGCCCTATACCAAATTCTAACAAAATTTTTCCCAAGTAAAATTTTACCTGTCTACTCTAGATAATAGTTCATAGTTTGGTGTTTATGTTAGCGGAATATCAACCATCTTTTTGTTATTTAAGGCTGAAACACAATTTAAAATAATCGTTCCGTATGGTTAATTGAATGCAAGTTGCTATTTTACTTAAAGTGATTCATCTCTTTTGAACTTTCTGCCCATCACTTTCACCATACCAGGATAAGTTTATAATAGTGAGTCACAATGAGACCCTTTAATAAGTTCGATATTATAAGATTGCAATACATTGCAAAGCAATACAATTACAAGCTGCTATAAAGAAAACTATGTGTGAAATTAGAGCTAACTCGTCCGAGACTTAGAACAATTATAATTTTATAGAGTTAAGACTAGTGATGTGACGATTCCAATATTTTTCCCGATTCCGATACAATAACCGATTCTGTTTTAAATTCCCGATTCCGATACTGATACTGATTCTTAAATCCTCTAATCACCTAAAAAGGTAAAATTTCATCATTTTAGATATATTTTTCTATTTAATTTTACAAACTTTTTAATGGTTTCCCTTTATCTAAGATTTTGATAAACTTATTGTAGCATTTTCATCCATATTTTTCTCTTGTGCCATTTTTCTTATTTATCCATTCGTGGCATTTTTACCAGTGTTATTTTTACTGGGCCATTTTTTTCCGGTGGTATTTTTACATGAATTCGTTATTATTATCTATGAATTTTAGTTTTACTGGTAGTTTAAAATCCATAAATATTTATCATGTTAGCATTAGTACCAGCAATAGAAAATTAAGTTTTAAACAACAACAAACAATTAAAAAATCGTTTTTGGAATGGGAAATTAGGCTACAATTTTTCCGATTCCGATACCGATACCGATTCCGATATCCCCAAAAGTTTTGATTTTCCGATTCCCGATTCCGATTAATCGTCGAAACACTAGTTAATTCCCCATTTTGTGTGTTTTTTTTAAAATTATTTAGATCGGCTCAAATTATGTAAATCTATAAGATTTTATGACAGTTTAAAGTTATATTTCGTTTTCTATCCACTTCTCCAATTTAAAGAAGATCTTTCTTCGCGTTTTCAGCCTTTCGATAGTCCTGTTCTTACCCTGCTATGTTGTAGTTGGTTTTCCCACATATTGCTCCAAAAGTGTCTAGTTAATTCCGGGTCATGTTGCTTTGTCTGTCCTTCCTTTACGTTTTGGTAAAACTAGCTTTCATGATTCGCAAACGTTTCTGTTTTTACTGTTGGTATCTGTTCTATATCTTCTCAGTCTTCCTTTGTTAGCATCATTTGCTCGAGTTCTTCATGTTTCTTACTTAACACTTCTTTTTTGTCACCCGTATTTCTTCTCTTCAATCGTTTTCTGATAATTTGACCCAATTCACAGTAATTATTATTATTTGTACTCACTAGGAGTTCGCACACAAGTCATCATCAGTGATTGCTCACTGATAATAACCGGTGGTGTTCCCTGGAGTCTGAGTGACAATACGCCTCCCCATATTTCCTGTACTCTTCACCTCTTTTCGATAACTATGGCAAATGATTTTGCGGCATCGCAACAGCCGCTTACCATTGATTTATCGCTGAGAACGACCATTCGTCTTCTCTGGGATTTGGGCGGCAATAAGCCTCCCCAAGGTCTCAGTACTCTCTGTACTCTTCTAGTGGAGGTCTGGTTAGTGCTCTCCCTCCTCAGTTTTCCAATCCTCCTTAACCTTTTATGATAATTTTGTGTGGTATACGTCGAGGCTGGTGCTATCACTTTTTCAGGGGTGGGGGACAGTTTATGAAAATTCCTTGCAGTTTCTGTTTCTTTGGCTTTATGTGGTGGTGTAACTCCTATGGTTTTGTTTTATTCCTATTGTAACTTCCATGTAACTGGTTACCGTTCGTAGCTTATACTAGTTGGTTTCCACATTCGACGATTATTATTATTATTATTATTATTATTATTATTATTATTATTATTATTATTATTTTTATTATTATTATTATTATTATTTTTATTATTATTATCATTGTTATTATTATTGTTATTATTGTTATTATTATTGTTATTATTATTATCATTATCATCATTATTATTATTATTATTATTTTTATTATTATTATCATTATTATTATTATTGTTATTATTATTATCATTATCATCATCATTATTATTATCATTATCATTATTATTATTATTATTATTTTTTATTTTTATTATTATCATTATCATTATCATTATTATTATTATTATTATTATTATTATTATTATTATTATTATTATCATCATCATCATTATCATCATCATTATCATCATCATCATTATCATTATTATTATTATTATAATAATAATAATAATAATAATAATAATAATAATAATAATAATAATAATAATAATAATAATAATAAGGAGTTTTTCTACAAGTCATTAACAGTGATTGCTCACTGAAAATAACAAGTGGTGTTCTGAGTGACAACAAGTCCCCGGATTTGCAGAGCTCTCCGACTCTTTCAATAACTGTTTAAAGTCATTTTTTGTTATAGTAACAGCTGTTTACCATTGATTTCTCGCTAGAAACAGCCGTTGGTCTTCACGGAAACACTGGAAACTTAGCCGGCAGGGCTGAATATACCAAGTGTACCTTTTCTTCAGTCGATGTTATGGTGTGTTAGGTCATCATAACATCGACTGAAGAACAAGTACACTTGGTATCTTTACCTCTGTTGGCAAATTTTCTAATATTTCCGTTGAATCGAAGTTATCGATGGACAATTAAACTTCATGTATAGTGTTATTTGAAATAAAATTATTTATATATATAAATATATACTTAGCTTTCTGGTCGTTTATTCTACACTAAAGACACAACATTACACTATATATATATATATATATATATATAATATTTATAAATAAATATTAATTATTTATTACCTACAGACATCGATGTTTCATGCTAACGCAATCTTCAGTGCAGGAAGCTAATTCCAACGGTCGGCGGGCGCGAACCCTGAACACAAATCGCCACTGATTTGTAGTCAAGACTCTTAACCCCTCGGCCATAGTGAACTAGTTATTAATTAGGGGGGAATTTAACTTGGTAAATAGTGAATCGGCGGCTAAATTTACCCAAGCAGTTTAGAGTGATCAACGAATGTATTCGGATCATGCATTTCGCTATTAGTACTGCTTGTTATTAAAGTCACTCAGAGTGCCCGAACACTCAGTCAAAAATACGGGGAAAATTATGCTTCGGCAGATTTCGCACTAATCTTCATATAAAATTATAGAATTATGTTAGTAATTTCATTTTTTATATATAAATTATTATTATTATTATTATTATTATTATTGTTATTATTATTATTATTTCTGATAACGTATAGAAAAACACTCACTGTTTACTTTTAATTTAGACTGAAAAATGTATTTTTGAATTCATTATATATATTTTATATACAAATAAACGCATATTGGTCTTTATTACAGATTGGATGACATATATATATATATATATATATATATATATATATATATATATATATATATATATATATATATATATATATATTGCAAGCTTCCGCTCTCATCAGTACACTGATAATCTCAGACGGTCTCAAGGTTCGACCCCCTGCTACAGAATCAACCTAGACTCCGCAAGCACATGGCCACGAGACAAGAAGCGAATTTAAGTTTTATTTATGCGAAGGGGAAAAAAACTAACAAAGTTCTCGATCGTAAGCTATACAAGAGCCAATATTTATTATTTTATTTCAATACGATGCATTAATGCGTCCGCTGGAAATACCCAGGTTTCAGCCGTCTGATCACCGGGAATTAGGAAAATTCCTGGTTACAATAACCGAGACCGAGTCGTCAGTCTCCATTAGCATGTACGGCCTGATGAAAAACGCCTAAAAGTATCTACGGGTGTCGGCCGCTGTTCTGTTCTCGTAGAAAAAATGTGTCCTGTTGATTTTACAAGTTTCTCTCTTTTCGTGTTTAAAGAGGTAAAACGTTCGGAATGGTTGTTTCTTTTTCTTCTATTCTTTAAGGAGTTACATTTTTTTATTAAATTAATGTATGTAGGTGTGGTTACTCTCAAGTTATCGGATGTGAGTGAAAAGGTTCTCCTTCTCGGTCGGCGGTTGGTGGTTCGATTGAGGAAGACCTTTTGAAAGGAGTCATATTTCTAGGTTGTTTTCTAATTAAATGTTACTTATAGTGAATGTTAAGCAATCTTAATAATGAGGGATGTGTATTAATAGATAAGTATGTAAATGAACACCAAATAAAGTTCTAAAAATCAAAATATTAATTACACAATTCCGTGGTTTGAGAGAGAAAAGAAAACTAAAGTTATATAGTTTGCAAATTAAAACGAAAAACGAACATTTACAGTAACAATGGAGGCGGAAATGAAGGCTTACTAGCTTCGAAGCGTGTGCGCTGTTTCGCATGTCGGGCGTCCGTTTTACAGTGAAAAAAGAATTTAGTTAGATATTTTATAAGTGGTATTAGTTTGCATATGTGGAGAACAATTATTTTAAGAAAGACGAATTGGGGAAAACAGAGAGTCAAATTTTGGACAACTGATATAAAGCATTGGAGTTTGAGATTTATCGGTGTTTGTTGTGCTATTGTTGAAGGAGAGTTTTCTTTTTTTTCTTGAGAAGTTAAATAACACTTTCAAATATGATATGAACAAACCTGTAGAAGAAGAGCATTTGAGAAACTCTGTGCAGATGGGTACTTCAGCTAGGCTTATATTAGTTACTAGCGAGACCCGTGTCCCGGCGTTGCCCAGGGAATATAAAATAATGATTTAATGAAAAACATTTTTAGAGTATTAATTATGAAAATAAAAGATAAAATAACCCATTTCACTGTAAGTAAGTTAGGTGATCAAAATAGGATCCAGCAGTTTGTTATGTGAAGATAAAACATAATTGTTCACAGAATAGATATTTACACGCACCTAAAAGGCTCATAACCTTTATAAAATAGTAATTGTTTTAACGTAAATAGGTCACAAAAGAGTAGGTAAAGCAATAACTGTTTGATTTTTGCGTTCTTTTTTTATATTTATTATTAAGTATAACGCAAATAGGTCACAAATGGGTAGGTAAAGGAAGAAATTGTTTTGACTAATGGTCCTGGTGAAAAATACTCCTTTTCTCTTTATCTCAGTTGGTTGGGAGGTTGTTTTTTGTAACACAGATTTAAGGTTAGCGGAAGGTTTTAAGAGAGAGTATGTTTTCTAAGAAACAGATAACAAAACAAAACATTGTTTATTAAAAACATTGTTTATTAAAAACATTGTTTATTAAAACATTGTTTATTAAAAATATTGTTTGTTAAAACATTGTTTATTAAAACATTGTTCATGAAAACATTGTTTATTAAAACATTGTTTATTAAAAATATTGTTTGTTAAACATTGTTTATTAAAACATTGTTTATTAAAACATTGTTTATTAAAAAATATTGTTTATTAAAAATATTGTAACAGTCGATAGCGATTTTGTTGCTGTCGGCTTAAGGTATAACGCAAATAGGTCACAAATGTCGAGGTAAAGCAAAAAATTGATTTTAACTGATATCCCAAATGTATTTCCTTTACAATATTATTGTTGATTTTGTTTAATAATAATAATATTTTAAAAATAGTCGTAACTATGGCCCCACCCAAGAAAATAA
Source organism: Sepiola atlantica (assembly GCA_963556195.1). Lineage (NCBI taxonomy): Eukaryota > Metazoa > Mollusca > Cephalopoda > Sepiida > Sepiolidae > Sepiola > Sepiola atlantica. The sequence goes on along the minus strand of OY744535.1, from coordinate 62,834,516 downwards.
GAAAAGGTCTTCGTCGAAGTATAAGTGTTTGTGTTTGTTGCTGATCTTAAATAGCATTCGATTATCAGAGAACAGAAAATTAGGTATGACGGTGAAATAGCGTAATCGAACGACAATTGGAGATATGATGACTAAGAACACAAATGTAATAGGAAATAAAGTAAAAATGGTATGCGCACAATAAAGAATAATGGATTCAATCGGTAACGAACAATCAGGCCATTCTGTTATTTGATCAATTCTGGAATGTGTAAAAATCTCTGGAATAGCCAATCAAATCGCCGCAAAAGCAGAAGGAGGCGACACGTATTTAGGTCGTAAAAGTATAGCAGGAAAAAGTCAATAGTCAGTCAGAAAAAATGAAATAATGCCGGCGGTGTAAAAAAAAGTATCCTATGAAGATTATTTCCCGGTGTAAGATGGGGATGGTGGCAGTAGATTTATACGTTGGAGTAAAAGTTACTCCAACTTCCTGTACGTATGACTATTTTAAGAGAATCAGGTGAGTTTTTAAAATGTAGAAATTACTGGAATAGAAGGAAACGGGCGCATATTTTCTGAAAACACACACCAAGAATCGGCCTAAAGCGTGAGCTAAGTCGAATTCTATATATCGCTTGTGTTCACACAGCTATAATGTCTTAATGTAAATGCGGAAAATCAATTTTCCTTTATTATATAGATGTGTTTGTATTACTTAGAGTATTTAGAAAAACGCATGCTAGTTTATTTTACATGTAAAATGAGGAGATATTTACAACCATTGTTCTTAACCAGAGACCGAAATTGGTGGAGACAAGGAGAGCGAGCGAGATAGAGAGAGAGAGAGAGACAGACAGAGAGAGAGAGAGAGGGGGGCAGAGAAAGAGAGAGAGACGAGAGAAACAGAGAGAATAAAAGGCGTACAAAGAGAGGGCAGAGAGGGCCGAGAGAGTATCAGCTTATGAACACATAATTATCACTAAATTTTCTTCTATTTTTTAATACGAGTTATTTCGTCAAGCAATTGTATCCGATGAATCGTTATCAAGAATCACATCTACTTGTGGTAATGAAAAGAATAGAACAATGTCTGAGTTGGAGAAACATTAGTAATTACATCGAGAGGTTGACACCAGTTATTCGTGCTTCTTAAGTGGGGGTACTTGTGAATGTACTATTCTATACTTTATAATAAAGTCCAATGAGGATAAAATAAACGATATATCATAAAATGAAATGCCGTGAAGACAGGATGTGTGAAAAATACAAAAGGAAAAACAAATCGAATACAGAAAAAAATCATCAAAACATGAGAGATTTTACCAGTTTCTTTTCGATCAACGAACGTCTTCAGAAAAAGTGAAGATTTAAAAATTTATTGAATAACGGCAAAACATAGGAAAAAGAGAAAAGAAAAAAGAAGAACGTACAACGAGATGTTTCTGGCACGTGTTTAACTATTTACAAAAAGAAATCAGACTTATCTCACCGCCTAAAATAAATTTGGAAAGAAATCCGGCGACTGTTTTTTACTTTAGGTCGGCAGAAATGATAATAATAAAAATGTATATATGAAAAATTCAATTACTGACGTAATTCTGATTGAATATGATATTTCAGTAATATATCTAGATAACCTTTCAAATATTTTTTTATTTTGTTCCTTTTATGCATTGATAATCTTCTTCATTCAATAAAAATGAAAAATTTGGTTAAAATTAAAACTGTTTGTTCGAAACACGTACATATGTATAATGAAACTAGTTGTAATTCGAGTTTCAACCGTTTTAATACGAGGGGTGGGTGGGTTGTAGTATGTCGGGGTAAGTTCAAGGTACAATTTGTATTGAAGTTTCCACGTATGCTTCTATAAAGATGTACTTTTGAAAAAAAAAGTTTTTATGATATCAAATTTTCATATTAGTGTATATTGAAATGTATAACATCATTCAAGAATGTATTAACACATTATCGAATATTGCATAAACGATGAAAATGCAGTAAAGTGTTATATATATATATATATATATATATATATATATATATATATATATATATATATATATATATTATTTCATTTATCTGCATAAATTGTTATAAGGATATATAATACATTATGTTTCGATTTTTAGTATTTACTTCAACGTGAGTAGAGATACGTAGTAAGTTATGAAAATATATTTATGACAATTAAGCTACAAAGAGGTTTCCGCGTTTCATCCTCGTAGAGAATCGTCAGGCTAAAATTCGTGTTACCTGGTGTATTTATATATTTGATAATATAGATATAGGACTATAAAGAGATGAGGGATTAGATATAATAAGGGATTCCAACAAGTTTAAAGGAGATACCCTCACAAATATATTTTACAATACTGATATAGGCCTATATAAAGATGATGGATTAGCTATAATAAAGTATTACAACAAGGTCAAGGGAGAAAAATTCAAGAAAATTATACGTATGGAAATGAGAAAATTAGGCCGAAGTGTGACGTACTGACTAACATAAAAATAACTCACTTTTTAGATGTCACTTTAAATTTAAATGCAAATACTTACAAGCGATATTTAAAGGATAATCCCAATTTAATATACGTAGACCTAAAGTCCAATCACTCCCTCCATCAATCATAAAACAGATTGCTAATTCTATCGAATGTAGGCTTAGTAATAACTCTAGCAACGAAAACGTATTTGAGAAGTGAAGCAAGATTTACAACACAGCTCTAAAAAATAGTGTGTACCATAATAACGAAATTAAAAATAAGCAACAGGACACCATAAATTATAATAAAATTAAAAATTGAAGAAAGCGAATAATAATCTGGTATACACCGCCCTATAACTAGATACTAAAAACTAAACTTGGCAAGAAATTTCGAAATCTCATCGAAAAACACTCCCCCGTAACTAATCCCTTGTATAAAATATTCAATAAAAATTACCTAAAATTGTCATAGAGCTGCTGCAAAAACTTTAAAATGATAATTAAAGCACACAATAACAAAATACTAAATGGGAGTAGTAGAGAGAAAATGATAACAAAATTCTTTAAAAAGTGACCAATACAGCAACAATAAAAAAGTAAAATATATTTAAGTGAAATATTTTTAGAAAATCAACACATGGTGCAATTTAAATGAAAAAATCATTTATTTAATTTATTTGCAAGCTTTCGTTGTAAAACAACTTTGTCAGGCGGACTGTCTTATAGTTTTTTTTCTTCTACTTCCTCATTTTTATGGTATTTATCCTGATGTCAAGTAAGCTACATAGAGGCGTCCGCGTTACATCCCCGTAAGGAGTTGTCAGGCTAAAGTGCGTGGAATTCGTGTCACTTAGTGTTTTTATAAATCCATGTGGTATTTACTCAAGCTAACCAATCAGATTTATTGTTATTCCCTCCCACGGGTTAATGTTTTCATTAGACAATGGTAGGGCTTCTCTCCAACAAAGGTTTTACTTGACATCTTTTGTTTTGTATAGGGTGACGCATTTTTTTTGTAAATTATTTTAACAGGTGCATGCTAATGTTAATATAATATAAAAAAATCAAGAAAAGAAATATAATCTGGTTTACATTGCCCTATAATCAGATGCTAAAAACTAAACTTTGCAATAAATTCCTAAATCTCATAAAAATCCCTTCTCCGTTACTAATCTCTTGCACAAAATATTCAATAAAAATAACTTAAAACTGTCCTACAGTAGCTGCGAAAACTTAGAAATGATCATTAAAGAACACAATAACAAAATACTAAATGAAAGCAGAAGAGAAAAAATAAAATGCATAAAAAAGTGATCAATATAGCAACAACAAAAATAACACTAGGAACAATAATATAACCACTAGAAATAGTAATAATCTAAACTCTAATAGCAATAACCCAAATAGATATAAGAAAGTTAATACTGAAAAGAAACGCTGTAACCGTAAAACCCGTGCACTTTCTTCACCACAAAATAGATGCCTGACCAAAAGTATTGTTTACGAAGCCGCAATGTTTGCCAAAGTAAGCCTTAATAACAAGAAGTAATACGTTGATATGATATCCTTAGATTATAAAATCAAATATTACGACCATAAAAGCACATTCAATAACAAAAAAAACGCGGAATAAAAGCAGTACTAGTGCCCATTACTGAGAGCTCAAAGAAAGTGGACGCTCGCAATTAATCGAGTAGAAAATAGTACGACCGACCAATACATTTAGAAATTTAACCGACCCGTGTAGATTATGTCTGAATTAGAAATTTGAAATTCTAAACTTTGAAGATCCCACATTGTAGAGGGTTAAATAACAAATAACTGTATACACAGAATAAACTTTATTTTATGATAACAACACATAAGAAAAATAAAATAATATAAAATTATCAAATAAAAAACTAAACTAAACCAACATCTGAAATAGACAAACTAGTCCAAACATGTACGTATTAAAATAAGGTCACCTATTAATTCGACACATTTACAAAAGGGTGCGTCATCAACAGAACAAAATAAGAGGAAGTCAGCAGAACATTTGTTTGAGAGAAACCCTGGCATTGGCTAATGAAAACATTAGCCCGTGGGAAGAAATAACAATAAATCTGACTGGTTAGTTAGCTAGACAAAACATATGGATATATAAAAACACCCGGTTACACGAATTTCATGCATTTTAGCATGACGATTCCCTACGGGGATAGAAACGTGGAAGCCTCTGTGTAGCTTAATTGCCATAAATATATTTTCATATAGTTATCCAGGCAGAAATATTTCGGTCAGAGTTATTGGTAGTCATATCTCTTCAAACGAACGCCTTTTCTTTACGGCTGCACTTAGTGAAATGAGACAAAATTACTTTCTGAAACTGAACACGTGATCAATAAGTATATTTTCACATAGTTATCCAGGCAGATCACCTGAGATATAACAATCCATTAAATTTTAAATAAGATTTTTACTTATATATTCACTTCAAAAGAAAATCTGTTAGACTCCTGAACTAAATTACCGAGTCGAGGTTGACACAAATGCGAATCCCAATATCCGGTCGACTACAATACATGACGCCTATAGCATCGACATACTCTTAAACCAGGCGTTTCCTACAAAGACATATGATCATAGTGTTTATATAAACTTAACGAGTTTACTTACTGGTGGTCTTTTGCTGCTAATCTAATGGTTACAAGTGTCGACTGTTAAAATAGTCTAGTTGGGATGCCACCTTAAAGCGCTTGCTTCGGGAGTTGAGCACTGTGGTAAGTGAAATCATCAGCTACCATTAGAGATAATGCAAAGCTCTTCGTATAAACGAATGGAGCACTCTTCACTGGTTGATAGTAGTTGTATAAATATTAAGATTTCACTTACTCGTGGCCTGTTGCTGATAGCCTGACGATTAGAAGCGTCGACTGTTTTCTATAAGTTGGCGCGTTCCATCCCAGTTTGAAGCACTTGCATGTTTAGTAACACTGAAGAGATGTGATACAGCGAAACAGTATGCCCGTTGATGACTATATATACGTATGTGTGTGTGTGGCGGGGCAACATTAAAAAGGAAAAAGGGGATTAAACAACGACATCTACATAGAACAAAATAAAATAAACACATGTGAAGAGATTGATATTTCGTCTAACAAACTTATTTAGGCTTTCTCGGGATAAGGCATGTTTCAGGCAGAAATGAAGTATCTATGCATACGGATATGGGTGCTATGAGTTGGCAAACTACATTGAAATGTGCATGTTTCTTTCATGCGAGATCTTCTGGGTTTGCTATGTTTTCCTCTTCATCACGTTCTTATTTTCTTTTCTATTCCTTTGTTGCAGGGGCCGACGCAGATTCTCAGTCTTACAACTAAGAAAAGAGACACAGCCATAAATACGTCAAGGGCAAAGAACAAATTCGCGTGTGCAGCAAAATATAAAGCTGGCATTTACTGCAAATAAATAAATATGTGGCTGTTAGGAAAACAATTCATGATTCAATAAGTTGACAGGATAGATGATGGATCATTATATTAGGATGGTGGTGATGGTTATACTGGCTTGAGTGTCCTTTGGTCTTTTCGCTGGGACTTGTTGCTATTAACGTAACTGCTGTAGAACGTTGCTCGTCTTGTTGGCGTGTTGTAGACGGAAGTGGCAAAGTTTCTGTTGTCGTCGTGATAGTGAACATGCCGTTCCGTCCAGCAGAGATTCGAGGGGGAAATGCTGCTGCTGCTGACTGCATTCGTCGAGATAGTAAAAATGCCGATCCGTCTAGCAGGGATTCGAGGGAAAAAGTTGCTGCTTACTGTCGTCGTAACAGTGGTTAAATGACGCCGTATAGTCTAGTAAGAATTTCTGGAGCAGGTGCGGTCGGCGAAGACGGAGAAGACAGCGTGGAGGAAACAAGTACCCTATATGAGCTACTGAGTGAAGAGACGCACCCTTTATATACTGCATTTGCGGCAATTGCCGATCCAACACTTTGATGAGATCTGATTGGTCTACTCGAGTGAAATGCGCAGAAAGAAAGAAACTGTGCTGATTTCTGTCACACGGGCTAGGGTGTTCAAGAACAAAACATTGCTGAGTCATAAACAGAGTCGGTACAACAAGAGATCAAACATCGTGTTTTTAGGAGTGATGCGTCATAGTCAGAGTCAGCACAACACCTTCTAGCAGCAGCGAGACCCCCCCCCAAAGTTCAATCCTTCTTCACCGTGGTGGGGGCGGTGGCAACGTGGTAGCGTCAGAGATATGCACTCTGGAACTCCGGTTCTTTGGAGGGTCACTCACAGCCGATGAGTGTGGCACCCAGCGATATTAGGGCCGTAACCTGGCTAACACGGCACTGGCGAAAATTAAGATAGAGTCGGCATCAGGATCCGTCTCTCTCATCCAGACCAGACAATCCTAAGACACGATCTTAGTAGACTCTGTGAACAACAACAACAACAATGCGACAGGGCTGTGGCAGCGGGTAGTCAGATCTTTGATTCCTGGTAGGGTCACCCAGGACGGATGGGTCTGGCACTCAGTGGTATTAGGGCCGGTGACATCCAAAGGCGTCTGCATCGAGATCCGATTGCCTCTGATCGTTTTGTTTTCCAATATGTTTGTTGACAATCTACGGCAAGCAAGGATGTTCAGTCATCTATTGCAATGCTAGTGGGAATACTATATTGCATTGGAGCATGCGAAACTACTACTCAACGCTTACAAATGACATTCTTTTTTAACGATTTGAAGCAACCGCTGGTCCCTGTTGACCTCGATGTCAGGGGGTAACCTGAAATCCTCAGGAACAAAATGCTCCAAATCTACGAGAAGAACCTCGGTTAAAAGCAGACGATATCGACATGTTTATGTTCGACGCTGCATTCAGGTACAACTCGCTCAACAACAACAACAGTAATAATAATAATAATAATAATAATAATAATAATAATAATAATAATAATAATAACAATAATAATAGTAGTAGTAGTAGTAGTAGTAGTAGTAGTAGTAGTAGTAGTAGTAGTAGTATACCGCAAAGGGACAGAAAGACTCTTTACATCCAAAATGCTAAGCCTTTATTGACGATATAAATGATGGATGGAATCGACAACATTTGATTACTTAAGAGGACGACTCGACAAGCATTTGTTGACATTGGAATTAAAAACGACCATGTTTAGTGTGTAGGAAAGCAATCCCATGGTAATATATTCCACAAATGGGTAGTTTTGGGAAAGAAACTCTGTTCATGGAAATTCCGTTTGCTTTTAGGTACACAAAGAAAAAAAGGAAACTTCTTTGCAGTGGAGACAGAAAACGAGTTCTTGCTGTGAATGTTTTACATGGTGGGTTATAGTAGAATGAAAGCAATCATTGAATTGGTAAGCAATAAAAACGATTAGTAATTAATGAGATAGTCTTTTGAAAAGCAATATGTAAATTAGTTTACGGCGTCGATCGCATACACATAATCAGTATATGAAGAGTTATTTGTTATTTGTTGTTAATATGAATTTGGCATTTTAATCCCACTGCTATGGTAATAACTGGCCCAATTTTATATATCGGACAATTAAATAAAATATATTCATTTTTATCACTTAATAGTTTATTCTAAATATCACGTGTTATATATTTTTATTTTCCTTCGTTATTTTCACGTTAAAACAATCAATTTCTTCTAGATTCTGAGTTTTTTAAAAATTTGCATTGGGGTCAAGGCCATCCCTATAACAGGCCGAGATATCTAACATTTGGAGTCTTCTACTATAGGCAAAATTCCCAGTCAGTCAGCAGATGTCTTTTAGTTGCTAACAGTTCACTCTAGTTAAAATCGACTTTTACAAAAAAAAAAGATTTTTTTTAAAGATTAGTAGTGTAGTAGCATTAATAGAGCATAAGTATTAAAGACATTTTTAGACGTTTTCATTGTTTAGGAAATTGATTTCATTAATGGCAGATCGTTTTGTTTTATGTGTAAGGCTTCTAGTATTTGTAGTTTTAGTTTGTTATTTTCATATTCTAATATGTGTTATCTACGACTAATCTTAACTGTCATCTAAATATTCACATTTTTTGCTTAATATCCAATCCTGATGATTTCTCTAGATGGAACTGAAAGTACTAGGGTCACCTATCACTATGGCAAGTTCATCAGCCAGTTTCAGCCTGAAATCCGAACACTCATTAGTCAACATGAAAGGATCGGACAGAAAATATGCAGGCATAATTTGTCTGTACTATTTAACCAAATATGTTCGGATAAAGAAATGTTGCCGAAATACACACATACACACACACATATACATATATATATATACATATATATATATACATATATATACATATATATATATACATATATATATATACATATATATATACATACATATATATACATATTTATACATATATATATACATATATATATATATACATATATATACATATATGTACATATATATATATATACACATATATATATACAAATATATACATATATATATAAATATATATATATACATATATATATACATATATATATACATATATATATATACACACATATATATATATATATATATATATATAAAGAGAGGGGTGAGAATTAAAATGGCAGACAAGCTACACAGAAATATTTGTCTGTTGTTTCTTCAGCAAACTAAATTGCGATGATGAACGTTTTTATATTCGTTTTATAAAATAAATTACTTACAACATGAACAGTAAAAATATTAAATAGGGAAAATCAGCTAAGAATTAAAAAACAAAGTCTCTATAATCACTCAAGTTTACCTAATAAACAATATCGATATAGTGCATCACTGTAGTATAACGTCTCCAGTAGTCAAGTAGGAAATCTTAAAGTGGACTAATATGTGTAGATTGTGTGAGAAAGTACAACTTTATAGTTTATAGATCTCAAACGTTTACTCTACGTTTACTCCTAGAAGCCAAATTGACACAAATTGTAGACACGATATAAGCTTTACTTTGGCATAGCCACCTAGGATAGGAAAATAACTCACTTAAAAGTAAGCTGCGTCAAAACACTTAGAAAAAACGGAAATAGCTGATTGGTCAGTGATAGTAAATAGTGACGACGTATATAAGTCTATTCAAAGGAAATAAAGCTAAAAATCTAAATAGATGGGAGTAAAAATAGATAGTAAAATGTGTATCACTGTAATTAGTAACATGAGATCGTACCGAGCGAAATACAAAGTGCTGAGTGCTATGAATATATTTTCATACTATTACTAAGCTTTGTGTAATGATGATCACTGTTTAACTACCATCATCTTTGTATGGCCGAGAAACTAAGAATACTGCAGACAGTCAATGACCCCCTCATTGCACTGTTTTAATATCAATTCGGAAATTTTCAAAATGTGTCTAGATAAAAGAAGGTATCTTTTGGTCTACTTGCTGGATAGGGGGCTTACTTAAAGCCCAGAATACACCCGATAATGCTCTACGCCAACCATCAACGTAGCTTATTACCAATCGGGCGCGGCACATATCGGTACGATTCTTTAACTATCCTTTAATCATACCCATATTTGCAATCACCTAATAAACAGTCACAAACTCGACTGTTCCCAAATTCTAATAGCCCAATTACATCTACGTGTATACTTTATATCACTTATGAACCACCAACAAGCACTAGCCACAATATTTATTTATAAAAGCATTTTGGCGACATATGTGCATACATGTTTTAACTACAAACTTATTTAGGCTAAGTTTCATAGGGCCAAGGTGTATGAATAAAAATAAAAAGAAGAATTTTGACAAGAGATTTTCGAAAACACGAGGAGCAGAGTGAGCAGCTGACTGGAATTATTTTTAATTGAACGTCTCACCTTGATTATCTTCGTTTCTTCTTTCATGTTTCAAAAATATCATCTTTTTATTGCTTTGAACCTCTTTTGGAACTACGAGCAAAAGATGTCTACTTTATGCGGACTATGTTTTCATCTTAGATGTAATTCGCACAACGTTTCGGCCGATGTAATCTCCGACCGTTTCCAGGTGCATCTTGTCGAACTCTGGAATCTGTTAGCACTTTTATCCGCTACGCCACGAGGCCTTGCGGACAAAGTAATAATCAGTTCTAAGTGACAGTCTTCTGTAGGTTGAAGGTTCAATCCTCATTACGGCGATACTATTCTTAAATACAAATTACTGACAAAACCAAAGCAAGCTACTCTCATGGATTAAATAAAAAGTTATGTTCGAAATTCCGTACAGATTCTCGAGTTCGTTATAAAGATTCCCGAGTTCAACAAAAATCATCTGAACAAAGTCGGAGGTTACATCGACGAAAACGTTGTGTCAATAACATCCAAGATGGGAATAGTAGTCTATATAATCCAAATAATACAAATTGTCAATTCTCATCTAAAAAAAAATCCGAAACAATTATTTTTTTTATTCTACGAATTTTACTCTTATTTTGTATTATTTATTAATTATTCGTTTTAATGAACCATTATAGTTGGATCCAGTTTATTGATGTCTCCCAACCGTATCATTTATTGTAGTTCTCGGATTTAAAAGAAAATATCTCGTCTTGAATATCCTTTTTTTAAATAATGATATCTTGTATTTGTTCAACTGTATACACACGTGTTTCAGACATTTTGATGAAGAAGACAATTACAAAAATCAGCGGATTCTCATTAAACTATTGAGGGATGAACTTGGCCGAAAAGTCAGAGCTAAACAAGCCACAAATGCGTCCACTTATCTCTCTCAACTCTTGCAAACCAGCTGGACAGAACTAGCTCCAGTCTACATCAAGTCCTTGGTGGAAGAATGCTGCCTTCTCTTGTGTATGTCTTTTTAAACCTTCGGCTCAGTTGCAGCAAGCCAGTCCAGAGTTTCATCGCCCAGATTAATAAGGCCCAGATCGCCATTTGGTGGACGGTGTTTGTGGCAGCTGGTGATGACGTGTTCCACGGTCTGCAGGGGCCCCCGCATTCACATTGGGCACCATTCGTGAGGCCCCACATTTTCATCGACTCGCCAAAGCGCCCCACGCCTGTCCTCAGGCGAATGAGCGTTGTCCACTGCTTTCGCGGCAGGTGCTGGCCAGGGACGTTTGTGGGGGTCTCTGATATAGTGGTGAAGTATGGATAATTCTACTGTCTTCCACTGTTCCCCCCATCTTGCCTTGACCCAGGATACTTTTCAGTGGTAGAGTATATCTATTATATAAAAGAAAGTTGTCCGTCTGTGTGTGCGCGTCCAGCTAAAAGCCAAAAACTACACAAAAAACCCTACAAAGCTGATGTATTCTTTTTATCGTTGCCTTGGACAAAATATAGGCACATTTTTAATATTCATTCTTTTGGAAGTCAACAGGAACAGTCGGTCGAAATTTAGAGAGATTTTTAATGTTAATATGTAGTAATTTGTCACCGATTTTTTTCAAGTTGCCAAAGAAAAAAGGAGAGGAAATTTTCTCTCTCTCTTTCTCTCTCTCTCTCTCTCTCTCTCTCTGTATATATATATATATATATATATATATATATATATATATATATATATATATATAATGGTTCTTGAGTTTAGTGTATTAATAGTATTATCATTATTATTATTATTATTATTATTATTATTATTATTATTATTATTATTATTATTATTATTATTATTATCATTATATATTAGTGAAATAAAAACTGAATTGTTTTTACATTTGGTTATTGGCGAAGTGGTCATTTGATCAGTACCACTGGAAGGCCATGAATTCTAAAACTGTTCTGTTTTTAAATCTCCGAAACAGTTACATGGTCAACAGCTGATGATCCCTGTTTAATATTTTACAATTCAAATTAAGGTCGCCTGTTTATTTTCACTGCTATATACTTGAATCCCTTTTTGTATTTGTAAATTTTCTGGCTGTAAGTCGACTTATGCGATATTTGGGATTTATTTAGTATCCCTGGGAATTTAAATTGCATTTTCTTTCTTTGTTTTAAATGACTCGAAGCTTCTTTAGACTATATATAAAAGTTATTTTAATACTAGAAAGACCATCAAAAAATAGAAAAAATAAAACAAGGTATAATTAAACAGACGAATTATGTTATTTGTAACAATGTTTGCATAAATGAGAAAATGCTGCCTAAATACACAAACACAATATATATATATATATATATATATATATATATATATATATATATATATATATATATATATATATATAAAGAGAGAGGGAGGAGTGAAAGAGAGGAGGAAGAGAGAGATGAGGTGATAGAAAGATATGGGGTGAAAAACGAAAAAGAGGCGCAGGGGGTGATGAAGAAAGATGCTAAGAAGGGGTAGAAGAAAAGTGGAGGGAATAAGGGAAAAAGAGAAATTGAGAGAGAGGAAGGGAAGGAGGATAGATAGAGGTAATTGAGAGAAAGAGAGAGAAGTTTTAAAAATAAGATGTTACACACATATAGTAACTCTTCTATGGTATTGCCTCTGCTTCCAGTCAACGCCAGCTAACCATATTAGTATCAAATAACTTTGAAAAACAATAGAAATTGAATGGATTACTTATTTATTTATTTATTTTTCTTCTTCTTCTTCTTCTTCATCATCATCATCATCATCATCATCATCATCATCATCATCATCATCATCATCATCTACTACTACTACTACTACTACTACTACTACTACTACTACTACTACTACTACTACTACTACTATGAGTCCCCACACAGTTCATCAGCAGTAATTGCTCACTGATAATAACCGGTGGTGTTCCCTGGAGTCTGAGGGGCAAGTCTACCCAGATTCCCAGTTATCTCCACCTTTTTCGATCACCATCGCAAATGATTTTGCGTTATTGCAACAACCGCTAACCATTGATTACTCGCTGGCAACGGTCATTGGTCTTCTCTGGAGTTTGGGTGGCAATAAGCCTCCATAAGGTCCAAGTACTCTCTGAACCTTTCCAGTTGAGGTATGGTTAGTGCTCTCCCTCCTATCTTTCCATCCTCATTGACACTTCACGACTAATTTGTGTGGTATCAGCCGCGGTTGGTGCCATAACATAACATTTTGAGGTTAGGGGGGGTATGAAATTTCGTGCAGTTTCAGTTCCCTTGGTTCATATAGTGGTGTTCATTCTATGGTTTTGTTTTCTTTCTAGTGTAGCTTCCATGTGACTGGTTAACGTTTGCAGTGTATGTGGGTTGGTTTCGGCATTCGATAATTTTCCTTAAGATTTCAGCTGTTTTCATTATTGCTGTCCGTTGTATGATCTCGTCTTCCCCTTCGATCCAATTTCAGTCTGTTTTCCAGATTTTTCAGGACTGTTCCTAGTGCTGCTACGATTATTGACTTTCTTTGTGTTCCATATTCCTTTTAATTCTCTGGAAAGTTCCGTGTATTTGCTTCGTTTTTCTGTCTCCTTGATCTTCACCCTGTGTTCTGCTAGGATGGCGAAATCTACGATTTGGCAATATTGTTTCTTCTTGGTGACTATTATTACATCCGGTCTCCTTACTTGGGTTAGTTTATCTGTTTGTACCTCTATGTCCCAGAGGATTTTGTGATTTCCGTTTTTTACTACTGCTTTCGGTTCGTGCCTATACCATTTGTCTGCGTGTTTAAAATGTTTTTGTTTTTTTTTGCATAGTTCCCAGTGTAATATCTTCCCCACACAGTCGTGTCTGTTCTTGTATTCTTTTTGAACTAGTTTGCTGCATTCAATTATTATGTTATTTACCCTTTCGTCTCTTTATCTATAGAGTCTCCCTTTGCTGTTTTCCTGTGTGTTGTCTATTTTAGCTTCCATCTAATTAGTTCTACTCCCATTGTTTTCTGCGGCTGTTAGTTATGATTCTGTTTCTCTGTTTGGGTGTCGTTGTCGTACACATGTTCAGGTGCTTTCGTGAGTCTCTTCCCGTGTTATTCTTATGAATCGTAACTATAGCTGTTTCTTTTCCCATTTTTATTTTCTCGTCTTGTTTCTCGTTTTTCTGTCCTCTGTATTGTTCATTTTGACAGTGTCTTAGCCTTTATGTGTTCTAGGTTATGTATTTTTCTCATTCCTTTTTTCGTCATTCACACAGTCTTCTATAATTATCAGCCCTCTCCCCCGTCTTTTTTTCACGCACAGTCGGTCAGCATCATCCTTCAATTGTAGTGCATGGTCATTAGTTTCCCAGTCTTCTGGTAAAGATGGCTTAGTTCTTCTTTGGTCCATCCCATGAATGGTCCATCATATCTGCCCAGGTGTTTATTACTTTTACTACTATATAATTTATTTCTGTCGATTTGATGGTGTCTGGGTTCAGAACTCCCAAATATTTGTTAGGTATCAAGTGTTCTCATTTCCCTTTAGTTGTGTAGTTCCAGACCTTGCACTGTCTCCAGTTTTCCAATTCTCATCTCTAGCAGTGTACACCTTTCCATTCCGAATTCCATTTGAATATCATGGCTGAAGATTCTGGTTATGTTTATTAGAATTTCCAGTTCATTTTTGCTTTTCGCAAATAGCTTTAGGTGGTTTATTCTTTCTTCTGTATCAGTAAACTTGTATCCGGCATCACATTTCCTGCGTATGTTGTTGAGTCCCATCATGGCTATAATGAACAGTAGCGGTGATAGAGAAACTTCTTCGAAGATGGCTCTCTGTATTCTTATCTCAGTGAGGTATTGTCCCCAACTGTTAGTTCAAGTATCCATGTTTCCATTGTCTTTTTAACCAAATTGATAATCTTGTCTGACATTTTGTACATCCTCAAGCACTCGATTATCAATGCTTGATGGAACTTGTCGTAAGCTTTCTTGTCGTTGATCCATGCCATAGCTATGTTATTTTTTCTGCTTTTTACCTCTTTCAGGATCTTTTCATTTATGTATAACAGGTCACGTGTTTCTCTTTTCCCTTTCCAACATCCTTTTTGTACCTCGGGAAGTAGTCCACGATTATTAAGGTTATAGTAGATCTGTTCTCTCGGTTGTGCTGTTAAGATTTTCTACATGGTTGGTAAACAGGTTGTTGGTAAACAGGTTATTGGTCTATAGTTGCTTGCAGTTGTTCCCTTTTCTGTGTCTTTTTGTATCAAGGTGGTTCTCTCTTTGATCATCCGCTCTGGTACCATCTGTATCGTGGATAAATCTTCTCAAATTTTGCATTAGGGTCCTGAATCCTTTGTATTCCATCGTTGCCTGGTATTTTTCAGTTTGCCATTTTTCTGATGTTTGTATTGAGCGTTTCTTCGTTAATTTTGTGTTCTGTTCTTTCTTAAATATTCTGAAGCTCTTGTTTCATGTTTTTCAGCCATTCAGCATTTATGTTGTGGTCTTGGCTCTTTTCCCATATCTTGTTCCAGAAGTGTTTTGTTTCTGTCGGGTCCGATTGTTATATAGCTTTACAGGCATTGGATTGGCCACTATTGGATTAAAAGAGTAAATACTAATAAACATCAACTTGATATCATATTATATTTACTATGTTTTGGATTTATCATCATATGTATGTGTGTGCGTGATAGAGATTTTTAATGTAAAATGCATTTGACAAAAATGCAATCTAATACTAAATAAAGTTGGATTCTCAGAAACGTATGTACAGGGAAAAAAGAATTGGAATAAGCTGTTGAAAGTGAACAATGAAAATAAATAAATTAAGAAAATGTAGGAAGGAGACAAATAAGAAAGGGAAAGGGAGTAAGATATAAAGAAAGACGGACGAAAGAAAGAAAAGTGAAAGAATAGAAGAAAAGAAACAAAGAAAGAGAAAAAAGACAACGGAAGAAAGACAGAAAAAAGATAGGAAGAAAGAGAAAATAGATAAGAACGAATGAAAAAATAAAGAAAGAAAAGGAAAGAAAAGTGAAACATTGAAAGCGAGGAAACAAGAAAGAAAGGAGGAATGAAAGAAATAAAATAACCCGTGGATTAAACGAAAGAACAAAAAGAAATGAATTAAAGAGAAAAGAATAACGAAAGAAAGTGATTGGAAGAAATGAAACACAGAAAGAAAGGAAGGAAAAAATAAAGAAAATAGAAAAGAATGAACGAAAGAAAGAAAAGAAAGAAAAAGGGTGAAACATTGAAAGAAAGGGGGATAAGAAAGAGACAAACCGAGAGAAAGAGAGAGAGAGAGAAATAATCGGTTAGGGGAATAGAACAGAAAGAAAGAAAAGAGAAAAGAAGAAATAGTGTAAGAGAGGGAGAGAGAGAATAAAAGAAATAAAAGGGAACTAAAGGTGAAAGAAAGAATGAGCGTTAAAAGAACGAAAGAAAGAGAATGTACAATTAGAAAAGTAGAAATAATAGGGAAAAATGATCTAGGATTGAAAATTACGACTGAAAATTAGACGGAAGGAAGAAAAGGAAGTCGGACTTTGAAAGAAAGAAAGAAAGAAAGAATAAAAGAAAGCAAGAAAGAAAGAGAAAGGGATGAAAGAAGAAGAGTAAAAAGATTGAAAAAAGAATGAAATTAAAAAGTTAAGAAGGGAAATTATGAAGAAAAGACTGAGAAAGATGCAAAGGTTATAGAACAGAAGAAAAGAAGAAAAGAAAGGAAAAGAAAGAAAAAAGAAAGTTGTAATATCTATTTTTTAAATATGCAAATTATGGTAAAAAGTTACTTTGTCGAAATAATTATTTTAAATGAAATACAGTTAAGAAATGAGTTAAAAACAATTTATTTGGGGATACCTACTCAGTTGGCTAAGATCAAAGTGTAGTATCTGTTCCGATGGATACTGCACCCATAGACTGGTATTGTCTTGGCCTTCGGGGCTTGATTTACGCCGGTCTATGGGCCTGTCCTGTGCAGTTCTAGGAGGTCCACCCTCCCAGGCTTCGCCTCCCCTCTTTGGGGAGGAGTAAGTTTATTGCTTACTGCCTGAGGCGCCCCTACCGGGGAATGCCGACGGAGCTGCCAAGGCAATTTTTAATGGCCAGAGTGCTCACCTCTCGGGCGCTGGCTTTTCAAACCCTACTTTCCCGACCCTACCTTGGGTCACATCTTACTTGTGGGAGGAAGATAAAAACTGGCCTTGTGCCTAACTCCTGGAGAGG
Source organism: Sepiola atlantica (assembly GCA_963556195.1). NCBI lineage: Eukaryota > Metazoa > Mollusca > Cephalopoda > Sepiida > Sepiolidae > Sepiola > Sepiola atlantica. Next base: position 62,817,001 of record OY744535.1, on the reverse strand, counting down.
AGTAAATCAATACTCAGTTGTGATCTATTTGATTAAAAATGTTTAATGTTTCTTATTTAATAGAAGTTATAAGCAGTTTTTTTTTGGTTGTGAGTAAAGTAATAAGGAGTCCGGTGTCAATAAAAAAAGATATCCGATATTACTTTACTCGCAACTATTAATTACGAAACTTAACATGTTTATAACGTTAATAGTAAATATTAAAATTCTTTATAACGCAAATAGGTCACTTTCCCCACTGTATTTCCTTTAAAATAATTTTAATGTTTACAACATAATGTCATTATGAAGCTAAAAAAGAAAGAAAAAGAAAAGAAAGAAAACAAAAAAGAAAGAAAAGAAAGAAAGATGTTATATGTATGAAAACAAACAAAAAACCTACGGAACTTTGGGTAGAATGAAGAGCAGTAAAAGACGTGGGTCCCGAGAGAAAAGGAAGAGAAGTCAAAACCTAGGAGGAAGGGGAGATGGGAAAAACGCGCGCATGCGCGTGCGCACTTCGCCGCAAACGAAGTTTAGAATTCGTATCTAAAACATTTATTCCTCGGTCTTTACAAAACGCGTTCTTTCTACAGTACATTTGGGTTGACAGTAAAAGAAAGGGAGAAAAAAACGACTACTAATGTTTGGCGGCGGCATGACACTTTAGAGATCATAATAACAACCCCCCCCCCCTCATCCAACAAAAAAAAACGATCCAAGTGAAAAGATATGGAAATATATACAGAAGGGCGCTGAGCAAGAGAGAAAGAGAAGAAGAAAGAGAGAGAAAAAAAAGACGTTGTTAAAGGGAATCGTTGTGCAGATACTTTTCGATGTTGCAGAAGTGCGCTCCAGGACACGATTACGCGGACGGACATCCGAGAGTAACCCTATGTCACTTAATTCAAGGACCAATTCTGGGATTTTAAATTCGTTCCTCCGACAACAGTGACAACTTTTGAGCTTTGCTCATTTGAAAATATTAAAAACTAATAATAAAAATTTAAAAAAAGGCATCATAATTTTGATACAGAAAGAACAACAAATATACAACGTTCCCCGCCCTCAATAGACAATACAGACCTTCTGAAAGTGTGTCCGCGCAATTATAAGGACTTTTGCAGTAAAGTAAGGGTTGCGCAATTACCAACCGCACTTCACATGGAACTTTATTGTTTACATCCAGTGACAGGGAGAGATCCAAGATGACTGATAATACTGCTGGGGTAAGCGGAGGCACCGAGATTTGAACGCTGGCCAATTAATATGCAAGGCGAACCTAAAACACCTTCTCGGTCTTAATGTACAAAAAATATGCGTGCATGCACCCCCATCTCACACGTACACACGTTACCTTTTTTATACATATTTATTTAGACTAGTGTAAATATATTAAAATTAAGTAATACATTATATCCGTTTTTATATATTGATTATTTATATGCGATATCAGTCATAAAGTTAACTAATTTGCATATTGATTTTGAAAAATTACATTTTATTAATTAGTTATTATTATCGTTTTTTTTGTTTTTTTTTAAATATGACAAATACTTCTGTTTCGCAAGATTGCCTTATTTCCTGGACAAATATTTAGCTTTTATGTTGAAATGTTCCTTTCTTTAGAAAGACCGACTTGATTTTCGGTCTATTTCTAAATTGTAAGTGGAAAAGCAAATTGGTTTCTTCTTTCTTTTTCTTTTTCTTTTCTTTATAGTAACATTTTGTTGATAAATACATTTATATCGAAATTACCAAAATGTCAATGTTTATCTATATGAATGACTGAGAAATACTTTGTGTCGTGTTTACAACAATGTTATGAATTAATGTTTTACTATTTTAAGTTAATGTTTTAAGTATTTCAAGTAGCGAACTTTGCGAAGCGATAGCGAGCCGGCAAAGCCAGTTAGTGTATATATAATGTTGAGGTGTAAGCGTAATACTTAGTGGGCTAGCTCCGGTAATTACGTTGATTAGCATTCACAGTTTTAGAATACTTTAACTTTGAGTTTTTTGTTTAATTTCAAAATTGTTTAAAAATTAATTTAAGTATGACTTATTATGTTTTTATCAGTTAACTTTGCGGCGTCATCGTTTAAATACACTCTCTAGTGAACTTGAATAAACACCTGTATAGCATTTTCATTTCGTGTAAAGATTGATTTCAAGAAAATATTAAGTTGGTTGACTTCCCTACCGGTAGATAAAAATAAAAATAAAAATAAAAACTAATTTTAAAATCAACGCTGCCAAAATATGGAGACTTAGAATAGATGATTTTTCCCATCGGTAATAAAGATATGATTATTTTGATAATTGTCTGAATATAATTTAAAGAAATATTTTAGCTATTTCAATTGGGAAAATAAAATAGTTTCTTTCTATAAGTAAACATGAGAGAAACAAATATACTTATTTATGTTATATCAAAACAGATCTTAATATAATGTAGATTTAGTGTGTGTTTGTCTGTAAACGAAACCAAATTGCATTTCTCAAAGATATAGTACAGACAATTCTAAAATCACGTTTCTTAATAGTAAAACTTTTGGTCACATTAAAGAATAGAGTCTATTTAACTAGTACATATTACTAACATGTACATTAAATATTACAAACATGTACATTAAATATTACAAACATGTACATTACATATCATATATAGATATAAAATGTGTTTCTTAGCAAAAAATAATGATTTTCTTCACATTTAACAAATAAAAAATAACCTGATGAAAAACATAAAATCATGTAAAATTATACGCGTGATTATAATTTAAAGTTCATATTTTCAGCGGTCCTCCGCTCTTTATCAAAAATGTATTATTTGATAAAAATATAACAATCGTATATAGAAATAGATATAGAAACGGAGAGAAATAAATAGGATGTCTTATTTATCACATTATTTTTAAAGGTAGATTTTAATAAATTATCGCCTGGTATTATCTATGTAATATTAGGCTACGGCGTTGCTTCTTCGTACGTACGTTATCACCTTTCACACATATTTAAAAAATAGATCGTTCGATCAACTTATTGGTGATTAATCTGATGTCGCTAAGGTAAAAATAGACTTTATCCATTTTAAAATGAATTGTTCAGCAATCGAATTCTGTTGTCCCATCGGCTAAAACTATACAATTTTAAATAAATATATTTCAAAAAGTGACATTTGTTTTATTGATTTAAAGAATATTTAGCTGACATTTTACGGTAAGAAGACAGATACTATTTATCGTTTTAAAAAGAATTAAAGTGCTACAATTTTAAATAAAGAAGAGTCATATTCGTTTTATTTAGTTAAAAAATATTTAACTAATAGTTACACTTATTTTTACGGAAAAAGAAAGAGTCATTATTTCTTAATATTATTGATTCTGACAGACAGTTATTATTTCAAAGGAATATTATTATTATTATTATTAACAGTAAATTATACAGATTGATGTAGAACCACACCGTGACATTTCCACACTCTAGTGTATATATATATATATATATATATATATATATATATATATATATATATATATATATATATATATATATATATATATATATATACGCAACGGCTTTGCGAATAAATTTAATGAGAAAATAATAGATGACAGTAACTTTAATTTCTTTATACACATACATTAAACTACGGAGGGCGCATATAGTTGCTCTTTAATGTAATTAACTTTAAATCTACTTTCTATGACGTAATTGGCTTTAATTTAAGTTAATCTCTACATGGCGTTACCACTATTTGTGTGTATGTGTGTGTTTCTCGCCTCTACGTGACTTAAATATTATTATTTTCCTTATTAACTATTAATCGATTATTAATTATAATAAAAAAATGCAATAGTGTAAAAAACTAAAACAAATTTCTTAAAAACCTATTTAATAAATATAACTGAATCCCAAAATTAAATCCATGAGAATGCATTTCCGTTTCTTCGTTAACAATTCAACTAATTTAATACTTTGTTAATAGTTTTTAAAATGATTTTTTCGTGACACTTCGAAATTAGAAAAGAATTTAAACCCTCGAAAAGAAAGGCATTTCTAGTTTTAAAATTTTTAGCAAATCTTCATGTATTAAAAGTTTGAAAGTTTTGGAATTCAATAATTTTATAGAAATTAAAACAGCATTACGTTAATACAATTAGTTATAATTTTATCATAACTTCGCTCAATTAATAAATTAATGACCAAACTATACCGTATAGATTTCATTTGAATTTCAAAATCCTATTTCTGTAAATAATTTGGTAAAAAAACGGCACATTATAATAAAAAAAATGAAACAAAGATGAAAGAAAAAAGATTCCCGGACAACGCCGGGTAGATACATCTAGTTTTATATAACTTAATTACATTTAAATGAACTTACACGTTTATTTATTTTCTTTGTTGCTGCTTTTAAATATTCTGGTTTCCGAATTATTATCCATGTAGATTTCGCCATTCCGAAAAAAAATATTTCAGAATTGTCTTCCAATATTTTAGTTAAGGTTGTCGCTGTAACAGTGTTCTATGTTAAAAACAAACTTTAATATATACAAATATACACGGCGCGTGTTCTTATAACAGATTATGGATTACATTATATATACTACAAATAGTTGTTCTTAGAAATCTGTCGCCTTAAACTTTATTAAACTATTTTTTTTAATAACTAAATAAAAATACGCAAATAATCATTTTTAATCTTCAGGGGAAAATGGTTAATATTAATAATTCGGAATTCAGTTTTGTTACAACTGGAGTAAGCTTCCATTGGAATGGAATCTAACCGACCTAAAATCTCTAAACTTAATTAACGTTAAAGTTGATTAAAGTTTATTAGAAATAGTGTTCTTGTTTTTTTTATTGAATACTTTGGCTATGAGCAAAGTGTAGTGTCTGTTTTGATACTACAATTCGTCTGTTCTGTCCTCGGTCAGTGAAGTCCTTCTAGACTGAGTCAATTTTTATTTTGTCCAAATCCAAAGGTACCTTTTTTAAGGAGCTGGATTTTAAAAGCTGACCTTGTGTCTTAATCTACCCTCGTGGGGAGGCAAATAAATAGATAATTTCATCTAATATTCCAATGTTTTTCATTGAGTCGCGAATTGATGAACGAATTTATTGATATCAAGAACAAGAAACGTTCCATAACGGACAGTATTAGATACAATTTAGAAAGTGGTTTCGCCAAATATCTGTCATTTTCGTAAGTGACTCCCGAGAACAAAAAGTCCTCACTTATTAAATGCACGGCTGCTCAAGAGTACGGAATTATTTGGAAATTATCTGCATGTACATTGTATTTACATTTTATGAAGAATTCGATTTGTTTAAAGTACGATTTAAGTAGACAAATATAAACATTTTGCTTTTATAAATACAATGCTGCATTATATAAATAGAACTCCAAATCTTGTTTAGAGGTGATAATCTTATATTTACAATTATTTTATATATGCTGTTTTATTTTGTTGGGTTTTTATTTAATACTGGAGGGGATATGTTTAAATGTTCTTTAATTAATACAATTAACTTTTGGCCAATCTACTACAACGATTAAATCTGCTATTACTACTACTACTACAACTACTACTACTACTACTACTAAGAAAATGTTAATTGATTACACGAAGATTCTACATACAAATAACAATAAAGAAATTAAGGAATAAAAAATACAAATATTACAGGCCCTCCACCTTATCCTGAACGACCTCAGATCAATTGGATCATAAATACAATATTAACAAGATAAAAGTTAAGAAAAGATATGATGTTCATATTTTATATTTAAAACAAAAACAATATGTCAAGTTCACGAAAGACGTAGAAAATTTGAGAAATTAAAAAAGAGTAAAAACTTCTCGAAAAAAAAAAAGATATTAATCAACCAATTTCACGAAAAAAAAGTGTGGATTAAAAAGAAACAATAAAAATTCTAGTGAAAAAATAAATAAGGACAAGAAGAAAAACGAAGCTGTTTTAAAGTTGTTTTTCTAAAGCTGATTTATTTCGACCATCCTGAGCACTAATCATGAAAATGAGGAACGCAGTTATTCACATCGGGTTCCGAATTGACCGGGTAGTTCCTAGCGAGGAGAGCGACGCGCCAGCTGCTTGTCGAGACGAGAACCGGCATTCGAAGACACGTGCTTTCCCGTCAGGTTTTTCGCGTCGGACGAGATTACGCCCGGGGTCGGGTTGCATCAGCTGTGCGTTGTTCTACTTCATCGTCGCCGCTCAGATTCTGATCGTCAATGCAGCCTCTACAACTCGCCAACCGCGGGATACCGCCAGCGCTCGAAACCAGACCGCCCGATTTCGGACCTCTTCTTACGGAGAAGGTGGCGCTACGAGTTACTCAACAAAGCAAAAAAAAATATTTTCTGCACCAACGCCGACTTCCCTGCCGTCAGCACCGAAACCGGTCCCCTTACGGGCAGCACCGACGGAATCGGTAACATCATCATCATCATCATCATCATCATCATCATCATCATCATCATCATCATCATCATCATTTTCACAGGCAGCAACATCGCCATCTGCAGAGATATCAACTCTATTCGCACCGCCCGCAGTGTCACTACCCCCATCACAACCAGCCTTATTTTCATATTCTTTAAAACCATCAGTAGCAGATGATTCAAAGCTACACAAGGATCACACCTTCGTCACAACTGATCCCATATCATCTCGGTCGCCATTTCTATCAACTTCAGCTGAAAATAAAGACATGCGTGAAAAAGAGGGTCTTGATTATCTGATGGTCAAACAAACACTTCAAAAAGTAGATTTAGTTTATCTCAAGCGTTTAATGGATTACCAACGCCAGGAGATCAGAACGCTGCGTGTACATTTGGCACAAAACAATGACCAAATAATAGACATTCAAAGGGAATTCAGAGAATTCCGCGAGAAACAACAACTAACCATTATTGAGGAATCGGTTGCAACTTCTTCGTCGACCGAGAAAAGCACCCAAACAACTCCGACGACGTTATCATCTTCCTCACCGAAACTTGAGCTAAGCTCGACAAGCAAAGGTGAGATGGTAGACCATTCTCGGCAGTTTACTCTAGTGAATCATGATCAACAGTTCTTTACAAAGGCTTTAGTGGAGCCGATAACCCTTCCTGGGCCACTACCTAAGCCAGTGACCGCAACGAACGCTCCCCAAACTTTCACGACGGATCCGGAAAGAGCAACAATTTTAAAATCGCCACCTTATTCAGAGTGTTCTAAAAGTGAATTACGTCTGTTTGAACTTCAGAGAGAGCTGCATGCTTTTCGGAAACAAGTTAATAAGACTTTTAGCGACATGTTATCGAAATTAACAATCTTAGAGAAATCGGAAGACACTCCCCATGTCGATGCGCATTTGAAAAAAAAGCCAAATTCAAATGTTAAGAAAATTCACGCGAAATCGACTGAACGTGAAATTCTGAAGTTGGAGGACGATATCACTGGCCGAAAAGTAGACAGTGGTGTCATGAATGATGCTATTAGACGTGCAACCTTATTAAAACAAAGAATCCGTTTCATGAAGGGAAAGGGAAACGTTCCTCTGTCAACGGAATATACCGACTCGGCACCATTAAAGCATCGCATTTCCAACCTTTGGCCAACTGGTTTAGGCAGGAAAACCGATGATAAAGACAAATCGCAAAGCTCAGAAGATACGTCTGAAGATGTCGTCAAAGACGACACGGGTTACAAAGTACCTGATGATCTTGTGCAAGAACTGGGGAGTGTAAACGAAAAGGTTCAACTCATATCTGACCGCCTGGAAGATCTAGAAGCCCAGTTGGTGTCCGTCAAAGAAAACACGTCTCTGTCGATTAAACATGTTAAGAATACACTCAAATTAAATAGTTCGTTGGTGGACAGTTATGTAAACCAAGCTAGAGGAGTTGACGAGAAACGAGAAACTGACCGAGAAAAACTGTCCAAGGTCCATAGTATAAGTGACCACACGATTGAAGATAGTAGAGTTAGATCAAAGGAAAATGATACGATCAACAAAGAAAAGTTAAGTCAAAAAGTGAAAAACGGTGACTCACTGACCAGAAAAGGTTTGGCCCGAAGCGGGGATGTTGATAGAAGCAGTAAGGTCACATTTTCAAATGGCCAGTTTAAAATCCCGGGGTCTGAAAGCGTGCATCACAATTGTTCGTGGTTATTCGACAACGTGCAATCGATACAAATTCAAATTTCCGATTTAGACGAAAGTGTGATTGAACTATCCAGCACGTTATCAAAACTCAGTAATCGTTTATCATTTGAAGAGGAACAAAGAAATGAGACAATTTCCGAAAAGCTTTTAACTGTGACGAGGAAAAGTACATCGGACCATTTAGGTCGACTGCTCAGCCAGTGGTCGATTCGAATCCACGACAAGAAGACGGTTGGAAAAGTCAACCGGACCAAGTCTATTTCAAAAGATGATCAACCGATAGATATTTACGAAGGTCCCGAGGAGGAAACTAACAGTTCACAAGGTGTGATATTTGAACACATAATGGCCGTCAACCAGAGTGAAGAATGGAAATCCGGAAGTCAAATGATATCAGACTCCGCTGAACAACTTCCGGAAGCCACCTACGGTATGCTGGTGGCGTTAATATCCTGGATCGACGACTTGGAAGCGCAAATTAAAAAACTCAAGATCGCGGTCGACGAGATGAAGGCAAAGATTACAACCATGATATCGACCGTTCAGGAACTCTACGCGAAACACACGAAGGCGGAAAATGCTATCAAAGAGGACGCTGCGAACGGAACTGACGATTTTTTATTAGTCAATTCAACTGTGACGAAGATTACGGAAACAGAGGGACAGAACTCTACACCTACCGCTTCTTCTCCTGTTTACCCTCAAGCGACACCAGTTTCTACTCAGCCAACATCTTCTTCAACTCTGTCTCTCGCCAATGTATCTGATATACATGAGCGGTTCTTGCTAAATCGCTCGATCGTAACATTCGAAAATAGTGGCACGGACATGTCCGATTCCACCACACATAACTATATCTACAATTTTACAGAACTGGAACATTCTGAAAGTAATAAATCGATCGTCGTTACTCCTATTGACGAGATGAAGTCTTCTACTGTGGAAAGTACCAAGGAGATTACTACAATTCACTCTGAAGAGATCCGAATTACGGATACCCGAAACAAATCCGTAGCAGAAACAGGATCGCTGGAAAAGATCTTGGAAAATTTGCAGGGTCTCTTAAAAAGGGTCAAGAAACTTGAATCTCAGGTTCTGGAATTAAGCGAAGTAAGACCTCTAGAAGATACGAATTCCGAACTTCCTGTTATCCAGACGGATTACCTTGGATCTGGATCCACAGAAGAAGTTCCCCTGACTTCTCTGGAAATTGTAAACAAAATTGCCATTAATATGAGCAACGTACAAATGCAGATTAGTAACATCAAAAAGAATATGACCTCGCAGGAAAACCAATTGAACGTCGTGAAGAACGATGTTTTTAGATTGGACGAGAATATGGAATACATGGGGAAGGAACTCGCAGACCTCGAATTGAAACAAAGACGCGACGATAGGTTTTACTACAGCCAACAGATTCTGGAATCAAACCTCAGCCTGATAGAAGTGGCCAATCAAGTTGATCAGATGTTAGCACCGAGACAACAACTGACTAACCAAAATCTCAAAGAACTGAACGATAGTCTCAACAAACAATGGGCGGTTCTAGATAGTCTCAAAGAAACGACGGCACATCAGGAAACCAACATTTCCAGGATAACTACGACATTACCGATTACGCAAGAAAAAATACTTTATGTTGACCTAAAGAAAAGAAGATACAGGATTTATAACTCGACATCAGGTAGGAATTAATTATTTTATTGTTTTTACGCCGGAAGATTTGGTTAATCTGTTTGATACAGGTGTCAATAGTTTGTGGGGTTATTTAATGCTGAAAAACTAATGCTTGTTGAAAACGGTTCATTTGATACGATTAATTAAATACAATGTGTTATTTTACCCATGCTTTATAAGGCCAAAAGTCACTCTAAGAAAAGGGTAAAGCAGATGGAATGATTGTCAGTTTAAAGATGAAGAATATTATGAGAGGATTGAAATGATTAATTGTATTAAGTCGGTTTGGTTATTTAGAGGACGATTTATTACAAGTATTTTTTAACATTGAATTCGAAAACAATTGCGTTGTAGTCTGCAGGAAAGCAGTTCAATAGTCATTAGTTCCATATGGGGAGACCTTAAAATTGTGCTTGGTGCTAAGCACGCGAAGGAAGAAAGGAAAGTTAAAAACCACTCGATGATAAGGGTTTACGTTTGAACATGTGTATGTGCGTGCGAACGCATGTGTGTACATGTGTATGCGTGTGGATGCATATATGTATATGTGTTTGGAGACGTTTATATGTGAGAATATGTATTATGATGTGCATGAGTGTGTATGGATAACAATAAACTCAAACTTCTTATATTGGTTATACTATGATCACCATTTACCGTGGACTTACATATCATTTATCAGATCAAAGTGCTATACGCCAGAACATTTTTAATGTGCATAACAATAATACTACTAATAATAATTTGGGGGAGATTTGTTGTTACCCAGACTTCAGGGAACGCTAATTGTCATTCTATTTCAGGTGATGTCAAATTATGTGATTTTTCTTACGTATCTACCGTGGCAGTTACAGTTCCCTTTGATTCGTTTAATGTCATATTTATATTTCTAGTTGAGTTTACTCAGTGTTAATCTATTACATACTTAATTACTTAACTGTAATTAGTCGAAGCAACCAATAAATGTTGGTTGGATTCTGCACTCTAGGATTTTTCTTTATATTTCAGCTGATTTCATTAATGCAATATCATTATTAGTCTTCCTACAGATTTTTCAGAACTGTTCCTAGTTTTTACACAATTATTCGTATTACTGTAGTCTTCTTTCATACTTGATATTTCGTTCAGCCCTCTTACCCTAACCCTAACCCTAACTTGGTAAGCTGCATATATTCGGTCAGTTTTTCTGCCTCCTTGATGTTCACTTGTGATTTGCTAAGGCGGTGAAATCTATTATTCAGCAAGTTTTTCCTTCTTGTTGACTATTATCATTTCCGCTATTCTTGCGTGGATGATTTTATCCGTTTCAAGGTATTTTGTGCCTTTCATTTTCCAATACTGATTTCGGTTTGTGGCTGTACAATTTGTCTGCATATTAAAAGTGCAGTCGTTTGAGCAATTCCCAGTGGACTACTTTACTTCTCTACTCAGTCATGTCTGTTTTTATATTTCTTTTTAGGCTAATATGCTGCATGCACTTATAATGTGGTGTACGTACAGTCTACAGTTACTCTTTCGTGGCTTTTATGTAGTTCTTTATGATCGCGTCATTTTATTCGGCTGTAATAGCGATTTCGTTTCTCTGTTCAAGTGTCCTTTCCGTAACCATGCACATATGTTTTCGTGGGTTATTTCTTTAGTCAGTAATACATCGTCCATATATCTGCTTCTCTTCCCATTTTGATTTTCCTGCCTTTTTATTTCCCGTTTTGGTACTCTCCATCATCTTTTGGGTGTTTTTAGCGGCTGCATTCTGTGTTATTTAATATCCTACTTCTTTTATTATATCGTCAACGCAGCCTTCAATACTTACCATTCCTCTTCGCCTCTCTTTTCTTTTCACATAGAGTCGGACAGGATCATCATTCTGGTATAGTGAGTTGTGCACGGTCAGTTTCCCTGTATTTTGTTCCTAATACCTGACCTTTTGTCCAGTTTTTTCGGGTCCCGGGTATCTTACTCGGGATACTGCCAAAGTGTGTATTCCTATTAGGTTTCTACTATATCATTTTGTCTCAAGGACTTTTCTTGTTCTTCTCGGTTATTCTTTTTCTAATGATTTTTCTTATCTCTATTGATTTGATAATGCCAGCTTCCAGAATGCTCAGGTATTTATAATGCTCACGTTCACCAACTGCCCTCGCCACTTTTCGATTAGGCACTTCTATGCCTTCTGCTCTTTCGAGGTTTCCATTTTTCATCTCAAATAATGCACCCTGTTCCATACCAAATTCCTTTCCTGTATCCTTCCTAAAAATCTAGTGGTGTTTATTACTGTTTCTAGCGCCTTTGCTTGTGTGTTATTTTTGTTATTTTCGTTTTTTTTTTTGAAAATATTTGTAACCAGTGAGACAACTTTAGTAACGATAAGTCTCCCTATGATCCTAATACTTTCTCTTCTATTCCACTATTATTGTATGTAATGTGTGTATCTTGTGCATAGTATAATTGGTTTACTGTTTCTTTCTATCATGTTTCGGAGTTAAATATTTGTCCAGTTTATGAAGGGTCCGGAGTATCTTACCAGCGGTACTTCGCAGTTATTTGTTTCCTTAATTAGGTTTCTGCTATATAATTTAGTTTCAAGATGTTTTCTCATTTTTCTGAGGTATTCTCTTTTATTATTTATTTTATCTCTGTTTGTTTGTAGTAACTTGTCCGTTAAGTTATCTTATGACTCTCCATATGGATAGCTCTATACCTTCCGTTGTTTCAAGGGTCCCCTTCTCATCAAAGTATTGCGTATTTTTATTTACCGAATCCTATTCCTATGCACTAAATATTCAAGTTGTGCTCATTCGTGTTTATAACCATTTAAAAAATTTAAGGTCATCTATGCGCATAAGAATAGTATTATTCGTTTCTGAAAATATTTACCTTGCATTAAATCTCCTAGGAAATTTGGTAAATGGCATAATCGCTACGATTAATGGGGGGAGATAGAGAGTCTCTCAGGGAAACACCCATTCTCATCTTTCTTTCTGTCAATGTTGTCCTTCAGCTGTTCCTGGTTCTATTTTCTATTGTTTATTCTTTGAAATTAGGGATTTTATTTGGTATTTTACACATATTTTAAGCATTCAAAAATCATTGTTTTAAGGATTGTATTATATCACCATCACCATAAGGGGTTTTGATCACTCCTGGAGGAGGAACCCCTCCCTAGTTTCCAACACCTTATTGGTGACAGTCATTGAGGGGGCGGGGGGCATACTATATATACTAGCAATACTATGGACCGGAGAGAACTAGTATTAAATGTTAAGTTTAGTGACGAACGCTGCTTCTCTCTCGAAAAGAAGATGTAATACTTTAGCGGATGGTCTCATGACAGCAGAACAGATACTACACTACCCTCAATAGAATAGGGTGATACATGAAAGGATGGTATCAAGACCACAGAACAAATACTACCTCATTAAAAGAAGAGAGTAATACCTGGGAGGATGATATAATGACCACAACAACGATAGTATCACTCCGAATAGGGGGTAATGCCTGGGAGGATGGTATGATAAAAACAGAACAGATACTACACTAACCATCTGAATTGAGCATTAAAAGATAGTACAATAGTACATTAATAAAAGTAATAGTATATTCTTGGTTTCAGACAGACAGATACCAAATCTCCATTAGTAATAAATATTCTTATTGTCGACTGACATCATAGCCATATTTTCTTTTCTGTTTTTTACGTCCTTCAATATCTTATAGTCGATATATAGTAATTCATGTGTCCCCCTTTTCCTAGGGAAATAGTCCGCGGCTATTGAGGAAGTGTCAGTTCTCGTTGCAATTAAAACTTTTCCACATAGTCGATAGGGAAGTTATCGGCCTTTAGTTACTTGAGGTTGTTTCTTTTCTCACTCTCTTTTGGATTAACGTGATTCTCCTTTTCATCAACCATTATGGTATGCCTACTTCGTGTATATATTTCCTCAGTCTGTGATATATATATATATATATATATATATATATATATATATATATATATATATATATATATCCTCGAAAAGGTAGAGCACTATAATGGTAGTATTAACACAGCATGACGTCACTTGCTTTATGCATCGTTCCTTCCCTTAATAGAAGTAGAATGCCTCGACGTCAAGCTGCCGTTAAAGTGTTAAAATTATCATAGTTTATTCGCTGTTTACAATTGGCCTAGCGGTTAGCGACGTCGGATTGGAGTTGAAAAATACTTGTAGTCTGGGGTTTTGAATCGCATGACCGGTAGTGAATGGTCATATCTCTATGCTGATGAGTCCCGATTGAAAAAGGACGAAACGTATACGTATATAGATAATAAACAATAACAAATATATATATATATATATATATATATATATATATATATATATATATATATATATATACACATACACACACACATTTGTGTTATAATGGATACTTGGTACCCGTCTGTAATGAAAATTACGTCTACATTTTCAAATATATCATGCATATGCTCAAAAAAGTAATTTTTAAATATTGCGAATTAATTTAGCAATAGCAGGACCCGTGTTACTTCAGCAGTTGTATTCTTGATCTGTTGTATATCGCTGCTGTAGGGCGCGAACACAAGACCCCACGATATTATTGTACAATCTTTGTTCTAATTGAAACATACTTATTTAAGTTCTCTGGTTAATGCACTTTTAGAATATATCTAGTTACGGAGGTGTATATCCAGACCCTCGTAGGAGTTTGTGGAATGTTTCCATACCATAGACGTTCAGTAAGAACGCAGACCCCACGATATGATCGTACTATACCTGGGCAGAACAGATAATACACTTTTATTCGTATCCTGAAGGCCAAGAAAATGTATTTAGCTCGAGTTTATCGTTCGACATAGCGAC